>JACEFO010002082.1:0-1200000 GCA_015342445.1 Digitaria exilis | reverse complement strand
GATCACAAAACCCTGAAATTTAGGATAGTGTAGGTACATGAAAAATTTAAATTTCAAGCAAATTTTATTAAAATGCATTCGAATACTAAAGATTCCATTGTACACTCTTTCCTTTTCAAAATTCTAGTTTGTTTAACTTTATTTGAGTATAAGCTGGACCACTCGTCTTATTAAAAAAATTAACAAACATATTTTTTATGACTTGTTTTATTAATATTTTTTATAATGGCTTAAATTGATTATGCTTGTATAAATTCACCCATGCGACTGATAAGACGAATGGTCAAACATATATTAGAGAGCTCTTTTAGAATGATTGGCAAGTACATAACATGGTTCTTGCAGAATATTGAATTAGACGGTGAGAAATATATCAGGTACCTAAAACACCTAAATAAAAGTACCTAAAAGTACCAAAATTGTTTGACCAAATACCAATTAGGTGGGTCTGAGGGGTAATTTTATCTTATTTTCTCTTAAGTACCTCTAAGTACTAGCACTTCAAGTATCTGTACTTGTGCGAATTATAAAAGAGGTCTATATTAAACAAAAAAAAATCAAATGAACTAGTGAAGCGGAGAGAATAATTGGTGACGTACTCTGAAACGGAGGCGGTTTTTGAGGACGTCGGTGACAAGGAAACGGTTGGCGTGCATCTTGACACCATTCCAGCTGGAGTAGGAGACCATGACGGTGGAGACGCCCCGGATAACGGCATCGTAGTAGGGCGGCATGTGGATGCTGAGCAGCTCGTGGAAGGTGGCCACCGTGTCGTTGGCGTTGATGCCACCGGTGGTGCCGCCGTCGCCGACGTAGTGCTTGGCGCACGCCGCCACGTTGCGCCGCCCGGCGACGAACGGCGTGCCCTTCTGGCCGCCGGCGGGGATCTCGCCCTGGAAGCCGGAGATGATGGAGGTCATGTTCTTCACCAGCTCCGGGTGCTCACTGAAGCTCTCGTAGCACCGGCCCCACCGTGGGTCTCTGCACACCTGCAGAGATTCAGATATTCAGTAATCAGAAATTCAGAGTTAGCTAGCCGATTTGTTGCTGCCAAGATTTTCTTCAAACAATGCAAACTCATCAGCTTATTCCTAGCTGGAACCGAATCACATTGTCTCCTTTGAGTTAGTACGAGATGTATGTGACAAAAAGTTCTCATTTTTTTTCATCATAAGATCGGGATCGCGTACCGCAACACATGGAGCAAATATGTAGGGGATTCCTGTGGCCCTGACCTCCAGCGCAACCGCTGCTCCAATCTTCTTTACCAGCTCAGGGTCCCTGACGAGCAAGTCAACTCAATTTTTTTTACTGTCCCGTCCAGAAATTGAAAAAAAAATTTGACCATTTTACTTGGCTATTCCATAGCAAATTAAACTCAAGTTAAACAAGTTAATTACCTGGTGCATCCGAGGCCGATGTTGTGGGGGAAGATGGTGGCCTTGTAAGCATTACCATGGCCATGGACAGCATCAACACCATAGAGCATGGGAATCCCGAGGCGCGTGGACATGGCCCCACCTTGCATGCCGTTGACCATCTCCACCCACGCCTCCGGCGGCGCGTTCGCCGCCGGCACGCTGCCGCCGGCGCTGAGCACGCTGCCGATGAAGTACTTGCTGATGACGTCAGGAGTGGCTTTCTCGCGCTCGATCTGTGACATCTGCCCGATCTTCTCGGCGAGCGTCATCCTCCCCAGCAGGTCGTCGATCCTCGTGCTCAGTGGCTGTGTTGGGTCCTTGTACCTCGCGCCGCCGTCCCCTCTGGCTCCGGCGGCCGCTGCTGCTACGCCGGCGTAGCTGCACAGCTGCATCAGCAAGAGCAAGGTGGCAGCAATGGCGGGCGTCTTGATGCCCATCAGCTATTCTTTGTCGTGGCGAGGTGGTAGCTAGTAGTGTCAATGGCGAGGTTCTTGTAGCTCGTACAGTAGTACAGATCGATCCGAGGGGTCCACTGAATTGCCTCTGGGTAGTGTTCGTGTATGAGCAGAGCTAGCTGGGAGGCAGGGAACTGTCTCTCGGCAGCCGTCGTCTGTTTCGGTTAATTTCATCCGAGCTTTATGGAATCTGGACACATAAAACAGTAGGCAAGATCTGTTGAAATCTGACGTTACTCAAGCATTTGTTGGGAAAGTCCCTGCCAAGATTATGAGTTTAGTTTCTTCATGTGGAAGTTAACTTCTTAATGGGGAGTATCTTTTTTCATTTTGTCTCACCATTAGTTTTGTGAACTTTCTTGATATAGTGCACTGTATATGTTTTTGAAGGAAAAGAACATGGTCAAAATTGTAAAATTTTGATTTAGGACAAAAATTGTCACTCTGATGGTGAGACAAGTTTTACATCCAGCTTGTATCCAGTCTCTTCCCTAGCTCATGATGATCATGTGAACTATCAGGTCGTGAGCTGGTGTCGATGAGGCCCTGTTGAAACTCTATCGTCGTTTCTTCACGTGTCCTGTCCGTTTTTGTCTTCACGTGTCCTGTCCGTTTACTGCAAAATAGTCTGCATCAGGCGAGCACGCTGTTGATTCGCATTGGAGTTTGTGCATACAAAATGTTCAAAACTGATGGCGGTTTTTACTGCAAAAAGTTGGCGTTTTAATTTGAATGTGCGAGCAAGCTGATGCGACGACAATCACGTGTTCTTGAAGTCAAAGTAAAAACCACACCGGAAGCAACAGAGATCGGCTTGACCTCCCTTTCCGATCGCTACATCTGGCTGCCCATGCATGATGGATCTCTACTGTCATTCACATATTGGTGGTACAAATCAAGAGGTCTGAATAATCCTAGCTTTTTTTTTAAGAAAAAAAACGATCGACTTGATCCGCTCCAATCACTTTGGCTAGCTGCCTATATATGCATGATCTGTACTATTATGCACATATTCCTAGGGGAAATTAGTTAGGTCATCTCCAAAAAGCCTAGCCAAATCTCACTCTCTAACATTTACCTGTCCATTTAGCTAAGATTCTCTCTTTATATTTAGCTATAGACCTCGCAACATCGTCTACTCCTCACCTCCTCCTTCGGCTCCCTATCCACCCGTCGCAGCAAGAGAGCCACGTCGCCGAGCATCCTCGCCTGGCTCTCGCTGGAGCGTCGCGTCGCCGAGCGAGTAGCTTCGGCGGCCTCTCGCACGTCCCTGCACGCCAAGCGGCTTCCTGTCCTCGCACACTGGCCTGCTGCCCTCTCGCCCTCCGCCTCGGCTTGCACATGGCAGCGGCGGCGCGTGCCACTAGCGCGGGAGCAGTGTGGGCATTGGGCAAGTGGGTGGGATGAAATGGTTAGCTATTCCCTTGGGGTTTTCGATGGCTTTTCCTTTTTTTTTTTACCGATGGAAAAGTTTTAGCTATTCTCTTGGAGTTGCTCTTATTGTCTTTTTACAAAGAAAAACGATTGTGAAATTGATCATTGATATCCATCTATATATGATCGCCTTGGACGCGTACGGTGAAATAGAAAGGGATCGGTTGAGCCGAAGAGTCATGGAAACCATCCATCCTTTGGGATTCTTTTGTAGTCTTTTGTTCTCTAATTTCCTTCATATTTTTCTTTCCTTTCTGAAATGTTTATTTTTATTTGTCAACTAAAAGCCTCTCTGGTTAAGATCAAGAAGTTAGATTGGAGGTGATGAGCAATGGCCTGACTATGACCTCGATCAACTCATTGGTATATAAAGAGAGTAAAGTAGGCTTCCCTGCAAGATGCTTTCATTTGACGACTAGCTAATATGGAAATGAATTATTGATTAGATATCAAGAATATTACAAAATATTAACAGTAATTTCTATACAAATGTGGATAGTATGGATCCTTCTTTGTTTTGGTATATACGGTATACCATGAATATATGACATGTGAGACTTAACCTTTACAATCTGCCAGGCCACATACATGCTTGTCCAGCATACAGTCAGCTGGCAGACACGTTAGAAGATTTGAAGATTAAAGCTGTCCTTTTTCAGAAAATATATGGCATGAAATGTTCTTGGGAAAAACATGTTATCAAGTTCACACGGGAAAATGTTTTTCTGAAGCAAACAAGGGGGTTATGACATGAAAAATTCTTGAAAAAAATATGCCATGAAAGTTTCTTGGAAGATTGATGATAGAAAAAAAATCTGACTTTTATGAGAATTTTTACGAATTACCTTTAGTATCATATTGCACACCAAAATATGTTTCATGGTGGATTGAAGGAAACTAATCGGATATTGCAAAAGCTCGTGCTTTGTTTTTGTAAACTTGGTCAAAATTTGACGAAGTTTGACTCGCGCTCTTTTTTTTTCTGTAGATACAAGTTTAACTTTGGACAAAACAAGTGAACTATTGCTCGAAAGAGTACATACAATGGATTCAAACGAAGTCGACGGCACAAACCTTTCACACATACTAGCACAGCATTATTACTCCACAACGAAACCATTTTGAATTTTTAACATCATCTCGCTCACTACTCATGCAAGGAAGAAGAACCCAGCGGGGGTACAGGCGGGCACTCAGGGTTGCAGATGGGGCAGTTGGCTTGGCAGTCGGCCAACTTGTCGTAACAAATCGGTCCAGGAGACTTCTGGCAGCAGTAGCAGATGGCGTCGCCATGAATGTCATGGCAGTAACATTTCACAGTGCAGAATATTATTGTCAGCTTGCTCTCATCATCGTCTACGACGTTGCTTGGGCATTCGATCTCTGTATGGTAAGCGCTTGTGTTGCTTGCATTACCAGTCAGATAAACTCCTCCTATGCGCCCAACCTTCTTCAGCGGCGGCTGAGAATTACCTGTAAACATTTCGCGTTCGTATGATTTACACATAAAATTTATTCATATGATTTAACAAGAAGATGACACACACCTCTCATGCATGTTCGAGAAAAAAAAGATCAAGAAGAATAAGAAGAATGATGGGTACTTACAATGTGCAGACAGTGATAGGCATCCAAAGAGGATGGCCAGCCATATGGCCATCACATATAGGCCGCTGACGCCGCCATTGCTGCCCTTCATCCTGATTGTGTCAGCCATAAGCCTCTCTGCTTAAGATCGAGAGGTTAGATTGGATGTGTTGAGCAATGGCCTGACTACTTCCTCGATGAACTCATTGGTATATAAAGAGAGTAAAGTAGTCTTCCCTGCAAGATGCCTTCATTTGAAGACTAGCTAATATGGAAATGAATTATTGATTAGATATCAAGGATATTACAAAATTATAAACAGTAATTGCTTTACAAATGTGAATACAGGATATATATGGTACATGTATATGGATCATTCTTTATTTTGGTATATATGGTATATCGTGAATATATGACATGTGAGACTTATCCTTTACACTCTGCCAGACCACATACACGCATTCTCCAGAATACAATCAGCGGGCAGACGCGGTAAAATATTTGGAGATTAAAGATGTCCTTTTCCAGAAAAAAAATTATGCCATGCAATTTTCTTTGGAAAAATATGCCATCGAGTTGACAAGTGAAAAATATTTTTTTGAAGAAAACACGGGGGAAAATGTGACATTAAAGTTTGTAGAAAACATATGGCATGAAAATTTCTTGGAAAAAAAGACACTCACTATGATACTTAGAGTCCGGAAGGTATACAATTTTTTTTCTGATTTTTTGTGATAATTTTTAGGATTTATCTTTCTCTTTCTAATGCTTCTAGTGAGAATTAATGTGGAAGCTCCAAAAGTAATCACCAATCAGTATTATCATATAACAAACCAAAACATGTCTCTTGGTGGATTGAAGGAAACCGATCGGGTATTGCAAAATCTGGTGTTTTGTCAAAATTTGACAAAGATTGACTCTTCTTTTCTTTTTTGTGGATACAAAGTTGAAAAGAGAGAGTACATACCATTGACTCAAACAACAACGACACATAACTTTTACACATACTAGCACAGCATTATTACTCCAAAACGAAACCATTCTAAAGTTTTGACACCATATCGCTCACTACTATTCATGCAAGGAAGAAGAACCCAGCGAGGGTGCAGGGGGGCACTTGGGGTTGCAGAGAGGGCAGTTGGCCTGGCAGTCGACCAGCTTGTCGTAGCACACTGGCCCCCCGGAGCCGTCGTTGCTCAGCTGGCAGCAGAAGCAGACGTCATCGTAGTGGTTATGGCCGCAGTGGCATTTCATCGCGCAGAATATTAGCGTCAGCTTGTCGCCGCCGTAGGCGCCTCCGGCGTTGTCAGCCATTTGGCAATCGACTTCGGTGTGGAAGCTGCTCCTGTTGTTGGCCGGGCTAGTGCTCAGGAACAGCCCGGAGCTCTTGTGCCTGATGACCTCCTGCTTCATGACATGGTGAGAAGAACGGCCTGCAAGTAGAATTCTTCTTCAGTTCAGTCAGTTCCTCGGTATGGCACATGATAAAATTTGTTCTCTTTTAAGTCGAAAAATAAAATTTTTACTTGGTTTTACGCATCTATGACATGAGAAGATGCATATATATATGAGAATTTTTTTACATACATTGTGCAGAAATTGCTAGGCACCCAAAGACGACGACGATCCAACAGATGGCAAGCGCATATGCCGAGCTGCTAACCTTCATTTTCTTTCTTTCTTGTATAGCTCTATCAACAATGGCCTCCCTCAGGCCTCAGGTATCTGAGTTCATGGATCAATGAATTGGATATATATAAAAGAGATAATGCGTTGACAAATTATTTCGAAATTGGTAACGATTTAAACATTTTTGAAATGAGAACTGGCAGGAGTTCTGCCATTCGTAGTAACGATTTAAACATGAAGAGAGTAGAGATTCATGGGCATGATCTGCTGCCTGTATATGATTGGATTTGTGACAGATACGGTAGGTGTGTGCGTAAGTATATATAGCAATCGTTCTTAGCTCTGGTGTACATTAATTATATAATAAATATATTACTTGTGAGATATCTCCTTCACTTCCTGCCGAATCAGGCTGCCATGGACACGCGTAAATCAGCTGGCAATTGATATGTCCAGCACATATCCCACAAAGATATGGTGCCAGCACTATGTGACCGTGTGTATGCTTGGTTGGATGTCAAAGTATGAGCATGTCAAAATGTGGACATACTAATTTTTTTGGCCAAAACATTGATAAGTTTAGAATAAGACTAGTTAGTGGACTATTTTTTTAGCCTCCAATCAAATAATTGCCAAAGTTTTATAAACATGTCTCAATTTTGACTTGACATGTTTTGACATGAAACAAGCAGGACCTGTACGTGAGTGGTGACATGGATTGTGGAGGAGAGCAAAGCCAAGATGCAAGGCGCAGATTATTTTTCTCTATCACTAGATTGCATCGAGTCTTTGTTGCTTTTCTTTCCATTTCTTTTATGGAAGCTAGGGCTTCTCAAGTATCAACAAAGACTTGGGCCTTGACACCTTGTTTCCCATTATGGGCCGTAGCGCCTCGGGTCCAATAGTGCAGCTTCAGCTCATGGGCTTCATCAAATAGAATAGACGGATGAAAGTGTTATTATAATCTACGCTGCTGTTTTGGGCACTACACAAAATTCAAAATATTTGCTAGTTGATTTTATCTACAAGTCTTTGGTCCAAATTATTTTTTAAAAAAAGGTACATGCAGATATGTATCCTGTCTTATTCGTTCTCGTCATACTCCAAAATAGTCCAATTCCATGGTATGATGAGCCGTCTACCAGTTGTGGGCCAAAAACACGGGCCTCAAAGGCTCAAAGAGACAGAGACCTGCATGTAATTTTTGCGGCCCACGGTGATGGTGAATCGTCGCGCAGGTTGGGAGGAACAAGACGACGGCTCTCCTTCGGACAGTCAGTCAGGGAAACAGCTGCTGCCTGTAAACACTTTGCAGAGCCCTGATGCCTGAATGCAGGAGGATATAAGGTTAGGCCCTCTTGTTCTTCGGCGTTCGGCCATCTTATAGCAGAAAAGCTGGACCACATCCTGGGAACATGTGGCATGAGAACTGAGTTCCCATAAGAACTATGAGAACTCAGTTCTAGGCCGCATGATTTTTTTTTAAGCCTCTCCGGGGGGGCGGAGATCGCCCACCTGAATTTTCAATAAAAACGGCTTGAGCCGGATCAAGATTACAGTGCTAAGAGCAATGTTTACTAAGGTGGAGCAGCATGGGGTGAGAGAGAGACTATCAGGGGGACTAATTACAAAACCAACGATGAGCACCATGCTTCGAACGGCGAGCAGTCAAGGCGACGAGGAGCTCGCGACGTCCAGGTTCTTGCGTGATCGAGGACGGAGCGACACAGAGTTGTGTCGTCGTCACGGCGGTTGTCAAAGATCATCCTGTTCCGGCTTTTCCACACGACCCAGAAGATGAGCAGGACCGTCGTGTTGTTGAGGTAGCAGTGGCAGAGGGGCAGTGCATCCGCAAGCAGGGAGATGTCGGTGGGTGCTCCATCGTGGCACACAGCGTGCCAGAACGTGGAGAGGCGGGGACATCGGAAGAACAGGTGGCCGATGTCTTCAGGTGCAGAGAGGCAAAAGGGGCAGGTTGCCACACCTAGTGTGCCATGGCTGTGGAGGAAGCTCCGGGTCCTGGTGTTCCCATGGCGCAGGACCCAGAAGAAGACGCGGCGTACCTTGACCGGCGCGAAGTTGTCCCAGTTGATGTTGGCGAAAGGCACGGCGCAGCCCGTCGCCTTCATCATCTTGTACGCCGCGCCGGCGCTGAAGGCACGAGTGCTCCCCCAGAGGAGATGGCGGGAGTCCAGATCGTCGACGAGGCGCAGGCCGGCAAAGCGCGTGGCTAGGCCTTGGAGTTCTGTCGTTGCTGTGGCGCTGAGTCGATCCTGAAGAAGCAGCACCAGCGCCCCGGTGGAGAAGGCGTCGGGCACCGAGACGGTGAGGGCGGTGCAGTGGGAGTGGAGCGCTGGGAGCGCCACGGCGAGCGGACTGGCGGTGGTCCAGCTGTCCTGCCAGAAGGAGACACTGTCCCCTCGGCGGAGCGTCACCCCGGTCAGGGCACGGTAGGTGGGGAGGAGCCCCTAGAACAGCTGGCAGGAGGCGGTCGGTGGGGGTGGTGCGCCGGAGTGTACTAGTAGCGTACCCAGTCTGCCCAGGGGTTCGCGTGGCCGGAGACCAGCTTGTCGATGGTCTTCAGAAGAAGGCAGATGTTCTGCAGGTCAATGTCGATGACCCCAAGCCCATCCTCCGACTTGAGGCGACATGCTGTGGTCCAGGCTACCTGACAGTCTCCACCCGAGCATTTGCCGGCACCTTTCCAGAGCATGTCGCGTCGCGGCTTGTCTATCCGGTCCACGGTGGATCGGGGGAGCTGGAGCCCCCCCCCCCATGGCGTATACCGGTTTGAGGGACATCACCGCGTTGGTCAGTGTTAGCCGGCCACCGCGATCCAGGATCTGGACACGCCACCCTGGGATGCAGCGCTCGATCGGGACGGCGAGCTCATCAAGGACAGCCGCCGGCAGCTTTTGGAGTCGGAGAGGGGGAGCCCCAAGTATGTTTGGGGGAAGGATGCAACGGCGCATCCGAGCACCGAGGCCAGGGACGCGGCCCGAGCACTGTCGATGTTGATGGGGACGAAGGTACTCTTGGAGTAGTTGATAGCCAAGCCTGTGGCGCCGGCAAACGCGTCCAGCACCAGCTTGAGTCGTTGGACTTGGGCGTCCTCGGCGCGGACGAGGATGAGAGTGTCATTCGCATATTGAACAACGGGGCACGGGAGGTCGTCGACAAGGGGATGGCGCATGACGACCGGCGCGGAGGTGTCGGTGATCATGCGGTTGAGGAGATCAGCGACAATGATGAACAGATAGGGGCTCAGCGGGTCACCTTGTCTCAGACTGCGCTTGCAGGGGATCCATGGCCCAGGGACCCCGTTCAGGAGGACTGCGGTCCTGCCCGTGGAGAAGGCCGCATGATTTCATTCAAGGGAAAGGTGTGAGAGGGGATTTACAAAAGTATATTAAGGGGTGGTGATTTTACAAATCCCCCTTCCACCTCTCCCTACGTGCTTATCTTGGATAAAGATCATGCGGCTCAGATTTGAGTTCTCATAGTTCTCACGAGAATTGAGTTCTCATCTAATACGTTGCCCCACATCTTTCAAACATTAAAATAAAAAAATCACCGGATTCCTCTGCTAATCGAAATCGGCCGTGCAGGCTGCAAGGTTATCGATAGATGACAGATCATAGGCTACGAAATTAGTATTGAAATCGTTCCGGCGGTGATAGAGAGCGAGCGTGCCATTGTCCTCAATCTCTCTTCCTCGCCTTCCCGCGTTCTGGCCGGCGGCGGCCGGAACGTCGAGGCGTGCGGTGGCTCCCTGCAGAGGAGACTCCACGCACGCACGGGATCAACGGTGAGGACGAGGGCGGAGGCGGAGAATGCGGCGGATAGAAAAGAGCATCTCATGGCGTGGAGGCCTTGCTCGGGAGGTCTTCCCCGGCCGGAACGGAAGCCATCGCCGGCGCCGTGTACGGCGGTCACCATCCCAAAAGGATACCAGCGTTTCACAATATAGCCCCTGATAATTTGCACATACCCCCCTAAATCGGATAGGGATTATTAATCGCGATCCGAATAGTTACACTGAGACCCCTAAATTGGATCGCGACTATTAATCGCGATCCGATATATTACAAATAGACCCCTCTTCTAGGTCGTCGTGTTCCTTGGTGGGTTGATAGAAGAGGAGCCCAGCGCGCGCCGCCACCGGCGACGGCGGGCGAACAGATGCTCCCGAGGTACTCGATTTCGGCGAGATCCCGGAGGCGCACGCGCAGCTAGCTAGTACATGCATCTGCGTCCGTCGCTGGTCGCCGGAGGTTCGGGCGGCGGTTAACCGGCGGCGGATGGAAGGCGAGCGAAAGCCGTCGTATTGTCCAATCTGAATCTGCAAACTATGCGTTTTGATCATTCATCCACTTCAACCCTTCGTTGCAAAATTTCTCCTTTTCAGGCGCTGAATCTGAACACTCTAGCAGGAAGGCGTGGAATCTGTTGCAGCAGCTTGCCACCTCGCCAACTCTAAATTCTGAATATGCTGCACTGGCGGAGTATGTGACCAAGACTGGCCTTTTGTAAGGTTCAAACCGAGAACATGCAGAATATTCAAAACTGAGTGTAAATGTTCAGAGTTCAGACTACCGTTGTATGGACAACACTGAAGCAAACTCTGCTGCCTTTGTGATCTTGACGAGTTTCAGTTGTGCTGTCAGGACCAGGACCGCGATAACCGATAATCTCAGGAAATTTTGTTTGAAATATCAATTGATTGCACTTTACTGAAATTATGCTAATAAGCGATCACGAAAAAAGCTGAGACACTAATAATCCATAGAATTCCAATAACTCCTGTCCCCTGTCACACTCGTTGGCAAACCAGAAGTGCATACACATTAATGATAAAAGGAAAAAGTCCAAATTACTACCCTGAGCTATAAGCAAAGTCTACATAACCCCCTAAACTATCTTTTGGTTTATTTTACACCCTAAACTATGTCATTTAGCCTATTTACCCCCTAACACAATTTGTCTTTTTTAGTGTTCCACGTACAAGTGTCATATTACGTTCAAATTTTGTGAGATGATAGTAGACATCATAACACATGGTATAAAAATATAAAATGATTTTTTTGTTATTATTTTGATAGGGTAATATATTTAATAATTAATTAATCCTTAAGATGCAAAATAATACAAATAATAATAATAAAAATAATAAACCATAATATATTTTTTTCATATACACTATGATGTTCACTACCATCATACAAAATTTGAATTTAAAATTCAACTTGTGTATGAAGAAATAAAAAAGACAAATTGTATTAGGGGGTAGAATAGACCAAGTTGCATAATTTAAGGGTAAAATGAACTAAAATATAGTTTAGGGGGTTATGCAGACTTTGCTTATAGTTCAGGGGAGTAACATGAGCTTTTTCCATGATAAAATGAGTACAATGTTTTTCTTACCTAAAGATGTATAAGATGTAGTACGAACATGGTCTGTTGTTAAAATGTACCTTCATATTTTTTTTTTGTATTCCATCGTGCACACATCACCTCCAAAACAATTCCATGTTTTCAATGTGCAGGTTTGCACTAGTAATATAAAATAAGAACGAGTTGTATTTCTCTGGAAAGTCTTTTCAATTTCCTCAAAAATGCGGTAGCAGAACAAAAATCTTCAGTTTGCCAGTGACACGCTCTCATTTAATTATCGTCAGGATTCTAACCTATGGACTAGCAAACTAAACATGCTGCTGTTGACTGCCCTCTTCTGTCATGCTCGTAAGCATCTAGTAACAGTATAGGACACCAGATGCTCCTGTTCTTTTTGGCATGCGTAGGTTACAGATGGGATCATAGGATTGGAAATTATTGTGGAAGCTGATCCTTTCCATATCAAGACTTTCCTTGTCGCCACAGCTTAGCCACAGTTATGTGCTCTTGTTTGTTTCTACCTCTCAAGTCCTCGAGATAAAGAGGACACCGACATCATGTCTACCCATTCGCACAAACCTTGCCGCTTTCAGAAAACCATTACGACAACCATGTATAATTATAACAATGTAGCTACGACTCTATCTCCAGATTTTGAAAATTCTGGCCTAAAAAAGAAATGAAAGTTGGAGAAGCTTGCTTTGTTAATGTTGACTGCACAAATCGAAACGATTTCACTACCAGATGCAGAGAACACGGATTGTTCCACACTGATGAACATAGCAGAGAACAATCAGATGTGTTTCTGTTCAGACCTCAGACATCTAAAAGACATTATTACATGTACTTTTTTTTGAACGAACGATTACATGTACTATTTATGTTGCAATGGGCACTGCAGGGTGCAGACAGTGATTATAGCAGATCCTGGTCGTCACAATTCAGGCACCAACCTCTCAAGACAGCATCCTAGACGTGCTTGGCGTTCATCCTCCCGTAGTAATCGGTGCACCCATCCACGCAAGCTCCGACGTCAGCGTCGGCTGGTCCTGCAGCCATAGCCACCGATCGAGGTGCAAGCACAAGGATGATCAGAGACTGAGTAATATAACCAGACCGGCCTTATCGAGGATGCAGCAGCTTCTTAGGTTCTCACCGTCGCCGCTGGTCGCAGTGGCATCGGTGGAGCAGCCGACGGAGGCGAGGCAAACCTCCCTGCAGGACGAGTCGCCGGCGGCGAGTGCTGAGGCCACAGACACTTGGCGCTGGAACATGCAGAGGGAGCCGCATCTGACCTTGCAGACCGGCCTGGGCTGCTGGTCGTCGTCCCTGCAGTGCTTGTAGCACTTCCTGTAGCACTCACAGTACTTTGAGCTGCCGGAGACCTGCGGCGGCTGGCCTGACAGCAGCAGGACGATCAGGCAGGCCGCAAGAACCGCCGCCCTTGTCTTCGCCTCCATTCTGATCCTCTCCCTGTCTCCCTGATGATCAAGATGGAAAGAGCTCTGGTCATCAGATATTCAGATCATTAAACCGATCAAACTTAGAGATTGTGGAAAAACTCAAATCATAATTGTGGACAGTCGGTGACTGACAGAGCAGGAGGAGAGGCTTACGAGTGATGTAATGGCTTCTTCAGGGAATAGCACGGCAGCTTGCTTCTGCTCCTCAAGTGGCCTTACCCCTTGGCCCTTGTATATATATAGCACTAGAGGAGGCTTGAATGGCCGGAATATTCTGGTACGCTTACGTGCGCATTTCAGATGAATTGTTTTTTGAAAATATCACTATGGAAAGTGAGCAGGTCTCTGTTCACTTACATATGAACGGTTGCTTGATTGTCACAACTTTATCCTATTAAGGCAATAGAGAAGTAGTGGGCATCATCTGTTTGTTTGTACACAGCAGTTTAGCATGTTCCAAAAGGAAGACGGACTATACTATGTCCTGCAAATGGAAACCATGTACATCATCATCCTCAGGAAATTAAGCATGGAGATCAGATAGAGTAGCTGTGGTGTGCAATTTTTGCATAATGGGAGACTTTGTGGCTCCGACATTCATGAAAGCTTTGTTGAAATGAACCGTACGCAACATCCATACTACTAATACCAGGATATGAAAAAAGTGGTGCGAGATCGATTTAATTTGGCCTAGTCTAGTAACGCTTTGGTTTTAAGGCGTACATTCTCTTGTGTTAACTGGCACAGTCGTCATGCAAGCTGAAGCTTCACTGTTTCAGCATCGGTTTACCCTACAAGATGCAAACACAAGGTTCAGAGATGGGGCATTCAGGGTAGCAGTGTGGTAACTGGTAACGCATGGGCAATGAGCATGCAGGCCAATTGCACACCTGACCTGACACTGGCAGTGTGACACTTGTGACGTACTGCAGGACCATGAACATGCAGGCAGCCAAGAGCTGCCACCCTCTCTTATTCCCCTGCATTCTTCTACATGTATGATCAATGAAAAGCTACATCTGATCGGGGAAACATTGAAAAATCAAATTACTGTTATGATCAAGACGAAACGAGCTCTGGTCATCAGATCATTAAACCCATCAAGCTTGCTTGGATTGTTCAGCAAAAGTATGCAGAAAAAGTAAAGATCGTAGAAGAACTCAAATCATAATTGTGGACAGTCTGCTGATGACAGTGCTGGAGAAGATGCTTACGAGTGATGATGATAGCTTCCTTCTTCAGGGAATGACACGGCAGCTTGCTTCTGCTCCTCAAGTGGACCTACCCCTTGACCCTTGTATGTATAGCACTAGAGGAGGCTTGAATGGCCGGAATATTCTGTTACCCTTACGTACGCATTTCATATGAAAATTTTTTCCCAAAAAAAGATCACTATGGAAACTGGGAGGCCCCTGTTATTCCCGTATGAACGGTTGCTTGATTATCACAACTTTTCCATATGAAATTTCATCATGGGGGTTGTGTTTCTACCTTATTGAGGCAATAGAGAAGTAGTTGAACATTACTATACCATGTCCTGCAAATGGAAACCATGTATATCATCATTCTCAGCAAATTAAGCATAGCGATCAGAGTAGATGTGGTGTGCATTTTCGCCAGCATAATATGAGACTTCTGTGGCTCCCACGTTCATGAAAGCTTGGTTGAAAAGAATCGTACGGAACATCCATACTACACATGGATATGGGGAAAGTTGATGCGAGATCAATTTAATCGAGAAAAGTTGGTATGCAACACCCATAGATTTGGTGCCGTACATTCTCCTCCAGTAACTGATGCAGTCGTCCATGCAAGTTACAGCTTCACTGTTTCGACATAAGTTAGTCCTACAAGATGCAAACACAAGGTTCACAGATGGAACATTCAGGGTACCAGTTGTGGTAACTGGTACTTACATGAGCAATGAGCATGCAGGCCAATTGCAAGAGCTCTTTTACGGTGCCTTATACTAGGGCATACTACCATCTAAAAATGACTAGTATGAAAGGATCCAATGGTCCAGAATAATTGTATACTACTAGAAACTTAACTGGTAGTATACGTAGTATGCCCTAGTAAGTATGGGTAGTATAGGGGTATTATAGACCAAAAATTATAATGGAGCGGCGGCACCCGAGGCAGCCATGGCGGCCGGGAAATCATCACGAGCGAAGAGGAGAGTAGGGGTGGCTGCCTCACAACAGATGGGAGGCGAGGCGCCATCGCAGAGAGGAGGGAAAGGGAGGCTAGGCCATGGAAGGTCAGATGTGCCACCATTGAGGGGAGTCGAAGCTGAGAGGACGGCGGACGGGAGTTGGATCCATGATCTGTGCGGAGGACGGCGGACGGGAGCCGTGCCTCGTGCGTCGCTGACTGGGAGGTCCGTGAGACCGTGGGTCCCTACGGGCCTGAGGTAGCAGAACCGGGATGAGGATTGGGCCACAGGTGGGCCTGCTGCAAGATTACTAAGCTACCCTAATTAATGGATGGTTAGATTTAATCTATACTCCATACTACTATATGGTAGTATAAGGTACCGAGCTCAATTGCAAACCTGACCTGACACTGCCATTGACACTTGTGACAGCATGCAGGACCATGAACATGCTGGAGCCAAGAGCTCTCCTGCGTGTTCTCGAAACAAAAACATGCTGGAGCCAAGAGCTCTCCTGCGTGTTCTCGAAACAAAAACATGCTGGAGCCAAGAGCTGCCACCCTCTCTTATTCCCCTCCATTACCTGATCAATGAAAAGCAACATCTATTCGTGAAACATTGAAAAAAAAGAAATCAATGGGAATATTAAGCAAATATGTTGTGCAGAGATTACGCATGAGATAATATAGCTACCCGAGACCCACTTACCCAGATTGTTCTCATTTTTTAAGGAAAAAGAGAAAACCTGGTGGATTGCTTTGTTGCCACTTGCCACAACTTCCCAGAATTCCATTACAGAGTCCTGTTTGTACTTACAGATACAGAGGAAGTGGCACATGAGTCCGCGCCTTACAAAGACGGACGAAATAATGTCTAGCCATTGTCAAAAAGCATGCCATTTTCAGTAAATCAGTAGGTTTAACCAATGTTCCTAAGGCGAGGCTCATGCCTTGTACTGCAGTTACAGAAGCTGTGGAGATCAGAGTGGAATGACCGGCGTTGGCAATGACGTATTTTTGCATATATAACTGGAAATTTGGCTGCTGCATTAGTTGAAAATTTGAAATGGATTGTATGCAACATCCATACTGCTAATACCTTGATGTGATGAAGGTGTCATGTAACCAAGTTAATCTAGCTCCTAATCTAGCAAACACTATATTGTGCAGGCCATGAATTGAGTTCAGATATCAATAAAGCCTGCAGTTGCAGACGCATACGAATATATTGGTTCTTGGTGAAGTAGGAGCACTGGCATGAGTTGATACACAAGGACGCGCTAAGCCTGGAAGCCAAGGCAGTTAGCACCGCTAACTGAAAGCAAATGTTTGAGAAAGTAAACAAACTAACTGTACACGGACACAAGCTTATCAAAGCTAAATTGCTAACACAGATTACTAGTATTGAGTAGAACGTTTACTGGTTATGATTAAGTTCTGCTCGCGATGACAGCAGGCTGTTCACTGCCGCAACTTGCAAGAACACATTGCAGTTGCAGCAGATTCTGATCGTCATCAGAAATCATCAGCTTCTTGATGGTAGACAGGCGGCATCCTTTCAATGTGCTCGGTGGCGTACAATACAGTAGTCTGACTGACGCAGCCGTCCACATAAGCTGATAAGCTGTAGTTTCAGCATCAATTGGCCCTGCAAGATGCAAACACAAGGTTCAGAGATTTAACTAGAGACGTTTGCCCGCGTGGTGGAAATGGACCTGAAGACGGATGCACCTGTTTGTGCGGCCAGCGGCATTAACCTCTTATCGGCCCTCCAGTTCTCTGGCACAAACTCTGAGTTTGAGCAGGAGAGAACTGGACAGCTTGGTCCCGTGTGCAGGCAGGAACATGACAGAGAAGCAGAAACCAACCTTTCACAGACGTTGATTCCATCTTGACAGGGGCAACAGCAAGCTAAGACTGCTGGAGACACTCGTCCTCGTTGAATCAATCCTTGATAAAAGAGCAAGCGCAACGGCCATGAGTATCCCTGTAAGCTTGTTCTGACTGCCTGTTCCAACTTGAGATCCACCCTGCAAGTAGTAGACGAACCAAAAGACCCAGCAATCATTAGCCTGTATAATAGAAGGAGGTTTTATTACCAACTTGTGACAGACGAGAGGAGCATCAGAACTGACCAGTCATGCACCCATATAGGCATATGTGACGAAGGCAAGCTGAGTATCAAGGGTGGGAAAGAAATTTGAGCAGCTCCTTCTCCTCCTTCGTCTGCAGTCCCGCCTTCATGAAGGGCTGTGGTATCACCGTAAGCTTGGGGCAGTCCGATAGCTTGACATGCTGTATGGATGCAAGGGCGAGCCGTCCGATGGATGACAGCTCCTGGCAATTACTTACAACCACGCATTTGAGCGTTGTGTTTGAGTGGATCCAGTTCAACGGGATGCACTGGATGTTGTTACATGAACCCAACTGCAGGAGGGTGAGAGAGGTGAGGTTCTCTAGGCAGGCTGGAAATGACCTATCCAGCTCATTGCAATCAACTAGACAGAGTCGTCGGAGGGAGGGGGGCAAAACCATTTGCCGTGGGCACTTCAACTTGTTACACGAACATATTTTCAGGTCCCGTAGGCAAACAAAACCCGCAAAATTATGGACCGGTACTGATGCTAGATTCTCACAGTCCTCCAGATTTATCGCTTCAATGTGTGGTAGCTTCTCTGGGGTCAAGAACTGCTCAAGATTTGTCAGATTCTGGCATTTATAAACACGTAAAGCAGTGAGGCGTGTAAAGGCAACACTTCTGCTAGCTTGCTGCATTCCATAATCATCATTTAAATTAATTCGTGTCCCATAAGCAAAGCAAGGGATCGATAAACTTTGGATGTAACCACAACCGGAGATCTCCAGACTTCTTAAACTTGGTAGGTCTTCTGGATTAAACCAGCCTGGAAGCCTATGACCACCAAAGCCAATGACTTCAAGACATACAATTCTTGGAGGATGCAAAACTTCGAACACTCCATTATCACGGTCCACAAACCTAGAGCGAAACCGTGGCCAATGGAGAACAAGTTCCTTGAGGTATTGCTTATCCGCAAGTCTAGCCCCAACAGCCTCTTCCTTGCTCCCAACACTACTAAGAGATCTGATATAAAGCCTTCCACTGAGCTGATTCATGAACTTCAGCTCACCAATGCCCCGCCCGTTCTGCTTTGCAACAGTAAAACTACTCAAGTTTCGTAGGCAAGACAGATTTCCAAGCCAAGGTACCCTTGACAAGTTGTGAGAAGCTTCCGCTGGCAGTATTAGCCGACACAAGTTAATGAGCTTTGTTACGTCATGATGAATTGTTCTCAGACTTGAACGACTTGCATCAAGAACTTGTAGGCTGTAAAGGCACCAGAATTTCGATGGTAATTCCTGTACACTGCTATGAGATATATCAAGATGGCGGAGACTACTCAACTCACATATGCTTTCTGGTAGCTTTGGCAGCTTGCAACCTTTTAGGCTCAAATATTGAATATTAGAAAGCTGACTAAACCAGGTAATTTCAACATCAAATTTGATTCCAAACCTAAGTGAATGTAGTTTGTTCAGATGTTGCATGTCTCCCACTCTGATCAAGGCTTCACCTTCCACCTCGATTGACATGTGACGAAATGTATCATGCATTCTGCTCTTGTTCAGGTTTCGTAAATCTTGCATCACCAAGCATTCATCCATAGAAAAGGACACTGCCATATCATGGATCAGATCGTGCATTACATATCTTGTTTTATTTGGGAACTTTGGATCAGTTTGCAAAAGAAACCTGCTCCTCAATTCATCTAAGTAGATCATCCCCACATCTTCAGGACGCATGCTCCCCCTTGGCGCAACAAAGCCCTCTGCCACCCAAATGTCAACTATCTCATCTCTCTCAAAGCTATAATCCTTGGGAAACATGAGGCAAAATACAAAACATCTCTTAACCTTTTCAGGGAGATAGAGATAGCTCAGTTGAAGGGCTGGTAATATCTCGTTATCTTCATGCGGTAGCTCCCACAGTTCACTCTTCTGGACAGCCCTCCAGTGTTGTTCTGTCAGATTCGTCGACAACATGCGCCCGAGTGTTTTAGCAGCCAAAGGAGACCCACATAACTTAGTGGAAATGCTCTGACCAATATCTTGCAAGTGAGGATATGACTCTGGGTCATTTGTACCAAATGCACACTTTCTGAAGAAGTCCCAAAATATATCAGAAGGCAGTCCTTGGAGTTCTACATCAGTGACAGGATTAGGAACCACTGGACACCTTCCAGTCACTAAGATCATGCTGCCTTCCTGTGCATACCTTAGTGGTTTATAAAATTCCTGCCATTTGGCATTAGCGATCGGCCAAATATCATCTAACACTAAAAGGAATTTTGGGAAACGGGTAGGCTACGCTAGCTAAAACAATTTTAATCTACCGCGTAAACCTAGGAACCTTGCGAGTAGGAGATCACAGATCGTTACCACTAGACGCGCGGATGCAGCGGAACCGTCTCGGTGTAGGAGAGCGCGTCGATGTGGCCGGCAGTGTAGTTGCAACGTCCGTCTGGTCCGGCTCGTCCTTGTGATCCAAGCGTAGCACCTCTAAGGTATCCACGCGTACGGGGAGGATGCGTCACGGTCCGGACTGCTAGGTCCGCGAGAGCAACGGGAGACGCGAGCGTGGAGGGTGACGGCGGCGGCGGCCAAAAGGGTTGTGGCACCCCTAGCCCCTCCCACGTATATATAGGGGTACTAATGGGCTTGTATCACGTAGGCCCAATAGAAACCGTAATTCCTCATGGATCAATATCCCTTTGGGCCTTTAGTGGATCCAATCCAATTGGCTTTAGAGCATACATATCCAACAATCTCCCACTTGCACTAAAGACAATCATATAGGCAAGCCTTTCAACATTCCAACCCCTTAAGTGTGTGACCCTATGGGTTCACATGCAAATAGACATGACCCGAGTACTCCTACTCGTTCCAATAGTTAGCAGCGGCCTCTAGCAAGACGTACTAACTCCTATAAGCACGTAAAGATCATATCAGACGAACCATCACAACATATGTACAAGCTCTTCCTATTGCCTCACGATACTTGGTCTAGCTCTAAGCTGACCACTCTTTCTCGATACTGTTAATTAGATCCTTTCACTGGTTAACTTTTAACCATTGCATGGTCATGCATTTCTTGATCCGATCACTCGAGGGGCCCGTGTTGTTCTGTCAGATTCGTTGACAACATGCGCCCGAGTGTTTTAGCAGCCAAAGGAGACCCACATAACTTAGTGAAGTGAGGATATGACTCTGGGTCATTTGTACCAAATGCACACTTTCTGAAGAAGTCCCAAAATATATCAGAAGGCAGTCCTTGGAGTTCTACATCAGTGACAGGATTAGGAACCACTGGACACCTTCCACTCACTAAGATCATGCTGCCTTCCTGTGCATACCTTAGTGGTTTATAAAATTCCTGCCATTTGGCATTAGCGATCGGCCAAATATCATCTAACACTAAAAGGAATTTTGGGCAGACCTTCAGCCGCTCCATCAATTCAGTATGGAGAACATCCAGAGTGCATGATGGGTCGAATTCCTTCCCAGGGATGGGGGGTATGGATTTAATGATCTCCTCTTGCATCCTTCTCTTGTCGAAGAAGTTCGTGACACAGACCCATATCCTCACACCAAAGTGGTGTTTCACCCTTGGATCATTGTAAATGAACTGAGCCAGGGTAGTCTTCCCCACCCTGCCGATGCCGAAAATCGAGATGACAGGAACATCATTGGTGCAGCTATTCTCAGCAAGTCCGGTCCTGCGACGTTTTCTTTTTGGTTGCTTGGCTCTGGATGTAGAGGCGACATCATTGCTTGATGTTGATGCTGCTCTCTTCCCATCAGACCTTGCAACTCTTCTAACCCCTGCGGGTGGTACACCCAATTGTCTGATCACTTGATCCAGTTGGGCCTCACGCCCAATTGTCACACACACCAAACATCTCGATCAAGTCATCGCGTTCACAATCACGACCAACAACTTCGCCATCGATGCCCGAGGTCGTCTCGTCCCTGATCTGTGATGGCTCGACACTCATAAGACCCATAGGATTGAGCACCCCCTCGATGTCAACCACAAGCTTGTCCAGCTTATCTTGAGTTTCCTTTATCTTTGTTTTGGTACGACTGAAGAAAGATCTCGCAATGTTCAGAGAGGAAAATAAGAGTTGACCTGCCCGGCTCCGGTCAGCATCCTCTATTCTTTGCCGCAGCGACTTGTCATCCACCGCTCGAAGAAGGTCCTCTGCGTCGTGTTGGCCTTGCCTCCTAGCTACCTCTCACACTCACGGACACAGATCAACCAGCGAGGGAGACAAAGCAGACAGCACAAAGAGTTGCCGGCGACGAACGCCGCGGAGCCAATGCTCCTGTATCTTGGCTTCCTATTAAACTGGACTCGGCAGCAGCTACGGAGGAGTACAAGGGCTTCTTATAAGCCAGGGACACACCAGGAGCTAGCTAGCCTCCATGCCGACCGTTACGCACGATCTGCAGGATAACCCGCTCAACGTCGCCATGAGCCACTAGCTCACCCGGACGACGCGGCCTCCACGCATGCAGATCGATCACCACGCGCACCACCTCCTCTAACTGCCTAACAAACTCCAACAGATGCGCTGCAGCCCGTGCACCTTGACTCAACCTCCCTTGACCTGAACGTGACACACACACGCACAACACTAGACTCTGTACGTGAACACATACACGTACACAACCTGGACAACGCGCGGACACACCGGCGCGACACACCACGACACACGCACGCACCATGAACACATCATGTCGTGTTTATTCTAACAATCTCCTCCTAAACACAACACCTCGGACTCGACCTTCACAGCAGCGTCGGCTCCTCGTCAACATCGGCGAGCAGTGCCCGCTCCTTCTTCTTCCTTGGGCAGTCCCTCGCCATGTGACCGCGCACGCCACAGTCGAAGCATTTGCCTCGGTAGCGGCTCCTTCCGCGCTCCGAGCTTGTGCTGCTGCCGCCGTCATCATCGTCGCCTTCGTGGCCGCCGCCACGACGCCCGCCGCCTCCACACTGGCGCGAACGTGCCTCCCACTGGGCCTTGGTGAGCAGCAGCTGCTCGCCACTCCCAGTGTTGGCCACCGGCTCGTCCTCGGCGTCCGCCTCCTCCGCGATCTGCAGCCGGCCGACGAGTTCATCGAGAGACATGGCGTTCAAGTCCGCCAACATCTCGATGGCCACCGCTACTTGCTTGAGATGTTTGGGGACAACACGCAGCACCTTCTTGACCATGCGCGGTGCCGCTAGTTGCTCGCCGAGGTCCCCGAGCCGCGCTGTCAGTCGATTGACGCGCACCGCGAAGTCGACCACCGTCTCGCCATCGCCGAACCGGAGGTTCTCGAACTCCTTCATCAGCCACTGGACGTTGCATGCCTTCACACGATCGTCACCGCCACGCATGCTCTTCACGGAGTCCCAGGCCTCCTTCGCCGTCACCTTGACAACAAGTCCGGCCTTCATGTCATGTGGAACGCCACGGAGGATTGCCGACAACGCCCGACGATCCAAAGCCCGATCCGCGCTCGCCTTCTCCACCACGTCCCACAGCTCCAGCGCCTCCAAGGCTACCTGCATAAGCAAAGCCCACTCGTGGTAGTTGCCTTTGCCTAGCATCGGTACCTCCACCACGCCGGCGCCGGGCACGATGCGCTCCGCAGCGGCACCCGAGCTCGAGCCTTCTCCAACCTTCGGCGTCGATGGGCTTTCTCCTATCTTCGTCATCCTGGCTCTGGTACCAATTGTTGGCCTTGCCCCCTAGCTACCTCTCACACTCACGGACACAGATCAACCAGCGAGGGAGACAAAGCAGACAGCACAAAGAGTTGCCGGCGACGAACGCCGCGGAGCCAATGCTCCTGTATCTTGGCTTCCTATTAAACTGGACTCGGCAGCAGCTACGGAGGAGTACAAGGGCTTCTTATAAGCCAGGGACACACCAGGAGCTAGCTAGCCTCCATGCCGACCGTTACGCACGATCTGCAGGATAACCCGCTCAACGTCGCCATGAGCCACTAGCTCACCCGGACGACGCGGCCTCCACGCATGCAGATCGATCACCACGCGCACCACCTCCTCTAACTGCCTAACAAACTCCAACAGATGCGCTGCAGCCCGTGCACCTTGACTCAACCTCCCTTGACCTGAACGTGACACGCACAACACTAGACTCTGTACGTGAACACATACACGTACACAGCCTGGACAACGCGCGGACACACCGGCGCGACACACCACGACACACGCACGCACCATGAACACACCATGGCGTGTTTATTCTAACACGTCGTAGGTGGTGTCCTTGAGACGCGAGAGAAGCTCCGCCAGATTGTCGTCCTTGAACATGGCCCACTCACTGCAGAAGATAGCATGCGAGCCCTGGGCAAAGAACCACGGAGACGGTCCAGCTCGTTGTTCAGCTGGGTCGCTTCCAAGTAGCTGATCCCGGTCTCGATAAACCATTGCACTGATTGCAGTGCCTCCATGACCACCGTCGTCGTCCTCCACGGACAGCAGCACTCAGTGGAGGTCGACGGCGACGGGCTGTAGGCTGCTGGAGAAGGCTAGCGTAGGAGAGAGCGAGCGCTGAGTATTGGCAAGAAGCGGAGGCGAGGGTGGAGCAGGACGGCCGGCGAGCACTGCAGAGAACGCGTGATGACGATGAGCGCTAGAGAGGCAGATGCGAGGCTTTGGATTTGATCCAACGAGGCACAGACAAAGATAGATGACAATAACGAAGCGGCAGCGTGATGAACAAAGTGGGCTTTTTTGAAGTCACGCTGAAAGTGACTGCGGACCGGGCACACAGAACAACCGTAGGACGGCAGGCAGAGAAGAAAAGGTCTCCGGCACTGTCGCCGTGAAGCTGCAACTATGGCTAGCTCCCATGACCCCTGTCGCTGTGTGCAATGTGTGTGCCCCGGTGGATTTTGGGGTTATTGGCAGAAGGATACAGCCATATATGCAACAGGTGCAGGCGTGCAGCTTGCTTCTGTTAGATCACCAACATCAGTACAGGATTTAGGGACCTGTAGAATGGGCCTGCATTATTATGGTAAATTACCAACTACTTCTTTTGAAACTAATAGACTTTTTTTAATTATGGGGTTATATATTTTTATTGCACTCAATGGATCTTACATGTTTGGTATAAAAACCATAAAATTTTTACTTAATGTATTTTGGTCTACTCAAGTACTATCTCTACTTTTTTTTCTTTATGAAGAGAGTTCCTAGTAAAAACAACTACAACCACATTTTATTATTTAACCTCATGTCACGGCCGGTGGAACCATGGAAGTGGAAATGTCATTGCCGCGTCGCATCGCCGGCTGGATTGCGGAACAATTGCACGGCTGCTGCACGCCGCCAGTCGTCATTGCAAAAACACCTCATGCTGGCTGTGGCATGACTCTGATCAACTTCGCCCGGATGTCCCTGATCAGTTGGAAGCTCAATGAAAGTGGCGGGTACTCCACCAAGTCGGCCTATGCGGCACAATTCATTGGAGCGGCAGCAACCATGCTCGACGACGACCTTATTTGAAAAGTTTAGGCAACACCAAACTGCAAATTCTTTGGGTGGCTGCTCTACCAAGACCGTCTTTGGACAGCAGATTGTCTGGAACGACGGGGATGGCCGAACCAGAAAAAGTGCTCCCTCTGCAGACACACGGATGAATCAGCCCTACACTTATTTGCGCAATGTCGATACACAAGACCTGTGTGGTACAACTAGGGGCGTCCCTCGCAACATATATCTTCAATACTTCGTCCTAGGAAGCTTGTGATGCTATTCCACACTGGTGGGCTGCTGAAACACCTTTGACAAGCAAGGCATCAAGATCACTATTGCTCCTTGTCTCCTGGGAAATTTGGAAGGAAAGGAATGCACGCATTTTTCGATCAAAAGATACCTCGGTCCAAAGCCTCTTAATGAAAATCAAAGATGAAGCTCGTGCTCGGAGCGTAGCAGGCTGCCGTTGTCTTAGAGAGCTTTTACCAAGAGAGTGAGGTCTTTGTCTAGTGATCATACGGCATGCGATTGTAAACCTCGGGTTTGAGGTCTTGTTTTGTTTGGCTTAGGCCTCTTTATTATATATATTTTTCTCTCCTGCTTTATTAATACATAAACGGCAGAACTCCAGCCCGTTTATTTTTCTTTTTTTTTTCTCATGCTGGCTGTGGCATGATGATAGACTCCTGAATCCTCTTGATTGGTGGGTCCAAGGTTCCAAACCAGTCCGAGAAACATCAAACATGGCATGTTGTCATGGCCCAAAATTGTTCGTGTCGTGCCATGCCGAAATATCATGCCATGGGCCGTTCGAAAATAGCACGGCCCAATTGCCAGCATCGAGGAAACATTTTGTTTTATAAAAAAGAAAGGATAAACTTCGCCAAAAAAAAAAAAAGAGGAGCAGTTTGCACTTTGCGGAGCGTCAGAGACTCAGAGTCCTCACAACCTCAGCTCAGTACGCTTGGAGACACTGCCTGCCACCTAGAAATCGGCCGGCCGATGGCGAGAGGGTGAGCCAGAGCCTTCTAGTGTCCTCCTCTCCACTTCCTGCGATCTGGCCGGCCTGTGGAGGAGTCAGGAGTCCACGCACGCACGGGATCAACGGTGAGGGCGGAGGCGAAGAATCCTAGGCGAGAGCATCTCATGGCATGCCGGCCTTGCTTGGACAGACGGCAGTCATCGTGTTTTTTCATCTCCGCCCCTAAAACTATACCAGAGTTTCACAAAAACAAAATAGTCTTTGATATTTTGCATAGACATCTCTAAATCAGATCGCGAATATTGATCTCTAATTGGGCCGCTGCTAATAACTGCGTGTTTCTTGACGGGTTGAGCAGAGCAGGCCCAGCACGCGCCGCGGCAGCAGCCGAACGGATGCTCCTGACACGCAGCTGGCTGTCCGCCAGAAGGCATCCGCGTTCGTCGCCGACCCCACGGAGGTTGGTCCGGCGGCGGATGGAAGGCGGCGCCAGCGGTCATGTCGTACCATCTCATGGGGCTGTTTGGTTCACGTTTCTTCACAGCCAGGCCATGCAGCACCGCCGTTGGGTTGCCTCTCTCTCTCTCTGCAGTCCATGCACCTGCCTCTTATCAGCGCTCCCGGCGAGCCACCATGCGCGGAAACGGAAAATTTCCGTCCGCGACGGCGGCGCAACTGCGGTGTATAGCAAATTTTGGTCTATTTTTTTTAAAAGTCACATCAAATGTTTGGTTACTAATTACAAAAGTAATTGCATAGAGTAGTGTAAGTCAGATGTATTAAGCCTAATTAATCTATCATTAGACACTGTCGTGCTACCGTAAACATGTGTTAATAAGCTTAACATATTCGTCTTACGATTTGCACTGGTTTTATATACTAGTTTATCATTATTTTATATTTAATACTCATAATTAGGGCCCAAACACTCAATGTCACATTGTAAAAAGTTTTGATGACGGAACTAAACATGCCCTTAGTGAAGATTGGAGTGACATGAACATGTCTTCAAATCAATTTGAAAATAGTACTAAGCATTAAAATAGAGTATATAAAAAAATTTAGTCGGTTTTGGGTTCTCATTGTGCATTGTGAGGGATGTTCAGATTCACTATAACAAACTAGGATCTGTAAATTGGAGCGGTAGCAGAAAGGCTAGCTCACATAATCATCACCGTCAAAAGAAGCAGCAGTACCATACTGTGCCCTGGCCTATATTTGTTCATCATCGACATCCATCCTTCTCAGCTACCGCCCACCATGCATCCAGATCCAGACTAAAAGGATTCATGTTCATATAATTCTTACTTCTTTTCAAGGCTATATAAAAGACTCTATTGAACTAAAATTGTCCATCAATTTTTTATGCAATAGCTTGAATAGAAACAGGGAAAATCAAACAATGCAAAAAAAAAAATGATGATGAGAAGGCCAAAGGAAATAAAAAAAAAGGAAGTGACTACTTGCAGCATGTGCAAAAACGGTTGTAATAAATCGAGTTGTAAAGTACTAGAAGAAGAAAATTGCAAATATGTTGGATCTTAATGCTGAAATAATAAAGAAACCATGTAGGCCCATAACCCAGAAAGGCTGTATATAATATTAAGAGAGAGAGAGAAAAAAAAGAGGAATGCCTTCTTCAGCAATCGTGGCTGCTTTTAGCTTGTCAGTGCTTTAATTATACACTCAATTGGTATCTCTGAAGCAGAATATTTACAAAATAAAAATAGAAAAACTAAATCCCACTTCAACATTTTTATTAGACCTTCAACACATGCTTTCTTATGTGCGTGTCACATATCTGTGTCAATTAAAATTTGAAGACGCTGTGCATATAAGAAAAGTCCAAGCACTTGATAGCTTTTTAACACCTGAATTTGAATATTTAGTTTGTGCATGAGTTACAGCAACTCTTTTGAAAATAAAGAATACTACCATCATAAATAAAATCTAAAATGATCACACTGTTATCATTTGATTAGATTCGCTGAAATTTGCATGTCACCATTAATTTTTACAAAAAAAATTGAAATCTTAAAGAGAAAATAACCACATGGCAAGAAGATGTATCTGCTTGATCAACATAAACCGAAAGTGCTGAGAGCGAAGCAGCTAGGATAGAGAGTGCATTGGTTGGAGACTTGGACGAAGTCAATGAAGAAGACGTGGTTGAAAACAATATCCGATAAATATAGTGATTGGGTTAGCAAAGCAAAAAGTGAAAGCATGCATGAATATCTTCCACTGCACTGATAAAAAGAGATAAGTTACTTCACAAAACACTTACAGAAAAACAAACAACAAAAACGATTTGTATAAATTACTACAGCCTTTTTTTAAGAAAGGGTAATTTACTACAGCTGCCATATAAAACAAGCGAGCTTGCTGCGCTATTTGCGCGGGCCACCTTACTATGTACTATTTATATTATGTTCCAATGGGCACTGCAGGGTGCACTGCAGGCAGTAATTACAGCAGATCCTGGTCGTCATAAACTCACAATTAAGGCATCAACCTCTCATGCATAGGTTGTCCTAGTAGACGTGCTTGGTGTCCAGACTCCCGTTCCCATAGTAATAACTGGTGCAGCCATCCAAGCAAGCCGCGACGTCTGCATCAGCCGGCCCTGTAGCCATAGCCACCGAAGTGCAAGCACAAGGATGATCAGATTAGTTCTTAGGGTGTGTTTAGATTGAGGGTGTGTTTAGATTGTAGGAAAAACACTGTAGCATAAGAAAAACACTGTAGCATTCGCTGGGAAACGTGTTTTGTGAGGGAGGAATAGTGAAAAGTTGGAATAAATAGTGAATAGTTGGGAATCTGAACATGACCTGAGGAAGATTCCCCGAAAAAACACGGTAGACCAAAAAACACTGTAGATGAATAGTACTCTGTGAGTGAAAGAGGTGGGATGAATAGAAAAAAGTTAGATGAATATTTTTTTTTTTGGAATCTTTCCTGTATCTAAACGCAGCCTTGCTTACCAGCGCTGCTTGTCGCAGTCGCATCCGTGGAGCAGCCGACAGAGACGAGGCAGATCTCCTTGCAGGACGACCCGCCGGTGGCGAGCTCGTACTGAGGCCTCAGACACCTCGCGATGGACGATGCAGCGATTGATGCACCTGACGTTGCAGACCGGCCTGGGCTGGTGGTCGTCGTCGCCTTCATTCGGATCCTCTCTCCATGTCTCCCTGAACATCAAGACGCAACGAGCTCTGGTTATCAGATCATTAGACCGAACAAGCTCGTTTGGATTGTTCAGAAAGAAAGAAAGTATACAGAAAAGGGAAAGATTGTGGAAGAACTCAAATCATTTTTGTGACAATCTGCTGGTGACAGTGCTGGAGAAGATGCTTACGAGTGATGATGATGGCTTTTTCAGTGAATAGCACTGGAGCTTGCTTCTGCTCCTCAAGTGGAGGCACTAGAGGAGGATTCAATGGCTGGAGGATAGATGACGAAGGCGAGCATCAAGAGTCAAGAAATTTGAGCGGTTCCTTCTCCTCCTTGGTCTGCAGTTCCTTCTTCTCGAAGGGCTGTTGTACCTCGTCAAGGTAGGGGCAGGACGATATCTGAACATGCTGTATCGATGCAAGGGCGTGCAATCCTCCAATGGATGAAAGATCCTGGCAATCACGTATAGCCAGGCATTTGAGCGTGTTTGAGCAGATCAAGTTCAACGGGAGGCATCTGATGTTGTCACAAGAACCCAGCTGCAGGAGGGTGAGAGAGGTGAGGTTCTCTAGGCAGGCTGGAAATGACATGTCCAGTTTGGAACTAACTATACAAAGTCGTTGGAGGGAGTAGGGCAAAACCATTTCCCGTGGCCACTTCAGCTCGTGATACCGACAGATTTTCAGGTCGCATAGGCAATCAAAACCCTCAAAACTATGGATTGGTATTGATTTTAGATTCCAACAGTCCTCCAGTATTATCGATTCGATGCATGGTAGGTTCTCTGGGGTCAAGAACTGCTCAAGATCTCTCAGCTTCCAGCATCTGTAAACACGTAAAGCAGCGAGGCGTTTAAAGGCAGAGGACACAATGCCATTTCCGCGATTAATGATGCTATCTATACGCTCCAAGATTCTTAAAATGTTTTCTTGTTCAACGTCAAGGCTGCTTCGAAGCATATCACCACTAAAACCAGCATGGAAGGGGATTGATAAACTTTCCAAGGGACCACAGGAGGAAAGCTCCAGGCTTCTTAAAAATGGCATGTCTTCTGGTTTAAACCAGCTTGGAAGCCTATCACCACTAAAGCCAATGAATTTAAGGCATTCGATTCTTGGATGAGGACGCAAGCCTTCGAGCACTCCATTCTCGCTACTTACCAATTTATAAACCAAACCTTGTCGCCACTGGAGAACAAGTTCCTTGAGGTACTGCTTTTCCACAAGTCTAGCCTCAGAAGCCTCTTCCTCGCTCCCAACACAATAAAGACATCTGATATAAAGCCTTCCATTGAGCTGATTCATGAACTTCAGCTCACCAATTCCCCGCCCATTTTTTCTTGCAACTGTAAACTCACTCAAGTTTCGTAGGCAAGATAGATTTCCAAGCCCGGGTACCCTTGATAAGGATTGAGAAGCATCCGATGGCAGTGCTAGCTGACGCAAGTTAACTAGCTTTGTTACGTCCTCATGAATTTTCCACACACTTGAGCGACTTGCGTAAAGAACTTGTAGGCTGTAAAGGCACCAGAATTTCCTTGGTAATTCTTGTACACTGCTATGAGATATATCAAGATAGCGGAGACTACTCAACTCACATATGCTTTCGGGTAGCTTTACCAGCTTGCAACCTTTTAGGCTCAAATATAGAATGTTGGAAAGCTGACTAAACCAGGTAATTTCAACATCAAATCTGATTCCAAACCTAAGCGAATGCAATTTGTTCAAATTTTGGACGTGTCCCACTCTGATCAAGGATTCACCTTCCACCTCGATTGACATGTGACGAACTGTATCATGCATTCTGCTCTTGTTCCGGTTTCGAAAATCTTGCATCACCAAGCATTCATCCATAGAAAAGGACACTGCCATATCATGGATCAGATCGTGCATTACATATCTTGGTTTATTCGGGAACTTTGGGTCGGCTTGGAAAAGAAATCTGTTCCTCAATTCATCCAGGTAAGTAAACCCCACATCTTCAGAACGCATGCTTCCTCTTGGCTCAACAAAGCCCTGTGCCACCCAAATGTCAACTATCTCATCTCTGTCAAAGCAAAAATCCTTTGGAAACATGGAGCAAAATACAAAACATCTCTTAACCTTTTCTGGGAGATACAAATAGCTCAATTGAAGGGCTGGCAATATCTCGTTATCTTCATGTGGTAACTCCCACAGTTCACTCTTCTGGACAGCCGTCCAGTGTTGTTCTGTCAGACTCATATTCAACAAGCGCCCGAGTGTTTTTGCATCCAGTGGAGACCCGCACAATCTAGTAGAAATGCTCTGACCAATATCTTGCAGGTGAGGATATGACTCTGGGTCATTTGTACCAAATGCACACTTTCTGAAGAAGTCCCAAATTATATCAGAAGGCAGTCCTTGGAGTTCTACCTTAGTGACACAAAAAGGAACCACTGGACACCTTGCAGTCACTAAGATCATGCTGCCTTCGGGTCCGTACCTTAGTGGTGCATAAAATGCCTCCCATTCAGCCTTAGCGTTTGGCCAAACATCATCTAATACCAAAAGAAATTTTGGGCAGATCTTCAACCGCTCCCTCAGTTCTTTTTGGAGAGCATTCAGACTGCATGATGGGTCGAATTCCTTCCCAGGGATGCGGGGTAAGGATTCAATGATCTCCTTTGTTATCCTTCTCTTGTCGAAGAAGTCTGAGACACAGACCCATATCATGACACGAAAGTGGCGTTCAACCCTTGGATCATTGTAGATGAACTGAGCCAGGGTAGTCTTGGCCACCCCACCAATGCCAACAATCGATATGACAGAGACATTGCTGGTGCAGTTAGTCGGAACAAGTCCAGCCCTGCCACTATTTCCTCTTGGTTGCTTGGCTCTGCATGTTGAAGCGACACCGCCATTGCTTGTTGATGCTCTCTTGCCATTAGTCCCCGCAGCTCTTGTATCCCCACCAATGAGTGGCACACCCAATTGTGAGATCACTTGATCCCGTTGGGCCTCACGCCCAATTGTGACACCAAGCTTGTTGATCAAATCATCTCGTTCGTCATCGCGGCCAACAACTTCCGGGGCGCTTATGATGGAACTCGTCTCTGGCATCATTTGTGATGGATCAATGCTCGTGAGACCCATAAGACTGAGCGCCTTCTCGATATCAGCCACAGCCTTGTCGAGCTTATCTTGGGTCTCCTTAATCCTTGTTTTGGTACGATGGAACAAAGATTTCGCAATATTTAGATAGCAAGATAAGAGTTGACCTGCACGGTTCCGGTCAGCATCCTCTATTCTTTGTCGCAGTGCCTGGTCATCCACCACACGGAGATGGTCCTCTGCGTCGTAGGTTGTGTCCTTGAGATGCGAAAGAAGCTCCGCCAGATTCTTGTCCTTGGACATGCCCCACTCACTGCGGAAGATGAGCATGCGGGCCGTGTGCAAGGAGGTTCGGAGGCGGTGCAGCTCGTTCATGAACTGGAGCTCTTTGGACAAGTTTGCCAAGGTCTCCGCAATTGACTGCAACGATGGCAGTACATCCATGGCCGTCGTCGTCGTCCACGGACAGCAGCACCCAGTGGAGGCCGCCGGTAGTGATGGGCGATAGGTGGCTGGACTGGAGAGGTTGAGTGGGCGAGCTCTGAGTATCGGACAGAAGCGGATGCGATGCTAGAGAGGAAGATGCGAGGCTCAGGCACTGACCAGAAAGAGGCACAAAATGGCTGGCAGTGCACTCAACAGACCCATGAGCTAATAGTGTGTGGTAATGAGGTTTTTTTTTTTTAATTTCGAAGGCATTCCGAAAGTAATAAGTGACTGTTCACAGGGCACGATGAAGTGGACCTCCGAGTATAGTATAGTACGTATATCGGCAAGAAGCGGATGCGGTGACGACTGGCGAGCGGCACCGGCGACGTACCGCTGCCGAGGGGGCGCGGTGACGACAAGCGCTACCAAGGGAAGCAGTTGAGAGGCTTTTTTTTATTCATTTGATCCAAACAGGCACGGACAAGAGAAAGGCACAAAACAGCAGTGCAATCAACAGAGACCCAAGAGCTAATCAGTGCTAATATAATTAGGCTTTTTTTTTCAAAGCCACGTCAAAAGTGAGTGACTGCTAATCGAGCACGATAAAGTGGACACGGGGAGAGAAGTCAAGGTCTCCGGCCGGCACATGGCTACGAAGCTGCTGCAACGGCGGCTATGCACTGCGCCCCGATGGACTTAGGGATTTTTTCGCGGAAGCATGCAGGTGCAGGCGTGCATCTTGCTTCTGGTAAATTACCAACCAGTCAGATGGCCCGCGCAAATAGCACGGGTGCCTACTTTTTTAATTTATTTTTGTATCATCTGTATTTAATCAACATATTATTTGTTAGCCACAAATATGAATTCATGACTGTTTAAAACTAACTATATAAGTATTTAAGTTACCTATTGTAGATGTAGTTATTTATTAGTTATATTTAGTATAGAATCTCAAGCTATTTTGTATAGATTCTTAATTTTCTTTCTAAATTATTTAGTTACTCTCTATTTAACTATTTTATATCCAAATCATTTATAAATAAACCAATATTTTTTAAATTTCTAATATAGATTAGTCATTTATTACATAGTCTATAATTTTTTTGTTTCTAAATTACGAATTGAATTACCTATTATTTGTATTCTACACGGACTTCTCAGTCTACTTCTAATTTAATTATTTTTATTCCAAATTTAGGTATTTGTGAGTTGTATTTGATACAGACTCTTTAGATATCTATATTGTTCGATCACCATTTGATCCAATGGTCAAGGTTCTTCTTAGCGCTTCTAAATCCATTACTATTTTCATTGAAAATTGGACATTGACATTGCATAGTACATATTTGAATATATTTTCACAACCGTGATATATCGACCTACACATATAAACATGTACAACTACCTCTATATATTAACGTGTGAGCAATACTCCAATAAAAACCTTTGTGCGAATGAACTAACAAATTTGAGAATTGATTAATGAAAAAAAGCAAAGCATCCATATTTTGGATATGAATATGTGTTACATAGAGTCGAACCACGTTATTATTTTCATCAGCTGTTGTGTTAGTTGTGTGTGTCCAGACGTTCGTTTGGATTGGCACTGGACCAGCCTTACCAAAATATTATTGTTGATCAGCACCCTCTATATAGGTTTGGATCTTCTAACTTTTGGCACAAAGGTTTTGCCTCGCTCATACTATACCATCTTTGCTCATCATTCAGTATGTGGTCGAACTGTTAGCGGTGAAATTACCTTCAATTGTTTGGCGTTCCATCATTTTGTCATGATCAACATGGCCAGCACAATGCAAACAACCTATAGGCCCTAGCCTTTATGCACCGTCATGGTCTAAATAAGAAAGAGGAAATGTATCACGAATCTAAATTAAATTCTAAGTGTCTTATGATATTGTTCGATTCATTTGCAAGGAGCAATAATAAAGACAAAGATGTTGTGCTTGCTTTTCCTGGCTAGCTAATAGACGTTGGTACATCTAGCAATGCTTGGACTAAATTCTTTTAACACATCGATTATTCTCCTTCGTTCTCTGTACTGGTGAACTATATTCTCCTTCTCTATACTGGTGAACTATATTCTTCTTCTCGATGAACTATATTCCCCTCAAACTCGATGAATGGATTTTGCTTGAAACTTTGCACTCGTATGTTGGTATTAAAAATTATTAGTCTTACGTGTATCTGGACCCGGAAGCCGCATGCTTACAATACACCATACTACTTATCCCACTTTTTATATTTTGTTTTTATTTTTATTTTTCATTATTATATTCAATATGTATTCTTTGACTTATCTAGATCGTTAGATCTAACCAATCCAAGTTCCTCTTTTTTTCCAACAATCTCCATAAATGTGGTGCTTATTTTAACACTATTTTTTTATTTTCAAATTTGGGCACTTCTTAATAATATTTTGCATGGCTTAATTATCTAAATAATTTTTCTTACCAATTAGTTGTATTTGAACTGTATTTTTTTCTGATTAACATGGTATATTTATTAGTCATATTGGTTATAGACTCTCTTTCTAGTTAACACGGTAAATTGATCAGTCGTATTGGACATGTACTCTTTGACTTACTCTAGGTTTTTTTTTTCAATTGGCTACCACCATCATCATTTGTGTTATGTAGCATCCAAGAGCTTCCATAGTCACGTTTGTATCCCTTCATATGGTCTTTTTTTGCCCAAAATTACTCAATCCACCAGTTGTGGGGATGAAGTCTGATTTTTTAAACATAGCTTGTTTTGTGCTTTAGACTCTATCCCAAGTGGCCAGTTCCCAACTTGCATCATCAGAAAATCATCCGTGATTGCACCACCACCTTGGCATGTATTGATGGCCTGATGTAGGCAATGGAACATATTCCAAACTGCAGCTTTGACAACGGTTAATAGCACTGAGCCTGACTTGCCATCACCAACATCTGCCCACCGTGCCTCTTACCATTTAACTTCTTTGGTCACAAATCCACTCACTTTGTTTTGTCCCTCTGTCACCTAATGCTGATGCGCCTTGTGTAACCTTTCTTGGTCATTGGCAACGATGTGGACTTGTAGAGTGCTTGAGCATGTGGGTTCCTAGCAGCGAACCGGAAGTCGCTTGATTCGAACTCTCCCATGATTTCATCAAGGATATATTGTGTTCTCCTTCCCGTCAGGATCCATCCATGAGCGATAGCTTTTTCCTAGACGGAACACATATCACGTCTGTCTTTTTATATGGGTTCCGATGCATTTTTTGTGTGCCTATATATGGTATTTTTCTTCTCTTTTCCTTTTATTTTTCCCTTTGTTAGTTCTTGTACCATCGAAGGAAACAGAGTCCAATCTCTTTCCATGTAAAATTGGAGTTACGTTCATAGTGGATTCTAATTTCTAAAACATATCTGATCATGTTGTGTTATGGACCAATTAACATTATTAGTCGTATTTAATATGGACTCCCATGATCCATCAGTGTATTGACATATTGTTTTTTCTCTCTAACAAATAATAAATTATTGAGTAGAGTTGTTTTTGTTTCAGCTATGTGAGAAACTATACCTTGCATGTCTCTTTATGTCTTATTTTTCATCGACGCATGTTTCTTTTTTTTATTTCTATGATGGTTTTTTTATTTGCCAAATATATGAGTAATTTGAAAATAGCATGTGTCTCATATACACGTAAATGCATTTGGCATGGACTTCCTCTAGTTGAAGGATTAATTCTATTACATACGTTGGATGTGCAGCCATGGTTCTTTTTCCCTGGTGCACGACAAGCACTTAAGCAAAACGCATTGGATAAGGACTACATTACTTGCTAGCTTTTAATTCCTACTGTATATTTATCTGTTGTATTTCACATGAACTCTTTTAGTTCGTCTAGACCGTTAGATCTTCATAAAATCCGACGGTCCAAATACTTTTCTTTTTTCCGATTAACGTGGGAATTTCTTGGCTCTCTCGGCGAACGTGGTGGCTCCTTTTTTTTCAAGTAATAATATAATAGATAGATAGATAGATAGATAGATAGATAGATAGATAGATAGATAGATAGATAGATAGATAGATAGATAGATAGATAGATAGATATCAATACAGAGCTTAGAGACAAATAGAAGGGCCCTGCGTTATTATGGTTGATTGTGGACACCTGTTTCGTGATAGGGAAAGAGAGGCTAAGAGGCGACGCCACCAAGGGCAGCGTGGTAGACCTGAGGTTAAGTGCGACTAGGTTTCTCTCTCTTTCCAGCCATCTCATTCGTCCAATCTTTGCCCTACCTATTTTATTTCCAAAAACTGCTAACGGATCAAACGAATTTGTTTTGATAAGCTCTGAATCCATCGTCCATACAAGCTATAATGTATAAAAAAAATAAGAGAATTTTTTGTGTCTTTCTCTATGTTAAAATGCTTGGTCAGCTTCAATGGCTACCTTAGTGTATTGGCACTACAAAAGTGAACGTGACGTCGCTGCTATGGGTCAACATTGATCCATTTGCATAGTCCAACCAGCAAGGCCATCAAAATTCAAGTCTCGAAACCAACTATTTCTGAATTCAAACCATAAATTGCCATTTTAATCTCTTACCGGCATTAGAGCATCTCTAACATAGTCTCCCAAGTTTCGGCCTCTATTTCGCTTTTATGGGCTGGCCTATAAATTATTTATAGACTTCCAACTCTAGTGGGGTGACTAAATTTAAAGAGCTTCCAATTCTAGAGGACTTGTACCAAAATTTGGAGGTCTCTCCAAAATAAGAGCTCGTTTAGAGGCCCGGCTGAAGATGCTTGTTTTTTCACTAGGAGACTAAAAGGTATAGAGGCCCATTTGATCATGACGTACATGGTGGTGATGGGCCATGTATGTCCCCTTGATGATCCGTTATGCCCATTCATAATCCAACTCAATTATTTCAATTATTTGTACACCAAAATTGCCCACCCTTTTCATTACAAGTTTCTATGATAATTCTTTAGACCTTTAGCAAGCTCACGAGCAGGAACACGCCACCCCACCGCCGAGAACCGCCCACAGATCCCGGCGGCGCCAGTAGGAAGGATGTGCTCTGAAACTGCTGATGCAATGGAAACGTGCCGATGCATGTCATGTCACCGGCAGGTGGCACTTGTAATCAGGGTTTCACAAACCGAACCGGGTCCAGTAACCGCCGCCCGGCGGTAGCGGTTTACCGGACCGGTTTGACCGGTAACCGGTGGAAACCGGTCAAATTCAAATTTTGAATTCAAATCCCCGTGTAATCGGTTTGTGGCGGCTAACCGCTCGGTTGGACCGGTTACCGACCGGTTTGAGCCGGTTACCGGCCGGTTTTGTGGACGCCCCAAACCGCTCGGTTTGGGTCGGTAACCGACCGGTTTGAACCGGTTACCGACCGGTTTGAACCGGTTCGATGGACAGCAAAAAATTGGCATGAAATATGCGTAAATTAAGGAAAAAAATAACTAAAAATATAGACAAACATCCATACATATAATTGTACATACAAACATAGTACAAATGTCCATGCAAATAGTTCAGTAGTCCTCTGATACAAATAATTGTTAATACAAATAGTTAGTTTAGTAGTCCTCTCATACAAATAATTGTTCAACGGTAGCATCGCGAGGCCATTTCATACTCCGCGGTGGACATCACATTCAAACCCTGCCTTACAAGCAACTCAGCTTTGAACTCTTGCCAAGTTTGGCCCGTCCAGGCCGATGTCGTCTGCCATTCCTGAAGTAACATATTATACCAATGAGGATCTTGCCATTCGTACACCCATCTCATCGGTGGCTGCATGCTCAACTCCGGTATAGGATAGTGATAACTAGACTGTGAGGATTCCCTGTAGGAGGAGCTAGAAGAGAACTGTGGAGAGTCGTAATCCGTCGGTCCAGCCGTTCTCCTCTGCGACATCGGTGCTCCATGGTCAATGTCCTGGGTTGCATGTGTGAACTCAGTCTCCCTGCAATGAACCACATAGTATAATTAATACTCATAAGTCAGAATAATAAAAACATGTTCATATGTACGTACACTTGGTACCTGTAAAATGGAGACCAGCAGGTGGGTTTGAAGGTGACACGCCTCCGCCCCCGCCACCACCAGTAGCACCGCCACTGCCGCCACCACTGCCACCACCATCATTGCTATCATCACCATCACTGCTACCATCACCATCATTACTATCATCACCATCATCGCCAGAGCTGCTGTCCTGAGACTCCTGATACTCTGGGCTTTTATCACCCTCACCATCATCAGTGTCTTCATCGCTCAGGACTTCTATTTCTTTCTGTTTCCCTTTTCCCGTTGCCTGGCCTCGTTGGCGCTTCGGGATAACCTTGCTAGGCGCGATGTAGGATAGTTACCCTCCACCAGGATAGTTACCTTCCGCTGCAGCCTTCTCCTTTCTCAACTTCTCTTGAGCACGTTGAGCAGTTAGCTTCTTTGCCCTTTCAAGCTCACGCTGAAAGTACTCACGCACCTCCTTTGAAACCTTATCACAATGGACGACCTCCGTCCCGCGCCCTGCCAAATGTTGTTTCAATCTAGTGGCACCACCGCCTCCCTTGGACTTATGACAATAGTTGCATCTCCAACCGGGGTAAAGATTTTCACCGTGTTCCCATACAACATCTCTATCTCTGCCAGACATTGCGTATCTGCAAACATGGAACGAACATATACATATCAATGTCAACTTGACAACACATAGCTATATCACAATACTTAAATCCTACATCCATTTCCTTATTTCCAAAATCACAATACCCTACATCAAAATGTACATACATGGCTACAAATCTTTAGATCCACCTCATACATTCTAAAAAAACTTGGATGCAATCAAAATATACCTAAATATCTCTATCACTACATCCATTTCATAATTTCATAGATCACAATAGCCTAAATCATTGAAACCCGCATCAAATCCATACCTCACCCGCGGTCGGGCGGCTAACCGCCGCTACCGAACGGTAACCGGAGAAACCGGAGCGGTTAGCCGGCGTCGGGAGCCGGGAACCGCGGAGCCTGGAACCGGAGCGGCTAACCGCTCAAACCGAGCGGTTACCGGTCGTACCGGAGCGGTAGCCGGGCTCGCGCGGCGGTTGCGCCGCTGGAGGCGATTTTTCGCCCTTCGGAGCTGCGCTGCGCGGGGGGGGAGTGAGGGGGTGTTCTGGGGGTGAGGGGGCGAGGGGGGTGGTTATTAGGGTTTAGGCGAGTTGGGCCGAGTTGGGCCGAGTTGGGCCGAGCTGTTTTTTTCTTTTTCTTTTTTTATTTAACTTGTATTTCGCGAAAAAAATAGCAAATGACCAAATATTTGAGAAATTTTGACACCAATAGATCCAGCACACCATGAAGTATTTTTAAGAATTTTTATCCGATTTTTTAAATTTTTAAATTCAAATTTGAAATTTTTGAATTCAACCGGTTTGAAACCGCCCCGAACCGCTACCGGTCCGGGGCGGTTCGACCGGTTACCGCGGTAACCGGACCGGTTACCGCGGATTTGTGAACCCTGCTTGTAATTGCCGGCAGGAGATGGCAGTGGAAATGCACACAGCTCTGGCGTCAGCGACAGCATAGGCTAGACGCCGGATTGCAAGGTTATGTTCAGATTCGAGGTAGAAAGTACCTTTTCTAGATGAATAGTGCACTGGAAAGCGTGTTCTGTGAGTGGGATGAATAGAAAAAAAGCTTGTTGGAGAAGTATGTTTTGTGAATCTGAACACAGCCCAAAGCTCCTCTCATGGCGGCGCCAATAGCAGGTAAGGCTGCCGCGGGATCTGTGCCGAAGGTGTAATCGCGCCATGGCCGCTGCACCCCGCCAGCCGCCATGGCAAAAACTTGTGCTGGCTGTGGCATGATGATTCCTGAATCCTGATTGTGTCGAAACACGTGGATCGAGACTCGAGAGAAAACAAGCTATACAAAATCTAGACATCTTAATTAATGGCTCATTTGTATTGTTTGTTTGTCTGTCAAACCCAGGTGGACAAGACTAATGATAATTCTTTAAAAATAATATATTAGAAATTGGAATGATTTCTTGAAATAATTTTTTTATTGGCATAACATATTTTTGTGTAGTTTGATATTTATTTATCAAAGTATAAAGAAATCGGATGATCATAAATTAATGGTTCATATTCATTAGGCTATACAAGTTTGCTGGAGACTGCTTCCTGCAGAGATAGGTGCTGTGCGTGGTTCGAGGAGCCGGAGAGATGGGCTGGGCGCGGCCAGATGCAGCTCACTCGCAGGAGACGACGACAGGAGCGGATCTCCGGCGAGTGAAGGAGCAGAGGTGCTGGAGGAGAGGAGCAGACAGTCATCGGTAGGAGGTGAAGAGAGAATAGCACTGACAGATGGGGCCATGACTAGGGGGCCAAAATTGTCTTTTCCATGCACACTTAACAGCACATCTGCACATGTATAGAAATGTGGATGGCACTGAAGGAATTTCATGGAATACTATGGCACTTGGGAAAGCATTATAAATTTTGATGGCACTGAAGCAATTGGCGGAATTGGCTCTTAAAAAGCATTCCATTTTCAGGAAATCAGTTTCTTAGCCAATGTTCCTAGGGAGGCCCATGTCTTGCACTTTTACAGAAGCCATGGAGATCAGAGTAGAATGGCCGGCTTGGCAGCAGGACATTTTCACATAACTGGAATTTTTGTGGCTGCTGCATTCATGAAAGCTTCGTTGAAATGGACTGTACGCCAACATCCATACTGCTAATACGTTGATGTCACAAAGTTGTTACGAAAGCAAATTAATCTGCCTCCTAATCTAGTAAAACTATGTTGACCAAACATTAGGTTTGGCTATACGAGCAGTTCAAGAATTTTATTCAACCGGTAAAGAAAGATAAGATGGTTACATATGCAATCTCTATTTGTAGGGGTCATTTCTACATACCAAAACAATCTGATTAGTTCTAGCAGAAGTGAAAACATATCGTGACTATTTCTCCGATCAGAAATCCAAGTATGGTAGGATATGAAAACAGAGCACGCTCTCTGATACAACACTTTGCCTAGCAAATGCTAGGCACACTTTCTACTGTGAGCAGATTACTAGAATTAAGTAGAATACTGGTTATGATTAAGTTCTGCTCGCAACGACAATAGGCTTGTTCACTGTCGCAACTCGCAAGAACACATTGCAGTCGCAGCAGATTCTGATCGTCATCACAATTCACAGATCATCAGCTTCTCGATCGTGGACAGGCGGCATCCTTTAAATGTGATCGTTTGCGTACAGTACAGTAGCCTGATTCTGATTGTGGTCTCAAATCATCAGATTCTGATTGATGCAGTCGTCCACATAAGCTGATAGGCTGCAGTTTCCACATCAATTGGCCTGCAAGATGCAAACACAAGGTTCAGGTATCGTCTATCGAAGTAGAGACGTTTGAGCAGGAGAGATGTTACATTAGTCATGACAGAGAAATGCAACCGACCTTCGAGGATGTTGATTCCATCTTGAGAGAGAGAGAGAGAGAGAGAGAGGGAGGGAGGGAGAGGGAGAGAGTGGTTGTTCCAACTTGAGATCCACCCTGCAAGTAGTAGGAGAATCAAAAGAACCAACAATTGTTACTGTCAGTGTATAACAGCAACAGATTTTAATAGCAACTGGTGAGACACACGGGAGGAGCATCATAACTGACCAGTCATGCATCTGGAGAGCCCTTAGGTTGCTACCACCACAACGGGCAGACTGCTAACGCTGCATCCTAGAGGCAAAGGTGACCAAAGCATCAAGAGTCAGGAAAGAAATTTGAGCAGTTCCTCCTCCTCGGCCCGCAGTTCCTTCTTCTTGGGGCAGTCCGATATCTGGACATGCTGTATGGATGCAAGGGCGTGCAATCCTCCGATGGATGACAGCTCCCGGCAGACAAGTACAACCAGGCATTTGAGCGTGTTTGAGCCGATCGAATTTAACAGGATGCACTTGATGTTGTGACAAAAACGCAGCTGCAGGAGGGTGAGAGAGGTGAGATTCTCCAGGCAGGCTGGAAACGACCTGCCCAGCTCATTGCATCCAACTATACACAGTCGTCGGAGTGAGGGAGGCAAAACCATTCCTCGTGGGCACTTCAGTTCATCACACCAACGGATTTTCAGGTCCCGTAGGCAAACAAATCCCACAAAACTATGAATCGGTACTGATGTTAGATTCCGACAATACTCGAGTGTTATGGATTCGATGCATGGTAGTTTCTGCGGGGTCAAGAACTGCTCAAGATTTGTCAGATTCCCACATTTGTAAACACGTAAAGCAGTGAGCCGTGTAAAGGCAAAGGACACAATACCATTGCTGAGACTGATGCTGCTTCTTGCATGCTGTGTTCCATCATCTCCCGTTAAAATAACCTGTGTTCTGTCGACAATGCAGGGGACTGATGAACTTTCTAAGAAACCACAGCAGGAAAGCTCCAGACTTCTTAAAATTGGTATGTCTTCTGGTTTAAACCAGCTTGGAAACCTATCACCACTGAAGCCAATGACCTTCAGGCATTCGATTCTTTGATGAGGACGCAAGGCTTCAAGCACTCCATTCTCACTACTTATCAAATTAAACCGATATTGTCCCCAGTCGAGAACAAGTTCCTTGAGGTATTGTTTTTCCACTAGTCTAGCCTCAGCAGCCTCTTCCTCGTTCCCAACACAAATAAGATCACGGATATAAAGCTTTCCATTGAGCTGATTCATGAACTTCAGCTCACCAATTCCCCGCCCATTTTGTTCTGCAACAGTAAAGTCACTCAAGTTTCGTAGAAAAGACAGATTTCCAAGCCCAGGTACCCTTGATAGAGTTGGACAAGCATCCTCTGGCAATTTTAGCTGACGCAAGTTAATTAGCTTTGTCACGTCCTGATGAATTTTCTTCACGCTTGAAAGTCTTGCGTCGAGAAATTGTAGGCTGTAAAGCCGACAGAGATTTTGTGGTAAATCTTTTATATTGCTATAAGATATATCGAGATAGCGGAGACTACCCAACTCACATATGCTTTCGGGTAGCTTCACCAGCATGCAACCTTTTAGGCTCAAAAATAGAATGTTGGAAAGCTGACTAAACCAGGTAAATTTAACAGAAAATCTGAATCCAAAGCTAAGTGAATGCAATTTGTCCAAATGTAGAATAGTTCCTATTCTGGTCAAGGATTCACAACCAACCTCGATTGACATGTGACGGACTGTATCATGCACTCTGCTCTTGTTCTGGTTTCGTAAATCTTGCATCACCAGGCATTCATCCGTAGAAAAGGACACTGCCATATCATGGATCAGATCGTGCATTACATATCTTGTTCCATTCGGAAACTTTGGATCAGTTTGGAAAATAAATCTGTTCCTCAATTCATCCAGGTAAGTCATCCCCACATCTTCAGAACCCATGCTTCCCCCTGGCTCAACAAAGCCCTCTGCCACCCAAATGTCAATTATCTCATCTCTCTCAAAGCTATAATCCTTCGGAAACATGGAGCAAAATACAAAACATCTCTTAACCTCTTCTGGGAGATACAAATAGCTCAGTTGAAGGGCTGGCAATATCTCGTTATCTTCATGTGGTAGCTCCCACAGTTCACTCTTCTGGACTGCCCTCCAGTGCTGTTCTGCCAGACTCCAGCAAGCGTCCGAGTGTTTTAGCAGCCAAAGGAGACCCCCACAACCTAGCGGAAATTCTCTGGCCAATATCTTGCAAGTGAGGATAGGACTCTGGGTCATTTGTACCAAATGCACACTTTCTGAAGAAGTTCCAAAATATATCAGTAGGCAATCCTTGGAGTTGTATAGGCTCACAGTTTCTTGTAGTGACACGATTAGCAACCACTGGACACCTTGTAGTCACTAAGATCATGCTGCCTTCCCGTCCATACCTCAGTGGTGCACAAAATGCCTCCCAATCAGCATTAGCGTTCGGCCAAATATCATCTAACACCAAAAGGAATTTCTGGCAGATCTTCAGCCTCTCCATCAATTCAATTTGGAGATCATTCAAACTGCATGATGGGTTGAATTTCTTCCATGGGATGGGGGGTACAGATTCAATGATCTCCTTTGTTATCCTTCTCCTGTCAAAGAAGTCTGACACACAGACCCATATCATCACACCAAAGTGGTGTTCAACCCTTAGATCATTGTAGATGAACTGAGCCAGGGTAGTCTTCCCCACCCCGCCAATTCCAACAATCGACATGACAGAAACATTGTTGGTACAGTTTGTCTCAGTAAGTCCAGCCCTGCCACTATTTCCTTTTGGTTGCTTGGCTCTGGATGTAGAAGCAACACCATTGCTCATTGCTGCTCTCTTCCCATTAGACCCTGCAGATCTTCTACCCCCAGTGAGTGGCACACCCAATTGTTTGATCACCTGATCCCGCTGGGCCTCACGCCCAATTGTGACACCAAGCCTCTCGATCAAGGCATCTCGTTCATTGTCGCGACCAACAATTTCCGGTGCGCTGATGACCGAGCTCGTCTCCGGCATGATTTGCGATGGTTCCACACGCATTTTTTTTTTCGAGAATACGCAGGAGAGCTGCGTATCTTTGTATTAAGAAGAAATATTCATGGTTACACACGGGCCTACGAACCGGGCACACGCACACGGTTTACAAATTGACGATTTAGACTACTCAAAGAAACTACAACAACCAGAGGATGGGAGGCAAGGTTGAGCTTATGCCAGGATCAAATGGGCAACTATAGACCGGAGGGGTAGCCTCGAGACCCTCCAACCAGCATGCTGGCTTGCTGTACCACCGCTAGCAACTCCTCATCTGACAGCCCCCTAGCCGCAGGGAAGAGATCCCTAAGGGCCGGGAAGTTCTTCACGTCCACGATCTCGTTGAAGAAACAGTCGAACTCTCTCTGGGCGTCATTGATCACGGAGGCGCTGCTCTCACGCTCGTCAAGGAAACCAAGGCGCTTCATAGCTAGGATCTCCCCCTTCTTGGATGGCCGAATCGTCAAGTTGAGGGGTTGGTTCGCCAGGCGGCCGCTGCGGCGCAGGCTCGGGGCTGCCACAGTGGGTGCTGGTGGGAAGGGGATCCTTGCCTCGGCAGGAACCTTGCTGATGAGGGGGGATCGCGTTGCCAGCGTGATGCTTGCCAGGAACGCGGAGGTTGCTGCCATCGCTGCCACGGTAGAGGGGGTTTGCACACGCTGATCTGAATCAGGCTGCCTCCCAGCGCTTGCAGGAGACCTCGGGGACCGAAGCAAGGGGGTCACTGCGAGGCCGCTGGTGGAAGGGGCCTCCTCAACGACGTCGAAGTCAAGACGCATCGGTGTTAGACCAGTCTTCCTGCTCCCCTTTGCACCAGCAGTTGAGGGAGGACGTGGCCTTCTCTTGTAGGTGTGAAGGAACGGTGTGACGGATGGTTCCGTTACGACGGTGGGAGCTGAGGGCTTCAAATCCACGAAAAGCAGCATTGGATCAACATTCCGGACTGCATCCCCATCCCTTGTTGGCATCTGGTCTTCGAAGGCAACGAGCTCTGCCGATATCGCAGCAGAGTCGTTGCAAGGCACACCATGGAGAGGAATGGTTGTAGTGGCGGCCCCCACCAGATTTGGCCGCGGCACTACAACGTTCCTGAGAGCCGTCTCCGTCTTGGCAGCATCCGTCACCAGGGCGTGGTCAAGGTTGGTCGCATTTGGGTGCACGTCAGCGCACCCAAATCCAACGGGTGGCAAGAACAAGCCTTCGGTGGCCAGTTCTGGTGGAGTTGTGGAAGAGGTGGTGCCCGGTGGCGTAGGGGTGGTTGCCGGAGGCATGGCCGGCGGCGGCGACGAGACACCCCGTGACACAGCACCAGACACGATCGTCGTAACATCCCTTGCGGGCGGAGCTGCAGCGGTGGGCATCCTCCTGGCGTTGTCATTGGCGGGTGGAGGAGCTTGTTCGGAGTTTGTGACCTTGCGCAGATGGATCAAGGCCCTGAACCGAAATGTGAAGCGCTCCACTCCAACAGAGAAACCACCGAGGTGTAGGGCAGCGTCCATGGCGCGCTGAGTGGAGAAAATCACCAGAAAGCTCTCCTGGTCAAACTTCAGCACAGAGAGGTTGTCCTCGACGACTCCATGCAGGGCCAGAATGGCGGAATGCGCCGACTCCGTGGAAGCAATGTGCCGCCCGTCGGGGGGGAAGGCCACCAGCGTGAAGCGCATACGCTCCTCCATGGTGACCATCTCCCTGTCCCGGGACGACGGAACCACAGGAGTAGGCATGTCGCGGGCACCAGAGGTTGGCGCGGTGGATGACGTGCGACCGCAAGCCGAGTCAGATGCAGCCTGCCTCGCGCGCTGATGACCACCTCCCATCGATGAGGATGCATAGCCCGGCAGACCACGGGGGCGCCTGCAGTCCTTGGCAAGGTGCCAGAACCCGTGACACCGGAAACAACGCACCGGCAGCTTGCACTGCCACATCAGGTGGTTGGTGGCGAGGCAGTTGAGACACTTGCCCTCGTGCGCCGGCAGGATGCGCTTGGCTCGATGAGACGTCGGCGGCCTAGCGCGATGTTGGGCGAGGCGTTGCCGGCGGCGTCGACGGGAGCGCCTGCTTGTCACCGGGACGAAGCCATCGGCGTCACAGTCCGGAGGCGCAGGCTCAGGCTGCAACCGGACCACCACAGACGGAACGCGCGGCCGGAGACGGGGGTTGAGGCGGTCGCAGCGCACAGGGAGACCCCGGACCAGGTCGGTTCGGCCGCGACGTCGCGCCGGACGGCGGCCGGAACGAAGTCTAGTCCCAATCCGGTCGTGGACAGATCTGGTCGGGCGCGGATGAACCTCGGGTAGCGGCGCTGCAGTCGTGGTCGTAGCCGGCACCGGACGGCGGAGGAGGACATCACGGTAGGACACCGCGGGGGAAGTGGGGCCATCGCTCGCCGGGCTCCCGTCCTCCCACCGTCGCTGCTTGCAGCGGCCGCCCGAGGGGTAGAAGGGAGCAGCGGCCAGGGAGAGAGGGGAGCTTGGGGATTGGCTTCGGAGGGGGCTGGTTGGAGTGGCCGCCGGCGTCAGGGAAGAGGCCGGCGTGGTGTGGTCGTGGGGACCGGTAGGGAGAGCGAGGTGGGAGGTTGCAGGAGCCATCTCGATCTCACGGCACGCGGAGGGAGTGGAGGAGCTCCTAGGCTTGGAGGAAAGCTGGAGAGACGAGGAGCAAGGATCTGTTGTTGGCTAGCTCGGAGGTGGAACTCATGGGGAGATCAGGCCGGCGGCGCCGGCGCTGGCGGCGCGCCCCGCGGGGGCGAGGGGCGATGGGCGAGGGGGATCGACACCAGGAATCTCATCCAAATCCGGTTCCACACGCATAAGACCCATAAGATTGAGCGCCCCCTCGATCTCAGCCACAACCTTATCGAGCTTATCTTGGGTCTCCTGTATCCTTGTTTTGGTACGATGGAACAAAGATTTCGCAATATTCAGAGAGTAAGATAATAGTTGACCTGCCTGGTTCCGGTCAACATCTTCTATTCTTTGCCGCAGCGCCTGGTCATCAACCACACGAAGAAGGTCCTCTGCATCGTAGGTGGTGTCCTTGAGATGCGAAAGAAGCTTCGCCAGCTCCCTGTCCTTGAACATGCCCCACTCACTGCGGAAGATGAGCATGCGAGCCTTGGGCAAGGTGGCTCGGAGGCGGTCCAGCTCGTTGGTCAGCTGGGTCTCTTCTAACAAGTTGGTACGGGCCAAGAGAAACCATTGCAGTGCCTCCATTGCCGTCACCATTGTCCACGAACAGCAGCACTCAGTGGACGCCGGCAGCAACAGGCGGTAGGGGCTGGAGAGGTTGAATGGGTGAGCTCGGAGTGTCGGCCAGAACCGGATGCAATGCGCGGAGCAGCACCAGCGTCCACTGCTGCAGAGGGGGTGCAGTGACGATGAGCACTAGAGAGGAAGATGCAAGGCTTTGGGTTCAATCCAACCAGGCATGGACAATATAGATGAGGGACAAAGCGGCAGCGTGATCAACAAGATAGGCTTTGGATTTGAAGCCACGCCGAAAGTGACTGCTGATTGGGCACACGACAGCTGCCAAGCTGCAACGATGGCCAGGAATGTATTTCATTCTATGCAAGTATCATCTCTAATTTGTTTTTTTAGGAAGAGAGTTCCCAGTAAAAACAATTACAACCAAATTTTAGCATAGAAAGTAACCTCATCTGCAATCCTAACATTGAGTTATTAGATTTAGATTCTATCATATCACAGGTCTCCAGTAGACCAGTACACAAGACTTCGCCTCTGAGTCCTTACAGAACTTCTAATATCATCCTATATCATGAACAAAATGAACGATAAAAAAAAATTCCCCATATGTCCTTCTGGATAGACTAAATAAGATCAATAAATAATATCCCCGCCCCAACTAATCCAACGAAAATGCTAGCTGCAATCTCATCCAAAGCAGGGGAAAACATGGATGGGCCTCACCTAGGGTTCGTCTTCAAAACACAGCGAGGGGATTTCCGGCGCCGACGCACGTACCCGGCGGGTGGCGCTTGTAATTGGCCGGCGGGAGATGACAGCTGGTGCGTCCTCGCCGCAAGGCCGGTGGAACCATGGAAGCGGAAATTCCATTGTCGCGTCGCGTCGCCGGCCGGATAGCGGAACAATGGCACGGTTGCTGCACGCCGCCGGCGGCCATGGCAGAAACATCTCGCGCTGGCGGTGGCACGATGACTCCTCCTGAATCTCCTGACTGGGCCCAAGAAATGCCAGCCCAGTCCGAGAAACATTTTGGCCTGGCCCAAAAAAAATCATGTCGTGCCATGGGCCGAAAGATGATACCATGGGCCGTATAAAAATTTAGCCCGGCCCAAGCTAGCACTTGGTCCAGATGCCCAAATCCCACATTATCCTGATCTCAAAAAAAAAATCTCACATTATCCTACTATAAAATCGTGATATATTTTTTGTCTAGATTTTTACTTGCCAAATCTATGGTATGCCAATTTTTTTTTTGCCATTAACGGCTCATAGCGACCATGTACACGGCGATCAGCCACACGCTGAAAAGCCTGACAATGTGTACATTGCGACCAGTCAGTTCTATAAAAGATGTCAACGAATAGCATTACCATCACCATTTCACCAATCAGTCAAGACTATACACAGCCATCCACTCCCCACGTTCAACAATTTTGCTCACTTCCCATTACAGCAAAAACTCTTTAAAAACTATGCTGCTTTAATCCATCCCCATGTACATCATCAACCTATACGCTGTAAAGTACTGTAAAAAGCATGCGTCTGCCACTCTCCTCTATTCTTTCCTTGGAGAGGGCACTTGCACAAGAATCGGCCAAACAACCCCAATTATTCTCTAGCTTTGCTTTCGCTATTATATTTCCCCTTTTCTGGGTAGACAGTCGATGGTAGCAATGGAGGCGAGGAAGAAGAAGACGCAGGGCTTGCGCCCTAGCCTCTTACGAACGAGCCCGGGAACCACTTGGCGAGCAGGTGGTGCTTCAGCTTGATCACCAGTCTGAATACCACGTAGCACGGCAGCTGCATCACTGCCACTGCAAGGTACCTGCATATGCCACCAACTGGTTAAAACTTGTGTTCACAGTTTCCTTTTTAACCAAAAGTTTGTGTGGAATTTATAAAAAATTGATCTTTTGTTGTGACGTGAGTGACGTTACTTACCACAAAGGTGCCAGATTTGATGACAGGTCAAGGAATGGGTAAGGCCACCTGCCAAAAGTCGGATAGTGAGTTGAGTTAGAAATATGAGATGCAGCTATGCAAGTAGTAGTCCTTTGCTCTTGAAGTGGAAGATGATGGAAAGTTTACCAAGTTGGAGTTGCTGCATGAACAATCCATTGGAAAATGACATAAAGCGCCGTCCAAAGGAAGAAGTATGCGATCCGGAACCAAGGGAAGCTCTGTAAAACCATTCAAGTTTGGAATGTGGTCAGCAAAATGCAGTTAAAAGAGCAGATTAATGGAGGAATTGTGCTTGAGTAATCATGTAGCCATGTGTTTGATTACCAGACTATTCAGGGCTGCCTCACCAAGCAGGAAAACAGCATTAACTGAATGCATTCCTATCAACAACTGCCAGAAGAGAAAATCAGCAAACAATTAGTGCCTTTTTTTCTGTAAGAATGTGAGATGCCAATGGGGAAGACAGGAAGCACGTGTACTTACGAAATTGAGATTGTAGTCCTTGACAGTGAGGAATGGAAAAATGATGAACCAAAACACACAGTCCGTCAGCATCACTGCACCTGCGTTTGTCTGTCGATGATAGTAAACAAGTTACGGTACCGCTGTAAAGATCACTGAGAATTCTAAGACACAATCAATTTAAAAACTGGTTTGGTAAAGTGCAGCCAGTTGTATAGTCCAGTAGTAATGGGGCTCCTTCTGAAGCTACTGCTCCTAGGTCATGATCCTTGGAGTTATCTAATAATTCTTCTCACAAAGCAAAAGGTGAAATTTCCACACTGTCCTATGCCAGCCTAGGCAGACATTCAGTCACCATTGTGATACAGTTAGGCCTAGCAAGTAGCATATCAATCCAAAGATAACAGGCTGCCTTTATTCCTGATGCCACAATCAAAGAGTCAGCCCTACACTTCATAAAGTTGGCTCAGCCCTTCAAGCAAGCAAGGAAGCATGAGTTGTTCAACGTGCAGGGATGTATTTTGAACACATGGGCTTGGACCATTTGTAAGTTGGCTAATATAGGAGCAGCTACAGGCCATGGAGGTGTGACCAGACAAAGATACTAGTGTGTGGGCGCATCTGATCTTCAGAAACAGAATCTAATCCACGAGCACATACACTGATACACTAATAATGCTTTAGTCGTTAGTGCATCATGGTAACTACCCGGCACTAATAATTGCACCTGAAAAGCAAATGTCTAGGAGCCCCTCCATGTATGCAGCACCAAATCAGCAAATGTCAGTGCACAGTGCTGATGTCCCTCTCCATAAGAAACATGAAAAGGTTCCCAAGTGGATAATTTTTCAAACAATTTGGTGGTGTGGAGGCCTCTCTTACCTGATAGATGATCTGGAGAAGGTAACCCCAGAACCCAGCAATCTCCCTAGTGCCACCATGTTCGTTGTCGAAGCTCGATTTAGCAACTGCACCACGGGCAATGTAAGTGGTGCCAAGCTCCATGTCTGCCGCTGCGACGGCAACATTCTCATCGGCGAACTTGCTGCAGCCGTAGATGGACAGGGCTGTGCCAAGCTGAAACAATTCACAGGCCAATAATTTTTCAGACAAAAGGTTGTTTAGGAGTCACATGAATGCATCATTAGCTTGAGGAATTCAGTAGAGAGATAAATTATCTGGCTGTGATTGTGAAAGAGAAAGGGCCTACCCCGAAGTAAATCGTCACCAGAATGAAGGTCCACCTGCACAACAGACAGTTCAACAACCATTAGAAGGAGCTGAGGGACAAGTGGTACTCCTAAGGGCAGAGTTACAAAGCAGAAACACTGAAACAGCTACCAGATCTTTCAGAAAAAAATTGGTGCTACCAACCAGTCACAATCTCAGAGTTTTCTTTTTTAATAAAGGAAGAAAAAAGGCTATACTAAAGAGTCGTGAAACATGATAGTATCCAAAAAGCAGGAATATTAGCAATCGAAAATCCTTATCAGACATGTTCAGGCTCAAGAGAACAGAGAGTCCGCAGGCCATTTAGTTGGAGTGGGTTTACAACACTATCCACTTATATATCGTTTACGAAGTATGGAGAAGCTTGACCACACAAACAGAATTGCAAAACCCACCCTCTGTGGTGCTTATGATTTGTTGCGAATATTGTAGTTGTACTGAAAAAATATTGTTTCTCACATATGCTTCACAAGACATCTACAGCAAGACCCTTTTCCAATTTATAAATTAAAACAAAAAAAAATCTTAAAATGTACTAGGAGAAACCCCAGCAAATTGTGGGTCGCTTGCTGTGTAAGCCAACCATCAAATTGTTGCTAGCCACCAATTGTGCACAGTAGGACAACAGAGAATGCAGATAAACTGATTGATAGTTCCACTATTGTTTTCAAGATCCCTGTTCAATTGTTCCAATTGGAAAAGTAACCAAGTTCAAAAACATGTTTGTTCATGGAAAAGCACCCTTTATTCCCTGAAGACTCAAACTATTTACAAGAGAATAGAACAAATACCAAACTTGCTGACCAATTGCTAATTCAAGCACCAAATAGACAAAGACTTAATCAATGCCATGGCAACTGGCAATACACTTCCTTGTTTTTTTAACCAAAAAAACTAAATTAAAGAGAAACCTTTATCCACCTTTGCATCTAATCCACATCAGAAAAAAAATCAAATCGAAAAAGAAAAAGACAACAGTGAAAGGAACAAGAAAGTGGTAGTAAACGATTGACTTACTGCGTGTAGTAGTAGAAGATGTTGCCGCCATCGGAGATGACAATGACGACGAGCAAGCTGAGGAGGACGAAGAAGGAGATGAACCTGTACGCCAGCAGCCACGCCGGGTGGATATCCCGGAGGCAAGGCCGCCACGCCTCGTCGTCGTACAGCACCCCAGGCGGCCTCCTATTCCCCTTCCCGCCGGCGACGGCCACCTCGCCGCTGGCCACCGCCGAGGACGGAGACGACGCGCCGCCCGGCCGGCGGTCAGCGCCGGGCCCCTCGTGGCGCCAGATGAGGTAGGCGGCGACGGACATGCATCCCAGCACCCAGAGCGCGCACAACCCCACCTGCCAGTGCAGCCAGTAGCTCAGCTCCGTTGTGTCCGCCGTCGCCATGGGCTTGTACGACCTCGCCGACGACGAGCCGCCCCCGCCGCCACCCCCACCTGTGGTGAAGAAACGCATGCCCTTCCGTTAGCTTAGCGAAGGTTGCCTCGGATCGTCTTCCTCCACTCTGCTCTGCTCTGATTCCCTTCCAGAGCACCAAGCAATCGAGGGCATGAACCGTGTGCCACGCACAAAGAAAGCTCCTTCAATTCGCAACAAGACCAATCGCTAGCTCCTCGGAGCAATGCACACACAAAGTCACTCGAACGAAGCTGGGAGCTGAGGTCGTGTGAGATTCTTGTAGCTAAAGAGGAAGGAGGAGGCAATGCGACAGCGAAACTGACAGGCAACCAACGGCGGGGAGCAGAGCACACACGGATTGCATGCAGGGCAGGGAAGAAAGGGGGGAGGAGGAGTGCATTGATGGGTAACGAACAAACAGCACACAGGAGGAAGATGCCAATCCTGGCGTCACAAGCTGCGCTGCGCGTTGCCCTCCCTCTCGCAATCTCTCGCCCAGCGGGGGAAGCAACCCAACCGCGACAGAAACGAACAAACAAGGGAGAGCACGCCTGTCTGCCTGCCCTGATTGTCTGTACTCAGCCTGTTCACTATTCAGAGCTTCTTGGACCAGTAGAATTAATGGTGTTTACAGAGGGGAGAGGGAGGAGGGGCGTGGATAGGCTGGAAGGGGGAATGCGAGGAGGAAGAAGGGATGGATTAAAGAGGGAGGGAGAAGGGACGAAGATGCTTGCGCGCAGCAGTGGGGAATGGAAAGCTACAAAAGCTAGAGGAGGGGTGGGGAATGAGATGCTTTGCTTCTTCCACCTTTGGAGGGAAATCCTGACCTTCGGCTCAATCTCTGCTGGTTCCTCTGGTTTATATACATGCCACACACACATGGGATGGGGGCACACACACAAAATGTCATCTTCCTCACTTGTTTATCCACTCTGGAATTAGAATCTCCATTGCCACAATCAAACCTCTCTCTCTCGTGTCTCTCTCTGTGATTTGCTTGGCTGGCTTGTTGCTTCCAGAGCTAGAGAGAGAGAGAGAGAGTGATGTGTCCGTGATTTGGGGAAGGGGTAAAAGCAGGAGGAGAGAGAGGAGAGGTGGCTTGTGACGGGGGCCAATATGTTCTTGGTTTTTGCTCGCGGGGCTTCACAATTGCCATTGTGGGACAGGCAGTACAGCGGTGTACAGTTGCTTTTGCGTCGATTGACCAAGGGTCAGCCGGGACCCGTGGCCCTTTCCTTGTGCATGGCATGGAGCCAAGCCTGCTTTTCCTGCCGTCAAAACGAACGCAAACCAAGCACCGACGCGCACAACAACAGGGAACGTTTTTCCTTTTTTTCCAAACCTTTCACACTGGCAAATGGCAATGGTGGCGACTACACAGCTGTTTCATGGAAATTCACAGCAAGGAGAAGAAGAGTGAAAACCAGAAGGAGCGGGGGGAAAAAAGAGAGAGAACTTTTCTTTTGCCTTGCTTGACTGAACTGTAAACCAGCCTTGATTTCTCGTTGACTCATTGACTGAATGACTTGACCGCTCTAGGATTCTCATGAATTTCTCCGCTACGATTTTGTTAAGGGTGCGTTTAGATTGTAGGAAAAAACACTGTAGCATAAGAAAAACACTGTAGCATTCGTTGGGAAACGTGTTTTGTGAGGGAGGAATAGTGAAAAGTTGGAATAAATAGTGAAAAGTTAGAATGAATAGTGAAAAGTTGGGAATCTGAACATGGCCTAAAACAAGATTCATCAGGGAAGCATGTATGTGTATGAGCTTGTAAGCTTGAGTTTTTATTATCAACTGAACCCTTGATTTCTACTGAAAGTTAGCTGTTTTTCTTGTAACTGATGATCCAATAACAGGAACCGGCTTTTACAGTTGTGTGAGGAATCCTGGGGAAAAGGTGAGGCTTCTCCAACATTTGATCAGAGCTGGGAACCTTGCCGTCCAAGGCTTGGAATATGCCCAAAGCCCAACAGATAAGGAGGTCACACCGCCAAGGTATCATCTTCTTTCCCCTCTCCTTCACAACCTATACTCTCTACTACTCCTCTAGCTAGCACGGCAGAGAGAACACAACATGCTATATATATACATATATGCAACTATATTATATAAAAAGGCCATGCAGATATGCAACGCAAAGCATGATACTAGTTTGACAAACCTCTACATGAGTACAAACTAGCGAGCATTATCAGCCTAGACTTCATCATACCGTCTTGACGAGGTGTTTTCTTAGTATAATAATAACAGCTAGTGACCGAGAGTGAGCATATATGGTATGCATAGATGCAGCCATGGACATCCGAACGGGGAAGGCAGGTGGCGATCGAGGCGACGGCTGTGATCGATCGAGTGCCCAATGACTGGCCTGCCCTTGTCGTTGTCCTCTTCTCCCTGCTCTTTACCTGCGTGCACCCTGCTGACGATACAGGCATGCATGCATCTAGCTGGCATGCCTAGCGTCTCTCACATCCATTATCCACTGTTCATCGATCTCAACAGCTCAGGCTGCTGAATTGTTGCAGACGCAGGAAAGATGGCATGCAAGAACAGGAGCAGAAGGCTCGCCGTCGGTCGATCGATCGGGTGTGTGACAAGATTGCCAAACAGATGCATCATGCATGGCCACCTATCTAGGGTAATTAGGTAATAGACGACCAATTAAGGGAAAGGAGCATTAAAAAATTCCATTACAATTAATTAGGGGCGGAAGGATGCATATGGTGTATGATGGTCATGATGAGTAACACAGGCCGATCGATCTTTGTAGGGCAACGTGTTTGATTAAGGGATAAGGGGATTCTCTGCGGCTGATTGCTTTATGATGGATCCCAATGTGTGCCTCATGATGCTATAAGGTTGAGATAAGCTAAGAACAGATACTAATCTACTCGTGGGAAAGTGGGAAAAGGGCAATGGACACGTCACAGCTCTATATGTTTATGTGTTTTTCTTGACCCCCAAACAATAGTATTACTAATATGTTGTTAAAGAAAGGATTGATTTGCAATTGTAAACGATTTTCGTAATTAGGTTGCATGTTTTCAATTTTGTCTAACCTTCAAACGATTATTAATTACAGGTTTTTATAAATTATGCTTGGTTATATTTGTAGTAAGTGATCTCTGAAAGTGTTAAGCTAGAGCAGAAAATATATATTAAAAAAATCCTTAGGCTTCATTTATGGTTGGATTCATCAAAGCTCCCCCAACGCAAGGACCAAGGATGCACATTAATATCTCAACAGTTGAACACTCAGATGATCCCATCCCTCAGGAAGGATAAGAAGTGGGGGAGGCATGCTGAGGTCGGAAAGACGTGTGTGTCTGCTTGCAATTGCAAATCCTAACTAATTTTCCAGGGCCATTTGTACCGACACAAAGCGAAAATGTGGCACGGCAGCAGCAGCCAGCAGGTCAGCCATCACTCTCGATAAATAAAGAGCAAAGAAAAAAACAATCGGTCCTCAGGAAATAAATTAAAAAGGGCGCAAAAGATTGTACAAGAAATAAAGGCTCAATTGCCAATTGTAAACTATGTGTCATTAGCAGCATGTTTCGAAATTTGTTTAATCCTCAAAATCATTGTTTACACTTTTTTTTCAAAAGATGCTTGTATTGATCTGTAGTAATAAGTGGTCAGCTATGGAAGTGTTAAACTAACACAAACAAAAATAATAATAATAAACCCTTAAGCTTAATCAATGGCTGCATTCATCAAAGCCCCCATCCCTCAGAAGGAAGGGAAAGAAAAAGGGCATGCAGGATTTGCAGGGGCAATGAATTGGGGTGTCACATGCATGCCCTGAGGATCGGAAAGATGTGTGTGTCTGCTTGCGGTTGCAAATCCTAACTAATTTTCGCAGGGCCATTTGCACCAACAATAACAAAGCGAAGATGTGGCACAGCAGCAGAAGGTCAGCCATCACTCTCCATAAATAAAGAGCAAAGGGGGAAAAAACGATCTGACGAAACAAATTAAAAGAGGCGCAAAAGAGAAAGGCAAAAGGCATGCCAATTAAAAAAAGGCAGCAGAAGCAGCTGCTGCTCAGTCAGCACACTGGCTTCATCTCGCGCCACCTCACATGGCCTACTACTCTCCTAGTCACACACTCAGTGATCTGAACAGCCCTTGCGTGCGTAGTATAGTGGTAGTATACTGTGTGTACCGTAAAGTAAAGCGTATAAACTATAAAGTACTACTGGTCTCGTATATGGTCGTGGGGATGGGTATACTTTTGTATGAAGTGTATATATGTTAATTAGCAAAGCATAAGCACTGGATCAAAGGTGGTGTATGTCGTCTAGACACAGTTTCAGGGAGAGGGAGTATCACTGTCACCCACACATCGTACTGGTGCTACTACTATTAAAGTTGGTCCCAATCCAAGGTCATTTTGCATGGGTCGTCGTGGCACAGGTTACCAGCTGGCTATCGACATGATTTTACTTTTGCCACTACTCTTTGCTCACCTTTTGGTAAACTAGTGCGCTGCGTAATTTGATTTTAGTTGGGACGAGATCGATGTATTTGACTAGAGTAGTCGCGATGTACGATTTAATGGTTAAACCTAGTACGAGTAGGATGGACTGATGGATCGGTAGCATAGCAAGCAGCATGTTGAGGGAGTACTCTGGAATTAAATGGGCGGCATCAGGGTTTGTGCGTGCCCGTGGTTGCATGGCACGGGCACGGAGATCGATCATCGATGTGCCGATCGAATTGAACTGCCCATCGGCGCCAGGCGTGCAGAGCCTGCGGCAGTGTGTCACGGGGAGCGCGTGCATCCTTCCTTGGGGCTAGCTGCGGCGCCACTGCTTGCATCTCAGCTACTCCATTTGGCTCCCTTGCTCGGCCGCGGCGGGAGGAGGAAGGCAGCGTGTGCAGAAATGCGAGTCGAAGATAGAGATGGCAATGTATCGGGTTCGGGTCGGATATCCACGGGTTTTGGGTCTAGCGGGTTCAGGTTTGGTTTTGTTTTTTCACCCATGGTTTTTGGGTTCGGAGCTCCGAAACCTATCGGGTTCGGGTTTGGTTTTCCACCCGTGGATACCCAATGGATATCCAAAATAAATCATTTTAAATTAAAACTCATGTTTTATACTATACTAATAATAACTTCTTTACGTATATATTATTCTTAAACTCTTAGTTGACTCATAAAATTATTTACTATTTATTGTCTCTTATTTATACATGTGAATGTGCATATATATCATGCATATGTTTATAAAAAATCTTCATTGCTCATAATATGTTGCCATACAAAGCGGGTTTCGGATATCCAATCGGGTTTCGAGTATCCACGGTTTTGGGTTTAGGGATGAATTTTTACCCGAATTGGTGTTCGGATCGGGTTCGGATTTTAAGTTCGGGTTTCGGGTTTGGGTGCATAGACACTCCACCCGACCCGAACTCGACCCGTTGCCATCCCTAGTCGAAGAGGACGAAGCTAGGCGGCCGGAGGGACCAAGGTGGGTGCAGCGTCGTCGCTTTCGCCGCGGCGCCGGTCGCTGTCTGCCCGGACAGGGCATGCAGGAGACGCCGAGAGGGATGGTGAGTGGTGACCAGCTGCATGTACATGTGCGGGTTGCGTTGCATGAAACGGCGTGCAGACATACAGTACTAGTGCCAGTGGGGGAGCCAGGCCATGGCCCTTGGCCGGGGCCTCCATCGGTCCATCCCATGCATCTTCCAGGGACCCTCTCCCCACTTGACTACTTGAGCGTACGGCCAGGATAGTTGGTTGGTTGCTTGACTGCGATTGTGGATTAGCCGCTAATTAACTACTCCTGTCGTATTGGAGTAACTGCTAATCGAGCTGAGCACCAGATGAAGGAAAGAGATCACATCACATGCTTGATGCTTCACGCTTGCATCCTTCGCTCGTTGCTCGATCCATCTCCGGCCGACGGATCCTGTCATCCTCAGCTCCCATGGCATCGCTCGATCGCTTGTTCCCGCCGGGCAAGTCCGGGAGAAATAGGGAGAGATACTGTACTAGATGGACGACGACGGGACAGCTGACCGACACACGGCCGGATTCATAATTGGGCAATCATGTTGGGAGGAGAAGATTCGATCCCATTTACGTTCCAGTAACGTGTTCGGGCTTCGAAGGGAGCGAACGGCCTACGAGTCGATCGGCGGCGCATTGCAAGATGCAAGCGAACGTCACGACCAGTCCCTCTCCCTTCCGGTCCATGCACCTACCTACTTGCTCACTATATCTTGTTCATCGTGCTACTAGTTATTAGTGCACCCCTTTTCTTCTTCTTTTTTTCCCTTTATGTTGAGGGGGGTATCGTGGCATGCATGGTGATGGTGGTACCGTTTCCGCGACACGAATTTAGGCACGCTTGCGTAGTTGCATTGCCATTTATTTGCATCGTCCTCCCCTGCTCTGCGTCTTCGTCGTTGGCACTTTGCATTTGTTGGTGGCTTATAATTCTCAGGGTCCATGCACCATACAGATCGGATGGACCGCGTGATGTCATAGGGTACACGAATCCACGTCAGCAATTATAGATCTAATCTCATCTAATCAGCAGAGACAAATTAAACGACGACATCAGCCGGCCGGCCCCCTACAGCAGCCAGCAATCCAGCATGCAGATTGCAGAGGAAAGCGGTCCAAGAAGCTGCTGTACGTACCAGCAGCTAGCCTGATCTGGACGCCGCTGCGCATGATCACCCAGCAGCTACACAGGTTGCTGCCCGACCTGTGTCCACTGTGGCGTAATAGTGCGTGCATGCGACATCGTGACAGTGACAATCAAGCGGATCGATCGAGCCAGGGCAAGATCTAGGGCCGCTAATCACGGATTAGACGCTCTATCTGTCGTCACCTTCATGTTACTATACATACAGCAGACCGATCCATCAGAAGCCAGCAGCAGGGGGGCGCGTAATGATGCAGCTAGGGAAATGAATGGATGCAGCCAAGCCAAGCCGTCCTGCATGATCCATGCCATGGCCGATAGCCCGATACACAGGGTGGACTGTCGTCTCAGAGTAGTACGTCAGGCTCCGTACACATGCATGCATGAATGATTTGGCGCCTTACTGCTGGCTTGCCCCGGTTGTTACGGCCGGGACGGAGGCCGGCCCTGTTACTAGTTGTCGACCGCCCCCGTGATGAATCCGTGATATCTCTCTCTCCGACGTTGCGTCAACGGGGACGGTTGTATAAAACCCAAAGGTGAAAGCAACGTAACCTCAGCGGGTGGGCCCAGGGCCCACGACGCAACGCCACTAAAGGGCTGTTTGGAACTTTGGATGGAATCTGAGCTGATTTGTCTGGCTAACAACAGGGTTGCCTGGGACGGAAGCAGCCTGCGATTCGTTTGGTTGCTGTCCTTAAGATTTCTGCTTAAGGAGCTGTCTGCGCTCATCGATCGAGAGGACTCGACCCAAATATGTCCGCGTGCACGCATAAGCATATGCATGTGTAATGTGTGATACACGTACGTCTAGTGGCGTGTTTAACAGTACCGGTCTAGTGACCCCATCAACCATCGTCCTCCAGTCCAAAAGATGATGCTTGTCATATTGGTTCACTCCCCCAGCATGCATGCATGCATGACGAGCTAGCTGTGTGAGATTAGTGAAACCTAGCACACACGTGATGGAACAGGGTTCCAGCAGCTACTGATCATATGATAGATCCTCTTGATGAATCATCGATCGTGTGTAGTGCTAGTTTGGTACGAGTGATTGATCCGGTGCTATCGACGAAGTACGTGTACTGCATGCTTGTTCACTTATTAATTTGTTCAGTCAACTAGCATTACCAGCTTTATTCCATTATAAGTACAGTTAGTGTATATACTTACTAACTGCACTGTTCTAGCTCTATCAGCAGTTTTATCCCAATCTTGTATACTCCGTATACATACATACATACATACATACATACATACATACATACATACATACATACATACACACACACATACATACATACACACCACACACACATACATACATACATACATACATACATACATACATACATACATACATACATACATACATACATACATACATACATACATACATACATACATACATACATACATACATACATACATACATACATACATACATACATACATACATACATACATACATACATACATACATACATACATACATACATACATACATACATACATACATACATACATACATACATACATACATACATACATACATACATACATACATACATACATACATACATACATACATACTCTTTTGTCGTCCCAACTCAAATAAAGCACTACATATACTATACTACTACCCATACGTACGCGCTACGCAGACACAATACTCTACAGTCCAAATACAAAGAGGGAGGATCTTGTGAAACGCGACTATGCTTTACTTTGTCTGACGAGCTATCTAGCCTTGTGAAAAGCCAGCCAGCCGCCATTCCTTTCAGACAGGCGGTCTCTGTCCTAATGGTCAAGCAAAGCATGCATGCATACATATGCAGGGTAATACAGGATTAACTAGTATTAGTACCGCTAGTAGAGTCTTTCGAGATGGATCGGATCCTGCTTTCCATCACTATAATGATCACCACCCTCGTTCAATCGGGAGTTTAGGCTAATCACGTTGTCTGACGCCCCTTAATTTGAATTTTATTACCCCTTCCCCGTCAGTCGTCAGACAGGCCACTCAACACATACGCCAGATCAAGCAAAATTTAAAGCTGAGAACAATACTACTATCACCGGAAAAAAATTGCGTACAGGAGTCATGCAAACCTGCCGCAGTGCAGGACCTCCTCCGATGCTCTCTGCGTGCGATCGGACGGGCGAAGTGGAGGGCCTCCTCCCCCGGCTCAGAAGCAATCTTTTCGTCGGCTCGGCTCTGTCCCGTACCCTAGTCCGTCCTCCTCGCGCCACCGGAGCCGACTGAGTCCACAAATCAGACGGAGGGCTGTGGCCGTTGCCGCCGCCACCTCTCTCCCTCGTCGTCCTTTGTCGTGCCAGTCGCTCCGCCAACTGCCGGGCCGATCTCCTCGAGCCACATGAGCCAGCTGAGTCTACAAATCAGATCGCTGGCCGTGTGCCGGTGCCCGCTACGCCGCTGCCGCCACCTCCCTCGTCCTCCTCCGTCGTGCCAGTGGCTCCGCCAACTGCCGGTTCTCTTGTCTGCCGGCAGCAAGATCCCAGACTTGGTCATGTGGATGTAGAGACCTTGACGTGCGTTGGGCCATGGTGAATGTGATCCCAGACGTCCTCCACTGCATAAGCATCTTTATTTACCTATGCATGCTTATAAATTTCAGAACTATGGGCGATGCAAGTGATAATTATTGGCACTGTCACTTTGAGAATAGCACTGCCAATTTGAGAATTTCAGTTTGTAAAGTTCTTTGTTCCTTATTTTTCAAGGCTGCTGTGATTAATGATCTCTAAATTGTTTCACGATCGGCGCGGTGCTCGACCGCTCTCTGTCTTCTATTACAACGCCTTCTCACTCCATCAGAAGGCCTCATCGCCAGCTTCTGCTCTCCTTTTCCTCGTGCACACATCTCGTCAGCTGCAACACCACGACTTCGGCGCGTCGGATCTGGCGCCGTCAGTTGCACGGAGGCGGACTGGTGGTGGGAAACCGTGGAGGCGGCGGTGGAGGTGGAGCGGCTTGCCTTTTGTTTTCTGGGTGCATGGTGGCTCTGGCGAGCCGAGCGATAGCTTTCCATGTCTATCCGTCCGATTACAAATGAACCGCATCCAAGGAGGTCCTGCATCACCCACGCTTTCCATGTCTATCCGTCCGATTACAAATGAACCGCATCCAAGGAGGTCCTGCATCACCCACTGCGTGCAGGACTCCCGTACAGAATTTTTTTCCTCACTATCACCACCGTAGGATTAAAATTTTTACCGTACGTCTTTCTAGACGGATCAGATCCTGCTTTCCATCACTATAATCACCTACTTGGTCACTTCGTTTTAGACGAAATACGCATCGATTACCCCTGATGCGATCCCCATCCGAGCTACCGCACAGTTACTAGTGCCATCATGCATGGGTCAAAATGTATGTTACCTACTTTTTATTACCTCGGTGAAAAAAAAAGACACCGGTACTTGTTACTAGATTTGTACAGCTAATGAAAAGTTGTTTGCTGTGGCGTTCATCGGTTAATACGATACAATAGGCATTCGTCGCAAAAAGGTGCATGAGAGCAGGTCTAATAACCTCGCTAACTAGCGGGCGTGAGTATAATAACGGTGGACTCCGCTGGCATTTAATGGTTACAAGAAAGCTCAACCAATCGCTAGGTCCCATTAAGTTTTCACCGGCTGAGTGCGGCCGACTCGCCGAGGCGCTCTCCCTATTTCTCTCTCTTCTTCGTAGGTTTGCGCCTTCTTCACGTCTTGGGCTGGCGATACGCCGGCAAACCATGATACGATGCGCACCGATAGATCGATCGTCTGCCAAAGATGCACAAGATCGCAGTCGCAGAGCCCGACTGACGAGACACTTGTGGGTGGCTCGTGCCACTCAGGTTGTGTTTAGATGCAAAAGATCTTTTGCACTTCCTATTCATTCCCCTCACAGAACACGCATCCCTAAAAATTCCTTTTTCACCTTTCCTATTCATCCCCCTCACATAACACGCATCCCAAAAACAAAAGATCTTTTCCTCTCATCAACTAAACACAGCCTCACTTACACCACTACCTTGTCAGGTCAGTGGATTCGACGACCATACAGATGCAACACTCGCACAATGAAAGAGGGGTTGCTTCAAAAAAAAATGAAAGAGGGGGGTGGGTAGGGCCGGCAGGGCTGACGAGGAGCCCAAGAAAGTGAGGGCACTGTACTTGGAAGCCTTCTCTTGCCCCGAGATGTATGAAGAAATTAAGGTGTAAGAAATTAGGGTGTGTTTAGATTGGGAAAGATTCTCTAAAAAACACTATAGACCTAAAAATACACTGTAGATAAATAGTGTTCTGTGTGTGGGAGAGATGGAATGAATAGAGAAAAGTTAGATGAATAGTGTTTTTTTGAGAAAACTTTTGTAGCTAAACACACCCTTAATCAGTGTGATATGTGGAAGTGTGGAAGGGTCGAAGGAGCACGAGGGAGAGGAGGTGATCTGTGGAATCGAATGCAGTCGGCTCCACTCACTGTGCATTCCATTTCCATGGGGAGGCCGGTTTCGTATCGATAGACAGAGGAATTACTGTAGATAACTAAAAAGTAGACCGAACGGACGAGGATAATTGGTGTGGCTGGCAGTGGCATGCATGCATGCGTGCGTGCCAATTGGCAATTGCTAGGTGACTTTACGACTACAAAACCAGTGGGTCGAGGTCATGGCCTCATGGGGCTCGCTCGCTCATGCTCATGGCGTCGCCCCAGAGAGTCAGAGACTAGTGGAAAGAGGGAGAGATTCTCCGCGCGCGGAAGAGACAAACGCGGCTATCCACGCGACTGCCACCCGTGCCGTGCCCCAAGCAAGGGCCAAAGGCTCAGCATCTCGCAAGAGTAGCAGAACACGCAACGCAATGCTGCTACGATTGCAAAGAAAGACGCTCGTGCTTGCTTGTGGGTGCGCGAGCGTGGAAGACGGTGCCGCAAGCACTCGCCTTCGCTGGAATTGCTTGGGGGCTTGGGGCGACGTGCTGTGCTGTGCCTGTCCCCGGCTGTTCGTGGCCAAGCAGGAGGACTGGAGGAGTTGCAGACAGGGCCGCAAGACACACCTTGGCTGACTGAAGGTGAAGGCCGGGACCAACAAGTACTATGCTGGTGTGTTCAGGTGAGTGTGGGAAGAAGTATTTTTTTTTCTAGATGCGTGTTATGTGAGGAGATGTATAGGAAATATAAAAAAATAATTTTTAGGAATACGTGTTCTGCTAGCCTCACCACCTTCACCGCACTGCACGCGCAGCTGGTGGTACTATATATTCCCGGCATGTATTCCTTTCTCTCTCTATAGTTCTCCGCCTGCGTGTGTATATATCACAAATAACATTCGGCCGCAGTACATACATGTATTTGTGTTATTGTGTATAGCTTTTCTTCCCCTGACACGGTCGAATGTGTGTTGCATTTACGTACCTTGGGTTTCTTCAACTTTCAATCCTCTCTGGTTTGGACGGTAGCACCCGTTGCCCAGCGGGGGGTCGTGCCAAGATTCGGATTCCGTGGCGGTCGTTTCAGACCATGGATTTGGATGGAATGGATCTCTTTTCTCTCGTAATCAGAGTTCACACACACACATGTCATCAAGGCCGGGGATGCTAGGCTACTTTACGTGGCTTTTTATTTGTCTCGTAATCAACCACTGGGCATCCAGGCGTACTACTTGCCGCAGCCAATTGATGCCAGAAACAACTAGTGCTACTATACTCGATCGGTCTTGCCGTCTTGGATGATGATCAGATATTCAGGTATATTGATCAGGCAGATGATGATCAGATATTCTTCCCTTCCCAGTTCATCATCATTTCACACAGTGGAAAAACTGAACTACGTGCTGGCCTAATAAGGCCCATTTAATTATAGCTCTAACCTGGGCTCAAACGCAGGCCCATAATGGTGGTGAGGGCCGGCGGCCTATCAGGCTCACCCATCGATCGGTTTTATTTTACCCTTCGTATATATAGGTATACGACGATGACACGCTAGTACTACGGTACGGTGATCGACAGCCGCGGCTAGTCGCCGCGTGCCGTGGCGCGCTTCGCGTGAGCACACCTCCACTTCGTTCTCCGCGTCTGTTGCCTTTGCCTTGCATGCCATGCGCACAGCAGCAAGCAAGCAGAGCGTTGTTTTTGTGCTCCAGCAAGCAAGCTAGCCACACAGAAACTGCCTTCTTCTCTGCCAGATCAAGCCCTGGCCACGGCCGTTCACAAACAAATACTAGTTCATTCTGAGTTTCTCACCCTGTTGGATGCGTGAAAACCGTTTCATTCACGCGGTTAGTTGCAGCTTGTTGGGTTAGACTATCTGCAACGATGGCCCCTATATATATTTCACCCTCTATAGGAATATTTAGATACCCTGTAAAACATTTAATCCTCTAAATCTAATCTCATTTGCAATGGTAACCCCTATGTTGCCCTGTATCTGACTCTCCACCATGCTCGATCGTATCCTAAGTTCCCAACCAGAAACACAGGTACTACAAGCAGACACAGGCACACAGCGGTGGCCATTCTACTATCGTCTGCAGCGTCTGCAGCAGCAAGCAAACAGCTGGTCGGGTGTGCGCCATGCCGCCGCCGCCGGTCGCGACTGCCGTGCTCCTCGTTGCCGCAGACAGCCCACGGTGGGGCACCGCAGCCCATGGCCCCGGCAAGTGCGTGGACGACGGCGCGGTGGCGGCCAAGAAGGAGCTCGGGGGAACGGCTACATCGGCTACGGCGCCATGGCCGTCGGCAACGTTCGTGCTCGTACGGAGGCGCGTCCAACCCCTACTCCCGGGGCTGCTCCGCCATCATCCAGTGCAGGGTGCCAGCCATTGCCGAGGATGGCGAGGCGATCTGTTGGGCTCATGGCACCTCCCTCCATCCAGCTGCCTTCGCCTCCGCGTGATCTGCCGCCGCTGGCGCGCCGTCGCCTACGATGCCGCCAAGCGCGGCTGGAACCGCTGCCGTGCTGCCGGCGCGCCGACCACTGGCGAGCTCACCGTTGCCAACCTGCTCGCCGGCGCGTCCTGCGTGCTCCCCTCGCCGTTGCGTCATGGCGGGCGGGCAGCAATTGCCATGTACGGCGAGCTCCCCTACCTGTCCATGGCGGTCTTCACCAATTGACGCTCCAGCGCCGACGCCGCCTCGAGGCCGTGGTGCCTGTGGATCTGGGGCACCGTGCCACCAGCCAGCGCGAGCTGGAAGACGAGGCAGCAATTCGTGAGGGACGGAGGGAGGGAGGTGGCGACGGCGACGAGGAGGGTGAAGAGGCGGCGAAGGAGAGAGGAAGGTGCCAGAGAGGGGGAGTCGGCGGTGAGTAGGGACAGAGGTGGTGGCGATTTGGGGGAGGTGCGGAGGCCCTCGAGATTTGGGGGAGCTGTGGGGAGCACTGGAGAATAGAGGATGGGATGGAGGACACCGCTGCAGAGGTTTTTTTTGGGAGAAAACCTGTACAATAAGGGTTCAGGGTGGTTTAGAGGTCACCATTGCAAACAGTCCAAGGAGGGAAGGCAAGACTCTCCGGAAACCACTGCCCCTGGATCCTGCCTCTGTTACTGTTGTAATCCTGTAGCATGGCATGAAAAACTGCGTCCCGTTCATCAGTGTGTTCGGTTTCCTTCACCTTCGGTTCCTTGCATGCCGTGCTCACATCATCACATGCATCGTGCGTGCATCCCGTCGTCACTCTTCTTGGGTTTTTCCAGAGCAGCTATGCTAATTGGAGGCCCAGGCCAAACGGGCTTCCTTGAGACACCCACCCATCAATATAGGCCCAAACAAGCGCGCACTTTGTTGTGGGCCTTCTTACTAGTGGGCCAGCCCAACTACTACTACTGCATCTAGGACCCAGACAGAAAATCCGTTGCGGTGGCGGGCCCAGAGTGACGTGGCACGGTGGCGTGCGTGGCAAACCCTCTCCCTCCTCTATTCCCTCCCCATTTCCTTCCTTCCCCATTTATTACCCCTTTCCTTTTTTCCCCCCTTGTGCGCTTTAAAAATCGAAAATCAAAACCGGTAACCAATAAATCGCGGAATTCCCAACGCTCTCGGCGGACTCCCCAATCCCACCCCACCCCAATCCATCCGATCCCCCTCCACATCCCGCAGGCGCTCATCGGCGGCGGGCGGCGCTGACGAATCCCCTCCGGTACGTCGTCTCCTCCACCCGGGGGCCGTCCCCAAATCGCATTGCGGATTTACGGTCCCTGATTTTTCTTTTTTGTTCTCTCCGTAATCCTCTGCGTTCTCCGATCAGGGCGCGCGCGGATCGGATCGGCCACTGTTCGGCTTCCCTTCAGCGGCGCGGGTTCGTACCCGATCGGAGAGCGGCGGCGGCGGCGGCGGCGGCGGTTAATCTGCCCCGGCTTCCTTCCTACCTTCTGGTACGGAAATATTTCTCTTTTTTTTTTTGCAAAATAATATAAATCCGTTGCTGCTTCCTCTTGTTCTCTCTCGCATGCGCGGTGATTGGAGGTGGGGATTTCTGGGATTTACCTAACATTTCGTGCGTTGCAGGAGAGGAGCGGAATGGACGGGGACGCGTTCCGGTTGGGCGCTCACTTGGGCTCCTCGCACCCCTCTACCACCATGGAGGATCCGATGCAGCGCCAGAACCAGAGCCAGTTCATGCTTAACGCCAACTCCGCGCCGCTGCAGCTGCAGCTGTTCGGGGAGCCTGCGGGTAAGATTGACAGCGCGTCTGCTTGCTCGGTGCTGCACTGCTGCGGGTGTTTTTTTTCTCTTTTCCCCTCTGAGTCCAAAGCATTTGCTAGCATATTTGTTAGCCAAGGCTATGGTGATTTGTTGGGTCGTGGCGAGAACGAGAACAATTTTGTGGGTAACTAGTATTGCCTGGATGGCGACGATAAATTTCGGTGCATTAGTTGTATGATCATGAGTAAATCAGAGTAGTCATTTGGACAGTTTTCTGTAATGTATGGGTAGTGGGTAGCATTTGTAAAGAGAATACTCGTACGATTTTGTACCGTTGAAGTGTTGATCAGAGTAGTCATTTTGACAATTTTTATCAATCAAAACAATCTTCTATGCATTGCTACTAGTCATGCTATTATCCTGGTTCAACCTACTGGTTAACTGAACTATGTCTTGTTGCACCATCATCACTTTGATTTCCCTTCCTTTTTGTTTTAGTTTGTGAAAGGATACCGAAATCCATTTACCTTTGTTTAATTGTCAATGCAGCCCCTGCGGTTGGTCCTTCTGGTTATATTAATTACATTGGAAGCAACCACCTTCCGGTTATGAACCAAGCAAGGAACACAGAAGTCGAAACAGGGAATGACAAGCAACTGAAGCTTCAGATGTCATTGAACAGCTATCAACAAAATGATGCTGGTCAGTTGGTGCATGTTGGCAATCCAAGTGCTGTATCAACTGGTCTGAGGCTGTCCTATGAGGATGATGAGCGCAATTCGTCTATCACATCTGGTAGTGGTAGCATGTCCTCATTGCCTGCCACAGCACCTCTTGTTGACGATCTTATGGCTGAAATTGACAAAGAAAACAAAGAGATTAGCTATTACTTAAGACTTCAGGTAATATTCGATGCAGTTTCGTTCATTAAACACATCCTACTTGCGGTGTTTTATGGGTCAATAAGGGTGAAGTGAACTAAGTAGCCTGTTTATCAATTTCTTCCCCTGTCATTTCATCATTGAAACACTGGCCTTGCAATTCAATATCGGAATTGTTGCTGCTGTAGGGCATTGACAGATACTTTTAAATAAATAATAACACACAGATTCTCCTGTTATGTTCAATGTTTGTCTTTCTATGTTAAGGTCTAGTACATGTTACTGATATATCATTTGTTTCAACATGTTCAAATTAACTTGCCCTTTGAACCATTGTAAAGTTTCTGGAGGTGTTTGTATTTTCAACTTGTCCTTGATAGCACCCTCTCACTTTGTCTCTTTACCCCCTCAGGCAGAACAAATCGGCAAGCAGATGAAGGAGGTGAACCAACGGCGGATGATTTCTTTCCTGGCAAACCTTGAACGAGCGGTAGGCAAGAAACTGAGGGAGAAGGAACTGGAGGCAGAGGCCATGAACAGGAAGAGCAAGGAACTGAACGAGCAGATCAGGCAAGTAGCTATGGAAGTCCAGACGTGGCAGTCGGCTGCTCTGTACAACCAGTCGGTTGCCAACAGCCTCAAGAGCAGGCTGATGCAAGTGGTGTCGCAGAACACCAACCTTAATAGAGAAGGCACCGGCGACAGTGAGGAGGACAATGCAGCCTCCAGCCAGAACCCCAACGCGGGGGCAGCACCCGGAGGCTTCTTCCAGTCCAGCCTCCTCGGAGGCCGGAGCACGACACCTACCGTTGGGCTGGGGGCCTGCAGATGGTGTGGCGGCAAGGAGGCGAATGTGTTGGTGATGCCATGCCGCCACCTCTGCCTGTGCACCGACTGCGAGAGGGTCTCTGACGTGTGCCCCGTCTGCCGGTTCCCCAAGAGCGGCAGCGTCGAGATCAACATGTCCTGACAGGAACCCTATGTGCGTCAAAGGGCAATGGACTAGCAATATACAGTAACTAGATGGTAAGCGTGTTCCAGCAGTGGTGTACATGTTAGCATGTTTTCTTTTTTTCCCATCTTCCTTCTTCGAAAGTTCTGGACGCAGTCCAGGTGTAAGGTCGCCTCACCTGCTTGGGGTTTCAGAAGGCAAAAAAAGGGGTTTCAGGTTTGCACCTTGCAATCCATGTGCATTCCACATCGCATCCTTTTTTACCCTGTGGTTTTACTGCTGAGCATGTGCGTGTTATAAAGAAATGGTTGGCTGATAGCATTTTTGGTACTTGATAGGCCTTGGTAGCATTTCCGAAATGGAAGGGGCTCTCATTTCATCGGCACTGACGGGTAGCAATGAACAATGATGTCATGTTTCCCTGGGTGCGTACACTTGGAAATTAGGAAAGATGAATGATGACGACCCACTCGATAGTCTTTTTCTTTGGTTGTTTCCGAAGAAAGAAAAGAAGAAGAATAGTTGTGAGAAGAATCGTGACAGGTTAGGATTGCTGTTGCAGCGGGATTGCAGGCACAATGTGTGGAGCATGAGCAAGCTCGGCGCCATAAGCAACGAGATGTGGACGCTGGCGGGGCAGGCAGCAGAGGCAGCCAAGAGCCCCTGTCCGAACGGAGAGGTAGAGTGCGTGTCAATCAAGGTGGTGCCTGGCCTGTATCGGCACTTGTAGACGGTGATGCCGTGATGCGTATGCTCGCCGTATCCGAATGATCCGTGCCCTGCTGCCACAGCATTGCTTCAGCGTACAGAAGCAGTGGCTGGATTCAGCCTGTGTTGCTGGATCAGATGTTCGATTGGATGGCTTCCGAATTTAGCCTGTGATTGAATGCCTTGTGATATCAAGCTTGTGTGGCTGAGCATCTCCAGCCGAGCCCCTAAATTGGAGCCTCTATATTGTTTTTTAGGACAGCCCATAAAAATTTATGGGCTTACCACTCCAGTGGGGTGACTAAATTTGGAGGGCCTCCATTTTTAGAAGCTTTGTACCACAATTTGGAGGCCTCTCTAAAATAGGGGCTCATTTAGAGGCCCGGCTGGAGATGATTTATCTAGTGGGAGACTAAAACAAAGGATAGAGACCCATTTGAGGACCCCGCTGGAGATTTGAGGGCTCCGCTAGAGATGCTCTGATGTTATTCGATTGAATGCCGTCTGAATTCAGTTCGAACAAGAGGAAATTTGTGGGATCCTCTTTGTGGTTTGGATCTAGTTCGACTTCAATCTTGCGTTAACAACTTCGCTTGTGCCTTTCGAAACATCGGCGAATACGTACCATCTTTTGATCTGTTCAACTCGTTGAATATTGGGACAGACGAAGAGGTGTGGCGAATGGCGATCGATTGCGACTTTGCGAGGATCGTCGATCCACTTGGAGCCGTAGCAACGGAATCCCATGGTGGATCCGCAATCATGAACAGCGGCCACCTGGTTTCGGAGCATCGGTAGTAGCAGGCTGTCTTCACTCACTCGCCTTTCGGAATGTGTGGGGAGGATCCCTGAAACAATACGCATGCTGTAGGCCATCACCATTCATAGAAAGCAAACCGAAAAAACAGCCATCGGCACATGCTCGGTTCTCAAACGAAGGTCGCCAGCTACTCCAGTAGCATACATCAAACTCATATATATATATATACATATATACACATATAATAAATAAATCCATGATGATGCCATGGATTTCATTAGCAGCCACCCCATGAGTGTAGCAAACTTATCAAATCATGACATGGCCTGCATTCGCCTCTGAAGATACCGTGTGCGAGCATGCTCTGAAGTCTGAACTCCAAAGAGTCCAAGACCCACGTCACGGACGGATGCTGGCCGTTTCTCCTCGGCGTGGGCTCATCCAAGCCCCTACCACTATTAGCATTGCCTTGCAAGAAATTTCATCGGCGAATAAGTACCAGATCGATAGGTAGAACTAGAAATGGACGCCACAAAATGATTTGAGAAAAAATGCCAAGGGAAAAGGAGGGGCCATTTCGCCATTCCCCTTGTGTTCTTTTCTTTTTTCAGAGGATGAGTAAAGCATAAACAAACCACACCTCCCTCTGTCGCACGCACATTTTATCATTCACTTGCACTTCAAGTCCTCCCCCTCCATCCTTCCTCTTCCCGTTGTCCTCTTTCTTCCTCCTACTCGATTCATCCCTTCATCACTTCGCACAGCTCATCCGTCAGTTCCCTCCCCTGCTCGATCTCTGCTGCTATAAACCACTGCTACATACACGCTTGCAAGCCAAAGTTTTAGCAACGCGCCATTAGCCAGGAAGCTGCAGAAGCTAACAGGATCAACCATGGAGGGAGGGAGGAGAGATGGCACGAGGACAATGGTGTTCTTGGTGGTTCTGGTCTTGTTCATGGCTATGATGGCGAGAGTGGCCGTGGGTGGCGGCGTGGATGGGGGTGGTGGCGCCGGAGGTGAGGACGGCGAGAGGTTCCTGAAGCTGTGGACAGATGGAGGTGGAGAAGCTGATGATGATCAGGAGGATGTCTTCAAGTGGGATGAAGAGGAAGACGACGAGGAGGAGGAGGAGGAAGAGGGACACATCATGATGTGGGGGAAGAAGGGGACCGGAAGGCCGCCGGCGTGCAGGAACGTGGTGAACGTCGACACCTTCGGCGCCGCCGGAGATGGCGACGCCGACGACACCGAGGTGAGCTCGCCGTCACCACTGCTATCATTTTTTTTTTCTTTCTTTCTTCACGTAGCATGACACAATTCAACCACGAAGGTTTGGTGACACTCCACAGTAAAACAAACTTTTCAGAACCGTTTCCATTAGATTTCACCTTTGCTCCCATGAAACTTTCTGCATTGACTCCGAAATGTTCAACGCGCATGCGTAGAACATTCCATCTTAGAGGCCAGAAATTCTGTCTCGAGAACAATGCCAGCAACTGACGAGTAGAGAAGAACAGGACGGTTACTGTTCAGCTTGACGCATTGTCATCATCGTTGAACATGATTAGGTTCAATTTGGCATGTATCTCATGAGTCATTTTGGGTTAGCTAGAGATCTAGGTATACATTATTCCTTACAAATCCAAATTTTCTTTGATAAAAAGGAGAGAGATAATGATCCATTTTGGTGATGTGTGTTCCAATCATGATGACGGGTACATCAGTATGTCTTGTACGATGCTAGGTAGTGCGTCCAAGACCAAGAGACATGTGAGCTATAACTGAAAGCTGAGGCCAAGGTTGAACCAACACGCATCTCTTCTTTTGTACCAAATAACAAGCTTACTTAATCTGCCATGAATGGTATGAAAAAAACAATCATGCGAATATGATATTACAAAACGAATCGCCTCTGATGCATAGAGTGAATCAATACACCTTGAGAGACCAGATCAGCTAGTTACTTTCAGGATCTACTACATGTTAGCACTGACAGACTGACAGTGACACAAAGAGCGGGGATTTATTTCTGTCTTGTTTTTTACACTTACCTTTTGTCTGAACGAGCTTAACTTTCTGAATGATTGGTGTTTAAAAATCTCCTCTTGTATACTGATCAGTCAAATAAAACAAAAATGGAACGCGAGACAGACCGGTTCCTTGACTCTGAAATACAAAGGATTAGACATGACATGTTGTTGTCAGTGACAGTGGCATGACGAACAACATACTAGGATCAAGACGTTTACGATTTCACGAACCCACACACACTTTAGGTGTGATGATGGGGCTTCCCAGTCAAGAACAGGGAGGAGATCTCACCTGACAGCGACGCCTGCAGATGCTCCCCTCTTCGGCCTTGGCCGTTGCTTAGCTCCATCATTCGCTGACGACCCCCATCCGCATGCAGCGTGCAGATCTCACCCTGAATATTCAGTGCGTCAAGGAACGGGGATGTGATCCGCATCTGCTGCACGCCTCGTGTCTCCATCCGATCGATCGATAGAGCACTCACCCGCATTCCTTCCCTGTTCTTTTTACCTGAACAATTTACGCGCGACGAATCTTACGTTCTTGCATCCCTGCTGAGCTTTTGTAATGGTTGTTTGTCAGGCGTTCGCGAACGCGTGGAAGACGGCGTGCTCGCTGGACAACGCGGTGTTCTTGGTGCCCGCCGGCCGCCGCTACAAGGTCGGCGCGATCACCTTCATGGGCCCGTGCAAGGACAGGCTAATCATCCAGGTCAGTGATGAGGCAATCAATGCACACTAGTACTATTAGTAAGTAAAATGTTCTTTTTGTTCGGAACGAAGCAGTAGATAGCAGTGACTCGTCGTCGTGCAGATCCAGGGCACGATCGTGGCGCCGGAGGAGCCATCGGAGTGGGACCCACGGAGCCCTCGGCTATGGCTCCTCTTCTCCGGGCTCGCCGGAGCTCGCATCCAGGGCGGCGGCGTCATCGACGGCTCCGGCTCAAAGTGGTGGGCCAACTCCTGCAAGATCAACAAGTCCAACGTGCGTGCACTTCTGATCCCACCCGTCTCTGCTTCAATTCGATTCATGTCACTGGCTGACAGATCACTCATCTTCTTCATCGGTCGATCGATCTGCAGCCGTGCAAGGCTGCACCGACGGCGGTGACGATCGACTCGAGCAGGGGGGTGAGGGTGAAGGGGTTACACGTGCAGAACGCGCAGCAGATGCACCTGACCGTGTACCGGTCCAAGAACGTCCGGCTCGCTGGGGTTCACATCGACTCGCCGGAGGACAGCCCCAACACCGACGGCATCCACGTGGCCGAGTCGACCTCCATCTCCATCCAGAACTGCCGCATCGGCACCGGCGACGACTGCATCTCCATCGTCAATGCTAGCTTCAACATCCGCATGAAGAACATCGTCTGTGGCCCCGGCCACGGCATCAGGTGAGTGAGATTGTGAGAACAACCATTCGAGCTGAGCTGAGCTGTTCTTGTGTTCTTTGTTCTGTTCTGCCAGTCTTTAACTGTAGTGTTCGTTCTTTCACGCCATGGCGATGAAGTATTGGGAGCTTGGGGAAAGGCGGGACGTTCGCGGCGGTGGAGAACGTGGCGTTGGACACGGCGAGGATAAGCCGTGCACAGAACGGTGTACGGATCAAGACGTGGCAGGGTGGGTCAGGGTACGTGAAGAACGTGCGCTTCTCCAACTTCGTCGTCGACGACGTCGACCACCCCATCATCATCGACCAGTTCTACTGCGACGCCTCCGCCGCAACCGTCCCCTGCGGCAGCTTCTCCTCCAACTCCGGCGTCGAGGTCGCCGGAGTGATGTACAGAAACATTAGCGGCACGTCGAGGCGGGCCGAGGCTATCAAGTTCGCCTGCAGCGACGCCGTGCCGTGCACCGGCATCGTGCTCCGTGACATCGACCTGCGACGCAGCGATGGCGACGACGGCGAGGTGCAGACCGTCTGCAACTGCGCTGTAGGCTTGGATTACGGCCGTGTCTCCCCCGCCGCCGATTGCCTCCGCAGCAGCACATGCGGCGGCGCGCCTGGCGGCCACCGCGGCGACGACGACGACGACCGGGGGAATAACGCCGATGCCGGGAGTACGCCGGCGGCGGCGCCTGTCCTGCACACCGAGCTGTGACGAGCATCTCGAATCGAATGTGATAATGCTTGCTGCCATCAATGTACTTAGCAAAGCCCTTTTGACACCACCAAAGTTTGTTACTAATCTACTGGCAGTAATTTTCTAAAAAAAAAAAACCCGCGAGTTGTACGGAATTATACATCAAACCGATCAACGGTTTGTTGGCCCGGCCCAGGCGACCCCGCTCGGCCCAGAATAACGTTTGGTGCCGAACGGGCTGGCAGCCCAGGATCGTGAAGGGCAAAACGACAGTTTGGTGGCTCCTCGGCCCAGAATAGGATGGGTCCCACCAGCCATTTGGGCCCGCTACTTTGACAACGTGCCCGCAGCGTGTGGGGGTCCCATCCCAACCAAACAGACGGTTGTGATCTCCCCGCCGACGTGGGCGCACGGCTCGACGGCGATCGGACGGTCAGGAGCAGGCCGTCGCCTACCTCCAATAGTTTTTTTTTTTCTGTGGCGGTAGCACGTGCTCCGAAAGGTTTCGAGGAGGCAGCCTATTCCCCCGTCTCGTGTGGCCGCCGCCGCCTCGGCGACGTGCGCAGGCTTCTTCCTCCCCTCTCCCCCGTGACGTCACCACCCACCACTCCACCACCAGGGCACCAGCCGCCCTTCTCCGACCCACCAACGCCAAGCCTCCCGAGGCGGCGGCGGAGAGGAAGAGGGAGGGAATGGCGGTGGTGGGCGTCCTCGCGCTGCAGGGCTCCTACAACGAGCACATGGCAGGTACGGAATCCGATTTCCTCTCTGCTCCGACGCGCTGCTTGCGGATTTTCCGTATCGTTGATTTCGCTGTGGGTGTGTGTTTGTGTATGTATTGATTGGTTGCGTGCAGCGCTGAGGAGGATCGGGGTGAGGGGTGTGGAGGTGCGCAAGCCGGAGCAGCTCCTCGGCGTCGACTCGCTCATCATCCCCGGCGGCGAGAGCACCACCATGGCCAAGCTCGCCAACTACCACAACATGGTGGGTGGGTTCTTCTTTCTCGTCCCGCTCTCATTTTTCTTGTCGTCAGTCGTTGATTTGTTCGTGAATGAAATCGCTCGTGGCTCTGTGTGCTCGGGTTGATTGGCGAAATCAGAGGGTTGGGTTTGGTTGATGATGACTTTGGTGTGAGCGGATTTGGTTTGCTCACGAATTTGATTATAAAATGAACCATAGTTCTGGTATATCTAATGGATACTGGAAAATTTGAAAGCAATATGAATTGTCCTATTGGTTGCACAGCATGTTCTCTGAAATTAATTAGCACGACCTGGGCAGCTCAAAATTGGTGTATCTAGTTTAGACACTGACCTCTCACAAAGAGAAAAAAAGGGAAAAAAAGGGAGGGGAGATTAGAACAAAAATGAATTCAATTTTGCTTGCTTTCTTATTTTGTCCTCACCTTCTGTGTGAGCAACGGGGTTGTAGCACTGTGACTCTGTGAGCCTAGCTGGTTTTCTCCTATTAGGGAAAATCTTGTGCTCTTGGCTTTTCTCAAGCATCAGTAGATAGTTTCATGTGCGGCTTTCTTTATTGCATCTACTGAACTTCTTTCATGTGATTGCATATAGATCACCTTTCTATTTTCTTATAGCTTTCAAAATCAAACTTCCATCTGCTGTGCAGTTTCCCGCACTTCGTGAGTTTGTCGGTGGTGGAAAGCCTGTTTGGGGAACCTGTGCTGGGCTTATCTTTCTTGCAAACAAAGCAGTAGGTGTGTGGATCCCCAATTTACAATTGTATTTTTGGAAGCCTGTTAATGGAATCTCATGACAGATGAATACCATTATTTGCAGGGATAAAAACAGGAGGCCAAGAACTTGTTGGAGGACTAGACTGTACTGTCCACCGTAACTTTTTTGGGAGCCAGGTAAAATCTGGGGACCATGTTATCTGTTTGATGTACAGATTATTAACATATGCATGCTGAAAGTGAAAGGTTTTTTTTAGATAAGTAAATAATTAAATACAAATGTGAACACCATGTTTGATGGCAGACTGTTTCTCTTGCAGCTTCAAAGCTTTGAGACAGAGCTTTCTGTACCTAAGCTCGCGGAGAAGGAAGGCGGGAATGATACATGCCGTGGTGTATTTATACGGGCACCTGCTATATTGGAAGTGGGTTCAGATGTTGAAGTATTGGCTGATTGTCCTGTTCCCGCCAACAGGCCCAGCATCACAATATCATCTGGGGATGGTGCTGAGGTTTGAATATATCACTATCCTGACTTTAGTACCGCAACGTTCTGCAAATGAATGGCATTCTTGCATACCTCAAGCAATATGGATTTGTAGGATGACCATGATGATGACTCGTTAGCTTCTAATGTTCATAGTGTTATCATCATCTTACTCTTAATAGCTGCCCCTAGTCCTTCAATTAGTAGCTAATATGGTGTTTTCATAGCCATATCTGAGAAAGCAGTTCCATCGTGAGTACCTGAATTGGATGTGGGCATATTTATATGTAGCACCCTGATTCTTTAAGTGGATCTCAACCTTCTCGTGTAGTCTTTCTAAACATACAAGTCGGTTTGTCACTTGACATGCCAATTCTGTTGTTTTTTAATAAAAAATTCTGATTAGGACATTATGGGTCTGCCAAAGCACACACTACATGAACTTTGTTACTGGGATAGTCTTGTTGATTTGCTCTTCTGGTAACACCTTTTCAGTTTTGACAAACTTTATCCTTGGTGAAAATTGACAACATACTTTTCCAGTCTTGCAATACTTCATTCCATATTCTATGTTAAGCCTGTGCTTATCTCTGTTAAACTGATCTGCAAACACATGGCAGGAAGAAGTGTATTCCAAAGATCGAGTGATTGTCGCAGTACGGCAAGGGAACATCCTTGCCACCGCTTTTCACCCGGAATTGACATCAGACTCCAGATGGTAAGCCTTTTTTCTTCCATACCATGTCATCCATTCATTAATGCTGATTCCAAAGCTTATGTATGCGCTATGCTTGTGCTCCTGTGTACAGGCATCGTTACTTCTTGGGCATGGACAAAGAATCCCATGCAAAGGCCTTCTCTGCGCTATCACTATCATCATCTTCAATAGACGCTGAAGACCTGCCAAAGAATAAGCCGTTGGATCTGCCCATTTTTGAGTAAAAGTAGGAAGGAAGATGGTCAAAGGATTGAAGACAGGAAGATGAAGAAACTGACCATATTTTTACCATTTAGCTAGTTGGCTACAAAAACAAACAGTTGGGCATCTTTTATGCTCAGTCCAAAATGTGCCATTTGGTACAAACTGTACCAATCAAAATAATGACGGTGTCTGTTTGTACGCAGTTCTTCAGATAAAGCAAATGTTGTAGTGGAAATTGTAGCCTTGCTGTGCAAGGAAGCTGCTCAGTTGATATATGACATTTCCCCCATTTTTTCTACAGATAATCGAAGGCCACTGTCTCCACTTTGTACCTCAAGAAATTGTTGGGCCCTTCTTTTTCTCCTGTGGGCTAAGAAACTAATAGTAATTGATTTACGGGCGAACGTCTTTATTATATTATTTATTACCCTGTAAAATTGCTTTGAAAAGTGAAATGACCCGTTCAAATTCGCGCGATAAAAGCCATAGAACCCTCCTGATTTGCTTCTGCTCAGCGCTTACCGTTACTGTACCAACTTAACGGAAAGCACTAAAGCAGGGACCCATTTCTAAAAAAAATAAATCAGTGCGAAACGAGAGAAGCACAAGGTCCTAGGTGGAAAAGCTCCCGGTTTTCATCCCATGGTCTCCCCACTCCGGGTCCCCAATACAAAACGCTCGCCTCCGTAACCCTAAACCCCCAAAACCCTCCTCGCCTCCTCCGTCCCATCCATCCCCCAAATCCTCGAGGCGAGCGGGCGCGGAGAGAGAGGAGATTCCCACGGCGATGGCGGCGTTGGCTAGGGTTTTCCGCGGGTCCCGTTTCCTCATGTCCCCGGCGGTGGGCTCGGCGGGCGCGAAGAGGACGGCGGCGGGGGCCCAGGCCACCAAGGGGGAAGCGACGGGGGCGAAGGAGAAGAGCGGGATCATGAAGCCGCTCCCGGTCTCCGAGGAGCTGAGCAGGTTCGCCGGCGGCAAGCCCGAGATCGCCCGCTCGGAGGCCGTCAAGCTCATATGGGACCACATCAAGGCCAACAGCCTCCAGGTATCGTCTCGTCTTGCTCTCCCTATAACTTTGTTCCGCTATATGCTAATCTGGGTGCTCTTTGCGTCAAGTTTCGTGATGTACTAGATGCTGCTCGTATTGGGATTTAATTAGGCCGGGTGAATAGAATCCATTTCTGGTGGGGTTTGGTTAGGGTTTCGTTAATCTGACGATTCCGTTTGCAAGGGTAGGTTTTCAGAGAGGGAAATCCATTTGGACTTGCTAGTGACGTCCTTGGTATGGCAGAGGTAGGTGTTTGGTAAAGGTTGTTGTCATTTTTACCCCCTTTTGCTTTTGGATCCAAGTGTAGGCCTTTGTACTTGAGCTCAGAGGCTTTGGTGGGTGTGCCCAGTTGTAAGCCCAAGTGTGGCAAGCCATATGTTTATGTTTGTGGTTATTTAGACAGTTACCAAATTCATGATTCTTTTTGTAGAATCATTCTTATATAACTTCATTCTGTTATGTAGCTTGATTTACCAAGGCGCATTGCTATTCAATTTTTTTCTATTTCAGCTTCGATTATTTAGTTTATTTATACCTGTAAAGTTAGGCAAAGCACATGCTTAGTACAAATCTGTAGCGGTGTTAAATTAGCATCTGGATACCCAGGTGAAATACACAGCATTTTTTTTTTTGGAGCTGTGTTGCTAGACTTAATGTTCTTATTGCAGGGTTATTATGTAGCAGGCTTCGTGTACAGGGGTGGGGGGATAGCGATGGCACCTCTTGCGTTTGCAACTTCGTTTTCAGTAACAGTAATTAGCGGTTAATTGTTTAATTATGCTACTAATCTGTTTGATTGCACATCACTGGGCCACTCTGCATTCATGCTAAAGGTCCACCACTGGCCTGAAATGTTTGTTTCACTGAAAATTCTATTTAGCCATGGCCATATGATCTGCATTCCTGAATTGAAGCATGATAGTTCTGATCAGCGCATGTAGTGGTGCTTACCTCTGAATAAATTTGATTAGGGTATGCTCTGTTGATTGTTTTTGCTGCTTTATTAGTTTGCATAGTACTCTGTACATTGTGTACACTGGCTGCTTCATTATACCATTGTGCTATAGATGTTTGCTTCAAGCAGGTTGCGCCCTGTACTGAGTAATTTCTTTCCATGACTTGGCAGAACCCAGCAAAGAAATCAGAGATCAACTGTGACGCCACACTCAAAAGCTTGTTTGGTGGTCGGGACAAGGTTGGGATGCTGGAGATCTCGAGGCTACTGAACCCCCACTTCCTGAAGAACTAACAAAAGCAGCAGAAGGAACCAGCGATAATGCTTCTGGTCTAATGCTTTATTGGATGGCCTCTTTTGTGATCCATTAAGTCCAGGTCCCACTAGGTAGTTAAGCCAAAGTTGTGTGATGGCGTCAAGACTTCAGACACTGTTAGCAGTTGGGTTTGGGGGTGATGCATGTAAACAGGATTCCCAGTGTTTTGGTTGCTCGTGTTGTGCGAGGGCATCTTGGTGCACATTGATGTGGGAAATGTTTCGCTGCTAATGACATCTTTTTAGTCGTATGTTTATGCCTCTGTTGCTGTGACAATGATTTTTGATCAAGCGTTTATGGTCAAATGCGTGGCGTTGCATACCTGGGAAATTCACCCACTCTGCAGCCTGTTAGATGCATTTTGATGGTCAGACTCATGTCATCATAAAATATTCCTTTGCTGACAACATATATATTTGTTGTCGTCACTGGATCAACAGACTGCCGATGGACCCTTCCTGAGTTCCTGTAAGGTTTTCTTTTGGGAGCGTCTAATTAGCAAGCATTGCTGAAAATTCCAAGTTGCCTCTATACTTGGAACGATGTTTCACAGTACGAGTTACCAGTTATCCATACTCGACAAAAAATCACCGTTGAATTGTATAAAGAAACAGAAAGCGCTATATTTCCAAGGATTTGCGTTACTAATATGTCAAATTGCAATGAACACGAGATGCTATGACCCTCCAATTTCAGGGGCCGTAAAAAAGCAGGTATTGACACATTTTCAGTTTCTGCACGGGTGGCTAAGCTCGTAGGTCAGCTCAGCTGAGAAGGTGATGCACCCACTGCTTCAGGATTGCCGGAGAGCCATACCAGGGCCTCTGTTCATCGTCAGCACCCACAGGCGAATGGTACACGCCGTCATAGCTTATATTCAGTGCGCCCTCCAGATGCGCAGCCATTTCAGGAACAACACCGTCGCCCCACACATCCGCACGGCCACAGACCTGGTTGATAATTTGATGTCAGATGAATATGTTTCGAAATTGAGTTCACAAGACTACTGGAATCTCAGCCGATCAGTAAATCTTCCCTTACCTGTTTGTACCCTTGTCCAACGAACCGGGCTCTCCATGTGGCACTTGATGGAGCAGATTTGTCACTGGTACTGATTATAACGGCCTCGCCTCCCTCTGAAGGAGTGTCCACTGCTAGGACCTCATCTGATGCAACTGCAGAGTTCCCCAGAAGAGGAGCACCTTGGATGTACCTGTTGATACAGTCTGAGATGGCATCATATATCATATATGAACTTATTTGGTCAGAAGACAAGGACATTATGCTGGAATCTGCTGAATCATTGATCTATCAAAAGGGGAAAAAAAATGTGCTTATGGGACTAAACGTCAGGCTGACTTTGACAAGTTTAGTCAACCAAAATCGACCAACTTAACTTGAGCTTAAATGATCTTTGTTGAAGTTCGATCCTTGTGATGCCAACATTGCGTTCATTGAGAAACACAATACCAACATTTCAGAACATTATATTCCACTCGTTTTAGCAATTTTGCATCCTCAGGAAAGTAATTTTTATGCAAACTACTCTAAGCTAATTATCAAGATCAATGTGGAAGCACTAAAGAAGATCCTGAAATCCTAGCCTGAAGGAAGGTACCTTCCAGCAATGCACACATATCTCAGTTCTGGTGTATAAACTGCTGGAGCGCAATTCTTCTCAACATAGTTCAATAGTCCTCTAGTCTGATCAATTACACCAGGTGCACCTTTTGGTGGAGGCCTAATGAACAGAGAAAACAAGTAAATAAAATCAAATAAATGTATGTTATGCATTGCAATTCTTACACTATTTGAATTTTTATGTATTTTTGGCATGTCATCATGTGGCAGTCCTATTTCTAACAATTACAGCTTCATATACAGTGAGATTATCAGTAAGGCTGAACAGGTAGATATGGAGAGAGACAAGTTGGAGATCTTTAACATAAGCATACTGTCAAACCAATGTTACATGATGAAGTACCAAGCCTGCTTTCTTCATTTTCATACGCACGAGGTAAGAAGCACATATTTTTCTAAAAATAACAATACACACCGAACTATTAATCTTAGATTACATTTCTGGCATGAGTAAACAAAAAGGTAAGTTGACCACCATCAGACTGCTAGCACAAGCGCCCAACACGCAGTTATAAAAGAAACCGTACAAGTGAGGAGTGCCAAGGGTGAGCAGTAAACTTATGTCAGAAGCATCAAACTCTTCCATGTACACACGTGCGAGCCATCCCCCAGCTGAATGCCCTATCAGTGATATCTTCCCACCTGCAAGCACGAAATGTTTCAGAATCAAGATAAGCCATCTCACATTCACAATATCCAATATTTTTATTCATGTCAGTCAGCACAGCAGCTTGACACTTGCAACGCCAGCTAAGATTCAGTATGTTATTAAAAAAACAGGCTTCATAGCATACGCTAAATACCAAAACTTCCATGGAGACAGACATAAGAAGCAAATGTCAATAGCTTATTACCTCCTTTTTTTTTTTGCAAATAATTGCTACGTAACAACTAATGGATCATCAAGATTTATAGATTTCTTCTTGCACTGGCAAGACAAACCTGGTCCGCATAGTTCCCTAGCCTCAGCGACCGCCTCCTCCACTCTCTTCAGGTACCTGCAATGAATACAGCGCGATGCAAGCAAGGTGTTCGGTGAAACGCCTCGACGACTGTCCGCTGATCCTCTTCTGAGCAAAAGCATTACCAGTCGAGAACGGGGCGCGGGCGGAGCGTCCCCCGCCAGTAGTTGGCATCGGCGAGCCCCGCGGCGTTGCGGAGCCAGTCGGGTCGCGTGACCCGCGCCACGACGGCCGCCGGCAGGCCGTGGTCCTCCCGCAGCGCCGCGGCGAGCCGCGCGTAGTCGCCCGTGTTGTTCCCTAGCCCCTGCGCCACTACGACGACAACACACGCCGCGCGTCACGCTCACGCACAACACAGGCAAAGCAAGCAAGAGAGGGGAAGAAGGATGGGGAAGAACGGGAGGAGGGCGCAACTGGGAGGATGACGGCCGGCCGCGGTGGCGTGGCGGTGCCGCCGGCGCTGGCGGCGGACGTGGCCGTGGCGCGGAGCCGCGGAGGCGAGAGGAGCGGGAGCATCGTCGCCGCCGTCCGGTGCCGAGTGGGGAGTGGCTCGCCGCCGTGGCGCGGCGTGCGCCTCTCGAAACCGAGCCGCACTCGGAGTTGGCGGTGGGGGCACGTCTCGCTTCCCACCACCGTTCACCGTGGGTGGAACGCATGCGTTGGTAACCGTCGGATCGTGAGATCTATGGCTCCAGTTAAACTAAGGGTGCGTTTAGTTCCCCAACTTCAAAAAAAACAATATTCATCAAACTTTTTCCTATTTATCACATTTCTCCCACTCACATAACACGCTTTCCAGCACGATCTATAGTGTTTTTTTTTATCTACAGCGTTTTTTCTCCCAATGTAAACTCACCCTAAGTGGTTTGAACGAAAAATTGCACCATTCGATGCGCTATGGAATATGGCTGAGTTATGCTAAGACCCCCGTTTGGACATAAAACTTTACAAATTTTTTAAACTTTCGTTCCATTAAAAATCATGGTCCTTCTCACATACACCCTTCCAAAATAATTTGTTAAGTGAAGTTTTGTAAACTTTTCCAATCTAAATAGAGCCTTTAAGTCTTATTTTCCAATGAAACTAGTTCAACTCAAATATTGTATTCCACGCTTTTACTCCCTTTTTAATCCATCAATTGTTCACAAGGAGATTTAATTTATTTAGCATTGGCATGGGCCGCGACAATAAACAACATCAACAACAAGAAAATCACTAGAAAAGGCGTTACATGACCTTATAAAAGGGAGACTCTTCATATAAAAATACTATTCATTTTGATTTTTAGATACATAATTTTTATTATGTATCTAGACATAAGTATATAAATAGACGGTGCATATCAAAAGCTATGTATCTACAAAAACCAAAATAAATAGCACTTTAGGATAACTAGCAAAAACGCACGTGTGACACACACGTGATACAAAGAAAATTTAGCAACCAAAAATATAACACCACATATATTTTTTAACATAGTGTTAGATCTCTAGAAGTGTCCAAAAGATAAAGTGCCAAAAAAAAAAGTTTTGGAACCTTGATGAAAATTATTAGGAGAAAAAACAAACCATTTCTCCAACCGCTCCTAAAAAACCACATCATTCCGAACTGGATTGGGTTGTATCGTATATTACAAGCGTTTAATGTTTGCAACTCTCCTCTCTATCAAGAGCTTGTCCGGGTACACAACATTGTCTTTTATGCGCAGCCCACTTTATTCCAGAATCATTGCAGATTGCTCAAGAAGATCAATTTTCTACATGTACTGCACAAAACAAGCAGAATTGTGTTGAGATCAATGGGTCGGAAATCATTCCGAACATTGTTGATATCCTGGACTCCACATGTTAATGCGGTTGAGCGAAAAAACCAGTTCATATCCAAATCGGCCTAAACTTTTTGCTAGCAAATCAAATAACGCGCAGAGAAACATGATTGTGGCCGATGAAGCCTCGCGGAGAAGCTAGTGACGGAACTGGGGAGGGGGCGCGTGCCCCAACCCCAAACAAACAAATATATTAAATATTAGAGTAAATTTATTTTACTCTAAATATTATAATACCCTTGAGCACAGCCTTGGCCCACGAAGGCAATCAACCCAACCAGAAGCTCTGCACGTACGCGTACACAAGAAAGCAGTCTATTCGCCTGATGTTGTTCGTTTCCAATCTATGCCTCCTTCATGCGTGTGTGTCTAGAGACCAGAGGCAGGTTGGAGCCTCGCCGTCATGTCAGTTGACAGTTGGCAGTAGCACGGAGGCACAGGCGCACCGTGCATGCCGCACGACTGTTGGGTGACCGGCGTCCGACGATCTCAAGCTCGCCGCTCACGGCGTCAGGGCCCTGCATGTGCGTAATTTATGAAATCCTATTTTCCATTTTTCTATCAATTTTAGATTTGATTTTTGTTTCTATGATATTTCATGAATTATTTTAGATTTAATTTTTGTCTCGCAATATATTATAATTTTTTATACGTAGAAAACCAAGTCAAAACCTAAAATGAAGACATTATTTGAAAGAGAGATGGCAATAAAGGTCATAAATCAGCACAAATTCGATTATTGAGGATTTCGATATGGTGAAGGGTCATGCAGTGAAATTTAAATTAACAAGGTATATTGACCACTTTTGTAAATTCTTCATTTTTTACTCTTATTTATAATTATTAAATATATAGTTTGCTCATATATGCTTGTGTGTGGAAAATACAAAATTAGAAAAAAAATATACAAATTTTGAATCGACAATGTTTTCTCTTGCCCCCTTGAATTTCACTCCAGTTTCCATCGCCGAGTGCACCCGCTTGCCTCTCCGAGATGACCGACGGAGCGCAGTTAGCGGTATATGCTGAGAGCGGAGAGGCCAAAGGTAAACCTGGTCCGGTCAGCGTCGTAGTGGCCACTGAGCGCGCTCGTCATGCATAGGAGCGGCACGATTTGCTCAGGACTCTAGAAAGGTTTGGGCCCCAAGGATTCATACTGCCCCACAGATTAGGAAAGTGTAGGTGAGTATTCGGGTAGAATAGACAAAAATAAATATTTTTCGAAAAAAAGGAAAATAAGTATTTTTTTTGTTGGGTTTGAACCCCTTGCCACTTTCCTTGGCCGTACAAGTGGGTCCAATGTGAAGGGTACGATATACTTGATTTGGATGAGAATTGTTTTCAAATCTAATCGTTCTTCGTAGTATAGATAAAGGGAGTAGATGACGAGGAATTTTGTTTTTTTTTTCATTGTGTTAAAATGAGATGTAACTATTAAAAGGGAATAAAGCAGTATTTTCGAATCAATTGATCACCCATCTTCAAAAGTTTCACAGCATCAATCGAACTTTTGTTATTTGGCACACGAATTCACGATCCTAGTCGACACGTCACACTTTTGATACTGTAATACATCAGCGAAACACACACACCACTGCTCGGCTAAACCACTTGTCATCATGTCATGTCACTTACCACGACAAAACAAACAGAAAACACCAAAGTACCAAACCCATCCACCATCTCGAGAGCGAAAGCTTGACCCGGACCACGCCCTCGCCGAAGCGGCGAAGATCAAACGCCCGGCGGCGCCGCGGCGATCCAATCCCATCCCGTCCACAGCTTTCCCCATCCCATCCCGTCCATCTCATCCACCATCCATGGCGATTTCGCATCCCTCCAAAGCCCAGCAAGCCTTCAATGGAACCAGTCACGAAGCTGCTCACCTCACAGATCACCGGCAGTCGATGTGGCCTGTCCGCTGGTGTCGCTGGTGATGCCTCCCGTCCTCACGCTCCCAGGTACATCGAACCTGGACGCCTTCCCGGCCTTCGCCTGCGCCCATAAATGCCTCTCCGTCGCTGGGTGATCGATCGAACAAGCCAGCAGAGCAAGAGCAGTTTTGAGCTCGAAGACTAGCTAGCCAGCCGGCCAATCTGCTCTCCAATAATGGCTCCGGCCATCTCCCTCGGCGCCGCGGCGCCGTCCTCTCCGGCTGGCGCGAAGAAGGCCAGCTACGGCGGCGTGGAGTCGGAGGCGGAGCTCCTGCGGCGGCGGAACGAGGAGCTGGAGCGGGAGGTGGCGGCGCTGCGGTCGGAGCTGGGCGCGGCGCGGCGGCGCGCGGAGGCGGCCGAGGAGGCAGAGGAGCGCCTCTGCGCGCAGCTCGGCGACGCAGAGGTGGAGGCCGTCGAGATCGCGCGCGCGTACCAGGACCAGGTCGAGCACCTCGCCAGGGAGCTCGCCGCCGCGCGCGCCGCCGCCGTATCATCACCGCCGCCGCCGCCGCCGCGCCGTGGATTGATGGGTTTCTCATCAGGCGCATCTCGCGATGCCACTGGCGCCTTCTCTGGGATGATGGAGTATATTCTTTAGCAAACAGAGTACAGATGCATGTAGAAATCAAAGGTAGAGTTGAGGATGAGAAATCGAACGGGATTGGAGTTTTTTTACTTCTTCGTCAGAGTGATCATCTATCTATACCAACTGCATTCGATCTCATGTTCTTGCGAAGAAGATGACTTCAGCTTATTTTTCGTCTCCAAACTCCTCCACCAAATCGACTAATTTTGTGACTGACGCTGATTTGAGATTGGGGGCCTGGCCCATTTCTTTTGGGCCTGTTGCTTCTCTCAGCTGCTGTGTGGGCCGGCCTCGAACCTTTTTGAGCCCAAAGCCCATTTGGATACCCAATTTCGGCCCATCTAAGTACGCTTGCGACAAGTGTTGTTTCTCATCCCCCTCAAAAGAAAAAAGTGTTGTTTCTCATTCGCCGCCATTTTTCATCGGCTCTCGCCAAACTTTTTTTTTTTGTGAAACAAAAGAAAAAAAACATAAGGAAACTAGCCATGCGAAAATAGAACACACATTTAAAACTCAAGCGAAATGTAATCTTTCCTTCTATTTATTAGGGTGTTGGTCTTGGACGATAAACAAACGCATAGAAAGGAGAAAAGAAGACAGTTGGAGACGAACATTTACGTGCTTGCTTGCACACAATAATGGACCGGTGCCTTTCTTTTCTCTCTCTTTTTTTTTCATTCACATGTTCGATCCCTCACGAACGCTAACACCTGTCTTTCCGATCGGACATTGTAGCACACATCCTTTTTTCTAGGCGCTACACATAAAAAAGTAGAATCTTTAGATTCTTTGGTAATATTTTTGTTTTGTTAACAATAACTTTTTTTTTTTGCGTAAAAGGGTAAAAGTTTGGCCGTGCCGACGGTAGAATACGTCCATGGAGATGCTGTCGCCAATCACGCCAACGCACACAAGCCATCTCTCCTTCTTTTTTATAAACATTTTTGTAAAAATGCACAAAAATGCATCTTTCTTCTCTTTTTTTTTTTTGGCCTGCTGGATGCGTCCAAACCACTCAGTTGAAGCCATTTCTTTTTTCTCGTGAGAGGGCCAGACGAGTCCACAAATGGCAGAGGGCATCACATTCATTTCACACTCTCTCATCTTTATTCTTGGTCCATCGATCGTGTGATCGTCTTGCGTGTGCCCACAAGGGATTCCTGTGCCTCCCCATGTGAGCAAAGATTCTCACCACTGCTGCTCTACAAACACATCACACATTTTTTTTTCTTTGGGGTTCCATGGCACAGGAAAAAAGATATGTGCAACTTTTGTTGAAAGATATGAGCATCTTGTTGACTATTCTATTGAGATGTACACTGCTGATGTAGAGTTCTTGAGAATTTTAGGTGTTTGCCACTAATGGCATGTGCTGCATGGAGAGGTTAAAACTTTTAAACGTGATAGTAGTTGAGGGGGGAAATGGGACAGTGAAAGAGAAACTGATCTACAGCTTCTAGAAGGCCTTCTTGGAATTTTCATCCCATGCTCCTTAGTACAAGAACTCCCTTTCCAGTTTGGCCTAGAAGCATGTCAAGGGAAGAAAAAGTTAGGTCCTCTAAAGAAAAAAATAACAAAGTTAGGTTCAACGCGGCAGTGCTAAAACTTACACATTCCTTTATTTCCTTTATAATTCCTACTTATATTAAATCAATTATCCATCCTTAGTTAATCATGCAAAAATTCAACAAAACCCCCAAATACCACAAAAGAGGACAACACCCAGTCGAGATTCAATCACCTTCGCCTTACCAACAAAAAAACCTAGCTTATAATTGTTACTATGAATGTCTCAAATCTTATCTACTAGCCTTGCCCACGTCATAGCTGGTTTTCACCAAGTTACCTTCACTATTGTTTGCTGATGACACCATTAGTGTATATATATGACGGCGAGGATTTTTCCGATGAGCTTTTGATTTTGGTCTTGATGTTCCTTTTTCATTGAGTACTTAGCAAGGCGATGATTTTACCTCCATGAATATGTTTGTGTCCCTAGGATTTTACCTTCTATAAAGCTAGAATTGATGAAAAAAAACACGAGCCACATCGTTTACTAGATGATTAGTCAAGGCATTTTCCTTATACAGAAGAGTTGAGTGATTTTATTAAATATCATGCCAAGTTTTGTCATCCAAGGATGCTTATTACCTCCACTAAAGAACTCGTTATATCTACTTGCCATGACCATTTTTTTCCATTCCACTCAAGAAGCCTCCCTCCGCCAAGGATACTACTTCTCGGTCAATGTCTACATCATAACGAAATACGTTACTCAAACGAAGAAAAAGAAAACCGTATTGTCGGCGAAGCTAAGAAACACATAGCAAGTGAGGACAAAGCTAAGAAGCGCATAGCAAGTGAGGACAAATGTATACATCGAATTAATTCCCCACCACCCTCATTTATGGTAAAATCTGTACGCAAAAACGGCACAACGAAAAAAAAGAAAAGAAAAATCCCACTCAGATAGATAGGAACGACCAAAAAAGACACTGCATATCGATCCTTGTCTATATCACGAAGAACCATGTTGTCGGCAAAGATAAGACACCTCGCAAACAAGCAAACACGCATCAAATCAATTTCCCAACATCCTCACTTATGGTAAAATTTGTAGTAAAAAAAACAGCTCAAATGCAAAATAAGAGAGGAACAAAAATCTCCACAGCAGATAGATAGGGGAATGGATGGAATGGATTCACTCATTCACCCACCATAAAAAGAAGGAATCAGAAAAGCTGGGGAGGAGGAGGGGGGGGAGCAAAACTACCAAAGCCCTAAAAAAAGCAAGGCCGGCGGCCTCCTTTCCCTAAAGGCGGCGAGGGGAGAAGCGGCACATGTCTCCCTGTCCGCCCGGGCCCACCTCCCCGCCTCACCCTAATATGCTCGCCGCGAGCCCCTGCTCCCCAACTATAAAACCCCCGCCCGCTCCTCTCCCCCGCCTCCACCCACCCACCCCACCCCACCATCACCGAGCAGCGGCAGTCGCCGAGCCGTGTCTGCCACGCCTCCTCCTCTTCCTTCCTCCACCACGCGAGCGAGAGAGAGAGATGAGCAGACGAGCGATTCGGGAAGCGAAGCGACTCGCCAACTTCCTCGCCGCCGCGCCGCCTCAGGCTCGCTTGGTGCAGATCGGGACCCGATGCCCGTGCCAGACGGGACGGATCCCGCCTTGCACCAAGTGAATCGGAGCCGGCGCAGCCATAATCCCGCCGCCGCCGTGTGTGTGTGGTCGCCGCCGCCCGTCGCTCGCGCTACTTGATTACCGAGTCGTTTTGCCTGCCTGCTCCCTTCGTTTGCTAGGATTGTTATTATGGAATTGACTGCTCTGATTCTGTATCGTCGCCGAGGTTGACAGGGGACGCCGTGCGGATCTCTGAGTAGGCTTAGCAATCCGGATCTGGATCTGACGCGTAATTTTAATTTTTTTTTGTTATATGATTGATTCGATGATACCGTTCTGATAAACAGGATCCATCCTTTTAGTAGGCCGCTTATTATCTGCTTATCAGGCAATTTTCTGCCCATAACTCTGTTTTTTATTTCTTGTGGTAGCAGGGGAGGCTTGGATTTTGCGTCTGGGGTGTAAAATTGGTTGGCCATGATGCGAATCTTGTCCTGGATCACGGGGATGCTGTGTCTAGTTGCTCTGTCTTGATTTGGCTGTGGAGAGATTAATTGATCTAGCTGTTATCTGCCTGCCTTTACTGCTCTAGGGATGTGCTATGAGCTCTGTAAGGTAGAAATTATGGCGCACCAAGCATTTATAGTCAGCTCACATGCTTTATTGAGCACATTTGATGTAGCCTGTAGAGTGGCCTTTGTGACACAAGCTAATTCTGTAAATTATCAGACCAGCAAATATGTTTCTACCTTTTTTTATTGGTCAGAATTTGGTTGGGTTGATCGACGACCATATGTATAGTTGTGCACGCGATAGCCATATGAGGATTGTCTGGGAGTTCAATTATGTATGACTATCATCAAAATAAGCGTAATCTGGGTCACAGGGCTACTAGTTTTGGAGTAGTTTTGGATGTGCTTTGCTTAATTTAAGAACCTACCCCACTATCCAAACTTGGCCAGTACAGCGTAATTTGGCGGGATATATGAGGAACAGAGGCGCAACAAGTAACTGAAGCCTTCTTTGGTTTATAGCTTTGTAACGTTGATTCACGGATATCTCTGATTACAAACTACTTCTCTCACTTCGTTGTCTGGCTAGCTTATTTTTGCTGGATTTTCTGTAGTTTATTGGAATCTGGTTACAAATTACAGTTCTGACTCAGCCTATTGTTCAAACACATGAAACATAAACCTAAAGAGTACAGCAGAGTGTCAAATAAGCTGAGTGTAGCAAGGCTAAATTGTTCCAAATTTGTAAAATAGATTATTATTAGTTATAATTGCTTAACAGCTTGACAACAAACTACTTTTGGTTTATAACTTTATTTCATCAGTTAGGTTCAAACATGGGCACTATATGTATCTAAGCTGTCTGATAACGTATTGAGTGCATATGTCGTTTAATGGTATTTTCATTTTTTTACTTCAAAGTTCAGTTGTATGGTTACTCTTTCTTTTTGGTAGTTTCATTCATAGTTTCGTTTGACGTTACCAATTTCTTTTTGGTAGTTTCATTCATAGTTTCATTTGACGTTACCAAGTTCATTCTGGTGGACATTTAAGAACGTTTCATTCTTCCAAGAATAGTTCAGTTTTATTCCCGACGAACAATTGAGAGCATCAATGATCATGTGGTTTGATGTTTGATCTTTTGAGTCCCTTTGATGCTTAATGGAAATTCTGTATCGGTTTCTATATATGGTAAATATTCAAGCTGATTTTGTTGGATGGTTGTTGTGGTCTGCCTGGTTTAAATGGTATATCTAAACTAAATTACTGATAAATGGATAAAGATCAGGGTTTGGGTGAACTGTAGAGCCATTGATTGGTCTAGTTGTGTAGGTAGCTTGCTAGATGAGCCTTTTTTCATAAACTACATAGTCGTCAACCAACTTTCCCTGTTACATGTGGCTTCCTATGAGGTGATGTTTAGTAGAATCCTTTTTGGATGAACCCTAGAGCCTAGAACCATGGTGAAACTGTTGCATGAATTTGTATTACTTAGCACCACGACAGCTAGGAATCACAAGGAAGAAAACTGTTTCTGGAGCAAACCTGAAATTTGGCTTATTTCTATCATAGCTGGAAACTCACTCAATTTCTACCCTCCTGTACTTGGATGTTCCAAACTTAATCCTTTAGCCAATTAGGGGTACCATTATTCTCACTGGTTTGGCTGAAAATGTGGGGCTGATCAGCCAATTACCGCCGGTTTCTATTAACATGGCGGCATCATGCTTTAGATTTAAGCTAAGATTCATAATTGAGATTCCAGTTGTCGGATCCGTATCATTAAAAAATAATGAAGTGCTATTGCTACTGAAATAGGTCCATGTAATAGAAGCTTGCTAGACCTACCTTTTTCCTCTTTTCCTTTCGGGGATGAATATTTTTACCGATATCTGTGTTGCAACATTTTGTTCATGAACTCAATAAACATTACCATTTTGTTCATAAACTCATTAAACATTACCCTCATCATGATATTTTAGCATACCGTATATATCTGGCCATATGTAGTGCCCAAGTGGGCATTGGGTTCTTTTTCTTTCTCCATTTGAAAAGAGGAAGCCAGTGATTAGGTGTCCAGGAATATATGCTCGGCGATCAAGATTCTTTTTTGGTCAGGAAGAGGGGGGGAAGAGACAAAGTAGCCGATTGGCACTAGGTGGTCGACTGGTCGTCCATGGCTGGCATTTGAACTTGTTCCATGGAAAAGGGGATTCCCTCCATGTTTGAGCTGGAGCTGATGAATGAGTGGGGCGGAGTAATTTTTAGTGGTTGGAATATTCCGCTAAAGCCACGACAGCCGCCCAGGAGAACATGTTCTGAAAAGCTGTCGAGGAATATAAATTTCTGGGCCTGACACCCCTGGATTGACTTGAATGAATGTGCAGGAGCAGAGCATGATGGAATTCCAGCTCTGGGTAGATAGTAGTACATTGGTACCATGGTCCAGCTTGGGCGGTAAATTTTTTTCACAGCTTTACATCCTACATGTGTTCTCAAACTTTGATAGTTAAATTCCGTTTCATCCTGTCATAACTTGTTTGTATTCAAGCATGGTGCATGTAGAGATCTTGCTCCATCCTTCTGTACATTTTCAGCTCATGATGAAACGTTGCTAATGCAGGAGTGATGGATTTGTCTTTCCCTCCAGGCTAATGAATTCATATCCAAATGCAGTTCTGTGTTCCTCTTTGCTTTCTGAATCCATGGATGGATCAGTGGTGGAATTCTGAAAACTCTTTTGATACACTGTGGTTGCAGCTGGATCATGATCCTGCTGGGCACTGTGCAAGGCGGCAGCCGGCAGCTCAGCCAGGCCAGGGGGAAGGAATACGTGACAAGCTTGACAAGGACGCGGGTACTTGATGGGAAATCAAATCTGTATGCAGCTGCGATCAAACATGCTGGGCTCTGGTGTGGCCGTCCAGTTGATCGAGCTGGTGTCCTTTGGCCTCCAGCGCCATGTCGAAAAGCCTGGGCCGCTCGCTGCAGCGTCTCTGCTACTGCTCGTGCTCATCAGCCATGGTCCCCTGCCTCCCATGCAAAAGCTTGCAACTTCAGTCGCTCCGTTTTCATTCGAATCTGTGAATTCCATGGGAAATTATCTTTGCAGAGATGTTGCCTGATGGCCCTGTCTGAGCTCGTCGGGTTTTGGCCTGCCCATAATCCTTGCTTTTTTTTTTTTTGAGAAACGCCCATAATCCTTGCTGGGGTGAGCTTAGACATTCCCGGGCCTGAGCTGCCCCCCAAACTATTTAAATCAATTATTTTTTCACCAAAAAGTGGGAAACCTGATCCCGGATGTATAAATAGGTCGATTTGCACCCATGGGAATGAAGACTTTTTTTTTTAGCCTGAAAGAAACCAGGATTTTGGCAGCTCAGCCCACGAAATGGTCAGAGAGCCTCTGCCTTGGCTTGTGCTGTTGTATTGAATCTAGATCCCCAGTGAAATGAAATGAAAATGAAAGGTTTGCGTACAAATGTGTATGTTACTGAATCGATTAACATTTGATGGAAATTCAGACTGAATTGATGTGTTGTCGTTATAAATTCAGATTGAATTGATGTGTTATCGTTATCTAAATTGTGGGTTCTGGTGGAACAGCTGGAGCCCGAGAAAAATATCTTCAGACTCGCAGATCGATTCACGCTCCTGGAACAAAATATGCGGTGAGTGAGACGACAAACGCATACGGCATCTAGACGTAGGTTGGCTGTTCTCTCCCCGACGATGTTGAGCTGAACTGGTTCAGCAACACACGTCAGTGAGACTTGAAGGTACTCATAGATGTTTGCCAGCTCACTATTCGCCTAGTGCTTACGCTCTACAGAATAAAGTGCCCTATATACTTCAGCAATCCTAAAAGCTGCCACAGCGTTCATGACCATTACACGCAACGTTTCATGGGACCAGCGGTCAGTTTCATGGGGGCACCAATGGTTCAGCTAGCTTCGACAAGCAAAATCTACTAGGTCACTGATTCACCTACTTGACTGCTTTTGCATTGACTGCTTTTGCATTTGATATCAAGATCACTGAGTGAGATCTGCCATGCTTGATGCTTCTCTGGAAAAGTATGTCATTTCCTCATTTCCATGAAAATCTTGACAAACTAGGCGTTGCTCCATATCTATACAGCATGAGGCGCTATCTTTTGTCGAAGCTATAGAAGGGCTGCGACGGCTCCTGCTCTCATACGGTCCCCATTTAGCAATGGTTCAGCACGCATGCATAAGGTGGAATGGTACCTAGGAGTTAATAGTAAGGCAGTGAACCCGAATATCTGCCATTCCCTTCAAAAGTGGCTGAATCCGAAACCACCTCCTCAGTTTGTCTGTCGGGCCAACATATATTGCCTTAGGGAATTCAATCTTCTCCGTTCTGGGGAGCCTCCCCTGTGGATAAAATCATTTACACCATTATGGGCTCATAAACCTCTAAATCTTATACATATCTTATATAAGCTAGCCACAACTAGATTTCACAAGTATCGAACAGATAGAAGCCAGTCATGAATGGTTAACTATGAGTTACAAAGTGATGAAACACGTACTTACCGTGCATACACTTAACAAAGGTACGAAGTTCTGGAAATGAGGCGTCTCTATGTGAAAGGAATGGAGGCTGCTGGCGGTATGTAAAGAACGAGGCATGATGACGATCAGGATCATTCCTAGGCTTTGTTGCATCCAGGATTTGAGAATACATGTCACCATTACGGCATGGAAGAGCACTCTCTATACATAGAGAGAGACAATGATCCCATGCTGCATTCATAACCTGCACAAAGTATGCATGTACTGAAATTAGCCCACTAAACCTATGGAAAATTGCATTCCAAGGAATTTAGAACATTTTCACCTGCCAGGTTAAACCTTCTAGATCTGCAAACGCTGCATCATTCTCCTGAAATGTAAACTCGGGCCCATAACGAACAAGCTTAAGAATTACAGAATGCTTCTTCAACATTTTGAGAACTGGAGAGTATCCGTCTCTGTTTGTAGGATTATAGAATCCTGCTGTAAGCTCTGCAGCATGGCTTGCAGTTCTGTACCACCAATAGATAGATGGAATCTGATGAAAGAGGTTTGCCTTGTTATGGAGCAGCCAAACTGTCAAACAAATGTTGCAAAACGTGTCTGCTCCACTAATCAGGGCTCTAAAATTATATCGTGCAAAGTATGTACTGTGATTACAGGCAAATGCATGCTAACATGATTTTCCACAAATTGTCCAGGACTGCCAGGTTCAGTTTCTTTTCAGCCTGTGAACCAGCTTTGTGTGACAACCTCCTTCAATACAATGGTTATCATTCTGATTAACTCCTCAAGATAGTAGTTGCAGCCTTGAATAGAAAATGATCTCAAATAAAGGGTATCTAATGAATCTCACTTAAAAGTTTACTAGTGTGTACTATATTACTATACAGCTATTGTGATCTATAACCAAAAGATGAGATCCAGGTTGCAGGTGAGAGATCTCAATCATTCAAGTTTGACTTGAACTGAGTAACCTACCACCATATTCTAGACAATCAGCGATCTTCAGCTACTTTAGACAATTGAGCAGAGTGATCCGATGAAGAATAAACTAGAAAATTTATGCAGTTTGTTGGGATCATAACACTAACAAACATCTCAGACAGGAAATATACCAAAGTGGACATGCTTTCTTGGGAAATTAGGAAGAGAAGAACGGTGCTTCAGAATCAAAGCAATAACTCTACTAACCACATTACATACCTTCACAACTATTTCTGCTCCATCAAATGCAAGGGTAGCAAGTGAGAGCACCTGATCCACATGATCGATGAGGACTCCAGAATACCAGTTAAGGAAGAAACGTCCATAGTAACTGTCATAATCACCCCCATCACAAAAAAAGCCAGTTTCATTTGGTCTTGAATTATAATAGCCAGCATTATCAGGTCCACGTGCCCAAAACAAATGGCCCCGTGACAGCGCTGATTGCCGCAAATTCTTTTGCATGTACCTGTCATAACACTGTCAACAAAGGAATTCAACAAAGGGAAAGCTGCCAACGTATCTCATAGAAAATATAAAGTTGTATGCATTGCACCATTATACATCAGATGTGCACTTAACACATTTAGATGAGTAGTAATCCAAGAGTATTTCAAGTCACACACTGGGCAGTAGAATCTAATTAATAAATCAGACAGACACAGAATGTTTGTTTCATACTGACTAAATCTATAGCAGTTTTTTGAGAACCCATTTTGGATTGCAAAATTTAGTTTCTTTACATGTTTTAAAATATTTCTGGGAGGTATGCCTCTACCTCTATCCAAAATGTAAGAACTGCAAATCCCTGTAAAATGTCACCAGATTAAGTGGCCCATACTCATCATGTGATGCACTACAAGGCATTTTGGTATTCCTTCCGTTACAAATTGTAGGTCGTTTTGGCATATTTAGATACATAGTTAGTAGTATGTACTCAGGTATACATTATATCTACATACACTAATAACTATGTATCTAGATATGCCAAAACGACCTACAATTTGGAACAGAGGGAGTATTTAATAATTATTATGACACACATACTGAATTATATAGGGTTTATTCAAGACAGATATGAGATTCAAACTTGTTACTGTTACTTAATAGAATGAATAAGTTAGAAAGGGAAAAGATGGAATTGACAGATTAGTCCTGAAAGAACACCCTTGCAAATTTCATTTTGGCATTTAAGTACAAGTAAATACCTGAAATTCACCAATACCAGGATATTTCCAGCCCATTGTTTCTGGGAATGAAGGGTATCTTAGCTCCCCTGAAGCGCCCAATCCAATTTCAATAGCAGAAATGAGACCCTCTTCGGATAGGTTTCTGAATTCCATCTGGAAGCTCCTCATGAAATCAAAATAGACCTGCATACAGTCTGATTAAGCCTCGATGTACTAGTTTTTCCTTAAGTGTATGGCATAAATAAGAAAATGAGGAGGCACCACAGTGCAGAAAGATGGGGAAAATGATGAAATGACTAACGCAACAAGAATGATTGCCATAGTTCTTGTAAAATGATAAAGAGAGAAAATGGTGAAGAGAGAAGAAAATTTACCAACAATGACCCAATACCTCAATGCCAGTTCTCCCTCGAAGGACTCGCTCTTTATCAACCCCCCAGGAAAGGTATTCTGTGTTTCTTCTCCCTTCACGATCTGTGAAAAATATATCCGGGTTCTCTTTTGCAATTTCCATGATCCACTTTGGGAGAGAGATTAACACATCACTAGATCCAGTCTCTCCAGATCCATGAAATGACAACACAACCTTAAAAGACATTGGTCAAGGAACACTCATAAGCCAAAGTAAAACAGGTCTGGAAGAAATAGGAAAGTTTACATAACTTCTAAGGATGTAAAATATTTGCACCTTTTGATGATTAATAGAAAATGCATCGTATAAACTAGAAGGTCAAGTTCTTTGACTTAATGGACATTATAATTTCCATAATAGAGTGAAATCATACAACCAACCATCTTTAACAGACTGTGTCTGGGTTCAGAACTCCAGATCAATGCCAAATAAATCAGTATTAATAATGGAGAGTAAATTTAGACAGGTATATGCCTAACCTGAACTTTCAGCTTGAACTCTTTAATTATACCAAAAAGGTCCCTATAGCCAGACCACTCATACTTGAGAGGAATCCAGGCTTCCACGATCCCCCACCAACAGTCAACAACAACCCCATCCACATTCAAAGACTTCAGATGCCTTAGTTCAGCACGTACACCCTCTGGGTCAACCAATTGGCAGTGTCTATTGATAATGCCCATCTGCAGGAGTCAGTAAAAGAAAGAAGTTTGCACATAAGTTACAACTATGGAAATATTGAGAAGACATATCTGACAGAAATAATCCTGGTGCTGGCTTTCTTGGTTCACATGATTTATTTTAAAAGCACATAAGCTTAAAAAGGATGGAATCATGTCCAATAACATGACAGATAATGGCAAGACTGCTTAATGGAGTGCTTATCAACTTTGGTGCTAGACATTAGTCTAGGCTTGAGAAAAGTGACAACCAGCAGTAGAAAATCCAGTATATATTTTTTTTTCACAACTCAGACCATTTAGTCTGCAATCATTTTTTTAGTGATGATGCTAGATAAATAAATTGACACCACTGGATTATCACCAGACACCAAATCAAGAAGTTTGCTGGGAACTTACAGGCAGAGAAGCATAAACTGGTATATATGGAGTTTTTGTGTAATCACCTGGCAACACTGGGGATGATCTCAATAACTGCTACAGATTCAACAATGAGAGAAATGTTGTCAGTCTTAGTGTATTATCTGAAAATGGTAAGGTACTACTGAAATCGTCTTATGATGGGACTAGAATACTATTTTAAGCTGGAACTAGAACATTGTGGGCCCATGACAGTGGTTGACAAATGAAAGGAACACATATAAAGCGAGTTATTGTAAAAAACAATACAATGGGCCCTGAGTTCATATCAGCAGGATGAAGTGCAGTATTATGTTATCCATTTATGTCAACTCAAATATTGTTTTATTGTCAGATACAGACATGCAGGCTATACTTATGTATACATCTTTTCCTTGCTTGAGCAGCAGAAAAGAGGAGGTTGAGTAAGGTGGGCATATTGTACTTGTAGCATAGCAAGTATTTTGTGACAGCATATCAGCATAATGGACTTGTTCCAGTACCAAGACGAAGTTCACCTGATCATTGTCCATACAATTCAGAGAACTGACCGAACTGGAATTCGCATAGTTTTCAGTCTTAATGCTTCGCTCTGCCACAACCGAGTCCAGCGATGATGGTGACAGACTATCATCTGTTTGTAGGGCAGAAGCCTGAGAATCCAATGGTGTTCCTATGGCGTAACTGTTCAGAGTGTCGATGAAAGCTGGCGTTTCCACAGAAGCAACTTGAGACATGCCCTGATGCAAACAACACCAACTACAATCTGTTAGGACAGCAACACTAAAGCTTTCCTGCAAAACTTATACATCGGCATAATAAATGGGCTCTAAGCAGGGACTAAAATGCTAAAATGAGCATTAATAGCCTCCAGTAACTAGCGATTGAGAAGAACAAAGGAAACTAAATTGCAAGCGTCTAACCAAAAGAGGCAATGAGGCAGAGCAGAAGAGCTGGGGCTGGGAGAGAGTGCACGGACCAACTGGGGAGGAGGAGGCAGGGGTGGTTGGTTCGAGGAGCGGAAGGTGGTGCCGTCAGGGTGCACGGTCCATCCGGCGGCGCGGGCGAGGGCGGCGAGGACGTCGTTCATGTCGGCGCGGGCGGGGAGCGAGAAGTTGCCGTGCTGCCTCAGCCCGGCCAGCATCCGGCTCGTGATGGCTCGCCGGTGCCGCTCCCGCAGCTTCGTCCGCTCCTTCTCCCGCTCCCGCTCCCGCTCGCCCCGCCTCCGCGCCGGCGGCGCCGCGGGACCCGAGGCGAAGCCGCGCGGCCGGCGCTGCGGCGGCGGGGACGGCTCCTCCTCCCCCAGCGGCGGGTGCGGGAGCTTCATTCTCACGGATCGCTGACACCTCGCCGGCGCCGGCGCCGATCTGCGGCGGCGAGCTAGAGGCGCCTCATGCTCCGCAGCAGCTGCTCGCTCGTGGAGTGGGTTTCCTCTGAAGTTTGACCACGACCTGACTGGATCGATCTGCCACGTGTCCACTCGATCATAGCCGTTAATACTATATCTGACGGTGCGCGTCGCAACTGTTAGAGGAGAGAGCAGCCGCTTCCCCTCTAGGCCTCTCTTCCACTCTGATGCTTCTGAGCATGCGAAGAACCTTCCAGAACATTCCGCGTCCGCGCTGGGCTTCACAGTCCCTCCGCCGTTGCTACACCAGCGCGCCGCCTCGGCCGCGGCAGCGTCATGACGGCGACATCGTCCGGTGGAACTCCGCCATCACGGAGCACCTGCGCGCCGGAAGGGTGGGCGACGCGCGGCGGGTGTTCGACGGAATGCCGGAGCGGAACGTGTTCACGTGGAACTGCATGATCTCGGGCCTCATCAGGAACCGGATGCTCGCCGACGCGCGGGCGGTGTTTGAGGCGATGCCGTTCAGGAACTCCGTCTCGTGGGCCGCGCTGCTGACCGGATACGCGCGGTGCGGGAGGGTCGCCGAGGCCAGGGAGCTGTTCGACCGGATGCCCGACCGGAACGTGGTCTCCTGGAACGCGATGATCTCGGGCTACTTGCGGAACGGGATGGTGGACAGGGCGCGGGAGTTGTTTGACGTGATGCCGGCCAGGAATGACGTGTCGTGGCTGACGATGATATCTGGGTATATGAAGAGGAAGCGTGTCCGTGAAGCGAGGGCGCTCTTTGACCGTGTGCCTTCACCATCGACTTCAGTGTGCAATGCGTTGCTGTCAGGTTATGCTGAACATTGTTACCTGAAAGATGCAGAGGAGCTGTTTGGTCGGATGATGAGACGGAACCTTGTTTCTTGGAATGTCATGATCACCGGGTACACGCAGTCTGGAATGATGGAGGCTGCACAAGGTCTCTTTGATCAGATGCCTGAAAAGGATACTGTATCTTGGACAGCAATTGTGCGTGGTTATTTGAAGAATGGTGATGTTAATGCCGCATGGAAGCTGTTCAATGACATGCCTGACCGTGATATCCTTGCTTGGAACACAATGATGGGTGGATTCGTGATGAGTGAGAGGTTGGATGATGCATTGAGATTGTTTGCTGACATGCCTGAGAGAGATCTGGTATCATGGAATACAATCTTGCAAGGATATGTCCAACGAGGGGACATGGATAGTGCAAGTAGTTGGTTTAGGAGAATGCCGGTGAAAGATGAGACATCATGGAACACATTGATCTCTGGGTACAAAGATGAAGAGGCACTAAATCTGCTCTTGGAAATGACCCGAGGAGGATATAGACCGAACCAAGCCACTTGGAGCGTGGTTATTTCTGTATGTGCGTCTCTTGTTGCTCTCGGGTGTGGAAGAATGGTCCACGTTTGTGCGATCAAAACTGGCTTTGAGCGTGATGCTTTGGTGATGAGCTCATTAATATCTATGTACTCCAAGTGTGGGCTAATTATTGAAGCTTCCCAAGTCTTTGAGATGATTATGCAACGGGATACTGTGACATGGAATGCCATGATTGCGACGTATGCTTATCACGGTCTAGCTGCTGAAGCTCTGAAACTGTTTGACACGATGACCGAAGATGGACTTACCCCCGATCATTCAACTTTTCTGAGCGTGTTGTCTGCTTGTGCACACAAAGGGTATCTATATGAAGGCTGCCACTATTTTAGAAGTATGCAACAGGATTGGAACTTGATTCCAAGATCTGATCACTATTCATGCATGGTTGATCTCTTAGGAAGGTCAGGTTTTGTACACCAGGCTTATGATTTTACAAGAAAAATCCCTTCCAACCTTCAAATAAATGCATTGGAGACTCTATTTAGTGCATGCAATGCTCATGGCAATATCCAACTTGGGGAACTCATAGCAAAAAATGTTCTTCAGTCTAGACCTACTGATGGAGGAATGTATACACTCTTGTCAAACATATATGCCGCTAAAGAGATGTGGAACAGTGCTGCCAGTGTTAGAGGTCTCATGAAAGAGCGCGGGTTGAAGAAGGAGACTGGGTGCAGTTGGATTGAGTTGAAGGGGGATATTGTTTCCTTCTCATCAAATGATAATGCACATCCTTTGATTGAGCAGATATGCCAAGAAGTTGATAACCTTTCTGTTTTGATAGAAGAGGCACATTAACTCAACATCCTTTTATATGGTTATCAACAGGAATTCAGATGGTTTCTTTGAGACCATTCACAACCACATGTCTTCAAACACTGATATATGGTAGAGCCATGAACACATGAATTGAAAGTATTTGGAAGAATTACACAGTGCTGATGGGCTGGAGGTCACTCAATTCTTTTGTAGAGATTCCTTCATGATCAGAATCACAGAATTCGAACGGCATCATGGTAACATCCTTTGGAGCCTTGCGGCTGGCCATGGTTGAGAGAGTTAGTCAAGGTGAGGGTATTTTGCCCATACAAGATGACTGCTTTCTTGCCTGATCTGTATTTTTTTTTTCCGTAAAATTGGGCATGCAAGTGCAGGATCATAGAGCAACAAGAAACGCTTCATCCTCAGATCCCTTTGATCATGCTAGTGTTCAGTGGGCATATGTTTGGAATATGCAGGCGCAAATAAATAAAAATGTTCCTGTGGAGGTTAACCTGGAAAAGTTTACTGTTTGAGGTGCAATGCAAAGAGGCGTGGTGGCTTCTGCAGTTAGAAGAGCTGAGGTGCCAGTTAATGCGGTGCTTATCAGCTAAGGAAGCTGTGCTTTGAGTTAATGGGAGAGAAGCAGAAAACCCAGCTTACGGTCTTGGTTCTCATGTTGATATGGTGCCAAGGCAATAAATAAAATGAACTCCAGAGAAAGATTGCGAATACAAACAAAATTTGCATGCCAGCGGTTAATGGAGTTGATTTTCCATCTTGAAAAAGGGTATCACAATTCATTTTTCTTTTCAGCTAATATATTTTTTTCTGATAAGATACCACATGCTTAAGTACTAAAATTATATCCTAGTGTAATCAATATTTTAAAATATGCTGGGGTGGGGAAAAGTCTGCTTATGAACTGAGAGCAGCATGTTCACACAATTCATGCAACTGTCATAACAGACAAGATGGTCCCTACCAAAGCAACTGGAGACCACACAGTCAGGCCCCACAAACAGATTGCTATCCATTTCCCCTTTAATATTTCCTCACCTTCTTTTTCTCTCACCTCCTCCCCCTCCCCCCACCCTAGTCCCCACGCACATATCCATCCACCCAGGTTTCAATGGCCATGACAACCAGTTATGGCTCCATGGCTAACCATCCATTTACCTCCAAGACTCTCTTTCCAAGTAAACAAGTACATTCCCAAACAACCTATATCTTTTGTTCTTTGCTTACTTGCTGTTGTTAGCCTTTCTCATTATTTTTCTTTGTTTCTCAAAGGTCTCTAATTTGATTTCTGCTACAATCAGCAATGGCAATAGTAGTGGTGGTATGTTCATTGCTGCAAGAAGAAATTCAAGAATCGGGTTCCCAGTTCGTGCTGTCACTGGAGACCAGAGCTCTCGCAATGTGTCTGATGTAAAGTTCCCAAGTGATTACACAGAACTTCTGATGCAGGTAATTGGTGGGAGAACTCAATTCTTGAAAGTCGCTAGCTTTATGGGGCGTGCAGCGTGCTTGATCCGTGACACACTGCCTGTTTTGCGGGCCTGTTTGGATTGAAGCCGGACAAGGCTGCATGGACCAGGCAGCGCTCCCAGGCGTCCAATTTCGGTTGCCTGGGGCTGAGATCACTGCCTGGCCGGCATCCTGCCTGCATGCCTATCTTAGTTGCTTTTTGGAGAACTCAACGGGGGTGCAGGGTCCCCAATAACTTTCTTTATATATAATGTGTGTTTGTATGTGAGTTTCACTTTTCAAAGAAGGCAAGTTATTTGACAGCAATTTCTTTTTAATATAATAGTGATGCCATTTAACTATCAAACGACAAACTTTAGAGATAAACTTTCGGAATAAGTCAAATAAAGGTTATTTTCTGGTTAAGAAAGTGATGATGCTTTTTTTAGGAAGTTAGAGATAAAGTTGTAGTCAAGGTTAGTTTCTTAGTTGTCAAGTCGTCAAGTTGGTCCTTCCTGTATATAAAAGGACTTGTGTACTCCATTGGGAATCAAGCAATGAAATAAACATATTTTGGAACTAGGACGAACAGAATCGGAACAAACCCAGAATTGATGAGAGCAATGCCCTAGCCAGTACATTTTTTTTTTGGTATCACAAAGACACTGGTCGTGCTACTGTCTGCCCTGTCCTTTGAATTTATCTGCACCTTTTAGATTACAGCAGTTTATTTGAACTTTTGGTTGTGTTTATTCTAGAAAGAAACTATATAATTGGATGACTAAGGGATATGCCTGTAGTGATTTCAGGCTAAAGGAGCTGCTGAATCAGCTCTTAAGGATGGAAAACAGCTACTGGTCAGCTTCAATATGATCATTTAATTGGCGTTTTTTTGGTCTCAACTATCAAGAGACTAATGTAACGTATCACAGGAAATCGAGTTCCCTACAGCTGGACTGCAAAGTGTGCCAGGTTTGAGATTGCTGACCTTTTTGTATATCTACTCCCGCTTATTCCGAACTTAAGTCATTGTGAACTAACAAAATATTGAAGTGACCTTAATGCCATTCACTTCTTACACATTGTAAAGATACCTCATTCATGAACCATGAGAGGTGATATCATTCAGTTAGAAAGGCATAAGAGTAAACATAATTATGGACAGCTGCGGAAGTGCGTAGAAGATCTATGATGATTTACATTAAAGAGTCTGAAAGTCTAAAACGAGTTATGTTTTGATTTGGAGGGAGTACCTTGGTCAACTTCAGGTGTAAATTCACTAGCCTGTTTCTATTTTTTGCTTTTAGGTGATGGTGAAGGAGGAAATGAGATGACTGGAAGCATGCTTCTCATTAGAGAATTTTGTGATCGCTTTGTACCTGCAGAGAAAGTTACTCGAACCAGAGTAGTACGTCCTTATCCAAATTCTAGTCATTAATGTGTACATTTGTGAATGATTACTTCATCATTTGAACATGCTGAAATAGCAAAAAGGCAGAGTCATGCGTGTCTTTCCTTTGGCAGCTTATATAAGACTAGATGTGCTTGTTATGCCATAGCCTTTATCAACTGAAAAATCCTGGTTGACTCTATTGTTCCTATCCCATGTGTTTCAGTTCTTTCCTGAGGCAAATGAGGTTTCTTTTGCAAGACAATCAGCCTTTGAAGGATGTTCACTGAAGCTAGATTATCTAACTAAACCATCCTTATTTGAAGATTTTGGCTTTACAACAAAAGTCAAAATGGCAGACCGTGTCAAACCAGAAGACGAGACATTCCTTGTGGCTTATCCTTACTTCAATGTCAATGGTTTTGCATTATCCTTTTTTTTTTTGGCTTAAGTTTGAGATATCCCTCCATTAGTAGTACTGATTTACTACAGTTTTTTGAGACGAGATCCACCAAGCTTGAGCTTACCTGTTTAGCAATATGGTGGCTTACAGAAATGCTTGTGGTTGAAGAGCTTTACAAGGAAGCAGTTGTTGGGACAAACCGGAATTTGATAATATTCAATGGAGAACTAGATCGAATAAGAAGTGGATGTATCCTTTTCTGTATATATGAAGATTCTCTTATGCACTAGTTAATGAGTCCTGTTTATGTTAATCGCATTGTTTACATTGTGATTATGGTAACATCTTGCAATGAGAAGCACCTTTCTCAACAGAATGCACCTTGTGCTTACTATACTTAGCTTGTGAACTCTAATTCCTTGACAAGCAAAGATTATCCGTCATTCTTCTACCCGAAACTTGCAGAGCTTTCCAAAACATTTCTCCCGAAGCTGGACACTGTCTACTATATTCATAATTTCAAGGGAGTCAAAGGGGGGGCGCTTTTCAGGTTTGCATTCTAATCCTATGACTGTTACAATAAGGTTCTCCTCAAATCTAGCATCACATGCATTTACATAAGCAAGTTAGCATAGATTCCTACCCATAATTTTGTTGATATCATTTTGGGATTAGCCATGAAACGTTAACCACTGTGATCTGTGGCCCTCAAAACTTTACTATTAATTATTAAAGGCTTCACCTGTCAGGCTGTCACACTTCAGAGGATCCTAATCATGTTGCTAACTGTAATTTAGACTTCAAGTAAAAAACGAACCATGCAGCGATCTTCTGATGGCACAAAGACAGCATATCTTTCTTTGTAAACCAAGATTAGACATCTTATTGTGCCAAACAATATTATATGGCAGGTGCTACCCTGGGCCTTGGAAGGTCCTGAGAAAAACAATGTCTGGCAACTACATCTGCTTGCATCAACAAGAAGAAATGCCTTCGTTGAAGGAAGTGGCCCTCGACATCCTTCCTTCTGCATAGCTAGGATATTTAAAGAGATATACATGTCGATAAAAATGTTTTTAAAAATAGAAAAATGTATGTACTATTGTCCGGACAACGCTTCATGGCTGTTTTTCTTTGGTTCTATGTAGGAATGTAGAGAAAAAAAACAAAATGTTCGCATCTAAATTTTTAAACTGCTTTCGATGGTGTTGACTGCTAAGTTGATCTTGCATGAACAAATATGATGAAGCTAGGGTGCCAAGACTTTGAAACAAAGGGAGGGGGCAGTGACAAAGGGGCTCAATAGTTTGATCTTTTTTTTTTCCATCATGGGCCTGGCCCGAACTTCATTACCAAGGCAACGAAATTACAGAGTCAGCGGTGATCCAGAGTTACATCGGTGTTACCCAACCAGCCACATCACCCAGGGATGCCATACAAACGGTGGCTACAGCTAAAGTTTGAGAAAAACACGAGAGGGAAGCACGCCTAGGTGATCGCAACCTTACAATCCCAAGAGAGAAGGGGCCCAATGGTTTGATCTAGCATTCTAGCTGCTGTGCTTGAACGCCCTATCTTAACTGTTTAACTGCCAGATCGAGCTCGTGCTGTCTCTTTGGAAAACGGATGGCTTCACCAGTGACCGTGCTCCCTGCAGAAACCAAAGAGCCTGATGAAACACGGACCTTAGGCATCATGTACACATAAGAACAGGATTTGCTACTCTCAAGTCGCAATCGTCCTTGCGCCCTATGTCGCATGATGCAACAAGAAGCAGAACAGGAAGGACCTGAGCGATAGCTTAGTGGATGCGTTCGCTGGTTACGAACCCATCGGTCCTGGGTTCGAGTTTTGAGCGACCCAGGATTTTCTACCTTTGGGGTATTTCCTCAGTCGTATTTCTATAGGTTCTGGACAATGTGTGGCGCCACAATAGGACTACGACGTGCCCGTCGTCTACGAAGTTACGGCTTCGGTGATCTCCAGAAGGACACGAGATGTGTATAAGTTGTAGTTCTAGGATGTGCGTGGGTGTGGTGTGAATGTGTTGAGTAGAGTTCAGATACTACAATCTCATAGTCAGAGCGGAGCGCCCTTGGCCACCCCGTACCCACCGTTGCCGCCGGCGCCGGCCGCCATCCCGGCGCCGGCGGCTCCTACCTCCACCGACCCTCCCCGCTCCCTCTCCCCCATCCACCTCACAACCCCCGAACTCACAGATCCACTCCTCCCCAACCTCGAAACCCTAGCCACCGCCGACCTGTCGCCGGCGCCGGCCACCATCCCGTCGCCTGTGGCCTCCACCCCCAACCCCCCCTTCCCTCCCCTCCCCACTCGCTGTAGCCTACAAGCTCGTGGATTCGGGGGTCGTCAGCTCCGGATGCGCTTCCTGCTGGGCGCCAGCACCACCCCCCGACTCGGCAGCTGCTGCGCAGCGTGCGCCGCCGCCACCGGCGTCTCCTACTCCTCCATCCACCTCCCCATCCCTCCCAGCCGCCCCAACTGGTCCCCACGACCACCTCTCGTCGGTGGCCACCCCGGCACCGGCGACCAATCCAGCCCCCCGCTCCGCTTCTCCTCTCTCGCCAGCTGCTCCACCCTACTACCCCGTCGCGGGGCGCGGCAAGGCACTGTGCTGGTCCGACCGGAGTCCACCTAGTGAGTCCTCCACCGCCATGCCATCCTACCGTGATGTTCTTCTCCGCCCATCCCCGCCTCAGGTGGCTCCACCCCCACCTCCTCCGGCCCAGGCGTCCAGATCCGTCCATGACCGTCTGGGGGAGTGAGTCTGCCCCGGCCGCCGTCCGGCGCGACGCCGCGGCCGGACAGAGCTCGTCCATGGTATTCCACACCGTCGGGAGTGGGCTGGGTATGGTAAAGCGCTGGAGGCCCCTCGACGTCGGCGCCGACACACCTCCTTCCCTGCACAGCCTGCTCCACTTGTGCCAGACGCCGACGATTTCACCACCGTCACAAGCAGGCGTTCCCGCCGCCGTCGCCGCCAGCGGCTTGCGCAAGGCCGGAAGAGGACACCAAACTCTTGCTCGCCTCCCCGACGACTACCGGCACAGGAAGGCAGGTGTCTGAACTGCCTCTCCACCAACCACATGCTCTGGCAATGCAAGCTCCCCACGCGCTGCTTTTGTTGCCGTGGCTTCTGGCACGTCGCCAAGGACTGCAAGCGGCCACGGAATCGAAGTTCGACCTTGAGCAACGCTGGTGGTCGGAGGTGGATTCGTGCTCATCAAGACCCCTCGTTGCCGACTTCCTCTGGCCCGGGCGCCCGTGGCGACACCCCGTCGTTGCCACCGCGCGGGAGCAAAGGTGCTACCCCATGCCTCTCATCGTGCCACGACGTGGAGGTCCCTGTTTGCCAACATTCGGGCCTTCTGGTGGAGCCACACGGAAGGGCACCGGATGCCAGGGAAGTGGCCTCCTCCTCTTCGGATGGTGCCCTGCTTAATGTTCTGGAGACGTCCGACCTCCGCGATGCCGAGATGAACGCGAAGGAAGCACATCTAAGATTCGTGCCGTTGGCGAACTCATTGAGCACTCAACATGGCCATGGCCCTGAGACGGCACGCAGCATCGCCCAGGGGCTCCAGGGGGCAGCTGATGGGGGCCTCCTCGTCAAGAGGCTCGCGCCCGAGAGCTACCTCGTCATTTTTCCGTCCAAGCAGTCAATGGAGGCGGCCTTGCGACCAGGTGTCTTCACCGTCGGCACGTCAAAGAGAAGTTGTTCCGGAGGGTCACCTGCTTGGCCACCAGAGCGCGATTCGTCTGCTGTGGAGCTGGTCCCGTTCGAGCAACAGTGCTCACGGGGCCTAGGTCCTGACATCGCCAGAAAGGATCCGATGCTCGAGGAGAGCATCATTCAAATTCCATCAGCACCATCACGGGCGGCTGACATAAGAGGACCCACCACCTCCACCAGGCCTCTCCTGACGTACAAGAGGCGTCCAAGAATGCCGCCAGCAGGGCAGGCTGGGCCTTCACAGGCCTCCTTGATCAGCCTGGCGCGTCTCAACTTTGATGCATCTGATGACGCGGGCTCGCCCCTACATGAGTCGATGATGGCTCTGAACACGCCAGAGCCTGCTGCAAGCTCACCATGCAACGCCGTGAGCCCATCCACCGCCGCAGCTATGGCGGCAACGACGGTGTTCCTGGCAGGCATCTCATTGGCCTCTCGTTCACCACTAATCAGCAACATCCCCACCAACGCCATGACAAGCCTACCGCCCGCACCCGCTAGGAACACAACGGCGACTCGGCGGAGCAGTAGGTTGACGAATGATGCGCTAAACCTGACTATTCGTCCATCCAAGAAAGGTGAGATCTTAGCCATAAAACGGCTGGGTTTTTTGGGTTCCGAAGCCAACAACAACATCGACGATGCTCGACGAGAGTTTGACCAATTCTTCACCGACATTGTGGACATCAAGAACCTCCCGGCCTTGAGGGATCTTCTCCCAGCGGCTAGGGGACTATCTGACGATGAGCTGCTATCAGCAGCAAGACAGGCAGGTGTGATCGGCGCTGGGGAGTTGTAGGCATCTAGCTTGTCCTCCCCCTGGTTGTCTCAGTTGATAGCATAGTTCGTGGTGGTGGTGTTGTTGTTTTAGATTAATCTTCGGTTGTTGTTTTCTTAAAAGAGAGTCTCTTGCATTAGTTTACTTGTAAACCGTGTGCGTGTGCCCGGTAATAGGCCCACGTGTAACCTCTATGTGTTACTTTCTTCTTAATACAAAGATACGCAGCTCTCCTGCGTGTTCTCGAAAAAAAAAGTTCAGATACTACAGCTTGTATACTTAGGAGTCCAGACTCAAAAAAAAAAGAAGCAGAACAGGAGTAGTAGCATACCACAGGGCTTGAACATGTAGCCTACAAGTTCCTGACGGCTCCCAAGCCGAAGTTCGGAAGAGGGGATGGAGAATGAGACGGGAAGCAAGTAGGTTGGGAAGAAACGTTCTACCGTTCCCATGTACTTCATGCATGTTCTAGCCCTTTAAGCATCAGCCGTCTCCTATTTATAGCTAGGCCTAGCCTTTGGGAAGGTCCAAAGCTATAATTCAACTTGACTTCGCTGTCCTTTTTTACTCGTAGTAATAGGGGAAATCATGTTCTTGAAGGTTGTGGGTGTAGAGTCCTGACGGACTAAACAACCCTGGCGGCCCATCCTATGGGCCGGCCCACGTACAAGACTTGACGCACAAGACAAGGATTAGTCCTAGTCGGTTTGGATAGACTGTATCAGGGAATTAGAGATAAACTTGTAAAAGTCTCCTAGTCCTATACGGTCCCCATGTAACCCTGCCCTCCGGACTATATAAGGGGAGGCAGGGCCCCCCTCCAAAAACAATCTCGTCAATACAAGATACACCATACAGGACGTAGGGTATTACGCTCCGGCGACCCGAACCTGTCTAAATCGTCTCTTGTCACCTTCGGCTCTAGATTCTCGACGACTTCTCCCTAAACCCTTCTCTCGGGGCACCCCCTCGAGAACGTTGTCAGCATAATTCGCCGACACTTTGGCGCCGTCCGTGGGATCTACTCGTCGAGAACTCGCTAAAGAGTCGATGGCCTCGTTCAGCGCCTCCATCGTCACCAAGTTCGAGGCAGGCGCCTCCTTCGCCTTCGGCTCCTGGCTTTGCATCGCAAACCAGGAAGGCGAGCTCCAACACCAACTGCGCGACGTGGTGGCTGCACTAGCTCTGCCATACGCGCAAACTACTCCGCAAGGATCTCGGAAAACCTCAAATTCCGACACGATCTCTGGATCGTATCCTACTCGGAGGAGTACATGGCGCCCGAAGCAGATTCAAACCCGGGCCGACCACGTCAACTCGACCCCTGTCAAGCAGCAGGATCAAGCCACGCGTCCACGACTCCCCGGCGGACTCCGGATCACCTCCAACCCCCGCCAGGGTTCAACGGTTAGGACCGTGACAGCAACCCCACGGGTACCCAGGAACCCTGGTTCCAGCTCTCGCGGGACGAAGACTTCACCGCGTAGATCGTGCGCACCTCAGTTTCCCTCCGGGCTAACGAACTCAGCCGCGATCTACCAGAAGCACCTGAAGAAGAAGGCTCCACAACCTCACCGAGCAACCTCAGATCTTGTCATGACCTCAACTCCCTCGGGGGTTATCGTTCACTGGCCTGACATGGATCCCGAGGTGGCTCTCCTCGAAGCAAACGTACCTTCCACGGTACGGGACATTCTACCTCTGCTTCCTTTCCAGGAAGGCAGAGAACTCCCTGTTGCCACAAGTAACAGAAAAACCGGGCCTAACAACCCCGGTCGTCAGTCCTGTGTTATCCTCAATGAGCACAGCCACGATGAAGTCGTCTCCACGACGCCCCAACTGAGGAAGGAGAAACCGATGCGGACCGGGAACTCCGTATCGAGCGCAATCGCAACCGTGCCCTCTGACGTCGCTTCATTCAGAGGAAAAACCTCAACTCTGAGTTCGACAAGGAAGGCATCTTCAACTCCCCTGTGGCCAACATCATGTTCGGGGTCAGCGTCTTCGAGGGGTTCCAAACTACCCCCGAGATTAACCTCACCAAAGCCCGCCTAGAAGCCGCAACAGTCATGGTTGATCGCTTGGACGGAGGCCGCCCCGCCTCCAAAAGCAAGAGTTCTTCGCGCCGCCAAGCACCGTCAGCCAGGCGTCAGAGCAGCCACTGCGGCAGCTCCGTAGAACGAACAAAGGACATGACCAGGCCTCGTGAAGAACCCCGCCGTCCTCGCGAGGAACCCCCCAGGTCCCAGCGTCGCGAAGAACCCTGTTCGGCTCGCTCTCACATTACACCGAACGATGTCCGCAATGACATCATCCGGATCCGTGAGGGGAGAGCTACCTCCCACGTCGCGGATTCTGCGGGAAGATACGACGCCCCCAACCCCGATGCTCTGCCATGTTACACACACGCCATCCGCGTCAGCTCCTTCCCGCGAAGGTTCAAGCCGCCAGGCATCGCCAATTTCGACGGGAAGCAAGACCCAAACATCTGGCTGCGCAGATACTGTTCTGCAATTGAAGCATCGGGGGGCAACGACATCTCCAAGATGCTCTACTTTCCAGTTGCGATGGAGCAAGGTCCTCTCACCTGGCTTGAGTCCCTTCATCCAGACTCCATCGACAGCTGGCACGCGCTGAAGAAGGCTTTCGTCTCCAACTACCAGGGTTCTTTTGAGCGCCCTGGCAGCAAATATGAACTCCGCGCGTGCAAACAGAAGCCAGACGAGTCCCTGCGCGACTACAACAGGCGATTCTTTGCCATCAAGGCATCCTACGTTCCCATCCCCGATTCAGAAGTCATCGACTACTTTCAAGAAGGGATGACCGACCGCAGCCTCTTCCGTGATTTCGGTCACAACCATCCTCGTGACCTCGAGGAATTCCGCGCACTGGTGTCCAATTGGATGGACACCGATGATCAAGAATGGGAGCGCTACGGTAAACGACCCAACAACCCTGGTCGCAAGAATCAGGAAGACAACAGGGATCAGCCGCGCGACTCCTTCCAGCGTAACGGTAACAACCCACGGAAGCGACCAAACAACACGGTCGCAACCGTCCAGACCGTTCGCGCCGCCAAGTCTCCGCAGCAAAGAAGGGAAGAATTCAACAAACTTCTCAAAAAGCGCTGCCCCTATCACCCCGACAGCAAGCACACCATGGGCGAATGCACACTCCTTCGGGAGACGTTCAACACGCCCAACAAGAGGCAGAGGTCGGATGGGGACGGAGACGATAAGCACGACAAGGGAGACAGCGGTTTCCCAGATATTACCAACACTGTCAACGTCATCTTCGGAGGCATGGCAGTCAGCGACACCTCGCGCAATCGCAAGAACGCACGGCGCGAGGCTTACGCAGCAGAACCAGCGGTGGTTACACCCCTGCGGTGGTCAGACACCACCATCACCTGGTCCAGAGAGGACCAATGGGCAGAGATCACCTCCCCCGGGCGATACCCTCTCGTCCTAGAGACCGTGGTGGCAAACAGCAGGCTCACCAAGGTCCTGATTGATGGAGGCAGCGGGCTCAACCTTATCTTCGCCAAGACGCTGAAGTCCATGGGCCTCGACACAAGCACGCTACAGCCGGCAGATACTCCCTTCTACGGCATCGTGCCTGGGAAGGCTGCCATCCCCCTCGGGCAAATCACCTTGCCCGTCATCTACGGTACTGCATCCAACTACCGTACAGAGTTCATTAAGTTCGAAGTTGCAGACTTCGAAATGTCATACCACGCCATCCTCGGGCGACCAGCGTTGGCCAAGTTCATGGCCATCCCCCACTACACCTACCTGGTATTGAAGATGCCAGGACCCAACGGTGTTCTCTCCCTTCGCGGTGACATCAAGCGCTCCTACCTCTGCGACAAAGAGGCAGTGGAGTACGCCGTCAGAGCCGCGTCCACCATAGATCGCCAAGAGCTCCACCCCCTGGCTGCCACCGTCGCTGAAGAAGACGGTGATGCCTCGACGCAGAAGAAGACACGAGCCATCAAGCCTGTAGACTAGGTTGCAACAAAGACAGTTGATCTCCAAACAGGAGATCCAACGAAGACAGCAGTGATTGGCTCCACCCTCACTCCTGCATAGGAAAGCACGCTCGTCGACTTCCTGCGAGCCCAGGCTGATATCTTTGCTACAAAACCTTCCTACATGCCTGGAGTCCCCAGAGAGTTGATCGAGCACAAGCTAGATCTCAACGAGAGCGCAAAGCCCAAAAAGCAGCGCCTACGAAGATTCGCCAGAGAGCGTCGGGAAGCTATCAAGAAAGAGCTAGCTAAGCTATTAGCAGCCGGCTTCATCAAAGAAGTCTTTTACCCGGATTGGTTAGCCAATCCGGTTCTTGTAAGAAAAAAGAATTCAAATGAATGGAGAATGTGCGTTGACTATACTGATCTCAACAAACATTGCAAGAAGGATCCCTTCGGGCTTCCTCGCATTGATCAAGTCATCGATAGCACCGCCGGGTGCACCCTACTCTGTTTCTTCAATTGTTACTCAGGATATCACCAGATATCGCTGAAAGAAGAGGATCAGATTAAAACTTCATTCATCACGCCATATGGCGCATATTGTTATACAACCATGCTTTCGGCTTGAAAAATGCAGGTGCCACATATCAGCGGGCGATACAGGGTTGTCTTCAAGACCAACTTCACCAAAATGTTGAAGCCTACGTTGATGATGTGGTAGTCAAGACTAGAAATCCTGAGGATCTCATCGCCGATCTCACCGAAACGTTCGATAACTTACGAAAATGGCGGTGGAAGCTTAATCCCGCCAAGTGTGTTTTTGGCGTTCCATCCGGAAAGCTCCTTGGGTTCATCATCAGCGAACGCGGCATCGAGGCTAATCCTGAGAAGATAGCAACTATCATGAACATGGAGCCGCCGCGCAATGTCAAGGATGTCATGAAGCTTACGGGCTGCATGGCTGCACTCAACCGCTTTATCTCCAAATTGGGGGAACGCGGGACTGAGTTCTTCAAGCTACTCAAGAAGCAAGATAGATTCCAGTGGACTCAGGAAGCTTAAGTCGCCTTCGACAAGCTCAAGCTATTCCTGACTACACCACCTGTGCTCACTGCACCGCTCCCGGGCGAAGATCTCTTGCTCTACATTTCAGCAACCACTAACGTCGTTAGTGTCGCCATTGTTGTTGAACGAAATGAGGAAGGTCATCTTCAGAAGATTCAACGACCTGTGTACTTTGTGAGTGAAGTCCTCTCGGACTCCAAATCCAGGTACCCTCAAGTTCAAAAAATTCTATATGTTGTCTTACTGACATCCAGGAAATTGCGGCACTACTTCGACACCTACAAGATCATTGTGGTTACTGGATATCCTATTGGCGAAATTCTCCATAATCAAGACGCTACTGGGCGTATCGCCAAGTGGGCTGTTGAGCTCGGAACATACAGCATAGAGTTCCGTTCTCGAACGGCCATGAAGTCTCAAGTCCTTACAGGTTTCATATCAAAATGGACTGAGCACAATCTTCCAGTCGTCTCCACCAAGCCTGAGCATTGGATCATGTACTTCGACGGTTCACTCAAGCTGGAAGGTGGAGGCGCGGGAGTCCTGTTGATTTCACCTCGAGGAGATCAACTCAAGTATGTTCTGCAGATCCAGTTTGCTGTCACCAACAATGCTGCAGAATACGAAGCACTTCTTCACGGATTGAAGATGGCCATTACCCTCAGTATCAAACGTCTGCTGGTATATGGGGATTCAATGTTAGTCATCAAACAAGTCAACAAGGACTGGAATTGAAACCATGAAGACATGGATGCGTACTGTGAAAAAGTTCGCAAGTTGGAAAAGCACTTTCTCGGCATCGAATTTCATCATGTCGAGCGAGATTACAATGTCGTTGCAGACGTCCTATCAAAGCTGGGTTCTTCCAGAGCAGAGGTGCCTAGTGGGGTGTTCGTCAATGAACTCTCCAAACCATCAATCTCTGCAGCAGCAACTTCCGATGATACAACCTCAGCTTCTGAGGTTATGCTCATTGACGCCGCTTGGTGCGCTCCGATTATAGACTACATCTTGCACGACAGACTCCCTGCCGCGAAGGCAGAAGCTCAGCAAATTGCTCGTCGAAGCAAGTCCTATATTATAATTGGAGATATACTATACCGACGTGGCGCACGCTCTGGCGCATTGATGAAATGCGTCTCACAGCAAGAAGGAGTCAACATCTTAGAGGAAATTCACACGGGTGAATGCGGCACTCATGCAGCTTCCCGCACTATCGTGGGCAAAGCATTCCGTGCCGGGTTCTACTGGCCTACAGCTCTACACGATGCTGAGGAAATTGTTCGTCACTGCAAGGGTTGTCAATATTTCGCTCATCATTCACATCAGCCTGCGCACAAGATCAAAATGATACCTCCGTCATGGCCGTTCGCATGCTGGGGGCTTGATATGATTGGGAAACTACCTAGGGCGCCGGGTGGATTTGAATACTGTTTCGTCGCCATTGATAAATTCTCAAAATGGATAGAAGTCTTTCCGGTTGTCAAACCAACCTCTGAGAAAGCAGTCCAATTTCTTCAAGAGTTGATTCTTCGCTTCGGGATACCACACCAAATCATCACAGATCTGGGTACTACCTTTACAGGCAACAAGTTCTGGGATTACTGTGAAGATCGCAGCATCGAGGTATCCTATGCCTCTGTTGCCCATCCTCGTGCCAAAGGACAAGTTGAAAGAGCCAATGGCATGCTCCTCGATGGACTTAAAGCACGCATGGAACGAACCCTGAAGAAAGCAGAAGGCCGGTGGATGAAAGAACTCTTTCCAGTTGTCTGGGGCCTATCATCTCAATCCAGTAAAGCCACAGGACAATCTCCCTTCTTCCTGGTGTATGGATTAGAGGCCGTTCTACCTGTTGACGTCATGCATGGTGCTCCTCGCATTGAGGAATTCCGAGAAGCCATAGCAGATGAACAACGGATGCTGGAGGTTGATACGGTTGAAGAAGTGTGACTGGCAGCCTTGTTACACAACGCTGCCTATCTTCAGGGTATTCGTCGATTTCATGACAAGAATGTGAAGACAAGATCATTCCAAATTGGAGACTTGGTGTTACGACGAATCCAGAATACAGTCGGTCATTCCAAGCTTACTTCACCATGGGATGGTCCATTTATTGTTTCCAAGGTCCTCAAGCCAGGCACCTACAGACTTCAAACAGAAGATGGTGTGGATTTACCTAATCTTTGGAACATAGAACACCTACGCAAATTCTACGCGTAGTTGCTTCATTACAACAGTGCTTCGGTATCGCAAGAACCAATTGCTTCGGCATCTAGAGTTCTACCGTAAACATTGCTCCGGCAATATATGCACTGGTTGCTTCGGCACCATATGTTCTTTTGTACCGTTGTTTCGGCAACGAGATATATTTCCATAAAGCTCCCTTTACTGGGTTGTTCATTTTGTCTTCGTGACATCATTAAAACCTTCCATGTTCTTTTTAGACTCGGACAGTTCTCTCTACATGCATTCGGAGCCCATAAATGAGGTCTATCCGGGTTCCTTCGGGGCCAAGAACGGATCTGTTCCTCCACTTTTGTTAACTTACGATAATTTCCAGCTTAAAGCTGCCGCTCCGTGGGTCTTACTGGGTTCTTGCTTCGGTAAACCATATACAGTTAGTTCCCAAGTATCCTCCCGGGGTACATTCTAAAAGATAGCTCATGCTATAAGAAATCTCCCTGGGTTCCTTCGGGTCCTTAACAGGGTTGCTTTTCGACAGTTAAAATCTACGCAATGTACATTTTGACTAAGTCCTGGTCATTGACACAGAGACAACCCGGGAATTCTTAGAAATTCTTGGTTTTTCTTCCTAGCATGGAAATATTATACTTCATTGCATTACACTTATATTACAATAATATTTGTTCCATTTACAATCTAAGGCTCTGAGCAATTGCTTCAGCAACTGGCTCGGCCTCTTGCTTCAGGTCCCTGAAGGCGGCTTCAGTACAATTCGGCTCCGCGCCTTCTACAAGTTTGCCTATATCTACTTTAGGGTACCTGGACCTAATTACAGTAAGGACATGCACAAGACAAGCTTTTGATGATCTCTTGACGTAAGCCTTCAGCTGTCGTGGCATGGCCTTCAGGCGCTCCAGGAAAGATAGCGGCGATGCAGGGTCTTCCGGGACTAAGGCTTTCACCACCGGGTTTGCTGCCTTCTCTAGTAGTGATATCCGGTTCATGGCTTCGGCCAGGTCGTCGTCCGACTTCTTCATCAGCCGCAAGGACTCTTCTAGCTCTGACATCCTCCTGGTTGCCTGCTCAAGCTTCTCGTCCAGCGCCTTCTTATCTGCAAGATGCTTCTGCGCTTGGACGAGTTCTCTGGATAGCTGATTCTTCTCTTCGCGAGCATCTTCCAGGTCCTTGGCAAGCTTCTGTTGCTGCTCGATGACTTGAATCAACTGCGCGTCAGCATCCTTGCGTTGTTGGACCGCTACTCTGAGTTCTTCTTTGATACCATCATGTTCGGCAGAGAGGGTCTTCAACGCTTCTTCGTGACGGTTGGCCAAGTTAGACCAATCCGTCATCTTGCTCTGGGTTATTGTTAGCTGATGTTGCACCCCTGCTTACACAAGACAATGACAGAGTTGTTATTCTACAAAGGCAACGGATATTTCGTTACAAGACTATGGTAGCGACAGAGTACCTTTGAGCTCTGCTTTCGCTGCTGCAAGTTTCTTCTTCATGTCCTCCTTCTCCACAACCAATTCCTTGGTTCGCAGATGTAAGGTTCGGATCATGTTGGCGTCTTCCGCCTCCTGGAGCTTGCGGTCTTCGCGTTCACGCTCCAGCTCCTTTTGGAGACGGTCCGCCTTGGCGTGCATCAAGGAGATGTTGTGGAGATACTCTGTTTTCTTCCTTGATGCCTCGCCGACAGCCTGCAATACAATTATCATGAGATATATTCAAACGGCACTACAAGAACAGGGTTGTTTTACAGACCTTGAAGTAGGCTACTGCTCTCTCGGCGTGATACAATCCTCTGTCAATATGCTGCTCATCCTCCTCCGCGTCCAAGATGTACTCGAAGCTCTGCGGATTTGGATTGAGCATTGGATCGTAGCTCCCGATGCGGAAGCTACCGATCTCTTCTCCGGCTCCAGTATCCCTGGGTACTCTAGGGACTTCTTCAATAATTTGCTCTTGGGTTGATGCTTCAGCTTGATTACCCCTTGAGCACTCTGCCTCTGCCCTGGTCTGGGTTGTTTCTGTGACGCTCGGGGGCTCCGCAGAGTTCTGGTCACGGCGTTCTTGTTCCGATTCTTCAATCACCGCCTGAGTAACCAGACTTTCAATGTCTGCCAGCACCTCAGCAACTGTTTCTTCAACTTGTGCTCCTTCTGGTACTGGCAGGTCTGATGGCACCGCCGTTTGATCCACCGGCAGGGTTGTTTCTGGCATCACCCTGGGTTCTTCGGGCACTGTGGCCTCTGGCTCTACGGCTGCATGGTCAACCGGGGGCTCTTCCCTGATTGTTGATGGCATTTCTCCAACACTGAAACAAAAACCTTGTTAGTCACAACAAGATATTACAAAGGTACATTTCGTACTGCTCGACAAGATACTTACATGGTGGGAGGTCGCATGGGGATCTCTGGCTCCCCCAAGGTGAACTCTTCTTCAACTTCCTGCTCCGGCGCCGACGGTCCAGCTGGACAGGGTCCTTCAACTATTGGCGTTGTCCTTATAAATGGCGCAGAGATAGGATTGAAGATGTTGTGCAGGATTTCTTCATCTGATAGTGGTTGCCGAGCATAGCTGCCTTGCTGCGGCATGCTGGTTCCAATTTCTCCAATGGCTATCCCCCCTGAAGATGCTGTCTTGGGTTGTGGGGATACCTTTGCCCTTTCCTCTGGGATGGTCCTGGTTCGGGGCTTGGGTAGTGTACGTGCTCTCTTGGGCACAGGTGCTTGTACCTCCGTTGGTGCTGACCTCTTGGACCTTTCACCTCCTTTGGAGGTTGCCTCTGCTTTGGCAGGGGTTCCTTCTGACGCCTGTTGTTCAACATGAGCAGCCGGCTTGTCAGACTCTTCAGTTGCAGAATGTATGTGTTGGCGTACTTGATCTCTTACCCCTGGATCCACACAGCGCGCCAACAACGCTGCTTCTTCGGTATTGGTTGGGTCCAGGGGCGGCAGACTCACATACAGTGCTCGCCGGGCTTCATACTGTGATGATCAAGACATTAGTTCATAATATATTTTCAACAATAAGGCAATATACTGCTTTCAGATATGGATCTTACCTCAGGTGTCATGGTGATTGCAGAAACTTCCATTATCTCTGGAAGTTGTTCATCGTTAACCACCAGAAACTTCTTCACGAGTTGATTAACCCTCTTCTCTGCCATGTCTCCGGTGGCATTCCTGGAGGGGTCAGCTTCTCCAGAGTACAAATACCCTAGATTGCAGCGTTGTTTGCAGGGTTGGATTCTCCTCAGCAGGAACGAACGATACACCATGGCTCCTGTTAGCCCTTGTGATTTCAAATCTCTGATCATACTAAGCAGCTCAGGGATCTGCATCGCTTGATTCACTCCAATTGTTTCACTCCAGAATGGTTTCATCACTGGAGGATTCCCTGAGCGGCTCGGTAGCTGCGGCTGGTGGTTCCAAGCATAGAACCACTCCTTCTGCCAGTCCTTCAGGCTCTCCTTGGTTGTATAATCTAAATATACTGGCCTCATGCCCTGACGGAACTGGATGACTACTTTTCCTACCACCTGCAATGGTCCGCTTGAAGTCTTCACTCTGAACAGGTGGCGGAACAACGCGAAATGTGGATCTATTCCAAGAAATGCTTCGCACAGATGGATATAGATTGACAGATTCAAAATGGAATTGGGGTTCAGATGACACAACTCAATTCCATAAAACTGCAAGACCCGACGGAAGAAATCGCAAGTTGGCAGACCAAACCCAACTTCGTAAAACGCTTTCCATACTGTCAGTTCTTCGGTTTCTTCAGTGGGATACTCGTGCCCGTATGCGCACCTCCACCGAGAGATTTCTTGGGCCGCTAGGAACCCATCTGTTTCCAAGGCCTTGATATGCTTCTCCTTCAGATTACTGGTTGGCCAGTCACTGATTGGATCTTCGATGATAGGCATGTCTCCCGCGGACGCTGCCTTTTCGGTCGTCATGACCTCCTTCATAGCTTCCGCCTTCCTCTTCGCGCCTTTGCTTCGGCTGGATCCTTCACCACCGGCCATTGGGGTCTTTTGAGACTTGGTGTGGATTGGATCTAGGTTGGGGAGGATGTGGAAGATTTTGCGCGATCTCTGGATTGCAAGCAGAAAAACTGTCGCACACCCTAGATCTGTTTCGCAAAAGGCGTGCGGAAACGAAGGGTCGCGGACGGTTTATATTGGCTTTTCGAAGCGTTACTTCGGTAATTTTCAATTTTGGTCCTTTGTTGATCCTATATTTGAATTCGTTCAAATTTAGGCTCGGGGGCTGTGGACATATTTTCAGGAAATATTTTTCTGAGAATTTTCGGCTTCAATTGATAAATTTATGAGGAGTTCTAAAAGAACTCGGGTTTCTTCGGAAATTGATTCTCTTTTGGTTCGGACTTCGAAAGAGCCTCGAATTTCTTCTTCAAAGATAAACGAGGCTCGGGGGCTGCCCAATTGGGCGCACCTAGTCGGTGCGCACCAATCCGAACTTCGAGAAGATTTATGAGCACATCATTACCTATTGAACAGCATGGTTGCAACTTCCAAGAGCAAAGAACCCTGTGGGTCTCAAAGAACCCTGGCGGATTTCAAAAGAACTCTGGAGGACCTCAAAGAACTCTGTACTTTCAACAAGGCTGTTCTTTAGGAGATAAGGTGCTCGGGGGCTTGTGGGTGTAGAGTCCTGACGGACTAAACAACCCTGGCGGCCCATCCTATGGGCCGGCCCACGTACAAGACTTGACGCACAAGACAAGGATTAGTCCTAGTCGGTTTGGATAGACTGTATCAGGGAATTAGAGATAAACTTGTAAAAGTCTCCTAGTCCTATACGGTCCCCATGTAACCCTGCCCTCCGGACTATATAAGGGGAGGCAGGGACCCCCTCCAAAAACAATCTCGTCAATACAAGATACACCATACAGGACGTAGGGTATTACGCTCCGGCGACCCGAACCTGTCTAAATCGTCTCTTGTCACCTTCGGCTCTAGATTCTCGACGACTTCTCCCTAAACCCTTCTGTCGGGGCACCCCCTCGAGAACGTTGTCAGCATAATTCGCCGATAAAGGTATTCAGCACCAAGTAGTTGCAGAACCTACCCAGTGATCAGAATGAATGCCTCTGCCATGTGATTTCTGGATTAAGAAAGCATCACTGGAAACATCAGCACATCAACTGGACGAAATGCCTGAGTTGAGTTAGGCCTTGTTTAGATGAGGGGTGTAAAGTTGGTGAAATATCACATCCATCCTTTTGACACTAATTAGGAGTACCAAAGAAGCAAGCAGGATAGGAAGAATTTGATCTACCATTCTCGTGTATTGTGTGCATATATTGCCGTACCTCCAGGTCCAAATTAAAGAAATGACAAGCACTGTAAAATTTCTCTAAAGAAATTTAACATGCTGTGTTTCAGGTCTTGCAGACCATGCCAGTTCCTATGAATTTTGTAACTCTCCAAGACTGTAACAGCCTTTAGTTCATAGGAATGTATCATAGGAAAACTGAAGGAAAAATTCCTTTCCCTTTGATTCCATAGGGAAAAAAGAATCCACCCAAACTTCATCGTAAATTTTCTGTGCACAAGGAATGAGGGCAAGCGGGAGGTATCGTATTTTCTGTGCACAAGGAATGAGGGCAAGCAAGAGGTAAGGTAATCAAATCATACTACATTACTTAATTGAAATTTGCTCCTAAAAACATTGCTTTCGAATTCCCGAATTCTTCCTACGCCATCCAAACTCCTAATGTTACACAATTCCTCTGATTTTGATTCCTTAGTTTTACACATGCATTCCTATCCTTTCTGAAAGAACATGCATTACTATCCTATTCCTGCATATTTTCTATTCCTATGTTTTCTGATTCCTATGTTCCAAAGGAGGCCTAAGCTATTGAGTGTGTCCAACAGGTGGTGTCTGGTGCGAAAGTTATTATGTGCAGAAACGTTGCAGCAGATATGAAGTATATGGCGACCGTCAAGTGAACAGGCCACAGCCCCCACAGCTACATTGCAGCTCTCTTCTGCAATATCGTTTGCATGATACAACAACAGGCTATGCTGGAAATTATCCTAGGGCCATGGGCATTCCTGAGGACTACCAAGCCTAATAAGCTCAAGCACAGAGAGACGAAAAATATGTTGTTTCGTGTTGTGCGGTGCACATGTAGCAGACTTTTGAAGCGTCCGGCATATCATCTCCGGTTTATATATAATCCCAGGCTTGGCATTTGGGTAGTGTTAGAGTAGGTAACTCCGGATATGGTAGTTTAGGGTTGATTGTAATCCCCTAGTAACAATAAATTGCTTGTCCTGCTTAGCTTCCAGGATTACGGCTTCCAGCATCACCTGGTAACGCCGAGCTACCAGCCATCACTGCTAATTCCGGATTTATTCTTAGCTAAAATAAGAACGAGACACTGCTGATCTTACTATCTTAGTTATTGTTCTTAGCTACAAGAAGTACGATAAACTGAAGACCATAGTTAATGAACAAATTATTATTTATCACATATTTTGTCCGTTTGTTCTTCAACGGATTGCTCGAAAATCAAGGGGGAAAACACAGAAAAAAACGAGAGAGAAATGTCGTACAGCCTTATAGGTCTTTACATATGTGATGAAACACGAATTAAAGGGAATGAAAAACATGTCCGTGTTAAGTTGTCACCCCCATAAACTGTTGCATTGAACACCTTGGGGACTTGGGGTTACCAGGCCAAGCTACTCAAGAAACATCTGGAAATACAGATCATGTTTTGGCAACTTGCTGTATAAACATGCATGATATAACGGCGACAGGCTAAACAGGACCTTAATTTCCGTGGTCATGCCACAACAAGCTCAGCTGCTTGCAACTGCCCACTTCTTCATCGGGTTAGAGATCTGCCCATCTCTTGCAACTAGCCGTACATATCCTGATGACTCCCAAGCCAAAACTCGGACGTGGAGAGGCTGATGAAGAATGAGCTGACCACTGAAACTGATTAAGGCAAGCAGGGCAGCAAGAATTGCTCTACCGTTCTCGTATACTGTATGATTATATTGCCGGACTTGGCCTTTGGGAAGGTCCAAATTAAAGAAATTTAACTTTCTGTCCTTCAGGTTTTCCAGACCATACCGGTAGTGCCAGCATGTGCGCTCTGCTGCATGCCAAACTCTGCGTTAAGAAAACAAGTGATCCTTTTGTTTTCATTCTTTTGGCCTTATTTTTTTTCCATTTATTTTGGTACCTAAATTGGACATCTGTAAAATCAACTAGGACAATATTCTTAATGAAACAAGAGATACATCTACGCCTTAGTTCTAATATTAAGTTCGTAAAGTTTGGCATCATTTTTTTCACTGTATCACCGCAAGATGTGGCGACTGAATTCCGACCACAGAGACTTCTGGGTCCTACAGCCAGGCGCCAGAAAAAATGTACCCAGCTAATAGTGTCAGCGGAAAGCCGAAAGAATTTCTGAAACTACGTGTGCAAGATGAGTTCTTGGCGCCTCTATAGGTAAAGCTCTTCCTATAGGTCCTTGTCCAAGATCGGATGCACAATGGAACCGCCGCAAAACCAGCATCGTCTGAGCTTCTAGACCGAGCTTGGCAACTTCCTGTCGTTTCAACAACAGCTTCCTACAGCCTGTTGGAACCTACACAACAAGAAGGAACCCTCTGATGAAATGAAACACAGAGCGTAAACATGTGTATGTAGAGCCTTCATGTAGTCATATGAGGAGAAGTGGAGAGGATAACCTAGTTGGCCCTACCCTTTACCTGTTTGCATACGGTGGAACAAGAACAGGTACAGAACAAGTGAATAACATGATAATCTAGAAGCCTGGCAGCAGTAACATCTTACCTGGTACCGTCGTCTGTCTGACATACTAGTTCCTGATGACTCCCAAGCTTAAGGTCAGACGCAGAGAGACGAAGATTTTTAGCTGAGAAATGAAACATATTCAAGTAGGTACTGTGTAAAGAAATGTTCTATCGGCTCATGTAACTTCTGAACCACCAAGGAACTGCTAGCAGTTTAATAGCCGGGACTGACCTGGCTTTCGGATTGGTAAAAAAATACTGCAATACCATGTGCTTTCAGTTATTCGGCTCCAATAAGTTGAAGCATGCCAAAATCCTCTTTAATGCCAAACATCAATCCTCTTTCAACTCACTTCTTCAGTAGTTTTTTTTTAGAAAAAGGAAATTGTTCCGGCCTTTGCGTCGCACACAGCCAATGTTTAACAATATTCTCAGCTCACAGGCTGATCCCAAATAAAAGAGAACATGTACATAAATGAGACGGATAAACTAAAAGCAAATTCTATTGCTACTTCTTCAGTAGTGTGGCACAGGTCTTTACATAAGTGAGAACATGAATTACATGGGAATGAAAAGATGCTTTGAACACCTTGGAGTTTTAAGGCTAACAGCTAAGGTTGGTTTGAACAGCTTGGAGTTTCCAGGCTAAGGTTTGCTACTTGAGAAACACTAGGAAAAACAGGTCATACTTGGCAATTGCTGTTAAAGGTGGGGGTGGCTCGGGTCCAACCCCAAGGATTGACTAACGCGGATCAGACCTTTTTGCCTTGGTTGGACCTGACACCCATGGTGATGGAGATTAAGCCGCCGCGTCCGTGATGTACACGCTCTGTGATGTTGACTCTGCACGGTCACGTCGCGTCCTCCGTGCTCGCGGCGTCCACGTCATACTCGTTCACACCGAGCAACACCACCGCAGCCTCCTGCTAGCCCGGTGGCGGCTGCCTCGTCATCGAGGTCGACCCGGCCGGATGGCGTGTCCCTGGACAATCCACCGTCAACGCTACAAGCACTCCATGAGGTGTTGGAGCGCAATTCCTGATGACACCTAAGCCTAAGCTCGGGCATGAAGAGGCCGATGAAGAATGAGTTGACCATTGAAACATATTCGAGCAAGCATGATAGGAAGATTGCTCTACCATTCTCGATTTCTCGTATACTGTATGCATATATTGCTGGACATGGCCTTTGGGTTGGTCCAAATTAAAGAAACTTGACTTTCTATCCTTCAGATCTTGCAGACAATGCCAGTAGTGCCAGCATGTGCGCTCTGCTGCATGCCAAACTCTGTGTTAAGGAAACAAGTTATCCTTTTGTTTCGATTTTTTTGCCTTTATTTTTTGCAATTATATTTTGGTACCTAAATTGGTGGATATATTTAATTTGTAAAATCAACTAGGGCAATATTCTTCTTAATGAAACAAGAGATACATCTATGTCTTAGTTTTAATATTAGGTTCGTATAAATTTGGTTACATTTTTTTCACTGTATCACCGCAAGAGATGTGGTGACTGAATTCCGTCCACGTATACTTCTGGAGTCTTACAGCCAGGCACCAGAAAAATGAGCCAAGCTAGTAGTGTCAGAGGAAAGCCAAAAGCACCTCTGAATTAAGCTGCGTGAGCAAGATGACTTCTTGACGCCTCTAAAGCTCTTCCAATAGGTCTTTTTGCAAGGTCAAATGCACAACGGAACCATCGCAAAACTAGCATAGTCTAAGCTTCCAGACTGAGGATGACAACTTCATGTCGTTTCCACAACAGTTTCTGACTATCTCTTGGCACCTACACAACAAGAAGGAACCCCTGATGAAATGAAACACAGAGCTTAAACATGTGTATGTAGAGCCTTCAGAGGATAAGCTACTTGGCACTGCCCTTTGCCCTGTTTGCCTACGGTGGGACAATAACATGTACAGAACAAGTGAATAACATGCCAAGCTGAAAGCCTAGCAGCAGTAGTATCTTACGTATAACCCATGTCACTCTGCCATCCTAGTTCCCGAAGACTCCCAAGCTTAAGCTCAGACCCAGAGAGATGAAGATTGATGAGCTGAGAAATGAAATATATTCAAGTAGGTATGGTGTAAACAAATGTTCTATCGGCTCATGTAGCTTCTGAACCACCAAGCATCTCCTAGCAATTTTATAGCAGGGCCTGGCCTAGCTTTCGGATTGGTAAAAATCAATGCAATGTCATGTGCTTTCAATTATGTTATTCAGCGCCAACAACTTGAAGCATACCAAACTCCGTTTTAATGCCAAACATCAATATATAAGATGGATCGACCTACTGTGTGGACTGACAATGCGATCAGAACCAGTTGAGACCTAGTAAGAAGGTTTTCGTTCCAAAAACTCCGTTTGATTTCCTGCTAGATGTTTCTTTCGGTTAATGAATCGGTGGACACTTGAGAAATTTGCTCCACACACTGTGCAGTCATGGAACACTTTCCCTCTCCACGCTCTATAATTTCACTGTACTACCCTATGGTTGGCTGGTTGCTGCAATCTATAAGGTACTTTAAAAGTAGTGCTACTTGCTTTGCTCCTCTCTCTGATCATCAGACCACCTGGAACCAAACTAACCGATTTGGATCCAAAGAGACCTTTTTTTGTATGATCCTATTCTTATTATACTATAAAGATCGAAAACAATTTAAAATACTTCCCACGCGCGAAAACCTCCCATACAAAATTCCATGCCAAACACGGACAATATATCAGCATCAGATATTACATTTAGTTTGGTTTCCTGAATGCAGACTAAGGAAGAAACCCTGTCAGATACAACAAATTTATCCCTCAATGAGATGTTCAAACACATCACATTCCAGATAAGAATGATTTCTGAAGCCATGTGACAAAACCGTTTGTGATAGTGGCGGTGTCAGGAGATGTTCACGGAACCAACTCTTCACAAAGCTCCTCCACCTCGTCATCTAGAACATAGTTAGGCAAGAGCTCGGAGATCGCCACGGCATGGATGCTTGTCGATCAGACAAGCCATCCTCATGCATCCGGCTGTACTTGGAGAATGCGTCAGCATAGGTACTACCCCTTTTACCATAACTCCTAGCTTCTTCATCAGGGTGTTTTAGGCCAGGTGCTACCTTCATCCTTGGAAGCAGGCTTGCCGGGGAAGGGATTTTGGAGCGACTCCTGGGATCAAGGTCCTTGGCACCGAAGCCGCAAACTCAATCACCACCTCCCCCTACCCAATAGCCATCACAAGGGTTCCCCTTGTCATGGTGACACTTCTTGCACCTGCAGGCAATGACCAGAACATGCCCTAATCCAAAGTTGTTCTCCATGGATCCCCGGTGACTCCTATGCCCAAGCACGACCTTACCGTCTTAGAAACTACTAAGAATGAGCTGTGGTCAGATGAGATGGAAAACTCTTGTTCCCGCTAGCATCTTTGTTCTAAGGTGTTGGACTGTTGGACACCCCCTATTTAATATTTATAGCTACACGTCGCCTTTGTCAGCTCCTAAACAGCTAAAACTTAACTTCATGGACCCATGGTCAGTTTTCTTATTAATTGGAAGTAACGTACTAAAACTATTCAGCAGCATTAAACCTGATTTTGCAGCACTGAAGTTCACTTAAAGTTGACATCCAATTTATACATCTATCAGTGTTGTATATAGGGGCATAGAGTTTAATATGCGCACAAGGGTAAAACTGTGGCATGCAAAACTTTCTATTGGCAACGCATTGCTGATGAATGCCTGCAAACACCAATAATTGGCAGCTTACAATGGGCTAATTAATATACTCGAGAACAATTATGCTGAAATCCTAACTCATCTACATCATAGGAATGAACACTCTCTGGATGCAAGTTTGCGTGATTGCACGCACAACTTGTACTGCAGGCCTGCAGCAGTAACAGAGCTATACATGAGCGGTAGCCAGTAACCGGCCGTGCAGCGTGGAAAATCAAGGGCTCTACCGTACCGGCTCTCCATGGGACTACTGCTAGGATCACCTAGTAACACTGAGCTACCAGCCATGACTACTACTAAGCTGCCGCGTCCGTCGTGCACTCGTGTTTGCTGAATTGCTGTGCTGTTGCCGCCGCATGGTCACGTCGCGTCCTCCACGCTCGCGACGTCCAAGCCACACTCTTCCACACCGAGCAACACCACCAACGCCCGGATGGCGTGTCCCTCGATGATCCACAGTGGTGGCTACATGCGCTTGATGAGGTGTTGGAGCGCAATTCCTGATGACACCCAAGCCTAAGCTCGGCCATGAAGAGGCCGATGAAGAATGAGCTGACCACTGAAACATTTGATTCAAGCAAGCAGGATAGGAAGATCGCTCAACCATTCTCGTATACTGTATGCATATATTGCCAGACCTGGCCTTTAGGAAGGTCCAAACTAAAGAAACTTAACTTTCTATCCTTCAGATCTTGCAGACAATGCCAGTAGTGCCAGCATGTGCGCTCTGCTGCATGCCAAACTCTGTGTTAAGGAAACAAGTTATCCTTTTGTTTCGATTTTTTTGCCTTTATTTTTTGCAATTATATTTTGGTACCTAAATTGGTGGATATATTTAATTTGTAAAATCAACTAGGGCAATATTCTTCTTAATGAAACAAGAGATACATCTATGTCTTAGTTTTAATATTAGGTTCGTATAAATTTGGTTACATTTTTCTCACTGTATCACCGCAAGATGTGGTGACTGAATTCTGACCACGTATACTTCTGGAGTCTTACAGCCAGGCACCAGGAAAATGAGCCAAGCTATAGTAGTGTCAGAGGAAAGCCAAAAGCACCTCTGAATTAAGCTGCGTGAGCAAGATGACTTCTTGACGCCTCTAAAGCTCTTCGTAGATAGCTCTACAAATTCCTGACGACGCACAAGCCTATGCTTGGGCGCAGCGAGCCTGAGAATGAGCTGAGCACTGAACATATTCAAGCAAGTAGGGTGGGAGATGTGAAGTCATGTTCTACGATTCCCCAACCTCTTATTTATAGCCAGACCCATCCTTTGGGTAGCTCCAAAGTGACATAACCTGATTCAATTTCATTGTCCTTTTTCTTGGTAGAATAGAAAAAGGGGGAAAATCAGGTTCTTGCCATTATCCGGCACCAAAAAACGTAACCAACATTGGAGTGCTCTGCGGCATGTGTGCTCTGATCCATGTGAAACTCAGCAACAAATAATAATTGCTGTCGATGGCAATACGGAAGTACTTTACCATGTGCTGATGCTCTCGCGACCAGGCATTAGGATTTCGTTGTCACCTATGGATACACTGTTCATGAATTTTTACAAAACTTTATGCAAAACGTTTGTATCAGTTGAATAATTGTATTTTCGAGCTATTTTCTTTTATTTAGAACCGAGACATCCTAAATTCATGAACTTTAAATAATATTTTTTTTGAAATTGCTTAGGGTCAAATATTAATACTTTAATATAAAATGTTAGTGTATGTATGCATGGCATTGCAAATTAACACAATATCGTTAGCTTGTCCAATCTTGAACGGCTCGTTCTCTCACAAATTAATCAAGGAAAAAACAGAACATTATTCTGAGACGTTCCATCCACAATCCAGTCATTGAGTCATTGAACCCTTGGTCAGCGTTTGCTTCCTTTCTTAACTCTTTCCAGGTTTCTTTCTATTTTTGCCACGTAAGTCTTGCTTACGTGGAAGAAGGACGACGTGCCGGCAGATGGCCACAGATAATTTCTTTGTTTGTCGAATCAGTCTTTTGGGTCCCTTAGAGCACCGGAGCATATTGAAGCAATCCTAGTGGATTGCAGCAGGCGCAGTGTTGCTGGTTTTGCACCAAGTTTTGGTGTCAACAGATAACACTTGGGAATCATCTGACATCTAAGTGAATTTTTTTGTTATGAACTGTTTTAGGCTGTTGGACCATGGCGCACTAAGTTGAGGAGGAAATTAGATTGTTTTTAATTTTTTTTTGAAATAATAGCAATAATTTTACAACGTAGCTAGAAAGAAAAAAAAAGAACTAGAAGATAAACAACGAGAGTTAATATGGAGCTAGAAACGAAAAAAATAGAAAATAACTCGGAGCTGCGCACTACATCTCAATTAAAAACATTAATTTATCAAACGAATTCTGTTCCTATCCCCATTTCCACCCTTCAAAATTTCGAATTTGGGTTCGTTCAAAAAAATTTCGAATTTGTCGCACACAACCATACAGGGCAATGCGACAAAAGATACAAACAGCACAATCATCGACTGTAACTAAGGAACATCCACAGCCTCAAACCGGAACCAACAACAGCCATGTGCCTTTGTTCAAGATATGCAAGCACAATGCTATATTGCTATGCAGATTGTGGCAATTACCATGGACGACCTATCACTCGATCAGATAAATGTCTAGGCAGTAGGCACGCAATCCAGCCGCAATCGTGTCATCTATGGCTTCAAGGAATGACCCTGCATACCACTGCCTCAAATGTCGCCATGCCTATCAAATCCAGAACAAGCTTGTCTGGGGAGATCGAGGAGTCGAGAGGTCTAGCAATTGCAATTGGCCTGACTGCGCCGAGACGACCGCTGGGGCAGCGCCGGAGCCAGAGCGGGGCGCATCGGCGTTGTAGCTGTCGAACACGCCGGCGGCGAGGGGCCCGGAGAGCGCGGAGGCCGTGGCCTCGGGAGAGCCGGCGAGCTTGGCGACCTGCCTGAGGGTCTGTAACACCGGAGCCTTCGGCGAAAAGATCAACTACTTGGAATGATCGTCCCAGCTGGTGTTTACGCGGTAGAGCAGCAACGATGATAAACAGAGGCAGTAACTTACTGACTTGTTCTTGGACACAGCTCTGCAAATTCCTGACGACTCGCAAGCCTAAGCTTGGGGGTAGTGAGCCTGAGAATGATCTGAGCACTCGAACATATTCAAGCAAAGTAGGGTTTGGGAAATGTGAAGTCATGTTCTACCATTCCATTTGTATTCTTGTAGATTTGGGAGCATCAGCCAGTGTCTTTATTTATAGCCAGAGCTGGCCTTTGCGTTGCTCCAAGGTGTGACATGATAACCTGATTCAATTTCATTGTCCTTTTTCTTGGTAGAAATGAAAAAAAAACCATGTTCTTGCAGTTACCCGACATCAAAAAGACATTTATATTAGCATGCTGAGTGCTCTTCAGCACGTGCGCTCTCTGACCCATGCGAAACGTAGCAACAATAAGCATAAGCCTACAGCGATTATTACTTACCATGATCTGATTCTCTCGGGATTGGGACTTCCATTCCCTTTTTTGCGCCCACAACACATTATTAAATTTTTTTATCTAAAAAGGTTCTTAAATCTTTTTGACGAAAACTTATCCAAAAAAAACAAAGTTTTTCAGTTGAGCACTTGTATTCTTCACTACAAGAGATTTAATTATGCTTGACGATGGTAATGGTCATAGAAAATAAGGCTTTTTGTCATAAAAGTACCTTTTTCATTCCTGCGCCACATAGTTCGTCATACAATGGCCATCATAAAATGTCATTTGCGATGTTGCTTCAACAATCGTCATGGAATGAAACACATCTATGGTGATTTGTTTATTGTTGAAACGCTAAACTTATGATACTTGTTTACCATCATGGAAAACGGTTTTACAACGACTACATTATCATCACTAAATATGTACATTCTATGACAATATTTCCTGTCATCCAGTGTATAGGTATGGATGTCACAATTCACAACCTTCTACCGGGATGGCTATTCTCTGACAAAAAAATGTCTAGCATCATGGAATGTTATCGAAATAACACATGGATAACACATAAAGACAGTCACAAAACAAAAGTGAAATATGAATTTGCTTTCTTCTTGAGATTGCATTTGCAAACTGCTTTCTTTTTAATGAAAAACATGCCAAGGCAACGGTCACTAAAAATAAGTGAAATATGAACTTGCTTCATTGAATCATGAAAAATTAAATGTCACCATTATTACAACCATTTCATCATAACATATATATTAATCCCACGGGTGTTCACCGCGCTATCTAGCTCTCCTACAAAAGTAAAGGCCAAAAGTAAAGGCCATCCTGGATCAGGAAGGTACTTGATCAATAGGGCACACCTAAACTCCGGTCGTTCCACACTGGCTACCTGAAAAATGAACTCTACCCCATAGATACCACGTAAATACATAAATATAAATACACACCGCAATTTGATGAACACAAAAAAATTGCTACTGGATGTGTCAATCATGTTCATTGTCTTGTTTTCTCATTAAATTTCTGTTTTTTTTAATTTACGATAGAGACATCTTGAAATTCACGAAATTATGAGCAAGCTTTAGTTTGGGACCAAATACTAAAATAAATTTTATTCTAACCATGATATTACATATTGACGCTGTATATGGTTATCTACTTCAATCTTGAACGGCTCATCCTCTAAGAAATTAATCTAAAAAAACGAATAAACGATCAGAACATTATTTCTGAGATGTTCAATCCACACAATCTAGTCGTTGAACCGCAGGTCAGTGTTGGTGCTACTTTGTAAACTTAGTGATTCATTGCACCGAATGGACTTCTATCTTGTTCTACGAATCACGCTTGGCAATGTACTTGCAGTCATCCAGAAAGCTTCTGCAGAGTCTACAAACAGCAACGTAGAGCAGCAACGCTGATAAACAGCGTCTGTAAGTTACAGCTTTTCTCTGGTACATAGCTCTACAAATTCCTGACGACTCGCAAGCCTAAGCTTGGGCGCAGTGAGCCTGAGAATGAGCTGAGCAATGAAATATGTTCAAGCAAGTGGTGTGGAAAATGTGAAGTCATGTATTCTACCATTCCCCGGCCTGTATCCTTGCAGCTTTAGGAGCATCGACCAGGCTCTTATTTATAGCCGGACCGGCCTTTGCGTAGCTCCAAAGTGACATAGCCTGATTCACTTTCATTGTCCTTTTTCCTTTTATAGCAAAACTCGAGCAAAATGATGTTATATCAATCTCGTTAGTGTGTATATGCGTAGCTTCTCTACGCATCGAGCTATTTTTTGAGTTTGATCACATATAATAGAACCACGACCTCGCCATTTCGCAACAAGATCACCTACTTGCAATGATCGTCCCACCTGGTGTTTACGTGGTAGAGGAACAACGCTCATAAACAGAGGCAGTAACTTACAACCATGTTGTGAGAAATAGCTCTACAAATTCCTGACGACTCGCAAGCCTAAGCTTGGGCGCAGTGAGCCATGAGAATGAGATGAGCACTGAAACGTATTCAAGCAAGTGGGTTGGTAGATGTAAAGTCATGTTCTATCATTTCCCTGTATTCTTGTAGCTTTAGGAGAGCGTCAGCCATATATCTTATTTATAGCCAGACCAGGCCATTGTGTAGCTCCAAAGCGTGGCATAACCTGATTTTCAATTATTTTCATTGTCCTTTTTTTGGGTGGAAATAGGGAAAATATAAGCAGCATGCGGAGGAGTGCTCTGCAGCAGGTGCGCTCTAACCCATGAGAAACTCAGCAACATATAATGAATTGCTGTCGATGGCAATCAGTGGCGGAGCTACGTGTATCTCTTGTTGTCAGCTGACAACAATGACCAGCTGAGAAATTACAAAGAAGTTACTGTTTTGCACTGTAGAATTAGAGAGCTACACCGGTGGCTACTACACCTGACACCGGTGGCCCTGAGGGCTGGCTCCGCCCCTGATGGCAATACAGGAGTACGTACTTGACATGTGCTGATGCTCTTGGGACCGGGTATTAGGATTTCGTTGTCACCTGTGGATATACTGTTCATGATTTTTTACCAAAGTTTATTCAAAAATTTTATTCAGTTGAACAATTTCATTTTCCAGCTATTTTCCTTTATTTAGGACCGAGACATCCTAAATTCATGAAATTTAACTAGTAAATTTTTTGAACCTGCTCGGGTCAAATATTAAAATAAAATTAGTATTACAAATTAACACAATATCGTTAGCTTGTTCAATCTTGAACGCCTTATTCTCCACAAATTAATTCCTCAAGAAAGAAAATAGAACATTAGAGCATCTTCAACAGTGTCCAAGAAAAATAGTCCTAAAACATTGGTGTTAAAAAACTGCAAAAAATTATTGAGAGCAAAAAAGGCCTTATTCTCAAACAATTCCTAATAATTAGTTTCAAACAAGTTAATTTCAGTATTGGGGGTGCAGGTCAAGGGGGCAAAAATGGCTCTAGAGCCCACTATTTTTAGAAGTTGGGAAAAAATAGCAACCAATTTAGGCCACTATTAGAGCAAGAGTTTTTCCATTAATTCCCAAAAAAAGATTTTAGGAACCTATTTTGTGCATTGTTGGGGATGCTTTTACTGTGAGATGTTCCATCCACAATCCACTCGTTGAACCCTAGGTCAGCGTTTGCTTCCTTTCTTAACTCTTTCCAGGTTTCTTTCTATTTTTGTCACGTAACTCTTGCTTACGAATTCAGACTGATGCTGCGAGAAACACTTGAACTGGCAAATGGCCGCAGATAATTTCTTGCTTGTCGACAAAATTTTAGTTTGCCTCCCATCACCCTCCTCTGGTCCGTCCTTTTGTCCTCGGAGCACCGGAACATATTGAAGCAATCATGGTTATGGGACGAAATGATGTTCTATCAAATCTGTTTTGTTATGCATTTTTTTGCAGAGCAGCATGACGCACTGAGTTGAGGAGGAAGTTACTTTTTAAAAACATTTTTTGAAATAATAGCAAGAATTTTGTTGTGCAAATATTATTATGAGAGAGAAGCAACCAAAGTTTACAATGGAGCTAGAACGAAAAATATAAACAACAACCGGGAGCTGTACGAGTGCTCCTAGATGAATATAACTAGCTAAAGAGGTCCACGTCGAACATCGATGGCAAGCTTCATCCGGTGGAGCCGTCGAGGAAGCATTGTACCGGGGGAAGACCGGTTCATGGTGAATCGACCATCTGGCATACCCTGGCCTTTTTACATCAGTGTGAATGCTATATTGATGTGTTCCCAATGACCTCAAGGTGCATCTTGTACCTACATAAAAAAAAACAATCTCTGATTAAAGACAGTGGTTGAGTATGTTTAGGAGCTTCACGCGACAGCATGATCAGATACTTCCGATCGTTAGTTTGTTATTACCATAGTTTTGAAGGATTTAGCCCTAAAAATTCCTGACAACTCGCAAGCCTAAACTTGGGCGCGGCGAACCTGAGATTGAACTGAGCACTGAAACATATTCAAGCAAGCAAGTGGGGTAGGAAAATGGTAAGCCATGTATTCTGCCATTCCTCTGGTTCATGTAGGTTTAGGATTGCATCAACCATTTCTCATTTATAGCTGGCCCCGGCCTTTGTGTAATGCCGTAGTACTAAAGCAACATAACCTGATTTAATTCCATTTTCCTTTTACTTGTTAGAAACGGAAAAGAAATTCAGGTTCCTGCAGTTATCCGGCACCAGAAAGCATAAGCATGCTGAATGATCTGCACTTCTGCAGCATGTGCGCTTACTCTGACCATGCGAAACTGAGCAACAACCGACAGCAAATACATGGTATAATGGTATACTCAATGCCACTTGAATTCGGGAAATCATATTCAGCACCAAGAACGTTAAACCTGCCAAGTTGGACGCTCAGCAGCCAGCATGTACTCACTCTGTGGGGGTGCAAAACTTTCCATTGGCAATGCATTCCTGAAATGCCTGCAAGAACCAATAAGGCAATAAATGGCAGCTTACAATGGGCTAATGTACTGGAGAATAATTATGCTGGAAATCCTAACTCGTCTAAGTGACTTCTTCATAATCAGCACGGTTGGTAGAAGTCTAGGAAAAGAAAGCTAGCAGCATTTTTCGCTGTGGGACATGGAAATCTCTTCCGATTCTCCGCCACACGCCCACACCAGAGGGATGAACACTCTGTATGCAAGCTTGCGTGATTGCACGCACCACTTGTACTGCAGCTGTAACAAAGGTAGACACAAATGAGTGATAGCCGGTAACCGGCCGTGCTTCGTGGGCAGTCTAGCGTTCTACCGGCTCTCCATGGATTCCAGATGGCTCTCATGCTCAATCTCTGTCATTGAACGGCGGCACACTAGAGTTGCCAGTTCTGAGCCGGCGTGTGGGTGGAAGAAGGGCACATATTTGAAGGATGTTAGTTTTGAAGCTAGGTTGTCTAACAAAACCATATCCTTATTTGAAGAAGTAAAGATTTTGGTTTCAAATAAAACGAAAGTTAAAATGGCAGATCGTCTCAGACCAGTAGACAGCTGCAGGGAGCCAGGGACATCCATATATAGGCTTATTCTTACCCCAACATCAATGGTTTGCATTCTGTCCATTTCTTAAATTCGAGATATCCCCTCCATTGGTGCTGATGTATCAAATATCTACTAATGAAATGTTAATTATATTGCGGCATATAAAGCTTTATCATGAAAGGCTCTCGTCTGTCACGCTTAAAATACATCAGAACTCAGTCATTTATTTGTTTATTTACTGAAGATGGTTGGGGTCACACACTTTCGAACAGGGTGGAGTGAATGGTTTTGATCTACCTGCTGTTTGTACAACCCTCACTCAAAGCATCTAAACACTGGAGAAAAGCACATTGGTCATCAGTTTCTCACCAACCACGCATAGTGCCATGCTATTTACTTCGAACCGGTGTGATTTGCAGGGACATAGCCTCAAAACTCAGTAAAGGGTCGAGGTCTCCCTGTTGGACTCCTCTCTTGTGCTACTGTAAGTTTGTTTTTTAGGTACTGGACGTCTTTCGGTTGGTTGTGTTCTTGCAGACGCCCCCATTCAACCTGCAATCCCTGTGTCCTTTGCTCTGAATATGCTGTCCAGTCACAGCGAGCTTGGGTTGTTCTTTGGAAAACGGCTTCTGGTCAGAATGTTGGACCTGCAGAAAACAATTCTGATGAATTGATGATGAAATTCGGAACTCGAACGAACACTGAGGCATCATGTGGACATTATCGACACAAGATCGATCAGCTACTTGCAAGCTCAACCGCCCAGCGCCTGACGAGAAGAACAAGAGTGGCAACATACCAAAACCTTTCCTGTATGTAGCCCTATAAATTCCCGATGCCTCCCAGGCCCAAGCTTTCGGAGGAAGGGGATGAGTGGGAGAAAGAGAGAGAGAGAGAGTGCACTGAAGCAGCTCCTCCAAGCAAGAAGGTCGGAATAGGAGAAAGCTTCTACCATTCATTCCCATGTATCTCAGCATGAGCCGTGTCATATTTATAGCCGGATCGGGCCTTCCAAGTTTACTTTTTATTCTAAACTTTTTTAAAAAACAATTTTTAAAACAAGTCGTCTAGAACCTTATTTGCACCACTGAACCTAGTGGCCCTTTTGGCTGTGCTAGGTGTAGTGGCTGAATAAGTAGGCATTAATACGCCACCAACTCCAAAATCAACGGGATGCCAAATAATCTAAAGCAGCTATTGAAACAATAGGATTAGCTATCTGGAACAACTTGAAAAATAGCCTAGAACAATTTCAAATAGCATCAGGAATAATTTAAAAAATAGGGTGGAACAATACAAAAACACAGCTAGAACAATTTAAAATAGCACCGGCGACAATTTAAACAATGAGAAATTGAACAGTTGATTGAATACACTCCTCGAATTAGTCAAACAAAATAATGAAACGTCGCGGCCCAAATAAACGAATGGTGGCACAAACAACGAAATTCAAACAAAGCCTAATAAGAGCCCGTTTAGTGGAAAGGCAGCCTAATAGCAAAGGAGAGTAGCAGGGGAGGGAAGGTGTGCGAAGAGCGCACGCACGCACGTTGACCATCCTTTTTACCTCCCTAGACATTGCCCCAAGCTTAATTTTTCTCCTTATACCGCAAAACCGGGTAACTGACGTCCCTCAACATTTGAAACCGTATGTTTTACCACCCTAACCTGGATATAAGCGGTTTTGAAGATGGTTTTGTCTTTTTTTATTTATTTGGGTTGAAATTTCAAAAAATCATAATAAATCAAAGAAAAATCATAAAATGGAAAATCTAATTTTGTTGGACTCTAAATAAGTATATAAACACATAAAATATATTATTATATACTTTAATAGGAAATTTTTATTATATATTTAAATCTAATCGTTTTTATAAATAAATAGAATAATTGATAATTGCATTTTCTATGATCCAATCATGGTCAAATTTTTATGGCAGCCTAATTATGGTGTGCCTAAGTTGTATTAAAAATTGCATACTCATTGGATCATGTATAACATAAATATAGATTTATTTATGGAAAAAGCATACTAAATAAATTTAAAACTAAGTTATATATGATTTATTGAGTCTAAATTTTTTAATACAGCTGAAGCATACAATAATTAGCTCACCATAAAAATTTCATCATAATTGGACCATAGAACATTCAGTTATATAATAAAATTTTTTAATAAAGTATATTTTATTATATATTTTCTATATTTATATACTTATGTGGATTCCAAGAAAATTAGATTTACCATTTTATGATTTTTCTTTGATTTATTATGTTTTTTGAAGTTTTAGCCAAAATAAATAAAAAAAATGACAAAATCACTTTTAAATCCACTTATTTCCAGACTAGGGAGGTAAAACAAGTACGGTTTCAAATGTTAAGGGACGTCGGTTACCTGGTTTTGCGGTCTAGGGAGAAAATTTAAACTCAGTCCAATGTCCAGGGAGACGAAAATGACTTTTTCCTAAATGATTTAAGAGTAAATTTCACTGTAGGTCCTTTAACTATTGCCGAGATCTCATCTAGGTCCATGAATTAAAAAAGTGGTCATCTAGGTCCTTAAACTATTATCGAGATCTCATCTAGGTCCATGAAGTAAAAAGGTGGTCATCTAGGTCCGCGATCTATTAAAGAGTAGTCATATAGGTCCAAAAACTTCCGTGGAGATATTTTTTTACTGCATGGCAATTCTAGCGTGGAAAAAAATTGCAAAAAAACTCTCTATGAATGAGCAGATGACCGTCGAAAAATGCCTCCATGGAAGAGGAGAGCTTTTTTGTCTTCTATAATTGTGCCCCACTAGTGTTGCCACACAGGCGAAAAGTGCCTCGATGGATGTTCATGGACCTAGATGATTACTCTTTAGTAGATCATGGACCTAGGTAACCAACTTTTTAATTCATGGATCCAGATGAGACTTTGGTAAAAGTTGAAGGACCTAGATGACCACTTTTTTAATTCATGGACCTAGATGAGACCTCAGTAATAGTTTAAGGACCTATGGTGAAATTTACTCATGATTTAAGCTTGGGCTAGCCCTGGGTTTTTCTCTACAGAAGGGCCTGGCCCATTTGAATCACATAGCCAATATATACTCTCTGTAGCCCTAAAGCTGCCACATCCAGATCTAGAGCGGAGGGATAGTTTGCCGGCGAGGGTGGAAAGCGGCAATGGAGGCCGGTACCGTGGCCTCAAAAGTGAGGAGATGGGCACTTTGGATGGGGTTGATATCCTGAAGAACCCTCCGGTGGAGGAGTCCAAGGTGAAGGAGGTGAGCGTGCTGGAGATCGGTGAGGTGCTGAAGAAGCGGAAGGAGGCCATGGCTGCACTGCATCTCTTGCTCACGGGTGAGGAGGAGGAGCCAGCCGAGGTTGGAAACAAGGTGAAGAGGATTGTCAAGAAGAGCGTGGCAGTGGATCGCATCAATTCAATGAGAGCAAATCCCTGTTCTACTTTCCAGGAGCTCTCACCTGAAGTCCTTAACAGCCAGTCCCAGGAATTCCTTGTAACATACAACCGGTCAAGGATCTTCGATCAGAAGGTCCGTGCCTATGAACAGGCTCTCATCCAGCAGTATGACAGCCATGGCTACGCTGAGGATGAAATCGAGGTTACTGACTGCTCCGAGGATGAAATTGAGGTTACTGTTGATGAGGGGATGGTGGACAAGATCACTGGTGTCTAGGACGCTGGAGAAGGGAGGAAGCAAAGGAGGGTTGTTGGGTGTGTGTGTGTCTGATCCAGGTGCTAAGTTAGGGTATTGTTGTTTCTTGTTAGTTGTGTTATCCTTTTCAGTTTGGCTTTGGACTTTTAGCAAATGGGTTGAGGAATCACAGTATTCTAGTTGTGTTATCCTTTTCAGTTTGGCTTTGGACTTTTAGCAAAAGGGTTGAGGAATCACAGTATTGGGCCATATCCAAATTTCAACTACAAAGATGTATAACTTCTCAAGGCATACAACTTTTATATGGGCCATATATATCTTAATTCAAGAACTACGACTTTTATATTGGTCATATCGTAGATTAGTTTGCAAGCGCTATGACTTTAAGGTCCAAATAGCTACCATGCAGAGGTCACCTGCACCTGCAGAGAAATGAAATGGATCTGATAAACACCAAGGTTATGCACAGAAACCTCTGTGTAGCTGTGGCCAAGCCATATTACCATAGAACAAGAGATGAACAGTAGCAACTTAAGTAGAGCATCCAGGACACCGCCCTATAAACTCCTGATGGTTCCCAAGCCCAAGGTCGGTCACAGAGAGATGAAGAATGGGCTGAGCACACAAGAAATGCCCTGCCATTCTCATGGAGTGCATAAATGAAGCTTTAGAAACATCTCAGCTATATGTGTACATTATATATAGGCACCAAATTAAAAAGGCTGGCCCAAAGCAATTTAACCTGATTGAAATGGCTGTGTCCTTTTCTTCTCACACCTAGAGAAATTAGCTAGGCTGCTGCAATTATTTTTCTTTTAAAGCGGAACGTGCAGCCTGCCAAGTGATCAGCACATGTGCTCTCTCTTCTGCAAGCCAGAAGCCACACTACGCAAGTCCGCATTCTGACCGGTCACGACCTATTGCATTGGGACCACTCGAAACTTGAGCTATTCTTTTTTCCTTTAGCATTTGTGATGGAGTTGGTGGAAATCTGAGTAATTAGGGAGATTCATTTTAGGACATTAGTAGGGAATTTTATCACAAGAAAAAAAATACAAGTGTTTGAAAGACTGGAAGACAGAGTGAGCGTCGAGCCTTAGCTACGTCTCCTGGGCCGCTGTGTGACCTCTTGGTCGCCCACAGGTTGTCTTCGGCTTCACGCATTGCCCAAAAAACCGCTTGGCCTTGTTGTCTTCCTGTGACTACATGCATTTGCGAGTACGGTATTGCAACATCTAAAAACACTTAAACAAAAACAAACCATGAAACACAAATCCTTCCTCCTCTTTTCCATGGATATACTGCATCTTATTAGTGAATGCTGCCACATGCCTCGTGATCACTCCTAGGATGCTTGCAGTCCTACGAGTGGGACATCAACAAGTTCAATATGCTCTTGCAGTCCTACGAGTGGGACATCAACAAGTTCAATATGCTCTTGCAGTCCTACGAGTGGGACATCAACAAGTTCAATATGCTGTTGCAGTCCTACGATTGGGACATCAACAAGTTCAATATGCTCGAGAGGGGGATGCTAAATTTCCGATGCCCCACAACCCTACTATCTAGAGGTTTGACAACCAAGAGATGACGAATCATCTTGACTCATGAGGCCAGAAAACGGAAACTGGTCTTGCCAACGCTGCCCTCATCCTATTTTATGAGAGGGGGGGGGGGGGGGAGAGAGAGATCCTCATGTGCACTCGCTTGCAAAGCTGAATCCATATAAATGCAACTTGGGGCAATTTTTGTTGAGATATTGGGAAACCATAATCATCATAGATTATGTATGTGCACTTTCATGAGCCTTACATTTTGTAATTCTAATATCTATTGAAAATAATTTGTACATAAAAAAACACTTTGACAAAGCATCGTAATCCCACGCATACATGCCGGCGCATATGTGGCACTCACCAAATAAGTTAACTCATCAACATCCAACGACAAAATGATTATGCCATCCAGATCAAGTCGGGCTAAGTTTTTTCAAACTCTGCCATATTTGAATCTAATACTTGATCTTTGTACATTAATAAAAAAGGTGTTCTGAATATACATGGGTGTTACTATGATGAATTTGTATTTGAGCCATTCCACTTTGCTTCTTCCAGCCGACCTTGATTTTGTGAAGGCCCTTGCTACTATGTAAACTCGGGGATTCGCTGGACTGGATCAAGTTTGGATGGTTCCATGATATAGCCATTCCATTTCCTGACGACTCATGGGCCTATGTCAGATGTGGAAAGACTTTATTAGAAGCCACTACCGGAAAATTGAAATTTGCCGAGAGCCCTTTGCTTTGCCGAGTGCAATTTATCGGACACTCGGTAAACAAATAACACTTGGAAAAAAATACTCTTTGTGGAGTGTTTTATCAAGTACACTTGGCAACGAGGTTGTTTGTTGAGTGTTTTGTTTTCCACACTCGGCAAACAAGTGGCCAGCCGGTTTGTTAACCGAGTGTGGAAAAAATGGCACTCAGCAAACAGGGGTGTTTATCGAGTGTATTATTTGACACTCGGCGAATATTTGGTTTACCGAATATATTTTTTTGAAACACTCAGCAAAGTTTGATTTGCAAGCACATTTTGAAGCCCTAAATAAATTCAAATTAAAAAGTTTTGAACTACAAAATTGTATAACTTTTCAAGATGTACAACTTTTACATTGGTCATATCTTGGTTCAAACAAATCGGTCAAATTTTGTTCATAAAATTTACATCTCTTGTATAGTTTTTGGAAAAAAAAAATAGAAGAGGTTATGAGATTTATGCACAATGTTAGTATCACTTTGTCGAATAAAGCAATGATCAATATGAAAGTTGTAGACATTCATATGTTATTCAAGTTTGTAGTTGTAACCATTTTGATTTGAATTGATTTTCACAAAAAAAGTAGGTCTAAATTTCTTAAATTTTAAATTTGAGTTTTTTCAAATGACCTCACATAGAGAAACTCTTATAATAAAAGCTGTATATTTTAAAAAGTTATGAAACTTTATAATTGAAAACTTTTGTATTTGAATTTGTTTAGATCCTAAAAATGCAATATACTCTTGGTTAGGTATAATCGTGATGAATCGAAACTGTGTATAGACACAATTGTGAGCGTGGTGTAGTGGTTAAGGACGCTATGCGCGAGGGAGGAGGTCATGGGTTCGATTCTCACGCGCTGTATAGCGTGCGAAATTTACGCGAAAAATGGTGCGATTTGCCGGTGAGGCCTCACCTAAAAATATTACTGTTTTTTGTCACAACCAACATAGTTTGCTGAGTGCCAAAAAACACACGCCAAAGGCTTTGCCGAGTGTCCGAGGAAAAACACTCGGGAGAGAGCGCTTTGCCATCATTTGGTCGTTGCCGTGTGTAAATAAGGTTTTCCCGAGTGTTTTTGGCACTCGACAAAATACTGGATTGTTCTAAGAGCAAAAAAGAATCTGCCTAATTGTTCTAAGAGCAAAAAAAAAAAAAGAATCTGCCTAGCCTCATGTCTTTATGGATAGACAAATTCCTGACGACTCACAAGCCTATGCCAGATGTGGAAAGACATTTTGACAAGGAAATCACTCTGATTGTTCAAGAGCAAAGCAGAATATGACTGCCTCATGTCTTCATGGATAGACACAGTGTTGCAATCGAGTTAATTTTCTATACTTCCTTCCATGTATCTTGAGACATTGCTGTAAGAAACTTGTTACTTTATAATATATAATATAACTAGTAGAAACCGGCAAACCTTCTGTTTCATAAAAAAACTAGATTTGAGCAAGCAGGGTGGGAAGAAAACGGAAAATACTCTACCACCATCGTCTATTTATCGTCGGACTTGGCCCTCGGGCGTCTTATAAGACAAGTCCTGATAGTGATGAGTCATGAGGGGTGATCAAACTATTGAGAAAGAAGTTCCCACTTCAGTGATTTATTCTATCCGGTGAGAGCTACAGATAACAGATTCATCCTCACATCCAGGTCCTTACCGCCAGTGGGGTATGACATAAACTAAGATGGATAGAATATCGGCGCAAAGCGCTTCTCTGAACATGATAGTACAAGATCGATGAGTTCATGACTGAACCAATTTATAGCTGGGTCTTGACCTTGGGTAGGTCAAAAACACATTAATGTCATGTTCTTTCAGTTTTTCGGCTACAAGAACATGCAGCATGCCAGGTGCTCATAATGTGTGTTCTTCTGCATGCATGCCAATATGCAAATCTCTCTGTTGTCTGTAAATGCCTATTGCTGTAGGTATCAATAGCATTGATGGATAGATGATCAACCTACCATGGTATAATGGCACACTCAATGCCACTCAAGATCGGGAAATCATGTTCATGTACACGCCCTGTAGCATGCAGAACTTTCCATTGGCATCGCATTGCTGCATTCAAGCTTGCATGATTTTGTACACCACATTTACTGCTGCAGAAACGGAGCTACACATCCATGAGTGGTAGCTGGTAACCGACCACGTGTGTCGTGGACAATCTAGAGCTCTACCGGTTCTCCATTGATTCCAGATGCCTCAAATGCTCGAGCTCTCTCGTCAAACAGCGTTGCACCATCGTCGCAGCTTCTGAGCTGGCAGACGGGCGGACGAAGGACACATCAATGCCGTCGGATGAGCAGCTGCAGGGTCAGATGATGCTTGATCCAGATCCCGTTGCCTAACTTGTGTCGTTTGCAGACTTGGGTTCAGTTATTCGTGTTGCTAATTCATACAAGCTACTTCGACGCTATATCCGTCACGCACCCAATGTCCCTTTCTTGAACATGAGTCCTGGGTTTGCTTGTTGTGTTCATGAACACGAGTCCTCGGTTTGCTGGTTGTGTTGCTAGTTCATGCGATCTTTCTTGAAAGGTCCCATTCAACCTGCAAACCCTGTGTCCTTTGCTCTGAATATGCAGATCAGTCAGTTCGTTCTTGGGATGTTCTTTGGAAAACGGCTTCATCTGAGAATAATGTAGAACCTGCAGAAAACAAGGACTCTGGTGATGAAACTTAGAACTTGAACACATTTGCACATATCGGCACAAGATTGATCAGCTAATACTTGCAAGCTCAACCGCCCCTGCGCCTGTTTGCATGATGTGACAAGAAGAAAAAATAGGAGTGGTTACATACCAAATGTTGTCAGCAATTGAGCCCTGTTAATTCCTGATGACTCCCATGCCCAAGCTCTTTGACGAAGGGAGAAAAAAGCGAGCGAGGGCACTGAAGCAGCTCCAAGCAAGAGGGTTGGAATAGGAGAAACCTAGCTTCTACCATTCATTCATTCATTCATTCATCCCCATGTAGCTCAGCATCGGCCGCATATTTATAGCCAGACCCGGCCTTCAGTGTTTATTAATTCTGATTTTTTTGAAATACAATTTTAAAATTATCCGTCCCGTCCGGAACTTTATTTGCACCATTGCACTTGGTGACCCTTTTTGCAGAGCCGGGTGTAGTGTCTGTTTGAATAGGTAGGCATTGTGGCACCACCAACTCTACTGTTAAAGGATGCCAAATCACGAGGCCAAAAAAAAAACAGGTGGGGCGGGGGGAAATAAAATTAATTAAAGGAGCTTTTCAAAAATGATTGGTAAGTTACTTCTAGGTACTTGAAGTACTTTTGCTAATACTTAATGATACTTACGAGAAAATAAAATAAAATTACCTCTTAGGCCCACTTAATTGGTACTTGGTCCCATAATTTTGGTACTTTTATTTATGTGAGGATTTTTAGGTACTTGATATATTCGTTACCGTCCGATTTAGTATTTTACATGTATCGTGGTACTTGCCAATCATTCTAAAATAGCTCTAATTAAAGTGGTCTTCGCAACACTCTGTGTGTAAGCTTGTGTAGATCTAGCAGGGACCGAGAATGTCAGAGACCTATCAGTTCTTCTACAAGAAAAACTAAAAGAGACAGCAGATTAATTGATGACCGCACAACTTTAATTTGTTTCCGTCAGCCACAGCACACTAACATCGGCCGCTTAGATAGTAGCAGCTGGCCTCTGAAAGTTCAAAACATTCCAGCTAACTACTCCGTGGACAAGTTGTGTTCTATCAGCTGCAAGAGATCACCACTGAGGTCAAAACATTATTGTGGGCTTGTGGCATAGTGGTCGACAGATATTGTTGTGCTCACTACAACACTGGCAGGAGCAGGATGACACAGTGAACTCCCACAAGATGCAGATGAGGAATGTTGGCAACATCATGTTTCGTGTGAGATGGATCTCCATCTCCAATGTGACAGGGCATGCCCTGCATTGTTCCTGGTGCTTCACAAACCCATGCTAGTAGCACTAGCATCACAGCATAGCATTACACCTCTTGTAGAGCAGCTAGTTGCATGGTCCCTTTGTATGTGTTGGGACCTCAAATATAGAGCTCTTTTACAGCGCACAATATCACTATATACTAGCGGTTAAAAAGGACTAGTATATAAAGATCCGACGGTCGAGATTAATTGTATACTATACAAAATGATCCTAGTGATATAGTAGTATTTAAGGGTAGTATAGTGGGCTAGGGGTAATCTAGGAAAGTAATTTAATGGCATTAGTGTAATATATTAAAAAATGAAATAAAATTTCTATATTATGTTAGTAATTAGTATTCTTTTATATTTTCATTATTTTGAATTGATATGATTATATTACATATTAGAGAATGAGAATTGTTACAGATTAAAATTATTAAAATAAATAGGTATAAGGTAAATTACTAAATTATCCTTAACCAATACTATATACTACTGGACACTAGTATTTATAAGCAGATTGCTATGTCAAAAGCTCAATATAGAGACACATCGATCAGAGGCAGTTGATCCGTTCAGCAGAGCTCGATCCTTGCACATGCTCTGCTATCTGCCTATAATAATGACATTTACTCACATTTATAAGCAGATTGCTATGTCAAAAACTATATCAATTCCAAGTGCATGCTTACATTTGATCAGCCTCTTTACTCTTACTTGATCATCGTTCATTTCGTTCCCATACATACACACGCAAATGATCAAAACATTTGCTGAAAACTATTCTTGGCAGGCCACTGTTTTTGAGGAACTACTAGCTAGAAAGAGAACTGGAGTATGTACGTAGTTCATGAGCATGTCCATTAAACACATGTGACATTAGACATCGATACAAGTGACATTACAGACTTCCAGATCCACAGAGTGACATAAGACTTCCAGTATAGCGAGCTTCCATGCCGTGGGTTCTGAGTGCCTCCCAGCTCCCAAGCCACAATTAGCACGAGAACGAAGCTATCCAAACGTGTGAGCAGCTTGAATATACAGTCTGCCTGGCTCCTCTGTCACACATCCTTCTTTTATTAAATATATGCCACATAGCCGTAGAACAATAGATAAATAGTAGTTGCCGGATCCCTCCAAAACAGAGCCCTATAAAGTGCTGATGCTTCCCAAGCCACATCGGTGGCAGAAATGTGAAGAACGAATGATCGAGCCGAACTGAGAACTTCGGTTCCCCAAGAACGGGTACCGAGTGCCAAACTGAACATCTCGGTTCCGATTCTTTTAGTATCGGTTCCAGGTAAATTCGGTTCGGTACTCGATTCTCGGTTTTCCCTGCCTAGCCCTACAATTAAGGAGGAGACTGATCGCCGAAAGCGATGCTCTCGTTCGGACGGGAACAGGGGAAGGCTACTGGATCTCTGTAGACAGGGTCGTGATTCCACGGGAAACGTGCTTGGTTGGATTGAGACAGGTAACAAGCATAATGCCTCAGGGTGTGTTTAGATTGTAGGAAAAATCACTGTAGCATAAGAAAAACACTGTAGCATTCGTTGGGAAACGTGTTTTGTGAGGGAGGAATAGTGAAAAGTTAGAATGAATAGTGAAAAGTTAGAATAAATAGTGAAAAGTTGGAAATCTGTACATGGCCTCAAAGCCAAATGGAGCACGTTTTAGCACTGGCGAGAGTTCGCCGATTGGAGTCAGGAAGAGTGGAACAATCAGATGATGGGCCTTTTAATGACTTCCATTCGGCCTACTTTGCTCACAGAAAGGCTTTGATGGGTGAGGAACCTTGAAGATTTTATGGCTGAGAATGCATGCGTCTGATAAGGTAATCAAGAACTTACTAGCAGTGTTAGTGAAGCAGGTATATCGCTAGCATATAAGTATTGTTTGTGGTTCCTTCTGTGTTATTTTTAGGTTTTATAATGAGTTTTTATTCAGAATTTAGAACCACATAACTACAAAGCCTTATCTAGTTATGCTTGTACAATTAAAATAAAATCTTACTTTACGATATTACATATTAACTAATGTTCGCCTACACGGCCGTTTACACGACGTGTGAACGCTACTCGATGGCAAGCCATGTAGGCTTATTAGCCGTGTAAAGTCGTGTAAAACCATTTCAGCCGCTTAAAAGGTTATTTAAACAGCCGTGTACACCGGCTTTTTACTAAACGATGGGTCACCGACTGTTCACCGTTTGTTTAGGCTAACACTAGTATTAACACAATATCAGTATATTATTTAATCATAAACAGCTTGTCCTCTTGGAAATCCTAAAGCCTACCAAGTGACCTGCCATGGGTGTACTTAATTTGGCAATGCTTTTACAAAAGGCCTATTGTTTCCTATGTTAAAACGCCATCCGGTCATTCTGGCGAAGAGATGTCATGTCATTATCATAAAACTATAGAATGATTGCTTTATGTAAAGTGGATGGAAGGATCTTTGGGGGGGGGGGGTTCTCCAATGGCAGTTTCAACAGCTTTTTCTCCATTGCCAAAGACAAAAATGTCTGGCTAAATTTCTCAGACCGACACGGGCGATATGAGCAGGTTCCACTATTTAGCAACTGTAACTTGGGCGAAATTATTTCTCCTTAACAAGGTCTTCCGAGATTACAAAAGATTAGTGGTTATGTGCTTATGTTGCAGAAAGACACACTGGTCATGTTGCATCACACAGACGGGACTTGCCGTTGAATCCGGCGTTCTTTCGCCGATCAACACGTTCTAGCAGTCAGGATTCAGGAAGACGTGGTGGGTGCTTGGACCGTCAACAAATTCACAATGTCTTAGAATTGGGGCCACAAGTACTATGGGAATTGGGAAGTGCCCTTTCTGACCTGTCTTTATCATCCATAAATTCGCCGTATTATCTTTCTTATAAGTCGCAACTTGTCTTTTTCTAAAAAAAGTCGCACTTTGGTACCTGACTTTTGGTACTATCGGGAATCACCCCTAAAAGAAAAAAAATAGGCACAATTAATCAAAATATAGTGCAATTTCTGTCCGCATTCACTCCATACATAAAAAGATGATCATCAATACATTTTAAAATATTTTGGTTGAACTTTTGCGATGGTATAACTAGTTTGTTGTATTTGCACATATTTTATACTACTAGTAACTCCTCCCTCTGATGTCAAATAATTTTCTTCTTAGGTTGTCCCAAGTCACTGATCAAGTGCGAACTTTGACTGTGAATCGGTCAAAGATCATATGGGATGTAGAAACAGTTGGACCGGAGACGGTGGACGTCACGCGTGGGTGGACGTCATTAACATAGCATTTCCGATGCTGAAAATAACATTATTTCGTAGGATAACGACAACCATTCATTTTGCAGTCAACGACTTTAACTTCACGCCTAACTTCAACACGGGGCATATATTCCAGAAGGTGATGGATTGCCCCATACACTGAGCTCGCCAACATTTCTTGAAGCCATGGCACATCCATCCATCGTTGCCATGGCAATCCTCGCCATCAGCTTGCTGCCGAACCAGGCCGTGTCCACTGGTCCATCTGTAGCTCGTCTTGTTGGCGGCAGCAGCAGCAACAACAACAACACCGACCTTGCTGCGTTGCTAGCCTTCAGATATCAGCTATCGGACCCTTTGGGCGTCCTTGCGAGTAACTGGACAAGTGAGGCGTCCTTCTGCCGGTGGATTGGTGTGTCATGCAGCCGGCGTCGGCAGCGGGTCACCGCGCTGGAGCTTCCGGACCTGCCTCTCCATGGAGAGCTCTCTCCGCACCTAGGTAACCTCTCTTTCCTCCGTGTGCTCAACCTCACGAGCACAGACCTTTTTGGCTCCATCCCAAATGATCTTGGAAGACTGTCTCGTCTTGTAATTCTTCATCTTGGCAATAATAGCCTGTCAGGTGCGATCCCATCTGCTTTTGGGAACCTAACAACGCTTCAATCTCTATCACTATATCAAAACCAGCTGCGTGGACAGATCCCAAATGAGTTGCTGAGCCTCCATAAGCTTAGTCACCTATATCTTGAGACTAATTACCTGAGAGGTCCGATCCCAAATTTTTCATCCATCACCACGCCTTCATTGAGCTATTTGATTATGAGCAACAATAGTCTGGATGGGCACATACCGCCCGGTATTGGATCTTTGCCTGTGCTTCAATTTCTGTACTTAGATAACAATCAGCTCGTAGGCGCACCACCACCAATGTTATTCAACATGTCCAGGCTTCAGCTTATGGATCTCCGAGGCAACAATCTAAAAGGGCATATACCAGGCAATGAAAGCTTTAACCTCCCTATGCTGCAAGGAATTAATATTTACAACAACAAATTCACGGGTCGATTTCCATCGGGACTTGCAACATGTAAGGACCTACAGATAATTGTTATGGCCCAAAATAATTTTATGGATGTTGTGCCAGCATGGTTGGCTCAGCTATCGCAGCTTACTGCCATTTCTTTAGGCGGCAACCACCTTGTTGGGCCAATTCCAAGTGCACTAGGCAACCTTAGCATGCTCAGTGTACTTGATGTTTCATACTCCAACTTAAGTGGACAGATTCCAATGGAACTGGGACAACTGAGGCAACTAACCCTGCTGCATCTTGGATATAATCAACTTACAGGTCCGATTCCATCATCTATCGGAAACATGTCGGAATTGCTTGACATATATCTAACATCTAACGAGCTGACTGGAACAGTACCATCAACACTAGGAAACATCAGGTCTCTTGAAAATCTTGTTATTGATTCAAATAATCTCAACGGAAACATTGATTTCTTGGCCAGCCTTTGCAATTGTCAACAGCTCCAATTCCTTATTATATCATTTAATCCTTTTAACGGGGCACTTAATCCCATCTACGTTGGAAATCTCTCGACTAATCTCCAAATATTCGAAGCAGATAATAACCAAATAATTGGTGGGATTCCAGCTACACTGTCAAATCTTAGCTCTCTCATCTCCATAAGGCTTGCAAACAACCAACTAAGCCAAGCTATCCCAGTATCCCTCACAAAGTTGGAGAACCTCCAGGAACTTGATCTATCTACAAATCTCTTGTCTGGCCAAATCCCAACACAAATTGGTATGCTAAAGCAGCTCGTTAGATTGCTCCTAAGGGAAAATAAAATATCTGGCTCCATACCGGATAGTCTTGCAAATATTACATTTCTTGAAGCTATTGATCTCTCTAATAACAAGCTATCCTCAACTGCTGAAACAAGCTTGTTTCATCTTCCAAACATCATCCAACTATATGCATCCCATAATTTCCTTAGTGGTACGTTACCTCCTGATAGCATAATCATGCAGGCAGTAAACCAAATGGATATTTCTGATAACCGATTTGTTGGCCACATCCCAGATTCTTTGGCAAATTGTCGGTTGCTAATCTACTTAAACTTGTCACACAACTCATTTGATGCTTCAATCCCAGATTCGCTTCACAAGTTAGCCAGCTTAGAAGCATTGGATCTATCTTTTAACAATCTTTCAGGTACTATACCGAGCTACCTTGCCAACTTCAGCTACCTTTCTAGTCTGAACCTTTCCTTCAATGACCTTGAAGGTCAGGTGCCAATCGGAGGTGTATTCTCGAACATCACATTACAAGCACTGGTGGGGAATGATAGGCTGTGCGGCGGTGCTGCACGCCTAGGATTTTCACCGTGTCTAGAAAAGTGTGACAAGCCTCACCCAACTCATAGACGGTATTTCCTGAGGTTTGTGATCCCTGCTGCGACAATAGCAGTTGTCGGCATTACTTTTTGCGTTTACCTATTGAGAAGACGGGGAATAAAAAAGGCAGATGTTAAAGCATCTATTGATATGGACGATTTGACTAGCCATAGGACGGTATCCTACTATGAAATTCTCCGGGCTACTGATAATTTCAGCGAAGATAATCAACTTGGGCGTGGAAGTTTTGGCAAAGTTTTCAAGGGCCAGCTAGATGATGGTATGGTTGTTGCGATAAAAGTGCTCGATATGCAGGCCGCACAGGCCGTCAGAAGCTTTGATGCCGAATGTAATGCACTGAGGATGGCAAGACATCGTAACCTGATAAGGATAATTACCACTTGTTCCAACTTGGACTTCAGAGCATTGCTGCTACAGTATATGCCAAACGGCAGCCTGGAGGAACACCTGCACACTGGTAGCCGGCCGTACATGGGGTTCTTTAGGAGGCTGGTCATCATGCTGGATGTGTCCATCGCAATGGAGTATCTGCACCATGGTTACTACCAGGTTGTGCTGCACTGTGACTTGAAGCCTAGTAATGTGCTGTTTGATGAAGAGATGACTGCGCACGTGGCAGACTTTGGCATTGCAAAATTACTGTTAGGAGATGACTGTTCCGTGGTTTCAGCAAGCATGCCTGGGACACTGGGATACATGGCGCCAGGTACTTGCACTCATCCTTCTTGAACCAGTTCTTTTGCAAAAAAACATGTGGCTTCTTTATTTGATATGATGTTCTTAAGTTTTTACAAAATTTCTTGAACAGAGTATGCATTCATGGGAAAGGCATCAAGGAAGAGCGATGTGTTCAGCTTTGGAATCATGTTACTTGAGGCTTTTACAGGAAAGAGGCCTACAGATGCAATGTTTGTTGGGGGTTTGAGCTTGCGGCAATGGGTTTCTGAAGCGTTTCCTGCAAGGCTCATAGATGTTACTGACAACAAGCTACTGCAGGACGAAGTTTGCCCTGGATTATTATCTTCCAGCGACACCTTTCTTGCGCCGTTATTTGAGCTGGGCTTGATGTGTTCGAGTGAATCACCTGAGCAGAGGATGGCAATGAACGACGTGGTCGCGAAGCTGACAGAAATCAAGAAGGATTACTCAGTGTCTATGCAGCAGGCGTTGAAAGGCCTCGAGATGCAATAGATCAATTGATCTGAAAAAATTCTTCTTCCACTGGCTCTTGTCGAACACATTACGGTGCTCTAAATATTACTAACTGTTGATCTTGTAAAAAAGTAATTTAATGTAAAAAGGGCAATTTAGTCTTTTATTCTTCCACACAAATCTCCGCCTCCCGTCCTCCTCATCGGCCCAAAACAAATCGCTCCCTTCCTCGACCCGCTCCGCCCTCAGTCCTCCCTTTCATGCCGTCGGCGGCGGAGGGCGACGAGCCGTGCGGCGGCGCCGGGGAGAAGCACATCATCTCGTGGCCATCGGCGGCGTTGCGCGACACCCCGCCGGCCTGGGCACAGACCGCGGCGTGGTAGTCATCGAACCGCGCCACGAGGACGCGCCGCTGCTTGTGGTGGTGGGCGCTCCTGGCTACGGCAGCGGGTGTGGAACCGGAGCTGGAAGAGATGACAACGAGGAGACGAAGATGATCTCGACCACCTTGCGAGACGAGTGGCCAGCGGGGAGCTCGGTGAGCGCCGGGATATTGGCGTGCTAGTTCATCAGCATCAGGAGAAGAACGCGATGACGACGATGATGGATGTCATCCTGGGCGAGAGGCCAGGCGGGGTTTAAAGTACTAATATGCCCTTTTAGTTAATATCGAAAATGGTTCCTGGCCCACTAAATTTAGTTCCGGACCTACCACTTTGGTTCCATATAACAGGTTCTTTTTAACTTTTGACCATTAGATCTGGGAGGATGAACGACCCTTATTATTTCCAAGCGCCGTAAAAAGTCTCAATCTATAAACGAGTTCTTTTGAAAAATGTTTGTTACTAAAAGACATAATGTTTGTTACGGTGCTCGATCCTTTATAATTACTAGCAGAGACACACGTGCGACACGCACGTGATATATATAGAAGCACACGCACGTGATATAGAAGCGCATGTATAGTCGTCTGGTAGGAACTCAGAGTATTTGAAAAAAAAAACATTCTCTTACTCTCAATTTTGATCGGTGTACACACTATTCGACCTGCCCTTACAGGCGGGTTCACAATGAGAGATAAGATGATCCGTGAATATGAATCACGAATTATGTCAAAACATATTTTTCATAACATGAAGTGAATAATATTTTTCATCACTGCTCCAAAAATTTAAAATTACTTCTTTAGAGTGTCATTTAAAAAAACTTCTTTGCACAATAATTCGTAAACTACATTATGAGTAATCTTATGGAACAAGCGGAATATTTTTCCTAGAATCGTCTTTACATAAGCAATTGAGTAATTTTTCATATACCTATGGTATAATCTTTAGAACCCAAAGGAGTAAATACATATACAGAATAAATTTTTCATAGTTATGTTTCTAAAAACGGAGTAATTTCACTTGACATTTGGATATTTCTCTACTTGATACGTAACGGAGTAATTTTACATAATATTTGAATAAGTTTTTCAAAATTGCTTCTAATATCTATCTATAAAAGAACGAGTAGAATTGAAAACAATTCACCCAATTTGAGTCCAACTTACCCCTCACGCCGGACCTACCTGTAAGGGTCAACGGATGTGGGAAGGGGGTCAAACCCACAAAAACTGATATTTAGAAAATGTTTCTGCCAAAATCGATTTATTTTTCTCACCCACGTTTCATCTACCCATCAAACTCTTTTTTCTCTCACCCTCCCAAAACAAATAATACAGTGGAAATAAATCTGGCAAAGTACTCTGCGCGTGGGCCGGGCATGTGAAGTCTGCGCGTGGGCCGGGCAATAGGGCGAGTCTGCGCGTGGGCAGGGCATTAGCGCGAGTCTACGCGTGGGTCGAATATCAGCTCCTGGCCAGTGTTATGCTGTTCTGCATGCATGTAACATCAAGGCCTCACAACATTTTAAAATTTATCCGCGCCTATCAAATTCCACCCCCAAAATTTGCTGCTTGGCCGTACGATTTTTTTCTTAAAAAGTTATAAAAAAATATGAGGATTTAACCACCTATGGATTAAAGAGACTTTTACCTGCATGCTATCAAAAAAGATCGTCATGACCTGTGTGCCATCAAAAAGTTCGTTCGCACCTGTGTGCCATCGACCTAAACTTCTTTGACCTCTATGCCATTCCGTCAATTTCTCACCGTTAGCGGCACTTGACGAGTAGGACTGGGTCTAGAAATGTCCAAAATGGCCTCCTGTCTAGGAGGGGCCCACACGTCAGTTTTTTTTTTCATTTTCTTTTCTCTTTCTCTTCTTCCTACTCCTACTTACTCCTCTGGACAGAGCATCGCTGGCCATGGCCAAAACGAGTGAGAGGAGGGGCCATGGCTGAAATGCGTGAGAAAATGTAGGCCTGCGTACAAATCTAATTGTTGTTGCTCACTTGCGTGCTTGAGAATCAGAGCAGAGCTGAGATGCGAGTGTTGTGCGGACCGATCAAGCTGTAGGCCTGCTCCTGGGCTGCTAGCGATGGCGTGCTTGCTGTTGTGTGTGCGTGCTCGCTGTCGGCCTGGCTTGCTCGCTGCTTGCCTGCCTTGCTCGGGGCGGAGTGTTATGGCCGCCTGATGTCTTTCGCTTGGGCCACGGCGCACCAGCGAAGGCCACTTGCCCCCGCGTGCGCTCGCCGCCCGGCCCCCCGCATCAGGAGCAGAGCGACAACGTCGGCCTCCATCGCTGGGTCGGTGCGGCGGCGATTCGGAGCGATGGGTCGGTGCCGCAGCTGGTGCAGGAGATCTAGGACAAGCTGGCGCGGGGCACGGTGGAGTGCATGTTTCGCTACGACATGGTGCGGCGGTCGGCGCCATCTGGTCCTGCGACAGCTGCTTCTCCATCTTCCACTGCATCCGCAAGTGGGTGCGTTCCCCTGCTTCCGCTGCCGACGCTACCCCTACGGCGGACCCCGCCTCCACTTTTTGGCGCTGCCCGGGATGCCAGTCCGTTTACTACACCCCCGCCCGCGACCTCACCTACACCTGCTGCGGGCGCCGGCGAGAACCCCCCAACGACCACTACCTCACGCCCAGTCTTGCGCCAAGCCCTGCTCCAAGCCCCTCGAGAGGGCGGAACCCCTGGGCGCTAGGGGGGGGGGGGGGGGATGCAACGACGGAGCCCGCAAGGCCCCACCATCACCGTGCTCTGGTCCAGAGGAGGAAGAAGGAGTAGGAAGAAGAGAGGGAGAGAGAAAAATGAAAAAAAAAAAATGACGTGTGGGCCCCACCTAGACAGGAGGGCATTTTGGGCATTTCCATGCCTGGTCCCACTCATCAGGTGCTGCTAACGGTGAGAAATAAACGAAATGTGGACGGAGTGGCATAGAGGTCAGAGAAGTTTAGGTCGATGGCACACAGGTGCGAACAAACTTTTTAGTGGCACACAGGTCATGACGATCTTTTTTGATGGCATACAGGTAAAAGTCTCTGGATTAAACCACCTTGTGACAAAATTATTATTGCTTATTAGTTGAATGGTGATAACATGGCAATTCATCGTAAACTAATGGTCACAAAAAATTCATTTGTGATGATAACTTCTCTTGTCACAAATAAAGTATAAAATTGTGAAGAAAATCTTACTTGTCCCTACAAACCCATGTAGTAAATCACAAATGGCCAACCCCTTATGTTGTAAATCTAAATTATTTCAAAGAAAAAATAGATAAGAGGGAAAAATGATTAACTAACACTCATGACGTATACCTTTGACGTGTCATCACATATGGAATAGAGGGACTGTGCATTAAGCAAACACACAACATTTTTCTTTAATTAATTATTCCACTATAACTTATAAGCACTGATACCGAGCCGCCATGGAGCAAGGGACAACATATGAGCCGATCCATTGGATCCGTCACCATGAGCTACCTACTGCTCAGGTCTGCGATCCATTGGATCCGTCACCATGAGCTACCTACTGCTCAGGTCTGCTGCTTTTACGTGAAGTTATATGTTCTAAGAAAAAGTTTACCCATCTCATTAATGACATGCTGCCATGTGGATAAAAATAATGATGTGGCATAAAATTCTTAAGAAGCGAAAGAGTTAGATTTCATCAAGAAGGGAAGTGGTCCTAACACTTCGTTAACAACAATATGACGTGTCATATTGATTATTTGATGTTTGCTGAACTTTTTTTTTCCTATCACGTGCGTGTCGCACGTGCGTCTCTGCTAGTATATATATACAAAAGTGTCATCGATTGAAAAGGAATAATTTATGGATACATAAGTAACAATATAATAATAAATTACCTAGCACCTGTGATTCAATGCACCTGGACTGCATGCCGAGCTGCGTGTGCGGTGCATGATGCCAGGTCAAACATGGACATAACCAGGTCATCAATATCACCCATGCATGTCGTTGTGGATATTACTTTTTTTTAAAAAAAAAACTTGGGCGTGCATCGGCGTAAAGGGGAGAGTTTGAGAATTGAGATGCGGGTGCGGTATGGAGTGTGTGATGCGGATGCGGTACGGACTGCCTGCCAAATTCAGGGCGTTGTGGGTATGGTGGCCGGGTAGATACATTTGGGTGAGAAAATAATTATGTTTTTGGCAGAAACATTTTCTAACTCTTAGTTTTGGGGGGTTTGACCCTCTCTCCACCTTTGTTGACTCTTACAGGTGAGTCCATCGTGAGGAGTAAGGTGGACCCAAATTGGATGAGAAACGTTTAATTATACTCGTTCTTTTATAGATAGATTCTCAGCCATTAATCTTAGAAAGAGATAATTCTATCATAAGTAAGGGCAGTATAGTAATTCGCAGCCGGAATGTCGGATCCATCGACGAAATCCTTCTCCGCTGCGCACGAGGCCACAAGCCCATGTGCAGGGGCTCGCCGCCGGGCTTCCGTTCCGTCACTAGAGGACACTGACGCCGCGTCCGTGCTCCCGTCCTCGTCCAGGACCATCGGAGGCAGGCGTGTTCCTTTGCGCATGCCTCGATCGCGTGGACCAACGCCGACAACGGCGTCTGCCACAAGCGCCGCCTCATGCTGCGGGTGCGCCGTCACGACCGCGCACCCGTGTGCTGCGTCGAGGCCGTCAGATGAATGGAACAACGTTGGCTCGATCGAGCTGCAGCTCTTCACCAAAGCCGACGTGGACGGGGCTACCGGCGCGCCACTGTGGACGTCGGTGCCCTTCACCCACCCGCGGCCATGCTCGATGCGGTGATGGCCATGGACCTGGACCTCAAGGCCTGCGTCTGTGCCGACCTCGAGAGCTTCAAGGGCCGCGCCTACTACCACCGCGGCCGCGTTTGGAGCCGGAGCTACCTCCTCTATAACCCGCCGGGCACCGACAAGTCCACGTTCGCAGCGCCCATGACGTGGTTCCTGGGCTACATGATCTATGGAATCGACCTGTCCAGTGCCGGCAGCGAAGACCTCTGCACGCTGCTCCTACACACCACCACGCGTTCGTCATCCTCGTGGAGGACTTGGACGGCGAGGGTGCCCAGCTTAGTGAATGATTGGTGAAAATACTAAGATAGCCTTCTATTTAATTTCGTAAATAGTTTTTGGCCCATTAAATTCAGTTCCTGGCCCACCACTTTGATTCCTCATAACAAGTTCCTTTTAACTCTTAACCATTAATTCTGAGATAATGAACGGCTCTTATTATTTCCAAGCACCGTAAAAATCCTCAAAAAGTATATTTAGTTAGTACCTCTATGTACCTTTCTTTGGGTACCGAACCAGTACCATTGGATTTTTGGGATGGACAGTTCTCCCTTTTTTTAAGCATTGTAAAACTCCTCATAACGTATATGGTCTACCTATATGCACGTACTTGCATTGGGTTATAAGAGAGAGAGAGTTGATGGTTATTGCACTCATCACCCTCTGCCGGCATTTCATCAAAAAGAAAAAAAAAACTCAACACGTGCACTCCCCCTGCAAGGTTGTGCATGTAACCACAATTGAATTCTGTTTATTAAGGCGATAGGAGTGTCCTTTTTTTATTAAATAGGGTGTCAGAACAACGTTTTTATTGACGTGGAAAAAAGTTAATGAAGAGTAGGCAAAATAAGTTTCATGGGTATCCTGATTAACCATGGTTCCAAAAGATTTATGTATTGTATGTAAGCTAGGAAACAAAAAATAATAAAATTATATATTGTATAAAGATATTTTATCTCCATTGAGAATGACCTATATATTGGGATTCAGGATGCAAATAATGAGTTCAATAGTCAATCTAGACTGTGTGTTGCTTAGGTTCATTTTTTAGTTCACCATCAGTCTTGCTCATATACAATTACTGCTCTAATATTTATTGGAAATAGTGTGCACATCCGGAAACACTGAAAAAAAATTAAATACAAACTCAAATCCTTTCTACCGTCTCCCCAGATATGATGCATCTATGTTGGCGATGCCACATTGCCGAGATACAAGAAATATTTGGGTGTTTCTGCCGAGCATGGCTGGCTATGCAGGCGGCATTGGCGGAGGCTATGTGTTGGCCAAAGTGGGCCATGGCCCCCCTTGCTCTAAGCTAGCCTCATTGCCTATCTATTTACCTGAACTGCTACAGCTAACAATATACAGAAGAACGACATGAGAAGAGATGGATCCATGAAAGGGAGAGTGAGCTCGAGTACTGCTGGTTGTTGGATTAGAAAGCACCTCACGCCCCTCCATGTGAGCTCGAGTACTCCAGGAGGATCCATGTGATTACTGTAGCAATGGTCCCCTCTTAGGTTTAATCCTAGCTCCGCCACTGGCAGGCGGAGCAGAACGCACCAGCCCAGCTGTTCGTCACGGTGCTATCTTCTTTATGGTGCCATCTAGGCATCCAATCAAGTGCTCGGTGGAGCCATATTGCTCGTGTTTACCTGCAACATGTCAGAGGGGTATTGCATGCTCACCGTCTGGCTAAGGTCTTCTTGGCTCAGAGATGCAGATTAGTATAGCGCCCTTTAGATAAGCATTCAGGCTCTGAATTTACGATGCCTCACAACCCTAGCACTTCGAATTTTGCAACCAAGAGATGCTGAATCACTTGGTTAGAAACAAAAATTGGTCTTGGCCATGCTGTAAAGAGTATGGCTTGCCCCGTCCAATTCTATATCAGCGGTATCATCGTTGACATTTATTTTCTCCGTTCAGACAACCTCCGCCGCAGAGCTTTCATCATGTCATGTGCGCTCCCCTGCTAGGCTGAATTCTTGTAAATGCAATTTAGAACCAATTTCATTGAGATATTAGGAGATTATGACATTATGTCTTCGCATTTTTATCAGTGTTACATTTTATATTATTCCAATATCCACTGAAAATAATATTTGAACCTGAAACAAATAAATGAACAGGAAGACAACTCAGCTGCAAATTCAGAATTTCTTCTATTCATCATATCCCATCGACTACAATGTGGGCTGAAACATCGAAAGTTTTAAATGGGCTTGGCCCATTTACCTCTGCATCTCAGGCCCATAACATCCCATTCTCTCTCTTCTCTGATTCTCTCCCAGACCCGTCCCCCTCCTGCGTACGAGCGCCCCCATCTCCGACCATCGGCGGCGGCGAGCACGGAGACGACGACCAAGACGACGACGAGCAGCAAGCGGGAGAATACCAGTGCGTCCCTCTCCTCCCGATCCATCAGCATCTGGTTCGCGTCCACCATTCGATTTGGATATGCTTATTTCTGGTGTGCTGTGATGGTGCATCCATCCTAGGGTTCGCGAGCGAGCGGGTTCGATTCGTTAGATTTGGGTGTGGATCTTGGCTGACCCCAAGGTTCGGACGATGGGTGACCTGCGATGCGTGTGGTAGCTAGGTTTCTGTCTCATGCTGACGTTAGAGTAATGGGTTGTTTCACAAATCTGATCTTGGGTTGCGATGGATGCTGTTTTAGTAGAGTTGTGGCCTATGTAGAGAAAAATTTCTGGCGCAGAATATGTCCATGCCATGCTCCTAGGGTCTCGACTGATATCTTAGTGTGTTGAGTAAGGTCGTAACTCTGTGAATTTTCTATCGAATTTCTTAATTTAATGGTTGTGCTGCAATGACAGTTTTATTTGCAGCAGTAATGGTGATGAATAGATTGTAAATACTACTATGAACCTTCGACAAATCCTTACCTACTACTACAATTGAACATAGAGGACAGTGGGAAATGTAGCACCCGAGTCTTTACTTTTTGATCAAGCGTATACAGCACGTGATGAACTTTTGTTCATTTCATCATATACATATGCACTGATCTCAGTTTTAGCGGACAAGAAAACTGAATAATTTAGTAGTACTAACTTACAAAACTTTCATAGCCTGCCTGCCTGTCTGCCAGAGTGATGTAGTGTTGGCTCTTTTTTCAGAAAGGAAGCACTACCTTGCTTCACTGGATATTGGTTTGTTGACTGTTGTGCAGAAGCTCTCCTTGCTCCAAGGATGGATTCTCTGATCCATCTCGTGTTGCTGTGGGGTCAATAGTTTTGTTTTCCTCTGCCAAAGTTTTGATTGTGTTCAAATGAACCCTGATATGAATTATGCATTAGGATTGAAATTTGCAAGTATGTTGTGTGTTCTTATCATTAGTTGATTTTGTGCAAATCACTGCAATGATACTTCAGTGTTTCAATCATGCTTTCCAAAGTTTGCTGCTGTAATGTAGTCATGAGTTGCATCCTTTATTTTTTATTTGCATTAAATATAGCTCTAATTTTTCATATTTCTTCTCTTCATGCATCTATGAATCTACAGGAGTGAATAGGATAGGCATGTAGTTTGCTTCATTGATGATTAGTGGAATGTAAATTAGCTACAATAGTTTCACTTTATAACAACTCATGCTTGTACTTATGTTGTTTGAGTGTCTCTGTACTCTTGGACAGGCTCTCTTTAAACATGAGTAAAGTGCTTGGTAATTTCAATATGATATAATGCTCAAATTTATGTTCTTTGTGCCATCGTTCCTATATCTTTTTTAGCACTGCATAATGTTGGATTGTCTTTAATCAACTGCGATATATCTTTTATGTCGATCCTGTTTTTCGATATTTCAGGTTGTGAATTGTGATTAGTAACGGACTATCAATATTAACTAGGGGTCTAGTGTTTCAGATTCCTATATCTTTTTAGCACTGCATAATGTTGGATTGTCGATAATCCACTGCGATATATCTTTTATCTTGATCCTGTGTTTCGATATTGCAGGTTGTGAATTGTGATTAGTATTGAACTATAGATATTAACTAGGTTCTAGTAATTTGCTGAAATATCATTTATTCTAGTTTATAAGGATCAATCGAATTTGATATTCTCCATTTTAATTGAATCATCAGTTAATCTTTCTAGATTGAGCTTTGCGCAATTTTGTATTCAGATTTTCTTTTACAAAAATGTGATTTTGTGTTATAGTAATGCATGGTTATTGGTTGATGTGCAGTAATGGAGAAGTGCAACAGCAACACTCGATTTACTCCCTTGAGAGACATGCCTTTTGCTCTCCGTGGTAGGTAGTCCTGGAGACCTCTACTTATTTACTTCTAGCATAGTCTCAAGTTATCAACAACACCACATACTTGTTAGGATATAGTGGTAGGCTGAAAACACGTTAAGGTCTTTTCAAGTAGATTGCCATTTAGGATATTTAGTTTTTACTAATATGAGTTGAAAATGACATTAAGAGTTTCTTAGTTTGCCAGCTAGAGCTTAATTCAAGGGAAGGCCAGTAATTTCCATAGGTCATGAGTCATTTTGCGCCATTATATCTGGTAGGTAACAATGGTTTATGGTTCATCATGAATTTTGTGGGACCTGGAGGCAAAAATTCATGCCCTGTGGTGTTAAACATTTCAGCTGTCTCTTCTTTTTTATTTGGGTATTTGCATGTGCTGCTTCATGGAGAAAGAACCTTCTACATAGTGCATCAGTTTTTGTAAATTATGTGCATCTTACATGGAGAAACAACCTTCTACTGCTCAGTAGAAGTATGCAGCTCATGCCACACAATTAGCCATTCTAAATTTTATTGCATTAATCTTTTCAGGTGCTCTTGGTAGCTCAAGCTCAAATCTTGAGCATGCCAGGGGCTACACGTCTTCACCTCTAGCAGCCCTGCGATCAAATATGTCTTCAACTGGAAGCCGAACCCTGCACACAAGCCGCCCCCTGTCAGCTCCTGTTGCGAACCGTCCATTGTCGCCCCACCTCCCACTGAAGAAGCCACAGTTTAGTGCTACATTCTCAATTTCGCACCGTATTTTTGGTGTTGCATTGGGAGTTGCCATCATATCCGTCCCTCTCGCGACCAAGTTCAGCCTGATGTTTGATGTTTGAGAGAACTTCTGCAACAGTGAAAGTGTTTCCCATTTCTGTGACTTTTTCATTATCTTGGCTATCTTTAAACTCGACTGTGGTGGTTGGAATAACATCTTTGCCATGCTTGTGAAATTCATTAATAAGTAAGACTATCGAATGATCAGTGTAAGGATCTCACTCTGAATGTATATGGTTATGAGGTCTGCAAATTTGATCAGAACATTGATTTCTATGCACGCCTTACAGTTTGGCATATGTTGAGTGCAACTCATTCTCTTTCTTTGATAAATTGACGAAATCTTTATCTGAAATAATGGTAGATTGACACACCCTGGTATGCATATCTGAGGCTGTGAGGGAGAAGCAGACAGAGGAGAGATGAACGGCACGCAGCGAGAAAGGAGAACTGAGACTGAGTTCATGGGAAATTCAATTCGATCGCCCATTTTCTCCTGTCTAATTAAAATTATCTAGTGGCCTCAATTTTTACTCCGTTCTTCACCAAGTTTTGGGGGTGCATAGACAAGAATAGTAAGACCCCATAACAAATGGTTGGATTCCCGGAACATTGTCGATAGGATTGTTAGTGCAAAATCAAGGTTAGGATCTGCTGTTGTATCAGCTTCTATGCAAAGCTGATCACTTATGCAAATTGAAATTCTGGAAATAATTTTAAAACAGTGTGCACCAATGTATGCATTTCAAATTTGGCATCTACTCATGTATACTGACTGTGTCTATGTGTTTGTCACGTCTATCATCAACCTCACAAGTTTCGCAACAGAAACACTCCGTCGGAAAAAATGTGTACATCTGAAAACACTGGAACAAATAAACTTATGGTTAAACAAGTTATAAACCGTGTGCTCGTGCCTTCCTACTTATCTCGCTTGAAGGACAATCCATGCATTCCTAAAATTGGGGATCATGGAGTAAGTTAGCGACATGACGGCACCGTCGGAGATGAGTTAAAATTGGGGAACTGTGAGAGTGGGAGCTGGACGGCGGTGAACATCATGATCCAGAAGGTGAGAACACTGAAACAGATAAAACTGATGGTTACAACTTGAGTCCTAAACCTTGTGCTCGTGCCTTCTTCAGTTCCTCCTCCTCTCTTGAAGGACGATGCATGCGTTAGTAAAACTGAAAGATCTCTTGACCTCACTGATAATCTGTCTGAGGTCTCCAATGAGCGAGGCGAGCATCAGGAACACTCGGATCACAGTGCACAAGAACTTGGTGAACCATGTCAGCCCATACTTGGCTTCTTGAGCATCAGCCGAACGATGCACATGATGACGTACAACTTTGCACCTGTAAATTAAAGAGAAACGAAATAATTAAAACACGAAGATTAAACATAGAACATCTGTGTGGTCATGCTACATTGTCATAAAACAATAGCTAAATCGTAGCAGTAACTTACGTTTTGGCTTGAAAATGCAGCCCTATACAAACTCCTGGTGGTTCCCAAGCCTAAGCTCGGTCACAGAGATGCGAGGAATAAGCTGAAAAAGAAACTTAAAACATTCTCTATCACTCATTCTTATGGATTCTGGAGTGGATGTAGCTTTTGAAGCACCATTCATCTCTTGCAGCCTATATATAGCCGCCAAATTCATTGAACTTGTTTTTTTTTTTTTTCAAAAACGGATTTGTGCATTGTTTTTTAGAAAAGAGAACAGGCAGGAGTTCTGCCATGATAGAGCAGGGGAAAAGAGGACCTGTAGTCTGCCAAGTTTGTAGCATGTGCTAATCTTCTGCAAGCGCATGAAACACTGCTGCAACACATCACGATATGTTCGACCTTCCATGAACTAATGCACTCGAACCTGTGGAGATCTGAGATATTAATACATTTTGGTTCCTTTTGTAATTCAAGCTTCTTGCTGAGTGGTGTTAGTGCTTTGTTTCCTCTTAGATCGGCCATGGTTAACACATCTGATCCAGCAGACTGAGCTACGAAGGAACTTTTTTTTTGTCATGGTAAACGCGGGTGACGCTACCAGAAACGCGGCTGGGAAATTCCTTGTTAAACTTTTTGTAAAACTCGTTGCTAGGTGCAATTGAGCTCATAAGTGTTGCCATCAACCACGTTCACGAACGATCTCTCGTCAATCCATTATGAGCTCAAGATCTATGTATTCTCAACTAAATAATGGAGAACAAGTTTACAAAGTGGAAGCTCAACCGATGCCACCGGCTTACCCATTGTCAGCTGAGATGAATCAACGGCGCAGCGGCTAAATGAACTGAGGACAACAAAAACTACGTTGTGAATCACTTCCAGGATGCTTTCATCTAACTAAACTACAGGTTGATTGGCACGTTCCTGGCGTAATGGAATATCTGCCTCAGAACTCCAGTGTGGGGTGCTAGCATCAGGAGAACCCTGACCACAGTGCCGCAGAAGCGGAAGAAACATGTCAGAGCGGAGTGCACATTCAGTTCCAGATGTATCCTACGCCCAACTATAAGCTTGCACTCATCAAAGGCATGAGTTCGATGGCGGTGATAAAGCACTGCGAAATAAAACTTCAGCAGCAGCAAGCACTTTTTATGGCACTCATCGAAAATGTTTGTGGCGTTACACAGTAGACACCAACATGTAGAGATCGAGCAGTATCCTTATTATATGGTCTAACTATTTATATACACTTTATACTTGAAGTGGACTATGATTTTAGGCATTGATGAAACTTAAACATTATTATTATTATTATTCCAATTTTCTTGAAAATAATATGTACATCCGAAAACACTGAAACAAAATAAAAGAATTGCATGAGGACAACTAAAAAAAATAAATCCTTCAAGCAGAAGACGTTGAAGAACCATGTGGGTCCGTACTTCTTGGGCTTCTTGAGCATTAGCCAGATAATGCAAGGGATGAAGTATGTCGTCGGCGCAAAGCCGAACCCGCCAAAGAACCCCAGCAGTTCATTGAAGAAGGGGAACGTCATGCCGATGAACATGGTTGGTTGCCAAGACGTAGGCAGATGGCGCGACGAGTCGAAGCCCTGTCCCCAGCGTAAACCTATGCCTCTTCACCAGCACCGTCTCCATCATGTCGAACACCTGGTATCTCCCCACGAGGCCACGCCATGGATGGCCACCATGAGGTTGGCCGCCGCGACGAGCCACTGCGGCTTCTCTAGGCTAATCAGCACGTTGGGGGTCCACCGCGTTGCCGAACGCGTAGTAGCCGGAGAAGACGACGACCAAGTAGCAGAGCTTCAAAACGATTGCAGTTTGGCACCCTGGTATGCTTATCTGAGAATGATCTGAGAGGAAGAAACAGAAAGTGGAGAGATGAACGGTGGTCGGCACGCAGCAAGAAGGGAGAACTGAGACCGATGGGAAATTCAATTCGATCGCCAATTTTCAACTCTAATTAAAATTATCTAATGAATTGGTGGATTTTGGAAAAAACAGGGACACTGTATTTTAGAACAACAGGACGAAGTTTTTCACTAGAAAAAAATATGCCTGGGTTGCAATTCAAGCTTCTTGGAGAATGGTAGTTTTGTTTCCTCTTAGACCGACCCTGGTTAACAAAACGTCAAAACTGATCCAGTAAACTGAACTACAAAGGAACTTATTCTGTCACGGTAAACGTGGCTGCTATATTCTGAGTCTCACAGCTAGGTTGTTAAACTTCGCCATACAACTCCTAGCTACTAGGTGTAATTGAGCTCATAAGTGTTGCCATCAATCACGTGCATGAACGGTCTGACAATTCAGCATTACTCATGAGCTCCTTGCGGAATGCTTTCATATAATTAAATTACTAGTAGGATTTGAAGATCCTGGTGTCATGGATGGATTATCTCCTTCAGACCTCCAATGGGCGATGCTAGCTTTCAGGAGCGCCTTGATCAGGATGCAGAAGACGTTCAAGAATCATCTCACACCACAGTGCACATTGAGTTCCTGATGTCTCCTAATCCCCAACTGTAAGCTTCTTGCACATTGTGAAGCAAAGGCATGAGTTCGATGGTGGTGATAATGCATTGCTGAATAAAACTTCATAATCATCATCAGCAAACATTTTCTATTGCACTCATTGAAAATGTTTGTGGCGTTACACGTACATGTAGATCGAACAGTATCCTTATTATATATATGGTCTAACTATTTATATGCACTGTACACTTGAATTGGACTATGATTTTAAGCATTCATATATTTTATTTCCTTTTGTACTTGAGTTGGTGAGCTTTCGAAAAAAACAGGGACGTTGTATTTAGAACAACAGGACGAAGTCTTTTCACTAGGAAAAAAAGTTGCAATTCAAGCTTCTTTCTGAGTGGTGTTACTTCTTTGTTTGCTCTTAGATCGGCCCTGGGGTTAATAAAACTGAGCGAATGAGCAAACTGAACTATGAATTACGAAGTAACTTGTTCTGTCAAGATAAACGGGCTCAGTCTACCGAAAATGTGGCTGGCAAATTCTGAATGTCACAGCTAGATTGTTAAACTTTGTTGTATATACAGCTCGTAGCTAGGTGTAATCGAGCTCATGATTGTTGCCATCTACAACGTGCATGAGCGATCTCTCGACCACATTGAAAATAACATGTACATCCAAAAACACTGAAACCAAAACATAATGAACTGAGGACAGCTAAAAATTAATCCTGAACCTATTTGACTTAAAATAAACTACGAGACGATTATGAAGATCTTGGCATAATGGATTAACTGTCTGAGGCCTCCAATGGGGGATGCTAGCGTCAGGAGCACCCCGATCAGGATGGAGCATAAGTTCATGTAACAACTCAAAGCAGTGTGCACATTATTGAGTTCCAGATGTCTCCTAAGCCCCACTATAAGCTTGCAGTTATCTAAAATCAAAATTGTTTCAAAACAAAACTTGGCGCAGCAGCAAGCACTACGGAACAAAGCCATGTGTTCGATGGCGATGCTAAAGCATTGCCAAATAAAACTTCTGCAGCAGCAGCAGCAGCAGGAGGCATTTTTTTATGGCACTCATCGAAAACATATTTTTGTGGCGCTACACCTACATGTGGATCGAGTACCTATCCCTATTATATGGTCTAACTATATATATGCACTTTATACTTGAATTTGACTATGATTTTAGGCAATGAACTTATATTATTATTATTATTATTATTCAAATATCAATAATTGAAAATAATATGTACATCCCAAAACACTGAAACAAAATTTAATAAAAGAACTGAGGACAACTAAAAACAAATCCTTCCAGCCTGGATGCTTTTATCTAATTAACTAAGAATAAAACTTGAAGTTCCTGGCATCATGGATGATCTGCCTCATGCCTCCAATGGGGGAGATTCAGGAGCACCCCAATCAAAATACAGAAGACGTTGAAGAACCATGTGGGTCCGTACTTCTTGGGCTTCTTGAGCATCAACCAGATGATGCAAGGGATGAAGTAGGTCGTCGGTGCGAACCCGAACCCGCCAAAGAACCCTAGCAGTCCATCGAAGAAGGGGAACGTCATGCCGACGAACATGGTGGCCAAGACATAGGTGGACCGCGCGACGAGTCGAAGCGCTGTCCCAGGCGTAAACTTAAGCTTCTTCACCAGCACCGTCTCCATCATGTCGAACACCGGCATGGCGAACACCTGGTGTGGGTGTAGAGTCCTGACGGACTAAACAACCCTGGCGGCCCATCCTATGGGCCGGCCCATGAACAAGACTTGACGCACAAGATAAGAATTAGTCCTAGTCGGTTTGGATATACTGTATTAGGGAATTAGAGATAAACTTGTAAAAGTCTCCTAGTCCTATACGGTTCCCATGTAACCCTGCCCTCCGGACTATATAAGGGGAGGCAGGGACCCCCTCAAAACATCATCATCAATACAAGATACAGCATACAGGACGTAGGGTATTGCGCTCCGGCGACCCGAACCTGTCTAAACCGTTTCTTGTCACCTTCGGCTCTAGATTCTCGACGACTTCTCCCTAAACCCTTCTCTCGGGGCACCCCCTCGAGAACCTAGTCAGCATAAATCGCCGACACTTTGGCGCCGTCCGTGGGATCATCTCGTCGAGTCTTCAGTAAAGAGTCGATGGCCACCTTCAGCGCCTCCATCGTCACCAAGTTCGAGGCAGGCGCCTCCTTCATCTTCGGCTCCTGGCTTTGCGTCGCAAACCAGGAAGGCGAACTCCAACACCACTTGCGCGACGAGGTGGCTGCACCAGCTTCGCCGCGCGTACAAACTACTCCGCAAGGATCTCGGAAAACTCGGAATTCCGACACGATCTCTGGATCGTATCCTACTCGGAGGAGTACATGGCGCCCGAAGCAGATCCAATCCCGGGCCGACCATGTCAACTCAACCCCTATCAAGGGGCAGGATCAAGCCACGTGTCCAAGACCCCCCGGCGGACTCCGGATCACTTCCGAGTTCCGCCAGGGTTCAACGATCAGGACCGTGAAAACAACCCCGCGGGTACCCAGGAACCCTGGCTCCAACCCCCGCGGGACGAAGACCCCGCCACGTGGATCGCGCGCATCCCAGTTTCCCTTCGGGTTAACAAATTCAGCCGCGGTCCACCAGAAGCACCTGAAGAAGAAGGTTCTCCAACCCCGCGGAGCAACCTCGGATCTTGTCATGACCACAACTCCCTCGGGGGTTATCGTTCATTGGTCTGACATGGATCCCGAGGCGGCTCTGTTCGAAGCAAACGTACCTTCCACGGTACGGGACATTCTACCTCTGCTTCCTTTCCAAGAAGGCAGAGAGCTCCCTGCTGCCACGGGTAGCAGAAGAACCGGGCCTAGCAACCCCGGTCGCCAGTCCTGCGTGCTCCTCAATGAGCACAGCGATGAAGAAGTTGTCTCCGACGACGCCCCTATAGAGGAAGGAGAAACCGATGCAGACCGGGAACTCCGCATTGAGCGCAATCGCAACCGCGCCCTGCGACGTCGCTTCATCAAGAAGAAGAATCTCAACTCGGAGTTCGACAAGCAAGACATCTTCAACTCCCCCGTGGCTAACATCTTGTTCGGGGTCAGCGTCTTCGAGGGGTTTCAAACTACCCCTGAGATCAACCTCGCCAAAGCCCGCCTAGAAGCCGCAACGGTCATGGTTGATCGCCTGGACGGAGGCCGCTCTTCCTCCAAAAGCAAGAGTTCTTCGCGCCACCAAGCACCGTCAGCCAAGCGTCAGAGCAGCCACTATGGCAGCTCCGCAGGCCAAACTAAGGACAAGAACAGGCCTCGCGAAGAACCCCGCCGTCCTCGCGAGGAACCTCCCAGGTCCCAGCGTCGCGAAGAACCCCGTCCAGCTCGCTCTCATAACACACCAAACGACGCCCGCAACGACATCATCCGGATCAGAGAGGGGAGAGCTACCTCCCACGTTGCGGATTCTGCAGGAAGAGGCGGCGTCCCCAACCCCGATGCTCTGCCATGCTATACACGCGCCATCGGCATCAGCTCCTTCCCGCGGAAGTTCAAGCCGCCAGGCATCACCAACTTCGATGGGAAGCAAGATCCAAACATCTGGCTGCGCAGATATTCTTCAGCTATCGAAGCATCAGGGGGCGACGACATCTCCAAGATGCTCTACTTCCCAGTTGCGATGGAGCAGGGTCCTCTCACCTGGCTCGAGTCCCTCCATCCAGACTCCATCGACAGCTGGCACGCGCTGAAGAAGGCCTTCGTCTCCAACTACCAGGGTTCTTTCGAGCGCCCCGGCAGCAAGTATGAACTCCGCGCGTGCAAACAGAAGCCAGACGAGTCCCTGCGCGACTACAACAGGCGATTCTTCGCAATCAAGGCATCCTGCGTTCCCATCCCCGACTCAGAAGTCATCGACTACTTTCAAGAAGGGATGACCGATCGCACCCTCTTCCGTGACTTCGGTCACAACCGTCCTCGCGACCTCGAGGAATTCCGCGCGCTGGTGTCCAATTGGATGGACACCGATGATCAAGAACGGGAGCGCTACGGCAAGAGACCCAACAACCCTGGTCGCAAGAACCAGGACAACAACAGGGATCAGCCGCGCGACTCCTTCCAGCGTAACGGCAACAACCCACGGAAGCGACCACACAACACGGTCGCAACCGTCCAGACCGTCCGCTCCGCCAAATCTGCACAGCAACGAAGAGAAGAGTTCAACAAACTCCTCAAGAAGCGCTGCCCTTACCACACCGACAGCAAGCACACCATGGGCGAGTGCGTGCTCCTTCGGGAGACGTTCAGCAACCCCAACAAGAAGCAGAAGTCGGCTGGCGACGAAGACGACAGCCACGACAAGGGAGACAGCGGTTTCCCAGACATCAACAACACTGTCAACGTCATCTTCGGAGGCATGGCAGTCAGCGACACCTCGCGCAATCGCAAGAATGCAAGGCGCGAGGCCTACGCAGCAGAACCAGCGGTGGTTACACCGCTACGGTGGTCCGACACCACCATCACCTGGTCCCGAGAGGATCAATGGGCCGAGATCACCTCTCCTGGCCGATATCCCCTCGTCCTCGAGACCGTGGTGGCAAACAGCAGGCTCACCAAGGTCCTGATCGACGGAGGCAGTGGGCTCAACCTCATCTTCGCCAAGACGCTGAAGTCCATGGGCCTCGACACGAGCACGCTGCAGCCGGCAGATACTCCTTTCTACGGCATCGTGCCTGGGAAGGCCGCCATCCCCCTCGGGCAAATCACCTTGCCCGTCACGTATGGTACGTCATCCAACTACCGTACAGAGTTCATTAAGTTCGAAGTTGCAGACTTCGAGACCTCCTACCACGCCATCCTCGGGCGACCAGCGTTGACCAAGTTCATGGCCATCCCCCACTACACCTACCTGGTGCTGAAGATGCCAGGGCCTCACGGCGTTCTCTCCCTCCGCGGTGATATCAAGCGCTCCTACCTCTGCGACAAAGAAGCAGTGGAGCACGCCGTCAGAGCCGCATCCACTATAGATCGCCAAGAACTCCAACCCTTGGCTGCAGCCGTCGTGGCATAAGACGATGTCGCCCCGACGCAGAAGAAGACACGGGCTATCAAGCCTGTGGAGAAGGTCGCAACAAAGACGATCGATCTCCAAACAGGAGATCCCTCGAAGACAGCGGTGATCGGTTCCAACCTCACTCCCGCATAGGAAAGCGCGCTCGTCGACTTCCTGCGAGCCCAGGCGGACATCTTTGCTACAAAGCCCTCCGACATGCCTGGAGTCCCCAGAGAGTTGATCGAGCACAAGCTAGACCTCAACGAGGGCGCAAAACCCAAGAAGCAGCGCCTCCGAAGATTCGCCACAGAGCGTCGGGAAGCCATCAAGAAAGAGCTAGCTAAGTTATTAGCAGCCGGCTTCATTAAAGAAGTCTTCTACCCGTATTGGTTAGCCAATCCGGTTCTTGTAAGAAAAAAGAATTCAAATGAATGGAGAATGTGCGTTGATTATACCGATCTCAACAAGCACTGCAAGAAGGATCCCTTTGGGCTTCCCCGCATCGACCAAGTCATCGACAGCACCGCCGGGTGCACCCTACTCTGTTTCCTCGATTGTTACTCAGGATATCATCAGATATCTCTGAAAGAAGAGGATCAGATTAAAACTTCGTTCATCACGCCATTTGGTGCATATTGTTATACAACCATGCCTTTTGGCTTGAAAAATGCAGGTGCCACATGTAACACCCCTGGTGTTAATTAACACTAAACTCATGATTAAGCTAAGCTAAGCAAGATTCAAAAGTCAAATCAAAGAAAATGAGGAAAATTCGTCCAATTTGAGCCAAAGCCATTCAAATGAGCCCATAAGGAAAACTTTGAAAATTCCTAAGAAACTTGAAAAAGTGCAAATGTAAAAGTTGTAGAGTAAGTCAAACCAAGCAACTTTCATTTTCAGACCATGGCCTAAAAATGCTTGGAAGCATCTCAAAATTCAAACCCCAATCTTGGAAATTGAAAATTTCAATTCAAATTCAAAAGCTGAAAAGGAATCTTAGCCAAATCCCAAGTTTTTACCACAGAACATCAAAATCTCCAAAAAGCAAAGTTGTTCTTCATCACATTTCAGAACTTTGCCTCTTTGGACACTTTGGCCAATTTTGCCATTTAGCCCCTCGAATTTCAGAAATTCAGTTCAAAACAGTGATTTACCCCCTTTAGAATTACAGCCAAGATTTCAACTTTTTCTCCAAATTTCCAGTGCAGGAACGTGTCTCGTGAAATTCTAAACAACTTTCATGTTGGAAGATTTTCGAGTCATGTTCAAAATTTTGAAATTAGAGCCATGCCAATCAGTTGACCTTTGCACTGCTCATGGCGCGCTCACGGGATGCCAGCGCCGCGCTCGCGCGTGCCCGAGCTTGCCGCCGGCAGCCCCCGTCGCCGTCCGTCCTCGCCTGCGTCGACAAGTGACACGGCTGGGTGTCCCCGCTCGCCGCGCACGCCTCTGGCAAGGTCTCACGGTCGGAGGCGCACTGTAGCGCTGACTCCGCGCTCGCCACCGCGTCGCCGCCGCGGACCGCCGGTCCTTGCCGTCGCCGCCGTTGCCCGCCGGTCTAAAACGCGACTTTCGCGCCCCCGCGTGCTCCTTTTCCACGCCCTGTCTCTTCTCGCCTCGCCCACGCGCGTCTGCCGCCTGCAGCACGCCTGCGCGCGCGCGTTGACGCCGCGCACGGCGCCAACACGGCCGCGACATGGCTCTGTCGCCGCGCGACGTCACCGAGCTGCTCCGGTCTCCATTTCGAGCTTCCCGAGCACCCTCCCACTCCCCTCTCACGCCTACTTAAGCCCGCAACAGTTCCCCTCGCTCAGCACGCCGGAAAAACCTCACTGGAGCTCGCAGAGCCGCCGCCGAGCTCGCTCTCGTGCACAACTCTCCTCGCTGCTCCCCCGGCCAAACCAAGGCTCTCTCGATGATGAGAACATGACACCATCGGATACGAACATTGGTCATAAGGTGAATTTATTTCTCCATTTGTATAATAATTTGTTGTACAATTCACTTGGTTCCACATGTCTATGTCATTATTTGACTGAAGGTACAAATACATTATTACAATGTCTTCGCGGGCTTGTTATTCACACATGGGACCCAGGACTAAGATGGAGTAGGCCCCAGACATATGGAGAGAGCTTCCAAGATGCTCAAGGACGTCCTCCACCTTGGCCGCCACCTTAGGAGACCAGCAAGGGCGCCCAAGTAAGATGGAGGCCCATTACAACTCGACTTGGGTCCAACTCGGAGTCCAGGAACAGTCTGGAGTAAAACGGACGCCCAGGCCGCATACGGACTCAGATTTTGACGTTCTATATATGGTTGGAAAGAGAATTTCATAGAGCTTCCAACGGAACCAGAATCAGGTCCAAATTCACTCTGAGTCGACGGGAATAGTCCGAGGAAGGTGGCGTCCAGAATCTGTCCCGGTGCTGCGTCACCAATATTTGGCCTTTGGGCCGTGTATCTTCGTTGAGCCCATTAGGGGCGCGTGTAGGGGGTCGACCACGACCCTAACCTCTATATATCAGTAGCCGCTGCCCTCGTTAGGGTTTGGGTTTTGCTTAGATTAATCTGTCTAGAACAGTTTCGCCGTCATCGGTTTGTGAGACCCCAACTCGTGAGATTAATCATTCATCTGCAATTGTGTTGCATCTTTCTGTGTTCTTGCTTGTGTTCTTCGATTCGCAGGCAAGGATTAGCCTTCTGGGCGAGGTCGACTTAGGTCGATAACCTGAGGAGACGTGGTGCTGCGATTGCGGGGTTCAGGACGTGTTGTTCGGAAGCCGGATCGATTTGTGTCGCGACTCCGCCAAAATCGTCGTTTATCTGAACCTTTCGGAAGATCGGGAACCCTAGTCCACATCACTCGAGCTTTCCCAACCTCCACTGCCACTCACCGAGCAATCCCCGACCCAATTCCCCCACCAGAGCCCCCGGCGTAGCTCGCCGGAGTTCGCAGAACTTCCGCCGCCGAGCCGCGCACGTGGACAGCCCGCCCCACTCCACCTCCGGCCGAACCGAGGGCACCATTAGCTTCCTCGTGTCGTGCTGGTGCTCACCGACCACTTCCCCGAGCTTCTCCGACCCCGACGTCGCCGGTAGCCGCTCGCCGGAGCAAGCCGAGCCGCCACCGCCGTCGTTGACCCTGTTCCCGGCCATCCCCGACCTCGAGACCTAGCTCAAACGAACCGTGGTGAGCCCCTCTTCATTTTCCCCCACTTCCCCGGCCCGGTCTCGCCGCCGTTTGGCCGGCGTAACCACGCCGGCGAGCCCAGGGACTTGAGTGTGTCTTCAACCTCTTTCCAGGGGGCCGAGCGCAAAATGCAGGGGTCTGTTTGTAAGAAGTTCAAAAGTTCTAGGGTCCCTCGAGTAAAATAGATTCTTAATTTTTGGATTAATTCGCTGAGATCTTCAAAAATTCGTAGAAAATCGTAGAAAACTCAGAAAAATGTCAAACCAATTTTGTAGTGACCAGTGAATCTAGAAGAACAAATTCTTCCATTACACCTCACCCAGTTGAGCAGTAGAATTTGAAATATAAATTCATTTAGGTTTGAGCACATTTCATCATAGTTCAAAATCTACAAATGCACTAGAGCTGAGCTTGGAATATGTTGTTAGGGTGTTTGTCACTAGTTTAACTTCCAAAGGGTGCACAAAAATTCCCAGTGGATTTAGGGTTATGATTTTCCAAACATATACCCTGCTGTTTTGGCAAATAAATCACAGAAAATAAACCACTCAGTGAACAATCATCTCCTTCACAAAGAAATTCAATCAAGACATAATAAACCTTACAAAAATGAAAATGATAATTTTTGGACACTGGAAAATGGCTAAATGATTTTTGGTAGTTTAAATATGGTGAAATTCCACAAAAATAACCAAAAATCAAAATCACTTGCAAACCTGCAGAGATGTCACTCTTGGCATTCTAAGCCACTGTGCCAAGTGGTTTGGACAAAAACTTTGTAATTATTTTTGTAGGATTTTAGTTTGATTTTAGGCAAAAAGATAAGAAAAATTGTAATAAATTACAGAAAGATTATTTTGAGCCAAACTTTGGGCTAAGCTCCTACATTTGTATGAGTAAGCCTCTGGTCTAATGGCACCTAAAAATAATAATCCTAAGTTCACCTTTTGAATAATAGAAAAAGGACTTAAATGGAGGAAAAGAGAAGAAAAAGAAAAAGGAAAAGAAAAGAAAAAGAAAAGAAAAGAGAAAAACCTAAAGCTATAAAGTAAAGGTTCAAAATGAAAAGGGTATATTCACTTGTAATTAATGTTTATCCTTTCCAACTCACTAAACAAGATTTAAATAAACCCTAACTATTTAAGTCTCGATACTTAAGCATTTCATGCATTCGTGTAGATTCGGGCCTCGCCGACGGAGTCTACGAGTTAGTCCCCGCTGCCGAGGAGATCGCCCAGGAGACCGAGGTGAACGTGGTGCACGTGGATCCGAGCCCCGAGCAGGAGTACCGCTTCGAGCCGGAAGGCAAGCCCCGGAGCATAACCTAACTTTACTTACGCGTTTTATTTGATTATATGTTTGTGCATTTAAGTTTCAAGGAGTTGAATGAAACCCTAGATTGCATGATCATAGGTTCCTTTGATTGAACACTAGTATGTTAGGTTCGATAGTGCTATGCTTAAGAACGATAGAAGTCGAGTGTTTTCCGACACTCGCGAGATATAGGAGTTGTATGACTACTCATATCAGAAACCCTAGAGATGATAGACGGATGATTGTAGATACCGTCTATCGATGTTTAAGAGGAAACATGTGGTACTTTTGTGTCAAGCGTTTGAACGTACCACACATATGCACGGTTTATGGGACCGGTAAGTCCCGGTATCTGATTGATGCGAGCAGGTCCGACAGCTCATCTGTCTTGGAAACGTTATCCCATGGGCACATGAGGGTAGTTGCGTGAGTCCCAGTAGTGGTAAACCTTTACCCTGAGGCAGTGGGACTCGGGAGCCACTCGCAGAGAGAGGAGAAAGGATTGGGGTGTGTTGGCATTTCCAACCATTCCGTATGTTTGGGTTGTCCCTGGCCAGGTAGTAAATTCGGTTCGAACTGTCCGCTTCTCGCGGTTAATGAGACTGCTTGACCGATGTATGGCATAATATGAAGTGAAACTTGGAAGGATGAAATCTTGTATGGAATAATTGTATTGCAAAACTTGATTGTTTAGCCAGGTTCACCTAGAATGGATAGACTAAAGAACTTAAAAATTTGAAATGATGAAGCTAGAAAACAGCTTAGTCGCTTTTGGCCAAAGAACCCCACTAGCCAAAGAGCCTCTCATCCTAGGAGTCGGTGATGTAGTGATCACCAGTCGGGTAAGTCTTGTTGAGTATAACTAGTATACTCAGCCTTGCTTGTGGCTTAAATTTTCAGGACCGTCCCCTCAGGAGGTAGCTGCCTCTATGGCTTGGGCCTCCCAGCTTCCTCCTGGTTACAGCATCGAGTGGGAGCCGACCTCTCCCGAGGATCGTGAGGAGTAGCGTCACGGCTGACTTCATCGTGACGATACTATGGATCGCCGCTAGTATCTCGTTTATTTCCGCTGCATGAACCCGAACTATTTCATTTACTTTATCATTTAAATTTGGTTGTAATAACTCTGAACCTTGTTGTAATTTGAATTGTGGAATGATGTGATCTTTGGGAACTCACCTTCGAGTGAGTGTATGGACGGACGATCTTCAGTAGCCGTTGGTCGAGCTTGACTCGACGGTCGAATCCGCACTTGGGAACATTTTCGTGTATTAGCACCAATGGAAGGTGGAATATACTTAAGTGGGCCCATTTCTCGGGTGAGATCGCTACACCACATATCAGCGGGCTATACAGGGTTGTCTTCAAGAACAACTTCACCGAAACGTTGAAGCCTACGTCGATGATGTGGTAGTCAAGACAAGAAATCCCGAGGATCTCATCGCTGACCTCACCGAGACGTTCGATAACCTACGCAAATGGCGTTGGAAGCTCAATCCCGCCAAGTGTGTTTTCGGCGTACCATCTGGGAAGCTCCTTGGGTTCATCATCAGTGAACGCGGCATTGAGGCAAATCCAGAGAAGATAGCAACTATCATGAACATGGAGCCGCCGACCACTGTCAAGGATGTCATGAAGCTTACGGGCTGCATGGCTGCACTCAACCGCTTTATCTCCAAACTGGGGGAACGCGGCACTGAGTTCTTCAAACTACTCAAGAAGCAAGATAAATTCCAGTGGACTCAGGAAGCTCAAGTCGCCTTCGACAAGCTCAAGCTATTCCTGACTACACCTCCTGTGCTCACTGCACCGCTCCCGGGCGAAGATCTCTTGCTCTATATTACAGCAACCACCAATGTCGTCAGCGCCGCTATTGTCGTTGAACGCGACGAGGAAGGCCATCTTCAGAAGATTCAACGGCCTATGTACTTTGTGAGCGAAGTCCTCTCGGACTCCAAATCCAGGTACCCTCAAGTTCAAAAAATTCTATATGCTGTCTTAATGACATCCAGAAAGCTGCGGCATTACTTCGACACCTACAAGATCATCGTGGTTACTGGTTATCCTATTGGCGAGATTCTCCATAATCAAGACGCTACAGGGCGTATTGCCAAGTGGGCTGTTGAGCTCGGAACATACAGCATCGAGTTCCGTTCTCGCACGGCCATGAAGTCTCAGGTCCTCACTGATTTCATATAGGAATGGACCGAGCACAATCTCCCAGTCGCTACTACCAAGCCTGAGCATTGGATCATGTATTTCGATAGGTCACTCAAGCTGGAAGGTGGAGGCGCTGGAGTTCTGTTGATTTCACCTCGAGGGGATCAACTCAAATATGTTCTGCAAATTCAGTTTGCTGTCACCAACAACGCTGCAGAATATGAAGCACTTCTTCACGGCATGAAGATGGCCATTACTCTCAGTATCAAGCGTCTGCTGGTATATGGGGACTCAATGTTGGTCATCAAACAAGTCAATAAGGACTGGAATCGAAACCATGAAGACATGGACGCGTACTGTGAAGAAGTCCGGAAATTGGAGAAACACTTCCTCGGCATTGAATTTCATCATGTCGAGCGAGATTACAACGTCGCTGCAGACGTCCTATCAAAGCTGGGTTCTTCCAGAGCAGAGGTGCCTAGCGGGGTGTTCGTCAATGAACTCTCCAAGCCATCAATTTCTGCAGCAGTAACTCCTGATACTACAACCTCAGCTCCTGAGGTTATGCTCATCGACGCCACTTGGAGTGCTCCGATTATAGATTACATCTTGCACGACAAACTCCCTGCCGAGAAGGCAGAAGCTCAGCAAATTGTCCGCCGTAGCAAGTCCTATGTTATAATCGGCGATACACTGTACCGACGTGGTGCACGCTCTGGCGCATTGATGAAATGCGTCTCACAGCAAGAAGGAGTCAATATCTTGGAGGAAATTCACGCGGGAGAATGTGGCAATCATGCAGCTTCCCGCACTATCGTGGGCAAAGCCTTTCGTGCTGGGTTCTACTGGCCAACAGCTCTGCATGACGCTGAGGAAATTGTTCATCACTGCAAGGGTTGTCAATACTTCGCTCACCATTCACATCAGCCTGCCCACAAGATCAAACTTATACCTCCATCATGGCCATTCGCATGCTGGGGGCTCGATATGATTGGGAAATTACCCAGGGCACCTGGTGGATTCGAATATTGCTTTGTCGCGATTGACAAGTTTACCAAGTGGATAGAAGTCTTTCCGGTTGTCACACCAACCTCTGAGAAAGCAGTCCAATTTCTCCAGGAATTGATTCTTCGCTTTGGGATACCACACCAGATCATCACAGATTTGGGGACCACCTTCACAGGCAACAAGTTTTGGGACTACTGTGAAGACCGCAGCATCGAAGTATCTTATGCTTCGGTTGCTCATCCTCGTGCCAATGGACAAGTTGAAAGGGCCAATGGCATGCTCCTCGATGGACTTAAAGCTCGCATGGAAAGGACCCTGAAGAAAGCAGAAGGCCGGTGGATGAAAGAACTATTTCCAGTTGTCTGGAGCCTACGATCTCAACCCAGTAAAGCTACAGGGCAATCTCCCTTCTTCCTGGTGTATGGATCAGAGGCCGTTTTACCTGTTGATGTCATGCACGGCGCTCCTCGTGTCGAGGAGTTCCAAGAAGCCATGGCGGACGAGCAACGGATGCTGGAAGTTGATACGGCTGAAGAAGCGCGACTGGCCGCCTTGTTACACAATGCTGCGTATCTTCAGGGAATCCGCAGATTCCATGACAAAAATGTGAAGACAAGATCATTCCAGATTGGAGAACTGGTGTTACGTCGTATCCAGAATACGGCTGGTCACTCCAAGCTTACTTCACCCTGGGATGGTCCGTTTATTGTTTCCAAGGTACTCAAACCAGGCACCTACAGACATCAAACAGAAGACGGTGTGGAATTACCCAATCCTTGGAATATAGAACATCTACGCAAATTCTACGCGTAGCTCCTTCACTTCAACAGTGCTTCGGCACCACAGGAACCCAATGGCTTCAGCATCCAGGGTTCTTCTGTAAACATTGCTCCGGCAATATACGAACTACTTGCCTCGGCAATACATGTTCTCTTGTACCGTTGTTCCGGCAACGAGATATATTTCAATAAAGCTCCCCTTATTGGGTTGTTTATTTGTCTTTATGACATCATCTCAAACTTCCGTGTTCTTTTTAGAACTTGGAAAGTTTCTTTTCCATTCGGAGCCTATAAAATGAGGTCTATCCGGGTTCTTTCGAGGCCAAGAACGGATCTGTTCCTCTTCTTACACTACTCTGTGATAATTTTCAGCTTAATGCTGCCGCTCCGTGGGTCTTACTGGGTTCTTGCTTCGGCAGACCACATACAGTTAGTTCCCAAGTGTCCTTCCAGGGTACATTTTATAAGATAGCTAATGCTATAAGAAATCTCCCTGGGTTCCTTTGGGTCCTTAACAGGGTTGTTTTTCAAGTTAAAATCTACTCCGCGTACATTTTGACTAAGTCCTGGTTATTAGCACAGAGACGACTCGGGAATTCATAGAAATTCTTGGTTTTTCTTCCATAACATAGCAATAAATATATTACATTGCATGACATTTATATTACAATAACATCAGTTTCAGTTTACAGCCTAAGGCTCTGAGCAATTGCTTCTGCAACTGGCTCGGCCTCTTGCTTCAGGTCCCTAAAGGTAGACTCAGTACAGTTTGGCTCTGCGCCTTCAACTATTTTACCTATGTCTACCTCCGGGTACCTGGATTTAACTACTGCAAGGACATGCACAAGACAAGCCTTCGAAGATCTCTTGATGTATGCCTTCAGCTGTCTTGGCATGGCCTTCAGGCGCTCCAGGAATGATAGCGGCGCTGAAGGGTCTTCTGGGACCAGGGCTTTCACCACCGGGTTCGCTGCCTTCTCGAGCTGCGAGATCCGGTTCAAGGCTTCCGCCAGGTCGTCGTCCGACTTCTTCATCAACCGCAACTCTTCTTCGAGCTCAGACATCCTCCTGGCCGCCTGCTCGAGCTTCTCGTCCAGCACCTTCTTGTCAGCTAAATGCTTCTGTGCCTGGACGAGATCCCTGGATAACCGATTATTCTCCTCGCGAGCACCCTCCAGGTTCTTGGCAAGTTGCTTCTGTTGCTCGAGGATTTGAACCAGTTGTTCATCGGCATCCTTGCGCTGTTGGACCGCTACTCTGAGTTGTTCTTTGACGCCTTCATGGTCAGCAGAGAGGGTCTTCAGCGCTTCTTCATAACGGTTGGCCACATTGGACCAATCCGTCATCTTGCTCTGGGCTGTTGCTAATTGCTGTTGTGCCCCTGCGAACACAAGACAAAAGACAGAGTTGTTATTGAACACATGCAAAGGATAATTCTTTACAAGACTGTGGTGGCAACAGCGTACCTTTGAGCTCTGATTTTGCCGACGCAAGCTTCTTCTTCATGTCCTCCTTCTCTGCGGCCAATTCCTTGGTCCGCAGGTGCAAGGTACGGATCATGTCGGCGTCTTCCGCCTCCTGGAGCTTGCGGTCTTCGCGTTCGCGCTCTAGCTCCTTCTGGAGACGGTCCGCCTTGGCGTGCATCAAGGATATGTTGTGGAGATACTCGGTCTTCTTCCTTGATGCTTCGCCAACAGCCTACAGCAGAGTTGTTATGAGATATACTTCGTCAAATACTACAAGACCAGGGTTGTTTTACTAACCTTGAAGTAGGCTACTGCCCTCTCGGCATGGTAAAGCCCCCTGTCGATGTGTTGTTCATCCTCCTCCGCGTCCAGAATGTACTCGAAAGTCTGCGGATTCGGATTGAACATTGGGTCGAAGCTTCCGATGCGGAAGCTCCTACCCTCCTCTTCAGCTCCGGTACTCTGAGGTACCCTGGGGATTTCTTCAATTATTTGCTCTGGGGTTGTTGCTTCAGTTTGCTTCCCCCTTGAGCACTCTGCTTCTGCCCCCGCCTGGGTTGTTTCTGTGACGCTCGGGGGCTGAGCAGAGGACTGGTCACGGCGCTCTTGCTCGGATTCTTCCATTACTGTCTCCGTGACCAGTTGTTCGATGCCCGCCAGCACCTCTGCGACTATTTCTTCGACTTGAGCTCCTTCTGGTGCTGGCGGGTCTGCTGGCAGAGCTGCTTGGACTTCTGGCAGGGTTGTTTCTGGAACAACCCTGGGTTCTTCGGGCACTGAGGCCTCTGGCTCTACAGCTATGTGATCAATCACGGATTCTACCCGGGTTGGCGCTGGTGTTTCTTCAACACTGGAATAAAGAAGTTTGTTAGTCTCGACAGTATACTACAACGGAAAATTCAACACTACGGGATACTTACATGGTGGAGGGTCGCATGGGGATCTCTGGCTCCCCCAAGGTGAACTCCTCTTCCACCTCCTGCTCCGCCGTCGAAGGTCCTGCTAGACAGGGTTCTTCCATAATTGGTGTTGTTCCTTCAAACGGTGCGGAGGCAGGGTTGAAGATCTCGTGCAGAATTTCTTCGTCAGACAATGCACGCCGCGCAGAGCTGCTTTGCTGCGGCATGCTGGTTCCGATCTCTCCGATTGCTATCCCCACTGGTGTTGATGTCCTGGGTTGTGGGGATACCTTTGCCCTCCCCTCTGGAATTGTTCTGGGTCGGGGCTTGGGCAAGGTGCGTGCTCTCTTGGGCACTGGTGCTTGCGCTTCAGATGGCGCCGGTCTCTTGGACCTTTCTTCTCCTCTGGAGGTCGCTCCTGCCTTGGATTGGGCCTCTTCAGGGTCCTGTGGTTCAGATTTAATTATTGGCTCATCAGGGTCTTCACTTGCCATTGGCTTGCTTGGGCGACCTTGTTCTCTTACCTTTGGGTCCACACACCGAGCCAACAGAGCAGCTTCTTCGGTGTTGGTCGGGTCCAGAGGAGGCAAACTCACATAGAGTGTGCGTCGGGCTTCATACTGTGATGATCCAGATATTAGTTCACAATATATTTTCAACAATGCAGCAATGTATTCAGTTAAGTAATTTACCTCAGGTGTCATGGTCACTGCGGAAATTTCCATTATCTCTGGAAATTGATCATCATTGATCACCAAGAACTTCTTCAAGAGTTGGTTTATTCTCTTTTCTGATAAGTTCCCGGTGGCATTCCTTGAGGGGTCTGCCTCCCCAGAGTACTTGTACCCTGGGTTGCAGCGTTGTCTGCATGGCTGGATCCTCCTCAGCAGGAATGACCTATACACCATGGCTCCTGTTAGGCCTTGTGCCTTTAGATCTCTGATCATGTTGAGCAGCTCAGGAATTTGAATTGCTTGATTTGTACCAACTGTTTCGCTCCAGTTCAGCCTCATCACTGGAGGATTCCCTGAGCGGCTCTGCAGCTGTGGCTGGTGGTTCCAAGCATAGAACCATTCCTTTTGCCAGTCCTTGAGGCTTTCCTTGGTTGTGTAATCCAAATATAATGGCCTCATGCCCTGGCGGAACTGGATAACTACTTTGCCAACCACTTGCAGTGGTCCGCTGGAGGTCTTAACCCTAAAAAGATGGCGGAAAAGGGCAAAATGGGGGTCTATCCCTAGGTATGCTTCGCACAGATGGATGAAGATGGATAGATTGAGAATGGAGTTGGGATTTAGATGACACAGTTCAATCCCATAAAACTGGAGGACACGGCGGAAGAAATCACAAGTGGGCATGCCAAAACCAACTTCATAGAAGGCTTTCCATACCGTGATTTCCTCGGTTTCTTCAGTGGGGTATTCGTGCCCATAAGCGCTTCTCCACTGGCTGATCTCTTGCGCTGGCACGAATCCGTCTGCCTCTAGGGCCTTGATGTGCTTCTCCTTCAAGATGCTGGTTGGCCAGTCGCTGATTGGATCTTCAACGATCGGCATGCTCCCCGCGGCTGCTGCTTCCTCGGTCGTAACGACCTGCTTCATCGCCTCTGCCTTCCTCTTCGAGCCCTTGCCGCGGCTGGATCCTTCACCACCGGCCATTTGGGATTACTATTGATTTGGTGTGGATTGGAGATTGGGGGAAGATGCGGATGCTTGAGCGCGATCTCTGGATTGCGGGAACTGCGATTGCTGCAAACCCTAGATCTGTTTTGCGAAAGCGTACGGATACGAGGGGTCGCGGGCGATTTATATTGGCTTTTCGAAGCGTTACTTCGGTAATTTTCAATTTTGGTCCTTTCTTGATCCTATATTTGAATTCGTTCAAATTTAGGCTCGGGGGCTGTGGCTATATTTTCAGGAAATATTTTTCTGAGAGTTTTCGGCTTCAAATGATAAATTTTTGGAGAATTCTACAAGACTTCGGGTTTCTTCGGAAATTGATTCTCTTTTGGTTCGGACTTCGAAAGAGCCTCGAATTTCTTCTTCAAAGATAAACGAGGCTCGGGGGCTGCCCAATTGGGCGCACCTAATCGGTGCGCACCAATCCGAACTTCGAGAAGATTTATGAGCACATCATTACCTATTGAACAGCATGATTGCAACTTTCAAGATCAAAGAACCCTGGCGGTCTCAAAGAACCCTGGCGGTCTCAAAGAACCCTGGCGGATTTCAAAAGAACTCTGGAGGACCTCAAAGAACTCTGTATTTTCAACAAAGCTGTTCTTCAGGAGATAAGGTGCTCGGGGGCTTGTGGGTGTAGAGTCCTGACGGACTAAACAACCCTGGCGGCCCATCCTATGGGCCGGCCCATGAACAAGACTTGACGCACAAGACAAGGATTAGTCCTAGTCGGTTTGGATATACTGTATTAGGGAATTAGAGATAAACTTGTAAAAGTCTCCTAGTCCTATACGGTTCCCATGTAACCCTGCCCTCCGGACTATATAAGGGGAGGCAGGGACCCCCTCAAAACATCATCATGAATACAAGATACAACATACAGGACGTAGGGTATTGCGCTCCGGCGACCCGAACCTGTCTAAACCGTTTCTTGTCACCTTCGGCTCTAGATTCTCGACGACTTCTCCCTAAACCCTTCTCTCGGGGCACCCCCTCGAGAACCTAGTCAGCATAAATCGCCGACACCTGGTAACTTCCCACGACATGGACGGCCACCATGAGGTTCGCCGCCGCGACGAGCCATCGCGGCTTCTCCAAACTTATGAGCACGTTAGGGTCCACCGTGTTGCCGAACGCGTAGTACCCGGCGAATGCCACGCCGAAGTAGCACAACGCGACAATGGCGTAAGCAACCACCACACCTCTCCACATTGGTTTCTTTGATGGCGCCTCCGGCGTCGACGGAATAGTAGCCTGGATCTCCAACACCACATTGTGTCCGGCATAGGCGAACGCCACCGCCCCCAACGCGTTCAGCACACCAAACACCTTACCGGCCATTGTCGGTGCTCGGAGCGCATAGTCAGCAGCAGCACCAGCATGAGCACCCTTCGCCGCAGAGGCGAAAAAGGCGATCATAGAATAGGTAAGCGACATGACGGCTGCGGCGGCGGAGACAGCGGAGATGGAGTTGAAATTTGGGAACTGCGAGAGCGGAAGCTGAACAGCAGCAAACATCATGATCCAAAACGTGAGCCGGATATCCTTGCATCTGCCATTGCAGAGAAGATCATGAACCTTCTTCAGTGACTGTCCACCGGTGACCATGTAGACGATGTCGGTGCCGACCTCGACGATGAGCTGCTGTGGCACGATGATCCATAGCCCAAGCTGGTCTCCAAACGCGTGTTGCCCAAGCTCGTGGTACCTGTCGAAGCGTTTGCCAGGGACCATCTCGTGCATCTCGACCATCTGCCAGAGTGTGTAGAGTGTGATGCCGAAGAAGCCCACGATCACGACCGTGCCGGCTGACCAGCCGAGCTGTGACATGGCGAAGGGTAGGCCGAGAACTCCGGCGCCTACCATGGCTGTCACGTTGTGGAAGGCTGAGTAGTACCACTTGGCCGTGCGTGAGGAGGTGATGGGCAGCCAGTCGTCAAGGCGAGAGGAGCTGTGGGACTCTGAGTTCTTGCGCTCAGATAGTTTGTCGACGTACTCTTCTAGAATGTCTGGTGGTGTGGTGATATTGATGCCATCTTGATCGATCTTCGTCTTGGTTGGTTCGGCTTCTGATGTCGCTGGAAAGGTGATCGACGGCGGCGGTGACGACGGCGAAGGTATCTACGTCGTCGACGGCGGTGATCGATCGACGGGAAGGGTATGTATGGGTGGGTCTCTCCTGTGTCTGATCTCGTCGTGGTTGATCTGTTGTAGAAGGAAGGCGGGTGGCAGGTATATTTATGGCGCGTAGGAAAGGGGACGTACGAACGATCGAACAGAGACCTGATCGGATTGCAGAGATGTACGACTCGGATTCGTGAGCAATGCGACGGCGAGTGTAGAGTCGAAGGAGATGGCGTCTGGCTGTCCGTGTCCGAGTCAGCCTCACGCAGCCCAGAGATCCGATCCGACTCATACGCCACAGGCCGGAGCTCCGATGCTCGCTGTGGAAGACATACATAGGGCGTGTCTTTATCTTTACGAAATAAAAAGAACGGTGCTGCTGGCGTCCGGACGTCCGATCCGGGCGCTGGCGTCGGATGGTGAAAAAAAATCCCACCGCAACATTGCTTTCGTGTTGCATGCAACATCACCTACGCCCGTACCCTTCGATTTGAAAAACTCCCACCGCAACATTGGGTCGTGGTCGCCGCAGACCTGCTGAAACACTGAGGAGATGCTCTCGCAACAAAGTGAGCCGATGCCTGCAACGCCAAAGGGGACGCGCCGAGTGGTCAGGCCACCGAGGGAAAATTCCCGCCGCAACATCGGGCCTATGTCCCGTGCAACATCCGTTCGGGGTGTTTCTGAAACATCATGGCGAGGCTTCCACAACATCACGAGACCGCTGCCGCAACATCACGAGACCACAACTGCAACATCGTGGATCCACACTTGTCGATTCGGAGGCGACGACGATGGAGAAGAGCGAGCAGATGACCAGGTGTTTTCTAGATGTTGTATGCGCTGGCTTCGTATGTTTCAAAAGCATTCTATCGATGTTTCGACAGGTCTGCGCCGATGTTCCGGGACCGCCCGATGGGAAAGTTCGCGAGGAAGGATTTTGTCTTGACGAGGTAGAAGATGCGGACAGTTAGGATGCGCTATGTTGCATGAAACATTGGGCAAATGTTGCGGTGGGAATTTGCTCCGTCCTAGCCCAGCACGGCGATGTTGCATGCAACACGACCTAATGTTACGGTGCGAGTTTTTTCAAATCGAAGGTACAGGCGTAGGTGATGTTGCATGCAACACAAACTCAATGTTGCGGTGGGATTTTTTTTCGGTTATAACTGCTACGGAGCGTCTGATTTTTTTCCGTCCGTTCGGATAGAGCGTCCGATGGTTTGGTGGGAGGTCGGACGACCGATCTGAAGCAATTCCGTAAAAGGAAAACTGAAAAACAACAGATTCTTGAGCACACATGGCTGTAAACTAATGCATTGGCTCTGCGGTCTAATAATCTCTCTCAGCTACGCGTGGCCAGTGGCCACTCTCTATACCAGCAGCGAGGGAGTACTTTAAATCTCGAGTTCTTGACCAGCCAACCTTTCTCTCGAATGGCCTTGCAGTGCAGAATTTTTTGCAAGGCTAGCTCATCGTCCGGTGTTTACGAGCAAGCTAAAGGAATTTGCCTGCGCTTGCGAGACACCATATAAGTATATCACAACATGGTACCAAGATGAGCTTGACGTGGTAGTATGTCTGTCCAGTCGATCAAAATCAGGGACAAAAAATGAGCTCCAAGATCCAATCGAAACACACCAACTGCTGCATGTCATCCCGATGCCTCCCGAGCCCAAAGCACTGAGACGAGGCAACTGCTACCAGAATAGAGGCCACTTTCATGGGTCATACAACAACAGAGCCACTACTACTGGTCTATTGCTTGCTCATCGTAGTGTGGTCTGCTTGCTGTTTATTTTGACCCCCCAAAATCTGCGTAGTTGTGTATATATATATATATATATATATATCTGAACTAAGCTTACATATATGGCTAAAAAACGCTATCCTGATGCAGACACAGAGTCATTAATTGTGCACCGTGCAACTTCACCCACTTGTGCCATGTAGAACCTGGTTTCCCAACTTATGTATATATAACATAACAAGCAGGATGGCCCACGTAAATAAGTAAAATGGGTTAAAAATTGTAGGCGACACAAGTCACATTACTAAAAGGGGTTTTAAGAATAGGTAAAACAACATTTCTAGAAGAAATTTCCCAGGATATGAAGTGGCTTGGTTCTAAGTTTAATACATTGTGCATTTGTGCCTGTGCCGGTGATACAGTAGGAGTGGACATTTGCCGACTTCATTGTATAGCTAGAGAGGAGAAAGACATCTCCATATGTAATTGTCGCCACATGTTTTTTTCTGGGTCGTCCATTCCTCTCACACGATATTCAATCAATTGTCGGATTTTTTTATCTACTCATTCTGTAAGGCATTATTCTTCTTATTGTTGGTAACATTTACCCATTATTCATCTTATCCTTTGTTTTCTAGATGAATACAAACTAGGCAAGTAGCTACTGCTTGCATACATAGTCATCTTATATTAATTAGCTTGCTATTTAGAATGTTTTTAGGGTTTTTAAGTCTAATTTGGAGAATCCTCGAGGACCAAAACAAAATCCCACATCATCCTTACGGGGAAAAAAATTGAAAAACAACATATTCAATTTTGTTTTCATGCTGCAAAGTGCAAACTAAACTCCACTGTTTGCATTTAGAATGTTTTTAGGGTTTTTAAGTCTAATTTGGAGAATCCTCGAGGACAAAAACAAAATCCCACATCATCCTTACGGGGAAAAAATTGAAAAACAACATATTCAATTGTGTTTTCATGCTACAAACTAAACTCCACTGTTTGTACATAGTCATGCTACTGCTTGCACATAGTCATATTATATTAGCTTGCTATTTATAATGTGTTTTTAGGGTTTTGAAGTCTAATTTAGAGAGTCCACTCGAGGGGAAAAACAAAATCCCACATCGTCCTTACAGGGGAAAAAAACTGAGAAACAACATGTTCGTAGCTGCCTGCCACTGCAAATCTCAATGTACATTGGCTCTCTTCTCTGATCTCAGCTTCACTTGGTCACTCTCGATCTGGACCTGTACATTCAATGAACTCGCAGATAAGCACAATTGCACCCATCCTCCAGTGTTTAGGAGCAAGCTTAAGGAATCTGCTTGCACTCACGAGGCGCCATATGACCAGATGACAATACGATGAGCAGCACGCGTCAGCATTTACGTCCAGTCGATCACGATCAGAGGGACAGCACTATGGGATGCACGATCTCGTCCAGAAACATCAACAGCTGCATGCTGTCCCGATGCCTCCCGAGCCCAAAGCGCAGGAAGTGAGGTAGCTTGTAAGTTGTAACATTGCTGTGCGTGCTTGTGCCTATAGTGATATGCTGGGAGTGACATTTATCAACTTGCAGTTGTGTTTATTTGGGAGTGACATTTATCAACTTAGCTGATGCTCTCTTGTATATATTAGCTTGCACATGATGGTCTTATATATTAGCTTGCATTGCTGTTTATTTGGACCATCCCAACATGCATATTTGCTTCCTGTGTGCGTGACCAATAGAGTGAGACTGCGGATCACATGCTTGTACTAATAGTTATTCCTCAGAAAAAGATGAAAATAAACTTCCAGTAGTAAATAGTAATATTCATGGGGAGGCAGCTGGTGTAACTATCACTGCTGACTAATTGATCACAATTCACAATAGCCAACACCAGTAAACCTGACAGTGATGAATGAAGTTGTTCTAGCAGTGATCAAAGGTCTCTTTGCATTAGCTTACCCATGAGCATTAAGAACCACTCTGTTTTAACAAGGAGGAGATATAATATTACAATATTACATGCATGTTCAAATGCTATATGCATTCAGCACTAACAAGCGGATAGAAAAGGAGGTATACCGTATAGGCACTATAGTCTGGTTCTGGATACTCGCTCCTTCTGGACGTATGGCTGCAAGCTACCAGGAACAATTAGGCATATCTAGAGCTCGAGTCATAGGGTTGACGGTACAATAGGTAGAATTAGAATACAAGATGGTAGACACTCATGACTCATGCCTAAGTTGATGACCCCATCATTGTGTCCATACGGTGGAAAGGAGATCATCTAGCGCTGGATTCAGGCAATCAGCTACACCTCAGGACATTGCCGCAGACTGCATTGCCGATGCCTCCTAACCCGGTCTGAAGCGGATTGGTAGTAAGCATGATCTATCATGGATCAAGATAGAGCCATGCACATTCAACTGTTCCTTTTTACTGTGGCGTTGCATAGTACATGTATTACCAGTCGTGTAGTGCATGCTATGCTATCGTCTGAGTTGTACTGTACGCACATAAACTCTAGCCACGGTTAGTTGTATTTATCTGTATCTCAAAGGCCGCTGAATTGTTTGGCATGGCTTGCGCAGATGAGCATTAAGTATAGCTTTGCTACCTGACACTGACCTACCACATCTCAATTTAGCAAGGGGACAATCTATTTTACCCTGACCTATTAAGTTGGTCCACTTAACTGTTTTATGTTTAAAACTTGATATTCCACACCACTAACTATACACTGTATAAGGACTATCTAAAGATGGTTTAATTTTTCTTCTGCGCAAAAATAAAAATAAAATAAAGATGGTTTTGCCTATGTGGCATGACATGTGGACAATGATGGTGGAGACCTCCAGTAGGTCTGGTGCTGATAACAATGCCGTCTTGATCTCCTTGATTGCTTCAATTCCTCCTCTGATGTCGGCGGAAAGTGATCGACGACGGTGGCAACGAGGCTATCTACGACGGTGATCGATGGGAAGTATGTATGGGTGGTCCTGTCTGATCTCGTCATCGATCTGCTATGGAAAGCAGGCAGGATGCCAGATGTTATGGCCTTCCAGCGAGCGGACGAACGAACAGAGACCCGATCGGATTGCAGAGACCTACAAGGCTACAACTCGGATTCGTAAGCAAAGCGACGCCGAGTACGGAGGTATATATAGCGGCCCGCTGTCCGAGTCCGAGTCGGCCTCGCAGCCCGGAAATTCGATCCGGTTCATACGCGGCTCCGATGCTTGTTGTGTAAGACAGACAAATTAAAGATACATGCGACGTGCCTTTACTGTTTACTAAAAATAAAATAAAAACCACTGAAAAACAGCAGATTCTTCAGCACAGATGCTCCAAACCTGAATGCATCCGCGGTGTAATCTCAGCTTTACTTGCATTGGCCACTCTCTATCTCCAGCGAGGTAGTCTTGATGCTCGAATCTCGACCAATCCACCAGTTCATCAAATGGCCTTGCAGGTGCAGAATTTCTGCATTGCTACCTCATCGTCCGGTGTTTACGAGCAAGCTAAAGGAACCTGCATGCACTCGCGAGACGCCATATCAGTATATCACAACATGGTATCATGATGAGCTCGATGCGGTAGCATGTCTGTCCAGTCTATCAACATCAGGGACCACAAATGATCTCCAAGATCCAGACGGCAGACACCAACTGCTGCATGTCGTCCCGATGCTTCCCAAGCCCAAAGCACCGAGACGTAGCTTCTAAAATGCTGTATGTTGTGCTTGTGCTGGTCATATGCGGACACTCTGCATTTTATTGACTGGTGACAGCTGACCGTACAGCAAACAACATACAACACCAGATTAGATGTCACTTTCACGTACAGGCCAGACAACAGAGCCACTACTAGTGGTTTATTGCTTTGCTCATTGTAGTGTGGTCTGCTTGCTGTTTATTTTGACCCCCAAGATATATCTGCGTAGTTGTATTAGTATATCCATGAGGCGTTCATGACTATATTGATCCTTTTGAAAGTTGAGGGATGAATTTGATCCCTAGGCCAAAGTTCAGGGACTGCGACGCCTATTTTGCCTTACTGTAAGCTACACAAGTCACCATTAAAAAGGGGAGTTTTAGGAATGGGTAAAATGAAATTTCTATCAAAATTTGATAGCGGCCGGTTGTCCATCATGTCCGAGTTCGCCGGCCAGAGATACTGAAGTGCTCCCGGCCGGTGTCTGTCTCCATCGCTGTTCGAGTTGACATCACAGCCCAGACCTCCGTCCAAACTTCAAACTGCTATGCTGGTGAGTCTTTACGAAAAAATTACAGAAAAAAAACAACATATTGTTCATCACACATGCTGTAAACGAGCTCTAGTGTTTGTAGCTACCATTTAAATGATCTATCTCAGCGCTCTAGTTTCAGGCAGCTTCACTCCATCATTCCCTGCCGTATCTACTCTTTGCCTCTTCATTGCGATTCCAGTCGATCACAGGCAGAGAGACGGGATAGTGAGCCACACTAGATCGATCTGAAATGAGAACAGCTCTGGTCCCGATGCCTCCCGATCCCAAAACGCTAGAAATGAAGTAGCTTGGTTGTAATTAAGTTTGTAACACGTTGTGCATTTGTGCTTGTGATATGCTAGAAGTGACATTTGTGAACTTTGTTGTATAGCTTGAGACGAGAGAATACATCTCCATATATATGTAATAAAGCCACATGGTTTATCTGGGTCATCCGTTCCTTTCCCACGACATCCATTCAATATCCTACTCATGATTCTCTCATGATTTCACCTAACCATTATTTATCTCATCATTGATTTCAAGATGAAAAGAAAGGCAAGCAGCTACTGCTTGCACATAGTCATCTTATATTAGCTTGGTATTTAGAATATTTTCTAGGGTTTTAAGTCTAATTTTGAGAATCCTCAAGGGAGAAAACAAAATCCCACCTGGTTTGCGAATTTATATATATATAACTAGTACAATGGCCCACATAAATAAGTAAAACGGGTTAATAACTGTAAGCGACACATATCATATTACCAAAAGGAAGGAGTAGGTAAAACAACATTTCTAGAAGAAATTTTGCTGGAGATGAAGTGGCTTGGTTCTAAGTTTGTAACACATTGTTCATTTGTGCTTGTGACGGAAGTATGTTAGGAGTCACAATTATCAACTTCAATGTATAGCTAGAGAGAAAGACATCTCCATTCATAATCGTTGGCACATGCATGTTTTGTGTAGGTCCTCCATTCCTCTCGAACGATATTTTTCTACTGGTAGGCTGGTAGCTGCCTGCCAGTGCAAATCTCAGTGCACATTGGCTGTGTTCTCTGATCTCAGCTTCACTTGGTCACTCTTGAATCTCGACCTGTTCATGGAAGGGCCTTGCAGGTGCAGAAGCACACTCTCATCGTCCAGTGTTTATGAGGAAAGCTGAAGGAATATGCAAGTGCTCGCGAGGCGCCATACATATATATGACCAGATGACAACATGATGAGAAGCACGAGTGAGCAAGGATGTCCAGTCGATCATGATCAGAGGGATAGCACAATGGGATGTCGATGCTTGGCACAGGTGGCCAAGGAGTTTTTACCTGGGCATATGGGTGGCACCGTGGTAGTCTTGTCTAGGGATTTAGTGATCGGTTTGTTGTGTTCTGTTTTTAGGCTATGTGCATCTCGATGTAACGATCTTGAAACTAATAAAACTTTCTTCAGCTGCATGTGGTCCCGATGCCTGCCAAGCCCATAGCGTAGGAGACAAGGTAGCTTATAACACTGCTGTGCTTGTGCCTGGTGATATGCATGCTTGGATTAACATTTATCAACTTGCATTTGTGTATAAATATATATACTAGAGAGCAGCTACGTAATGATTGCACATGGTGGTCTTAAATATATTAGCTTGCATTGCTGTTTATTTGGGTCATCCCAACATATTTGTTGCCTGTGCGTGCGACCAAGAGAGTAGCTGAGACTGCGGATCACATGCTTGTAATAGTTATTCCTAAAAAGAACAAAAAAACAACGGGCAGTAGTAATATTATTCGTGAGTCAGCTGGTGTAACCATCATTATACTGCTGACTAATTAATCACAAATTCAGTACTTCACAATAGCCGACACCAGTAAACCTGACAGTTTGCATAAAAAAAAAAAGTAAACCTGACAGTGATGAATGAAGGTGTTCTAGTAGTGACCAAAGGTAGCTTGCCCATGAGCATTAAGAACCTTCCCGTTTTAAATGCTATATACATTCAAAAGTGTTGTTTATACAATTACAATGAGACAATCAAACATTTGTCCTTTGAATGTCACAACAACGATTAAGCGAACAAGAAGGTCACCCGCATGCAGGGCATCCACAAAAAACCTGCTAGCGCAATCGGCTATTCAGCCGCCAGTGTTAGTTTGTGCTCCTCATCGAGGTCGAGAACTCGAGGTCCTTCCTGAATCCTGACGAGGACTCCTTCGCATGAACATATAGCCCAGGTAGGAATAGATCAATCTATTTTGTTGATCAATTGTTGGAGATTTGCTTGTGAAAACGCAATCAAGACAAACAAGCAAAGGGGTTTTCGTCCGACAGCAAGCGAAAGCCGCCACCATTTCTGTTGACAAAGACCTCCTTGTCTTTAATCAGCCAATTAATCTCCCACATGTCCTCGTTGGCGTTGCTGTTGGCCCTACCGTCTGCCAACCAAGCTTCACGATTCTAGTCTACAGCTGGAATCGGTGAAAAATTATGCGTTCTGGAGCCCCTCGTTGTTGCCAGCAGCAACATATTGTCTCTCCGGTTCTAAACCGCAAACCCGTCGAAACCAACCCAGCCAAACCGTAATCTAGCGGTCTGGTTTAGGAAACCAGCTAAAACGGTGCTAACCCTACGTTGAACAGGCCCATAAGCTACCATGTACAACAGGTACAAGTACAATACAGGAAGGCAGTGATGCCTAAGGCGATGACCCGATCATTGTGTCAATATGCATGGTAGAAAGGCGATCATCTAGCGCTAGACTCAGGCACTCAGCTACCCCTCAAGACATTGCCGTAGACTGCATTGCCGATGCCTCCCAACCCGGAAATCTCTAGCGGATTAGTCGTAAGCATGATGTATCATGTATCAAGAATTCAGGATAGAGCCCTGCACATTCAGTTGTTCTTTTTTACTGTAGCATTGCGTACAGGTATCACCAGCCGTGTAGTGCACTATGCCATCGTCTGAGTTGTACTAGTGTATGCACAAAAACTCTAGCTACAGTTAGTTGCATTTATCTGTATCTCAAAGGCCATTGAATTGAATTGCCTAGCATGGCTTGCGCAGATGAGAATTAAGTAAAGCCTTGCTACCTGAGCTACCACATATCCATTTTAGCAAGGGAGCATGTCTATTTTACCCCTGACCTATTAAGTTGGTCTATTTAACTCCTTTATTTTTAAAACCAGATATTCCACACCCCAAAACTATCAAAGACTATCTAAAGGTGGTTTTGCCTACATGGCATGACATGCAGACAATGACATGGCAATGATATGGTTAAAAATTTATTTCACCCCTCAAACTATTGAGATCCATTTACATACACCACAACTACAGAATTACATATTTAGCCATCTGAACTATTTAGCATGGTCTAAGTCATCCCCTAAGATGGTTTTTATGCTTGACGTGGAGCACACATTTGGCACTAATTGAAAGTAGACCTATTCATTGTGCGTGTCCAGTCGATCACGAACATAGAGATAAGCTAGTGATTCGTACGATCTCGATCAGTTTGGAAACGGCAACAGCTCCGGTCCCAATGCCTCTCGATTCCAAAGTGATGGAGACGAATTAGTTTGGTTGTAAGTTTGTAACACATTATGCATTTGTGCTTGTGCTAGTGACATTTATTTATTTATTAACTTCATTATTGTGTGTAGCTACAGAGGAGAAAGACATTCCCATATGTAATCATCGCTACATGTTTTGTCTGGTAGTCCATTCCTATGGGATTATATTCGTTCAGTCGTTGGATTTTCTTGTACTCTTGATTCTCTCGCGATGTCACCTACCCATTATTCAGCTCATCACTGATTTCAAGATGAATAGAAAATAAGCAAGCAACCAGCTACTGCTTGCACATGGTCATCTTATATTAATTAGCTTGCTACTTAAGTATGTTTAGGGTTTTAAATCTAATTTGGAGAATCGTCGATGGTGAAAACAAAATCCACATACGGTCCTTACAAAAAAAATGAATAAACAACATACTCTTAATTTGTTTCATGCTTTGAACTAAACATTACTGTTGCCTGCCACTGCAAATCTGAATGCATATTGGCTCTGCTCTCTAATCACAGCTTCACTTGGCCACTCCCTATCTACCGAGTGGTACTCTTGAATCTCGACCTGCTCATCGAATGGCCATGCAGGTGCAGAATCGCACTCATCGTCCAATGTTTAGGAGCAAGCTGAAGGGATTTGAATGCGCTCATGAAGCACCGTATGACCAGATGACAACATGATGAGCAGCACGTGTGAGCACGGATGGGCGGATCGTCGGGATCGTAGAGACTACAGATGTTCTCCAAGATCTTAGTCAGAAACGGCAACAGCTACATGTCTTCCCTATGCCTCCCAAGCCCAAAGCGCAGGACTGCAGGAGACGAGGTAGCATGTAAACTTGTAACGTGCTGTTCTTGTGTTTGTGGTATGCTGGGAGTGACATTTTATCAACTTACATTTGTGTATACTAGAGAGCAAGCTACTGATTGCACTTATATTAGGTTGCACTAATTGATTTTTATTTTGGTCGTCCCAACATATCTTCTGCCTGTGAGAGAACGGGAACATGGATCACATGCTTCTAATAGTCATTCCTAGAACAAGGCAGTAATATTCGTGAGCTGGCAAGTGTAAGTGTAACTATCACTGTTGACAACTAATCACAAGAGCCAACACCATTAAACCTGCCAGTGATGGTGAAGGTGTTGTTCTAGTAGTAGTGGTTGAATGTTTCTTTACCTTAATTTCCCATGAGCATTAAGAACCATATATCTCCATTTTAATGAGGAGAAAAAGATAACATGTTTACATGCTAAACATTCAGCATTAACAACCAGATACACAATGCAAAAGGATGTACAAGGGGGCACTAGTCCGATTCTGCGTGCTCTCTCACGGAGAGAATAAATGGAACACGGAAAATCTAGACTGGTAAAACCATCTTGATGGGCACTCGTTCTGGATGGATGGCAGCATCAAGCTACAATGAGCAAGGAGGCATACCTGGGGAACAAGTCGTAAGTTTTTTTTTTTCTGAGGAACATTGGCAGGTGCTCTGCCTTTTCATTGCAGTAGGAAGCAGAAAGCAAATACATGTGTAACCTTGTTGGGTGCCAGGCTAGGCAACAAATGAGAAAATAAAATTACAACCCGACAAGGAGCCGGTATGCCATCGGGCAGTGTCTATCAATATGCCCGGTGCAAAGGACATCGGGTAGTGCTAGACTCAGGCACGCTCAGCCAACTCTCTTGGCTTTTCTGCAGACTGCATTGCCGATGCCTCCCAACCCGGAAAGTCTCAAGTGGATTGCTAGTAGGCATCTATCACGGAACAAGACTGGGCCCTTATGGTTAGTTGTATTTATCTGTATCTCAAATGTCGTTGTATTCTCTGGCTAGCTCAGATGGACATTTAGTAACTTCGCTACCTGAGCTACCACATCACCATTTGTCACACCCCGAAATTTGGGATTTCGGGATGTGATTAGAAAAAGATAATTAAATAAATAATTTTTATTAATTATTAAAAAATTTTCCAACATTGTTTAATTATCAGGATATTTAGTGTACGAAAACAATCATTTTCATAAATCAAATGAATATGCATTTTGTTGTCCTAATTGAAGTGTTGCATTCATGCCATTGCATATAATATTTCTTGAGTGTGAGATTTCAAAATATGTTTAGACGTTGATCAAATCCTTCGCGAGAATCTCCTAGATTTTCTGGGAATTAATTCTCTTTTCCTTAGAGTCAAATCCATTTATTGGAAGGCTTTGAGTTCCCTTTTCATGAACTCCAAATATTTTATTTTGGTTCAAAGTCTCCAACTCTATCGCTGGAATTTTTCCTAGGATTTTTGGAGCTTTGGAGATAATTTTCCATGGTTGAAATGCATCTCTAGATTTTTCTGGATTTGTTTTTGAACTGGAAATGATTTCCCAAAATAAAACCCTAAATATTTTTTCTCCTTTTCCTTCCTGGGCCGAGCTCATCCCGGCCCAACTCCCTCCTCTCTTTCCCTCTCCACGCCGGCCCATTCTTTCTCCCAGCCCAGCTCTTCACCGCACTCTTTCTTTCGCCGACAAGTGGGCCCGCGCCGTCATCCCCAACCTCCCTGCCGCACCCGACCAGGACTCTGGTTGGAGTCCGACGCGCCGCCACCGAGCTCCTCGACGTGCACGCCATGCCAAGGCATCCCGTGCTGGCCTATTTAAGGCGCCGCCCTCTCTCTCTCTGTTCCACAGCAACCCTAGCGCCGCCTTGCCCTTTTCCCTAGCGCAGTGTCGCCACCCATGGAGCCTTGCCGGAGCGCAGCCGCCAGCACCGTTCCCCGCTCGATTCCCTGCGGACCAATCCAGCACCTCCACGATCTTCGCCGAGCCGATTTGAATCCAATGCGCCGGTTTCCGTTGTTCTTGCGCCCTGGGAGGAGCTCGCCGCCGTGAAGCCTGAGCTGGCGCCGCCGCCTTGCACTAATCTGTCGGCCATACTCGTCTCCGAAGGAAACCGACGAGTACATGAGCTTCGAGACGCCGAGGCGCACCCGTTTAACCTATACACGTCGTTGTTCCGCCACCGGAGCATCGCCGCCGCTTGGAGCCCTGTGCGCCGGTCGCCGCTCGTCGCCTCCTCGAATTCCGACCGCCATCACCCACCTCCACCGTCGGTAAGCACTCTAATGGAATCCCCTTCTCCTCCTCTCTCCTTTCCCCAACTTTGCCGAGCCTATCGCCCACCGAATCGATGGCGAGTAGATAGACCAGAGCACCCGTCGGCCATGGGAGATGGGAGAAGCTTTGAAGCTTTTGCGATTAGATCCCTGGCGATCCTTATAATTATCAGTTAATTCTTTGTGTCTTGACCAATCCGCAAATGACCCCCTGGAGTGTCCAGACCTGTGCAATCCAGTCCTAACCCTCGGTTTTATGAATTTAACCCTGAGATCTTGATTATTCACAGTGATTATTCACTGAGTCTATGCAAACTTCTCTTTTGGCCCTCCAAAGCTTCGATTTATCACGATTAGACCCTTGGAACCATGTTTAACCCCTAGATTCCACGTTTTAACTCCGTGTAATCTCAATCTTGTTGCGTTAATCTTGTAAAAGCGTTAAGTTTATATTAACATCATTAGTTACCAAGTTTCATGTTTTGAAATAAATAAATAAATAATAATTGTTTAATACTTGTTACACTGGTTTTCTAAAACTAAAACTAATTAGAGCTCCAACTCCATGTTTTATAATTTATTTAAAATATTAATTTTAATAATGTTTACTTCATATGCTAGTAAGGTTGTATCTCAGTTTTCATAAACTAATAATTAATTTGCTTAATGTTCAATATTGAATCTTGTTTTCTAAATAAAATTTGACTAGGTTTATACATCGTCTTTTATAAATAAATATTAACTTGATTAATATTTATTAAATATCTTTTCTAATTAAAAGTTAATTAAGGTTTATACCCCGTTATTTCATAAATAAATGATGTTAACTTGATTAACAATTATTGAATTAGTTTTCATAATTAAATCTAACTAGGTTTAAACGCCGATTTTGTGCAATTTAAATTAATATGAATAATTTCCAACTTGAATGTGCTTTCAATATAATTTGTTTAGTTCAACACGATATATGAAGCTAATCGATTAGATGCTCTCTCATGTTTTATTGAAAATTAAAATATTTAATTCGTGTAATCATTATATAAATATTTGTAAATAAAATTGATTAAGCTTTAACCCGTCTTTTCATATCAAAGTATAATTTGATTAATTTAATACTGAATATCTCTCTAAATATTTATTACATGCCTTTTCTTAATTAAAATAAAAGAAGCATATAGCTTTTTGTTTCTTTTGTAATATAAATCTTCCGATAGTTATACCTTTCCAACCATAGCTTTGTTTTCAACGTTCTTTACGCCCTTGTGATCGTAATATCGAGCCCCATCGTTTAGTACGTTCTTTTAAAAGCTTTTCTTTTGATTGGTGTATTGTTCTTAGTTGTATCTATTTCTTTGTTTGCATGTCTGTGCTTATGCTCGATGTTTGCTACGATTAGAGGAGCATCGTTCCGAAGCTGTTAAGAACAAGAGTTGAAGACTGAGCAGTGGTATTCTTTTGCGGAAAGGCAAGTGTCCCTAACCATCCTTCTACCTATTCTTTATAAGATCATATATGTTAATCGGAACATGGAGAACCACCCAGGATTTCCCGTACAACCATAATACTATATGGCTCTGGTCTTGGCTAAGTAACTAGATGAACTATGTGTTGTGTTTGCACTGCTAGTGGTGGAATTTGGGGGCATTACCGGCATGGCAGGTGCGGGGATCGGAAGGCGAGGCCTTGCCGTTGTAACCGTGGTCTTTGGGGAGCAAACACATACATGTAGGAATTCTTTGTAAAGGCCTCGTAGCGTCCCTATGCAGTCACACCTCGGAAGTGTGGTACGTGCTTTGGCCAGCACAGCATGGTTGGGTTTAAAGTTCTTCGGAGCTTTTACGCGAATTATGGTGAAAGTGTACAACCTCTGCAGAGTGTAAAACTGTTATAACAGCCGTGTTCGCGGTCATGAACGGCCTGGACCCTCACATGATTAAATATACTTGAAGTTGATTATTAAATTGTTCTGGTTATTTCGGTGGCCTTGCTGAGTACCAACCATAAGTGTACTCGTCCTTGCTTGTTGCTGCTCAGTATTCAGAAGGTGTGTGAATTTGTTGAAGATGATGCTAGGCGTACGCAACCCCCAGTCAACTGCCTGTGGTGAAGAGTTCAAGATTTCGCTGCTAGAAAACGTTTGTAATGTCTTTATTTTATTATTTCCGCTGTAACTTTGTGTTCTGTTTATTCATGGAGTCTATCATATGTGTGAAACTTGATCCTGCCACACATATGATATGCATCTGGTTTTCTTTCCAGAACCAGGTGTGACACCATTTTAGCAAGGGGATAAGTTTGTTTTACTATCTGACCTCCTAATGTTGGTCCACTTAATTTCTTCATTTTTAAAACCAGATATTCCATACCCTAAAACTATCAAGACCATCTAAAGGTGGTTTTGCCTACATGGCATTACATGCGGACAATGACGTGACAATGATTTTTTTTAAAATTACTTCATCACTCAAACTATTGAGGTCCGTCAATCTACATCCCCCAACAACATAGTTACATATATATTTAAACCCTTCAACTATTTAGCATGGTCTAAATCATCCCCTAGGATGGGGCTTATGCTTGACGTGGAGCACCAATTAAAGATGACAGGACACTAATCTCATACCTATCTCACTCATAAGCATATCATGCGAGTAACAGTTACCGAATATTGTGCATTTTTTTGCTAAAAAATGCAGGATCGCCACTTTTGTGTGTGTTTGGCATGTGTTGAGGTGTAAGCGTCTTGTTGAGTTATTTTCTTGACATCGAAATCGATAGGAAGGGGTAGAATTAGGACAAATTAAAGCAAATATGGGGTTAGTTTAATTATTTTTCATAATAGCGTAGATCATAATTTTGAAGGAAATGGAGCTTTAGGAGAATGTAGAATTGCGACAACTTAAAACAAATCTATAAAATTCATTGTAACATGTTGAAGTTTAACATGAACATACTATATATCTAGTTGTGCATTAACGGCACTACAGCAATGCATTGCAGTTTTAAGTTTCACTTCACATGCTCTCTACTGTTGTTCTGTTCATCAAATTACCTTGGTGTGAGGATGCAGGTGCTGAAATTGCTATAGCTAATCCATGTAATACAGCAAAAAAAAAACCCGACGCTCCTGTGCTTCAAGTGACCCAGCTCAACCGCCATAGCAGGTACATACCAGGATCAAAGAGGCTAGCAACAACTGTATGACCTGCTCTCTAAGATCACAGATCCTAGCAGACAGCACTCACCTTCTCTCACTAGCACGGCAAGAAACAGCAACAGATGCAGTCTCCACTCCTGATGCCTCCCGAGCCCAAAGGGAACACAGGAGCTAAACGATGTCGTGCCCATCTATCACACACACACACACACTTGCACCAAATCACCAATAATGTACACGACCAGCCATGTAAGATTCAGCAGGACGGGGCACGGTTATATTGTGACAGTGTGTGATGAGGAACGCCTTGCCTAGCGTCACCGAACGTCCATGCGCCTCATAGGCCACTCACATGGGGCCTGCAAAGTTTTCCATCTTCGACATATCTACCACCTAATGCTGCATGTGTTCTGAAAACACGATCATGCGGCAGTAATGTTGATTCTATGCTGGAAGTACTGACTTGCACTAGTACGACTCTGCAAGTTTCCCAAAGCAAAGCTGAGAGTTGGATATTCCCAATGCCTCGCAAGCCTAATAAGTTGGATGTCAGAAGAGGCGAAAACATAAGGGCTGTGGTGAGTATACCCTGTGGCCGGTCATAGAATAGTTATTCTATAGCCACCTCAGTTTTACTATAGTTTTATATACTGATTTACTACAATATCACATGGTAACCGGGTTACTATAACACGTGAGGGTTACATTATAGTAAATCACATAGCAATATTTACCGCAATCTCGTAGATTACCATAGTGATTGTAGTAAATCAAAGTGGCTATAGAATAGTTATTCTGTGGCCAGCCATAGGGTAGTAGTTCTCTCTCTATATATATATATAGGCCGACTATTGGGAGCCTCTAGGCTCTGAATAGTTATTCAGAGTCTAGACACAGCTCCCACATATCCCTGACACATGCATGCATTGATGTGCATGCGTCTCTCACACTCCCACATGCCACGTACACAAGCACCAGACACCCACCTGCCACCTCATGCATGCATGCAACACCTTTTTCTTTTTGTATTTTTGCTATAATTTTTGAACCAAAGATCCAAGTGACAAACGGTTTTCTCCACAAAATTCGTGATCTTTTTATGCACAGTTTGAGATCCATCATAAATATATTTTTTGAGTTTTTTAATTCAGAATTTTTGTGGTCATACAAACATACTGACATGATCATATAAACTATATCGAGCGTAGAAACATGTGGACATGATCATACAAATGTAGTGATACCAGCATAGAAACCTATGTGTCGGCTCATACAAACGAACCTAGTCATTAAAACCTTTATTCGTGGTCATTAAAACCTTGGTTCACATTCATAGAATCTCAGATTGAATATATGATTAGTCGTAACATATATATGATCAAAGCGATACTTTCTATGACAGACATTTCAAGCTGAGATTAATATACGATTACTCGTATCATACAAATGATCAGAGCGATATTTTCTATGATAGACATTTTATGTAAAAAAAAGATTGTATGACTTCTATTGTGTACGGTACAGCCTTAAACCCTGCAACCCCAAAATCTTTCCTGGCGCGGGGGGGGAGGGTTGATCTAGTATACAAAGTCTCAGCTTCAATATATGATTAGTCGTGACATATACATCATCAGAGCGATACTTTCTTTGACAGGTATTTTAAGTAGGAAAATAGAGTTTCTAGCTTTTATTATGTACAACATAGAGCCCTAAACCCTAGAACCCTAAATCCTTGTCTGGTAGGGGGGAGGTTAAGTCTAGGATAGAGAATCTTAGCTTCAATATATGATTAGTCGTGACATATATATGATTAGAGTGGTACTTTCTATGACGTGCATTTTACTTAGCTTGAATATATGATTAGCCGTGACATATATATATATATATATATATATATATATATATATATATATATATATATATATATATATATATATATATATATATATATGATCAGAGCGGTACTTTATATAACATACATTTTAAGTAGGAAAAAAAAGCGTTTCTGGCTTCTATTATATACAGTATAGAGCCATAAACCCCGGAACCCCAAAATCTTGCTTGGTAGGGGGTGTTGGTCTAGTATATAGGGTCTTAACTTCAATATATGATTAATCGTGACGTATATATGATCAGAGCGGAACTTTATATGATAGGCATTTTTAGTAGACAAAAAGGAGTTGAAGATTTCTATTATGATCATACATTTTTACGCTTGAAATTGTTTCTATAGTCCTAACAGTATGTTTCTATAACCGCGTAAATTTTGAATTCAAAATATTATGCACGAACACTTTATATGCCCGAGTACATATGTTTCTATGCTCATGCCTGTATGTTTCTATGCTCAAACATATTCTATGCTCGTGGCACTATGTTTGTATGATCATGTCCATATGTTTCTATGCTCGACACAATTTATATAGTCATGTCAGTATGTTTGTATGACCACACAAATTTTGAATTAAAAAAATTAAAAAAAGATTCACAATGGATCTCAAACTATGTATAAAAATGTCACGAATCTTATGGTGAAAACTGTTTGTGAGTTGGATCTTCGAGTGAAAAATTATAGACACAAAAGTAAGAGGAAAAGGTGGTTTGAATGCATGCATGTGTCAGAGGCATGGGAGGTGGAGAGGTGGCAGGACACGTGCTTCTTGCATGCATGCATCTATGTATATGAGTGAGGTGGGGCATGAGGTGCACGGGTGCTGGCAGGAGATGTGTCTAGGCTTCCAATTACTATCGGAAGCCTATAGGCTCCCAATATATATATATATATATATATATATATATATATATATATATATATATATATATATATATATATATATATATATATATACCCCTACTCCTAAAGCACGTAAGGTTTCTGTCCTCTTTTTTTCGTCCGTCGTACGGACAGTGGGGCCCATCTGTCAGCTGGTTGCCTCTCCGACCGATAGTCTGCGCCGTCGTCACGAGTTCGTGTACCTGCCGACCCCAGATCCCAGCTCGACGGATTCCAATGGAACTCTAACTTCACCCCATGATCCATATAACAAAGCGAACTCCACGCGATTCATCCAGCCTGTGACTCGACCAACCTCAAATCGAGATAACTCCCTTGGCCACCCCATAGCTTGCCGCTCGACAGGCCGTCGTGCCGCTGCCCCTGCCGGCGTCGCACCACCAGCCTGCGCTGCCGAAGATGCCCTCGCTCTGTGCTCCTGAAGAAGGCGATGAGGAGCCGGCGAGGCAGACAACAATGTGGACGGCGACAAGTATTGAGAGTCGATGGGATGTGAAAAGTGAGATCGGGGGTTGATGAAGCCAGTAGAAACCGCGGCTCTCTGTCAGCCACTCAGCCACCAAGCGGCAATAGCCGTGATGGCAAATGAGATGCCGGCGTGGGAGCTCCGCCATGCTCACGTGCTTGCCGGTCAACTCACCGCTGATTTGTAGCTCCTGGGCTTCTGCTCGGCGGTGCTTCTGGTCTGACTGCTCGGCGAGATCCAGAGAAGGAAAAAAAGGAAGCGGTGAGATTCCGCAGATGATAGCGCTGGGAGAAGGATAAGGTTAGCTTTGCAAGTCACGCTGCGACTTTTCCTCATCTTCTTCTCGTCCATTTCATAATCAACGGCCATTAGTCGTTTCAAGAGATGAGTCTACAAAAACATGACTTTTTCGGGTGCCGGTCGTGCTAGCTTGACCACGAGTCCACGATATCGTCCTGCATGAGTGTGAACTGGATGAAGTCCTTGGCATGCCGGTGTTTGCCATTGTGCTCGGACATGTGATTTCGTTCATGGTTGTTGCGGAGCGGGGCTCCCTACTAAATGGTGTCTGAGTTTAGAAGAAGGGATAGCTAGCTCCGCTGCTGCAGGGCAAGAAAGCGTCTGCTATCTGGGTGCTACGGGCGTTCCTGCGCCTCAGATAAGGCCATGATCCCGGTAGAAAGTGCAGCAGCTCTCGGGCTAATACAATTATCAGCATGAAACTGCGATTGCCTCATCAGTCTAGCATATTATTTGTTTCATTACTGACCAAATTGCCTCGTGGAGCTACATTCCGTGTTGCAGTGTATGCTAATTTTGCATATTGGTCACTGTAATCTACTGGGATGTTAATGTTAGCTTGCCGATGGAGTTCATACTTTTCGATTTCTTTTCATCCTTGAGCGTGTCCTCGAAATGGACTGTAATCTATTTAGAATTTGAGGATGGACTTCTACTCGTGGTCACGGAGTCCAGGAAACAAAAATGAAAACTATGAAAAATGAGAGGACAATTGGACAAAGATATGCATAGGCAATGGATCTATAGTCAATGGAATTACACATAGAACTCTAAAAATATGACTAAATGTGTATAGAATGGAGCAAAGAAGAAACATAGAATCTATCATGGGCAAAAGTAGAGTGAAGGACCAAGTCAAAATGTAAGCAAACAATGGCATCTACAACCTAGAGATGAATATCAACTTTCTTTGTTATTAATAAAGTGAGGAGTATTTTGTCAAATTGGAGATAAATAGAGCCAATATATTTTACTTATATAAAATCATATTTAGAATTAAAAGCATGGCAAATATATATTTCATCTCTACCCATAGCAACGCACGGGCATGTTTTGCTTGTGTGTGTGTGTGTGTGTGTATGCATGTGGTTTTAACATATTTTTGTGTCATTATTCTGTTTCTGTCAAAAAATTTGTGAATTTTGTATTCAAATTCTTAGTGAAATGCTGCTGAAATATATTATCAAACAAGGGTATTCACAAAGTTCTAAAAAAATAGGGGTATATTTGTAAGAGCAAAAATGTCATCTTTAACACCGTTATGTGATGTTCACGGAATAGGGGTAAAATGAGCCTTCGTTTTCAAATAGTGGGGGTAAAAGTCGTGAAAAGTGAGAGTAAAATCACAATTGAGGTTTAGGAATAGGGGTAAAAACCCAATTGCCCATTGGGAATATTGCAGGGCTGTGTTCAGATTCAGGAAAAAGTACTTCTCCAACAAGTTTTTCCTATTCATCCCACTCACAGAACACGCTTCCTAGTGCACTATTCATCTAGAAAAAGTACTTTTTACTTCCAATCTGAACACAGCCTAGCCTGAGGAAGGATGGTTGCGGCCGGCGAATTTTGAATCCCGTGCCCGGGCACACCGCGGGGGCTCGGCTTGGGTCACGCGAGGTTAAAAGGCGTGGGGTCCAGTTCGCGAGGGGAAGCTTCGAGAAGGGCTGCAGCTTGGCTTGGAGGAGGGGTCGGTCGGCCTAGGCGCCAGCGCGGCATGAGCGGGCGGAGCAGAGGAGGCGTGGGTGAGCAGCGCGTGCGCGAGCGAGAGGAGCGTCGTGCTGAGAAGAAGAGCAAGGAAGGGGACAGCTGCAAGTGGCCCCCTCGCGTCATAGATAGAAGGAGAGAGGGAAGTGTAACACCCCTGGTGTTAGTTAACCCTAAGTGAATGATTAAGCTAAGCTAAGCATGATTCAAAAGTCAAATCAAAGAAAATGAGGAAATTTATCCAAATTTGAGCCAAAGCCATTCAAATGAACCAATAAGGAAAACTTTGAAAATTCCTAAGAAACTTGAAAAAGTGCAAATGTAAAAGTTGGAGAGTAAGTCAAACCAAGCAACTTTCATTTTCAGACCATAGCCTAAAAATGCTTGGAAGCATCTCAAAATTTAAACCCCACTTTTGGAAAATTGAAGATTTCAATTCAAATTCAAAAGCTGAAATGGAATCTTAGCCAAATCTCAAGATTTTACCACAGAACGTCAAAATCTCCAAAAAGCAAAGTTGTTCTTCATCACATTTCTGAACTTTGCCCCTTTGGACACTTTGGCAATTTTTGCCATTTAGCCCCTCGAATTTCAGAAATTCAGTTCAAAACAGGGAATTACCCCCTTTTGAATTACAGCCAAGATTTCAACTTTTTCTCCAAATTTCCAGTGCAGAAACGTGTCTCATGAAATTCTAAACAACTTTCATGTTGGAAGATTTTCGAGTCATGTTCAAAATTTTGAAATTAGAGCCATGCCAACCAGTTGACCTTTGCACCGCTCACGGCGCGCTCACGGGATGCCAGCGCCGCGCTCGCGCGTGCCCGAGCTCGCCGCCGGCAGCTCCCGTCGCCGTCCGTCCTCGCCTGAGTCGACAAGTGACATGGCTGGGTGTCCCCGCACGCGGCGCACGCCTCTGGCAAGGTCTCATGGTCGGAGACGCACTGTAGCGCTAACTCCGCGCTCGCCGCCGTGTCGCCGCCGCGGACCGCCGGGTCTTGCCGTCGCCGCCGTTGCCCGCCGGTCCAAAACGCGACTTTCGCGCCCCCGCGTGCTCCTTTTCCACGCACTGTCGCTTCTCGCCTCGCCCACGCGCGTCTGCCGCCTGCAGCACGCCTGCGCGCGCGCGTTGACGCCGCGCGCGGCGCCAACACGGCCGCGGCAAGCCTCTGTCGCCGCGCGACGTCACCGAGCTGTCCCAGCCCTCATCTCGAGCTTCCCGAGCATCCCCTTACTCCCCTCTCGTCCCTACTTAAGCTCTCAACAGTTCCCCTCGCTCAGCACGCCGGAAAAACCTCACCGGAGCTCGCAGAGCCGCCGCCGAGCTCGCTCTCGTGCACAGCTCTCCTCATTGCTCCCCCGGCCAAACCGAGGCTCGCAATAGCTTCCCCAACCTCCACTGCCACTCACCGAGCAATCCCCGACCCCTTTCCCCCACCAGAGCCACCGGCGTAGCTCGCCGGAGTTCGCAGAGCCCTCCGCCGCCGCCCGCGCACGTGCACAGCTCGCTACGCTCCACCTCCGGCCGAACCGAGGGCACCATTAGCTTCCTCGTGTCGTGCTGGTGCTCACCGACCACTTCTCCGATCTTCTCCGACCCCGACGTCGCCGGTAGCCGCTCGCCGGAGCAAGCCGAGCCGCCACCGCCGTCGTTGACCCCGCTCCCGGCCATCCCCGACCTCGAGACCTAGCTCAAACGAACCGTGGTGAGCTCCTCTCCGTTTTCCCCCACTTCCCCGGCCCGGTCTCGCCGCCGTTTGGCCGGCGTAACCACGCCGACGAGCCAAGGGTCGAACTGCATCTTCAACCTCTTTCCAGGGGCTTGAGTGAAAGATGCAGGGGCCTGTCTGTAATAGTTTCAAAAACCCTAGGGTCCCTCGCGTAAAGTAGATTCTTAATTTTTGGATTAAATCGCTGAGATCTTCAAAAATTCGTAGAAAATCGTAGAAAGATCAGAAAAATGTCAAACCAATTTTGTAGTGACCAGTGAATCTAGAAGAACAAATTCTTCCTTTGCACCTCACCCAGTTGAGCAGTAGATTTTGATTTATAAATTCATTTCATTTTGAGCATATTTCATCATAGTTCAAAATCTACACATGCACTGGAGCTGAGCTTGGGATATGTTGTTAGGGTGTTCATCATTAGCCTAATGCGCAAAGGATGCACAAAAATTCCCAGTGGATTTAGGGTTATGATTTTCCAAACATATACCCTGCTGTTTTGGCAATTAAATCACAGAAAATAATGTGCTCAGTGAAAAATCATCTCCTTCACACAGAAATTCAATCAAGACATAAGAAACCTTAGAAAAATGAAAATGATAATTTTTGGACACTGGAAAATAGCTAAATGATTTTTGGTAGTTTAAATATGGTGAAATTTCACAAAAATAACCAAAAATCAAAATCACTTGCAAACTTGCAGAGATGTCACTCTTGGCATCCTAAGCCACTGTGCCAAGTGGTTTGGACAAAAACTTTGTAATTATTTTTGTAGGATTTTAGTTTGATTTTAGGCAAAAAGATAAGAAAAATTGTAATAAATTATAGAAAGATTATCTTGAGCCAAATTTTGGGCTAAGCTCCTGCCTTGGCATGAGTAAGCCTCTGGTCAAGTGACACCTAAAAATAATACTCCTAAGTTCCCCTTTTGAATAATAGAAAAAGGACTTAAAAGGTGGAAAAGAGAAGAAAAGAAAAGAAAAGAGAAGAAAAAGAAAGGAGAAGAGAAAAACCTAAAACTCTAAAATCAAGTAAAGGTTCAAAATGAAAAGAGTATATTCACTTATAATTAATGTTTATCCTCTCCAATTCACTAACCAAGGTTTAAATAAACCCTAATTGTTTAAATCTCGATACTTAAGCATTTCATGCATTCGTGTAGATTCGGGTCTCGCCGACGGAGTCTACGAGCTAGTCCCCGCTGCCGAGGAGATCGCCCAGGAGTCCGAGGTGAACGTGGTGCACGTGGATCCGAGCCCCAAGCAGGAGTACCGCTTCGAGCCGGAAGGCAAGCCCCGGAGCATAACCTAACTTTACTTACGCGTTTTATTGATTATATGTTTGTGCATTTAAGTTTCAAGGAGTTGAATGAAACCCTAGAATTGCATAATCATAGGTTCCTTTGATTGAACACTAGTATGTTAGGTTCGATAGTTGCTATGCTTAAGAACGATAGAAGTCGAGTGTTTTCCGACACTCGCGAGATATAGGAGTTGTATGACTACTCATATCAGAAACACTAGAGATGATGGACGGATGATTGTAGATACCGTCTATCGATGTTTAAGTGGAAACATGTGGTACTTTTGTGTCAAGCGTTTGAACGTACCACACATATGCACGGTTTATGGGACCGGTAAGTCCCGGTATCCGATTGATGCGAGCAGGTCCGACAGCTCATCTGTCTTGGAAACGTTATCCCATGGGCACATGAGGGTAGTTGCGTGAGTCCCAGTAGTGGTAAACCTTTACCCTGAGGCAGTGGGACTCGGGAGCCACTCGCAGAGAGAGGAGAAAGGATTGGGGTGTGTTGGCATTTCCAACCATTCCGTATGTTTGGGTTTTCCCTGGCCAGGTAGTAAATTCGGTTCGAACTGTCCGCTTCTCGCGGTTAATGAGACTGCTTGACCGATGTATGACATATTATGAAGTGAAACTTGGAAGGATGAAATCTTTGTATGGAATAATTGTATTGTAAAACTTGATCGTTTAGCCAGGCTCACCTAGAATGGATAGGCTAAAGAAGTTAAAATCAAAATGAAGAATTAGAAATCAGCTTAGTCGCTTTTGGCAAAAGAACCCCACTAGCCAAACAGCCTCTCATCTTAGGAGTCGGTGATGTAGTAATCACCAGTCGGGTAAGTCTTGTTGAGTATAACTAGTATACTCAGCCTTGCTTGTGGCTTAAATTTTCAGGACCATCCCCTCAATAGGTAGCTGCCTCTATGGCTTGGGCCTCCCAGCTTCCTCCTGGTTACAGCATCGAGTGGGAGCCGACCTCTCCCGAGGATCGTGAGGAGTAGCGTCACGGCTGACTTCATCGTGACGATACTATGGATCGTCGCTAGTATCTCGTTTATTTTTCCGCTGCATGAACTCGAACTATTTTATTTACTTATCTTTTCAATTTGGTTGTAATAACTCTGAACCTTGTTGTAATTTGAATTGTGGAATGATGTGATCTTTGGGAACTCGCCTTCGAGCGAGTGTATGGATGGACGATCTTCAGTAGCCGTTGGTCGAGCTTGACTCGACGGTCGAATCCGCACTTGGGAACATTTTCGTGTATTAGCACCAATGGAAGGTGGAGTACACTTAGGTGGGCCCATTTCTCGGGTGAGATCGCTACAGGAGGGGTCATGCGGGAGGTGAGCTGGGCCAGCTTGGGCCGTCCATCGGATTCAATCCGGGCCCGGAATGATAAATATAACAAGAAATTTATGATAGGTACATCTAGAGACCCGGATTTATTCCGGATCATAAACTAATTTATTCGTAATGGACACATCAAGAGACCCAGAATGATTCCCCACCTCTTGACTAGTGGATTGATTCCTTATCTTTTGGTGTCACTATTATGTGTGAATTAGCTCTTGACCCGGAATGAATCCCGGTTTCTTATTGTACCTATCATAAATTTCTTGTTATATTTATCATTCCGGGTCCGGATTGAATCCGATGGAACCGAACAAGCCCTTGCTGGGACGCAAGTTTAACTGGATTAGGCCGATGAGCAGCTGGGCTTCATGTGAGGTGAGGGGAAATAACAAGGTGGTTAGCAGGGGATTAGCGAAAAGAATTAGCGAGGTTGAGGATAGTTTGCGGGGAGAATTAGAAGGGAGTGTGTCTAGGAAAGATTAGTAAAAGAGCTGGAAGACTCGCACGTGAAAGAAACAGGAAGCAAGAAGGGTCGGCGTAATGCCCGATATATTTAAAGGTCCGGCGTTAGCAGGGTCATTAGCGGCCAACTGGAGGTTAGATAGATTAGCAAGCATCTTATTTAAATTTGAGTGTGGGCTCAAATGGAAATCCAAACGAAACTCGAATAGTCTCACGCTAGCATATAATTGTTCTTAGCAAAAGAGAACACACTTATTAGTTTCAAATAAAGTTTTACACATTCACATAAAAGTTTATAAAAATTCATAATTTTCAAACATCCAAAATTCGAGGATGTTATAGCGGGGGCGGAACAACGGCGATGCGCGGTGATGGAGATAATTGTCTGACGTGGATAAGGCTAATCACGAAATAAGGTTGAAGAAAGGGTAGAGGAGATAGGTGTCCGACGTGGGCAACGTCGACGTGTATTTTTTTGCAAGTTAAGGAATGGCCGATACTTGGTATTTTTTTAATGAGGGACGAAACTCTGGTTTACCTCAATAGTTAAGGGACGGTAAAAGAACTTTTCCAGGTTGTGTATAGTTTAGAGGAAAAAACACTGTAGATAAAAAAACACTATAGGTCGTGCTCGAAAACGTGTTCTGTGAAGGAGAGATGTGATGAATAGAAAAAGATAAATAAATAGTTTTTTTTAAAGTGATCTAAACTCACCTCTAATTTAGAGGCTGTTCAGATTGCAAAAAAATCACTGTAGATGGCGAAATTCACTGTAGCAATGCACTGTAGCTAACTTTTTGCTACCAAAGTTCCATGGGGTGTTCAGATTGTGAACTTTCCACTGTAGCTCGCGAATTTCACTGTAGCACAACCGAACAACACACAGAAACAGGGTTTCTCACTGATCAGAAATATTTTTGCACAAATGTGGAACTGTTACCACCACAGAATTTTCAAACTAAGCGATAACTCAACATATGGCCCAATTAAAACTACAATTCAACAATTTACATTGTACGGAAACCAAATATTTTATTCGTTCTGACAAAACAAATGCACTCAACATATCAAGCAATAGCCAAGCCGCAAATGTACACACAAACTCAACCACCAGGTACTCAACGCCTACTCAACAAACCTAGCGCAATCTCCTCACGCACTTCATTCATGGATGCCATTTCCTGCCTTGCCGGAGTACTTTGACCACCTACATCCTCATACGTTTCGGGTGGCACATAGTTGTCATCTCTATCGCAACGTGCAAAGTGCCTATCCCTTAAACCACTCATCCTAATGAAGTTATGTAGAGCCATGCATGCAACAATGATTCGGGTTTGCGTATCTGGGTGATAGCATGGTACTTCTTTCAAAACCCTCCACTTCTGCTTCAGCACTCCAAACGACCTCTCAATAACATTCCTCAGAGTGAGTGATGGAAGTTGAAGATTTCCTTTTTACCTTCAGGCTCAGGACCGTGCAGGAACTCTGGTAGATGGTACGTGCATCCCTTGTACGGCGCCAGGTACCCCGTACGATTTGGATAGCCCGAGTCAACAAGGTAGAATTTTCCTGCACATTTGTCAACTAGTAAACATAACATTATATGGCACCAAGAGCACAGGGTAGTGAAGAAAGCGGTATACCTGGGGGAGGATGTGGGAACACATGGCCGTAGGTGGTAATGGCATCACTGAACACCCTCATGTCATGAACATACCCCGGCCAGCCAGCTACCACAAATGTGAACCTCATATCAAAATCACACACAACCATTACATTTTGTGTGGTGTTTCCCTTCCTGGACATGTACTTCACTATGTCTCCTTGATCAACTACACACTTTATATGAGTGCCATCTATTGCTCCTATGCAGTTGTTGAAATATGGTGCAAATTGTGGCTGCTGCAATCTAGAATGGATGGTCCTAAATTCTGGATCAACAGGTTTAATGAGGTCATCAGCTAGTTTGGTAACACTCTTCAAAACTTTATGGAACATCATGTGCACCGTAGCAGGAGACCTCTCAAATCTATCATCAGCCATCCTCACAGATGCTGGTTGCCCACACATCCATAGAAACAACCCTAAGGCCTCTAGTGAAGTACTCTTCCTAGTTGATTCTAGCCCATATGACTGCACAAGGAGGTCATGCAAGCGATGGAACATATTGATGCTCATCCTAAAAGCTGTGTAGCATTTTTTTTCATTGCATAGTTTCCTTTCTACCCACTCAAGTCCACTTAACGGAACTTCCCTATAAGGCTCTCTACTGCAATAATTATCTAGAAGGATGGCATAAGGAATCATAGCGTACAGCATGTCCATGTCGTCGTCCAGTAAGAGGTCATCATCCATGTCGTCGTCACTCGATGAATCACTCCACCAACTCATGATTTCAGAACCGATCACTTCAGAAGTTGAGGCTGCTCCATCTACCTGCGAAAAAAAATTGCAAACCAATGTTAGATTGTCAAGGAAACCTAATAATTAAATTAGAAGACAAAAAACATTACCAAGTTATGTTGTAGCAACATGAAAACTGCACAGCACCCATACTTGACACACCCATACATCCAACACCCAAACAATAACATATAAACAGATATACACATAGGTACAGTAACATATAAACACCAACATAGCTGCATAGAGAAACAGAACAATGTACAGAACAATCACCAAGCAGTAACCAACATAGAAACATATACAACAAACTGGAAATAGCCTAGACAACCACCACATTGGCATGCCATAGTTCACTGCATGATCAATTACAGCTCATAGTAGAATAGTCTGAATTAAAGGTTTTTGTTCAAGTAGACTACATATTAGAATTTAGTTCAGCATAGATATTAGTTGTCCTCCAATTACTTGGGGACGAGTGGCCAAGCATAATAACATAGGAGGCTCTAGGGAACGACCCTTCCAGCTGCTCTCATAGCATAGTTCTTGATGCACTCAACTCTGCTCTCCTCGGCAGTGTTGAGAAAAACATCCATCCATGTATCATTCTCAACAATCCTTTGCACGCCATTGAACCACAAGGCGGTGTGCTGTTTTTCATTCACTCCACACTCTCGTGCCATCTGCAGTACCTTCTTCACCTTCTCCTCTCTTACATTGTTCAATTGTAACATAGCCTGCAGTCTAGCCTGTCTTGCTTCCCTCCTGTCTGCTAGGTTTTCTTGGTACAGACTCATCTTCTGCATTTGTAAGTGCTCCATACTGTGCAATTTGCCCTCGAGGACGGCCAAGGCTCCTTTCTTGGACTTTTTGGTTGGGGTTGATGCAGTGGTGCTAGTACTACTGGCCCTCTTAGTGCCGCTGCTACGCGGCGTGTACTGGCTACGCGGAGTGTTGTGGCTACGCGGAGTCTGGTCGTCGGTGTCCTCCTCTGACTCGAAGTCCTCCCCCGCTGTATCCTGCCCACCTGCCTGCTGTTCAGCTGCATCGGGGCCGCTTGCACCAGGGCAGTATGAGGTGGAACCATCGGCTCTGACCTTGTGGAACATCAAGTCCATGTTCTCCAAATAAGGTGGCATCCCAGAATCCCTCAAGGCCAGATACGCATTGTTTCCCTGCACATGTTCATTAGGTAAGCAAATTATGAAAATATTATGCAGTATGGAAGTGGACACGGTATATGAGATGGCTACCTTTGCATTTTGTGCCCACCAATGGTCTGGAGCGATGATTGTGCCGTCTTCTAGAATGACTATCCCCGTAGCTGTGCGGACTACATTACAGAAGTCCCACAGGCCCTTTAGGTACTTCAGAATGTAGTCAAACTGAGTTTTAGTATGACGAAGGCCAGTTTCCCTACAAAAACCATCAGATATCTCCTTCCAACCTTGGGTAGTGATCACCCGAGTATGAAAGTTACGCTTCATGATTTGTTCGACATACAGTTCACAGAATTTGGCGATATGGCCTTCTGTCCAGCAACCTCTATTCGTCCTAGCCTAAATGTTTGTCGACAATGATACAATAATGAATATGTGCAAAAGTAATGGAATCATAATGAATATGTGCAAAAGTAATAGAATCGCTCATGGAGGTTGAATGTGCATAGGAATTTACCCGACGAGTGGCGACTGGAGGTGCTGGTACGCTGGCCTGGAAGTCGTAAGCCGGGGGTGCACGCGCCGCAGATCGACGACGGCCGCCGGCCCTGACCATTGGAGGTGGAGGTGGCAATCCGTCGCCCGTGGGGTCGACGGCAGGTACACCACCGCCTCGGCCTTGGGAGGACCCCGCAGCAGCTCCTCTCGCGGATCTAGAAATCCGCAACCCTAGGGTTCGCCCGCTCGGATGCGAGGTGCCCCTGCTGCTGCCAATGCCGGCGTTTTGGTCGCCGGAGTGGAGGAGATCCTGGAAGGACTCCACCCCGGGCCAACGCAGGGAGGGGTCGAGATCCATCGAGTTCCCTCCCTGCCCGGCGACGCCGGCCATGCCATAGGGGGGAGCGGGTGCAGAGAAAGTTGGGGATTGGGAGAAGAAGTCCAACATGTTGCTTCCCTCACCTTGTCCAGCCTCCTCACCGCCTTCGTAGCGAGCCCCATGGTAGAAGTCGTTGCCCCCGGTGGGTGCGCTTCCGTGGCCGAAGTGGTCGCTCCTGTCCATCTCCTTGGGGGAAAGGCCGGCGGTGTACAGATCCAACGTTCCCCGGTGCGGTTCTGGCGTCCGTGAGCGTGGACCTCGCCTTTGGCAAGGTGGATGCGGCGGCGGCGGCGCTCGGCGATGTGAGAGAGAGAAAGCGGTGCGGTAGAAAAGGGGAAGCAAGGCAAGGCCGGTGGTGTACGGATCCGGCGGTCCCGGGTGCGGATCTGGCGACCGGGAGGCTGGACCTCGCGTTTGGCAAGGTGGATGCGGCGGCGGCGGCGCTCGGCGATGTGAGAGAGAGGAAGCGGTGCGGTAGAAAAGGGGAAGCAAGGAAAGGCCGACGGCGTACGGATCCGGCGGTCCCGGGTGCGGATCTGGCGGCCGGGAGACTGGACGTCGGCTTTGGCAGGGGGATGCGACGGCGGCGGCGCTAGGGCACGAGGGAGAGAGCTCGCGTTGCTGTAGGAAAGGGGAAAGAAGAGGGAAGCGGTGGGAACGAGAAGGGGTGGCTCGCGACGACTCGAGGGGTGCGGCTGGTTTGGGGTTGCGGTGGGAGTTCGGGACCGGGCGGACAGGTGCTACAGTAACACGCGAAAATGAACAGTGGATAGTTTAGGGGGTGTTCAGATTACCAACTTTGCTACAGTAAAAAGTTAGCAATCTGAACACCCCCTTATGATCAAATTTGCCACCAACAGACAGAAGGGCAGGAGCGGCCCATGAGTCGAGGCACATTTTCTTTACGAATATACTAGCCCACAAGGTCACCAGTCGTCTCGTCCTAGGGTTTCCTTTCTTTCTCTTTTTCTATGCATACACAAGCCCTTGGCCGCCGCATCGCCGCCGCCCATCACGATCTACTGCTAAGCTGCTACGATTGCCAGTCGCCGGCGCACCATATTCCTCTTGCAGGTGCGTACCTGTGATTTCTTCTTCTCCGTTCCCCCCCCCCCCCCCCGGGGCGCCGCGATTCAGATTTGGATACTTGGATTTGTCGGGTTAGGCTGCAGGAGGATTGGGGGTTGGGTTGCAATGGGAGGATTGGGGTTTATGATTTCCGTTCGTTAATCGATTCGTGTTCGAATCGCAGGAATCAAGGTCAATTCAAATCGAAGGGATCAGATCTGAGTCTTTGGTTCGTGTGTATAGGATGCCATTGTCGATGCCAAGTCACGGTGAGCGTGATGCCCCTCGTACGTCAGAGCAGCCGACGGGGCAGCAGCACCTTTACCTCATCTTCGATGACTGGCCGTGGGGATACAGCTTCCGCAAGCTAAAGTTGCCGCGTCGCTCTCCCCATCAGCGGAGCTTGCGTCCTCTTGAGCAGCGGCTCTTGCGTCGGCATGAGCCTCGTCGGCCTAAGCATAAGAGCTTGCCGCCCCCTTGCATCCGCTTGGAGGCCCCGCGTCATCTTCCCTATCTCTTCGCCGCTGTTGGCACTGACATCATCGCGGTGCATCCCAGGAATGACTTTGGGAATGCCCCGTTGGCTGAATACATCATGCCCATCGTCGACGCCCGCTCGCTGGGTGTCAAGTTTGCCCCTGGGTTGCGTTTTCCAGGGGAACCCATCTTGATCACTGTCGGCAAGGAGGAGGTATTCGCTCTGGACACGGTCCAGTGCCGCTTCAGGATGCTCTCCATGAATCCACTCTGCCCCCTGCATGACTTGTCGTGGTGCGACCTCCCACCGCCGATGTTCGAGAGCTTCCAAGTCACCTCTTTTGCTGTAGACTCCGATGGACGGACCATCTTCGTCAGCACCGATTGTGCCACCTTCGCCTTCGACATTGTCAAGAGTGAATGGAAACAATCCTCCTATTGTTCGCTACCATTCGATGGCACTGCAAATTATGTCCATGCTCTAGACATCTTTGTCGGGTTCTCAAAAGCCCCAGACACCCATGGCCACCTTTGCTTCTGCAGGAAGTTAGGCGGTGATGAAAATGTGATTCCCGGCAAGGAGAATCTGTTTAGCAAGGACCCAGCTGAGAGTCATGTAGGCTTTACACTTGTCAACTTGGGAGGAAGTGAGCCTGGGTTTTGTCTTGTCGAGTGCGTCTCCATTACACAGGGCAAATCTGTCAACATGCAGCTGGATGAGGAGGGTGGAATGCAGCTGGATGAGGAGGGTGGCAATTGTGGAGAGCTAGATCAGCTCAAGAAGAATGTGGATGAGGGGGACGGCGCGTCTGGAAGCATGCATTATAGGTATCTTTACCGTTTGACGACATTCTCTCTCAGCTTTGACAACAATGGAGACCTGACGACTGGTGAGACTTGTGTGGTGCAATGCTACACGGTGCCTGAGGAAGTCTCTAAGGCGATCTGCCTTGCAGATCCTGTGGCATTTTGGCTGTGAAATGCAAAAATTATGTTGTGATGTTAATGAGGTCCAATGTTTAGTATTCTGTCAGTTGTGACTCTCACTTATTTATGTTTTAATCATGTGTAACTGTGACTAAGTTAACGTGTTGCCTTGCTGTGCTTTCCTGTGTAAGAGTTTGCAACATCTTTATTATTAATCAGTTTATTTTGTGCAGTATATCTTTATCTTATTTGATCTATGTTAGATACATTTCGTTCCTCCTGTCTGAATGAGAGGTGGTTGGCTGTGAAAGATGTAGATGCTTAGGCGTCAAGATTATCGGTTCCCATATGTTTATGCATAAGTGATAATAAACTAATATAAACTGCATTCTGCCGAAAAGCTATTATTTGCATGAAGCTAGTAAGTTCTGTCAACAGTTCTAGGCATTTGTAATTGCTCATAACTTTACATAGTCAATATTAATCGTACTAACCATCTTATAACAACATGAGCCTCTTGTTTTGAGCAATATCAGGGCTTACAGAAGTGCTATCAAATATTTTTACTTGGCAAAAGCAAAACTGAACAAGCCTGGCGAATCAGGGCGAACAACTGCATCATTCATTGACACGATGTCCTGTGGACATAAGATAAATGACGGCAACATGGGGGCTTCATTGGTGAAATGATCCCTGGACAATCTATCCAATCTTGAAGGCTTTACCTGCCATGCTGGATGAAGCAAAGACTACATACTGATACACTATATTTTAAAATCTTTACTGGGTAAAACCCATAGTTCATACACACAGTTCATGACAGCCTAGCTAAAATTTAGCCATTGACCATGTCTCTTCAGGTGTTGGTTTGGAGCCCTAGCTATCTTCCAAGACTAACTAAGACGCTAATTGACACCTCCTTTGCTTGAGACTACTTCCTTTGTTCCTGCGCGGTCTCTTTGAACGTCGTCGACTGCTGGGAGCCTCTTCTTTCTTAGTAGCTTAAGAATCTAGGATGGTAGCAGATAAGGCATGAACGTGCACCGGGGGTATACACAACTGAACATTTCTGGTAAGTTAACTATGCTCTTGTGGGTGACCAGACGATGATTGACATTCCATTCCATAAATGAAACAAAATAAAGGCAGAATATAATCCATAAACCAAATAGCCCCTCAGTCCACCAATTTACTTCCATGGATGTTTTGTACAGAAGGGCAGTGCCATTGTACTTTTGTCTCACGCAGAAGCATGTTCTCTTACATGAGAATCGTAGCAATTGACTACATAGCGGTAAGCATACAAAGAATGCGCATTGAACCTGTAAGGCTGTAAAGGTGCGTCAAGAATCTGCTTTTACAGAGGACCAGCAGGAGCAAAGCTTAGACTGGGTTCCCGACCAGCATGAAACTCTCACCGTCTGAGTATCTGCATATATCCTTGATTTTCAAATATCACATCTCAAACACAAAGTTAATAAACAAAGTGTGCAACACTAATGTGTCGACCGCCAAAACGCAATCATCACAACTATGATGATGATCATGCCAGCACATGCGATCCACGTCCACATAGTGTGTCCTCTCAATAAGCTTCCAAACAGAGTTTAATAGACCAACAGTGTTCAGGACATCCAAAGCTTTCCTTTAAGCGCTCTGCAGTGATGAAGTGAAGATGGATATCAGCAGTCTGATCAATTACACCAGGTACACCTTTTGGTGGAGGCCTAATGAATAGAGAAAACAAGTCAAAAGGGGATAAAATCAAATAAATGTATGCTGTGCATTTCAATTCTTACACTAGTGATTTTTTGTGTATTTTTGGCATGGCATCATGTGGCAGTCCAATTTCTAACAGTTACAGCTTCATATACAGTGAGATTATCAGTAAGGCTGAACAGGTAGATGTGGAGAGAGACAAGTTGGAGGTCTTCAACATAAGCATACTGTAAAACCAATGTTACATCATGAAGTACTAAGCTTGCTTTCTTCATTTTCATATGCACGAGGTAAGAAGCACATATGTTTCTTGAAGTAACAATACACACCGAACTATTAATCTTGAACCACTTCATTTTAGCATGAATAAAGAAAGATAAGTTGTCCACCAACAGACTGTTAGCACAAGCGCCCAACACGCAGTTATAAAAGAAAGTAAGAAACCATACAAGTGAGGAGTGCCAAGGGTGAGCAGTAAGCTTATGTCAGAAGCATCAAATTCTTCCATGTACACGCGTGCGAGCCATCCCCCAGCTGAATGCCCTATCGGTGATATCTTCCCACCTGAAAGCACGAAATGGTTCAGAATCAAGATAAGCCATCTCACATTCAGAACATCCTTATTTTTATTTATGTCAGTCAGCACATCAGCTTGACACTTGCAACAGCAGCTAAGATTCAGTCTGTAATTTAATAAAAAAAAATACAGGCTTCATAGCATACGCTAAATACGAAAACTTTTCATCGAGACAGACATAAGAAGCAAAGCTCAATACCTCCTTTTTTCTTTTTTTTTCTTTTTTTTTTTTGCAAATAATTGCTAACAACTAATGGATCATCAAGATTTATAGATTTCTTCATGCGCAGGCAAGACAAACCTGGACCGCATAGTTCCCTAGCCTCAGCGACTGCCTCCTCCACTCTCTTCAGGTACCTGCAATGAATACAGCACGATGCAAGCAAGGTGTTCGGTGAAACGCCTCGACGACTGTCCGCTGATCCTCTTCTGAGCAAAAGCATTACCAGTCGAGGACGGGGCGCGGGCGGAGCGTCCCTCGCCAGTAGTTGGCGTCGGCGAGCCCCGCGGCGTTGCGGAGCCAGTCGGGGCGCGTGACCCGCGCCACGACGGCCGCCGGCAGGCCGTGGTCCTCCCGCAGCGCCGCGGCGAGCCCCGCGTAGTCGCCCGTGTTGTTCCCTAGCCCCTGCGCCACTACGACGACAACACACGCCGCGTGTCACACGCAGGCACAACACAGGCAAAGGAAGAGAGAGGGAAAGGAGGGGGAAGAACGGGAGGAGGGCGCAACTGGGAGGATGACGGTCGGCCGCGGTGGCGTGGCGGTGCCGCCGGCGCTGGCGGCGGCTGCCGTGGCCCGGAGCCGCGGAGGCGAGAGGAGCGGGAGCATTGTCGCCGCCGTCCGGTGCCGAGTGGGGAGTGGCTCGCCGCCGTGGCGCGGCGTGCGCCTCTCGAAGCCGAGCCGCACTCGGGTTCGCGGTGGGGGCCATCTCGCTTCCCACCACCGTTCACTGTGGGTGGAACGCATGCGTTGGTAACCGTCGGATCGTGAGATCTATGGCTCCAGTTAACTAAGGAAATGTTTGGTTCTGCGTTCTGTAACGTAATCAGATTACGGCCGGTAAGCAATTCCATTAAGGCCATGTTCAGATTTCCAACTATTCACTATTTATTCCAACTTTTCACTATTCCTCCCTCACAAAACACGTTTTCCAACGAATGCTACAGTGTTTTTCTTATGCTACAGTGTTTTTCCTACAATCTAAACACACTCTAAACTTGTTTGGCTTGATGTGTTCCGTAATCAGATACCTTGTAATCAGATATCAGGCTATTCATATTTAATTCCACCCATCTTCTGATGTTATCTCTTTCTGTTACCACCGCATCGTCGAAGCTAGATGACTCAAGCATGCTTCCTGCTATCTAATTCCTTTACGGAGGTGTTTAGGAGGTGTTTGGTTTAGAAAGTGTAATGAAAACGTAAAGGTAAATGGAAACCACCGGTATCTAATTTCTATAGGCAGTTGTGTTTTGCTTGCAGGCGGTCCAAAAGATAGTGCAAACATCGGAGGTTGTGCATTTCTACTACAGATTTGGGCTTGGGCACGACTTCTAGTTGGACGACCTTTCAGTGAGGCTCCACCGGTACGTATAACATTCTCATTTTGATCTATATTAATTAGTTCATATTTTTTTGACCTTTTTTTCTCAGAGGCCTGGCCATTTCCTGATTCCATGCCCCCGTACGCCTATGTATGGAAAAATGCGGAGGCTGTTCGTGGACCTCCTCGTAGACGCTACACAGTTGGGGGTCGGCTACACTTGCAGGGTTAATGGAGCTGACCCGTGCACCTTGCATAGGTATTCAAAATTTCCCTAAATTTGGCAGCCTGATTAGCATTTTTTTTTAACAAAAAAAACATCAATGTGTCATCAGCAAACAACAAGTGAGACACACCAGGAGCCCCTCTGCATATTTTGAGGTCATATATTTTGTTGCATGTTTAGATCTATGATTTTCTATAAATAAAATAAATTTATAACTAAGCTCTATATATATGATGCAATGGGTATGAAATTTTTATTACAATTGAGTCATATGATATATGATGATTTTAAAAAGTTTAGGGATGTGTTTTACCCGGTTGGAGTTTGGGGATCCTTTGTGAATAACCTAAATGTGACTTTTACGTCCACACGGGGCGGAGCGGCCCACGAGCCCAGTTGAGGCACATTTCATTACGAATAGCCCACAAGGTCATCAGTCGTCCTTCCTAGGGTTTCCTTTCTTTCTACACAAGCGCTTGGCCGCCGCATCGTCTCCGACCGCCGCCGCCGCGGACGCCTTTGCCCATCACGATCAACTGCTAAGCCACTCCGATTGTCAGTTTCCGGCGCACCATATTCCTCTTGTAGGTGCGTACCTGCGATTTCTTCTTCTCCGTTGCCTCCCCCCGATTCAGATTTGGATACTTGGATTTGTCGGGTTGGGGTTGGGTTGCAGTGGGAGGATTGGGGTTTATTGGTTTCCGTTCGTTGATCGATTCTTCGTGTTCGAATGGCAGGAATCAAGGTGAATTCCGACTTGTGGCCAAATCGAAGGGAACAGATCTGAGTCTTTGCGCGCCTGTTCGTGTGTATAGGATGGCATTCTCGAAGCGAAGTCGCGGTGAGCGTGATGCCCCAGCTGGTGCGTCAAACCCGACGGGTCAGCAGCGCCTTTACCTCATCTTTGATGACTGGGACAACGGCTACAGCATCCGCGCGCTAAACTTGTCGAATGCCAGTGCTAAGCAGCGGCGCTTGCCGCCTCCTTTCATCCGCTTGGAGGCCACGCGTGGATATCCCGAGTTCTTTGCCGCCGTTGGCACTAAGATCATGGCGACGCATCCCAGGACTGATTTTCAAGAAATCCTGCCCATGATCGATGTCCGCTCGCGGGGCGTCAACCTTGCCCCTGGGGAGTTGTATCCGCATCATCCCATCTACCTCCCGGTCGGCGACGAGGAGCTATTCGCTCTGGACATGCACACCTTCAAGATGCTCTCCATGAAGCCACTCTGGCCCCCGCGGCTGGAACATGAATTCCGCAACCAAATCAGTTATTGGTCATGGTGCAACCTCCCGATGCCGACATTCAAGAGCGTGGACGTCACCTCCTATGCCGTGGACTCCGATGGACGAACCATCCTCGCCAGCACCGCTGCCGCGACCTTCGCCTTCAACCCCCAGTGTCATGAGTGGAAAAAGCGCGTTGAGTGGTCGCTGCCATTCTCCGGTCGCGCATACTTTGTCCATGGCCTGGACGTCTTTGTTGGGCTCCCAAAAGATGTAGACACCTTCGGCCACCTCTGCTTCTGCAGGTGGTTAGGTGATGATAAACATGTGTGGTTCAGCAAGGAGAATCTGTCAAGCAAGGACCCAGCTGAGAGTCATGTAGGCACTACACTAGTCTACTTGGGAGAAAACAGGTTCTGTCTTGTGGAGTGTGTCCGCAATGGGGATGACAAAGCTGTGCAGAAGTGGCTGGAGGAGTGGGATGGACAGGATCACATAGAGGAGAGCCCCCTAAGTGCACGTTGTCGTTTGACGACATTTTCTCTCAGCTCTGAGATGAATGGAGGCCTTATGGCTGCCAAGACTGCGGTGCAATGCTACAAGGTGCCTATGGAAGCATCTTTCGATGTGAATCCTGTGGCATTTTGGCTTTGAAATCATGCCGTGGTATTAATGAGGTCCAATGTTTAGCCTTTCTATATGTTTGAAATAATGTCTACACTCAACTGGGACTAAGTTAATGTATTGTCTTCCCTATGTTTTCTTGTGTATGAGTGCCGAGTTCGCAACAACATGTTTATTAGTAATATGTTTCTTTTGTTTGGTGATATCTCGATCTTATCTGTTCTACCATTAGATGTATATGCATTTCATTCCTCCTGTGTCATGTCTGAATGTGTGTGAGTACTCGAATTTATGCAGGTGTGGTTGGCCACGAAAGCAGACAGATGTTGTTAGGCCTCCATATATACGCCGTAATCTTTTGGTACATGAACATCAAAGCATTTGTTGTATGTTTGTAGTAAAGTTCTTGTGTATGTTGACAATACTGTACAATGACGGAGCCTTTGTGTGTTCAGCTAAATTTGTTAAATTTGCTTCTATATATTTCACTTCCCAGGTCAATGAAAATCTGTCCGGTTGTACGGTGCTAGTCCAGCTAATTTATATTTGTAAAATGCTAAAATCGTGTTCTGACTCATATTGAGTTACTATCTGTCTGATATTGAGTTATACTATCTTTAAATTTCATAGCAAAAAAAAAAAAAAGAAAGAAAAAATAGCGCTTACTTGAACTCACTAGTCATCAATAGCAAGTTGTTATTTGGTCTCCGCAGATATAAGGATTTCGCTCCATGCAACGTCCCGTAGCAGTCGGCAATTCAAATGCAATTTGCAATTGACGTTAGACTGCGGTAAATAAGTATTTTCAAATAAACATCATTAGCCACATTCAATCATCACGACACAAAGAAAGTACACATGCAATGGAATATTTTAGCCACATGTCAGAACAGCTGAAACCTTCAAGAACATAGGAGGAAGAAGGTGACACTCATCAGTTGTTAGACCGGCAACCTACCGATCGAGCGAAGTAGATTGATAAATGGGTTACCTACCGATCGAGGGATACCCGAAGTAGATTGATAAATGGGTTTCCGTTGGGACCAGGAACTTGATGGTGAACACGAGACAAGATTTAAGATAGATAGTACACATACACATGCGTTGCTACAGTCGAATATTACATGTGCTTTATTTAGTGTAGTGGAGAGTATGATTTTGGATGAGTTCGTTTTTTTTTTGTGTGTGTGTGTGTGTGTGTGATTTGGTTGTCTATTATTTTGTGGTTTCTTCCATTATGGAGGACTATTTTGTCATGATATATTTTGCTTTTGGTATGGCATATTTTACCTGGGATTATTTATTGGATTGTCAAACGCAATTCACCACAAAACTTTTATTTACCCTTTGCATCATTAATTTCCAAATGATCCAAGCATATCTTTGCTTTGGTATGACTTATGTTTATGGCGGATGGAAATTGGTTGACTTCTCTGTTGCTTCATATGTGGGGTTCTCCATTACGATTGAATCCTTGCTTAGAGTTTCTTTTCCGTGTACCTGCTTCCATCTAATTTCAGTTTAGGTGCATAGCTCCCTAAAACTGTGTCAATTGCACCACTTATGATTTGTAGGTTGCCCATAAGAAATTATCATTTAGTGTACATTTTTCTTGCACGTCGGCCTAATTGACCTCCCCGGTGAGTCCATGAATTTTTTTCTTTGTATTGTGTGCAACCGTACATTTTGCTTGTAAAGTTAGTCGTCTTTAGAGTTCTTTGCTTCCTTTGTGTGCCAAACCTGTATGTCTATTGTGAGTGAGTATAGTTATTTGAACTGGTTATAGATACACTGTATGGCTGGTTTGTCGCAAATACACGTACCACTTTAGCGACAACAGAAATGAACTTTCATTGTGACAGGATAAACAAGGTCGCTAGAACACATTTGATACAAATCCAACAGTCAATGAAACAATGATGTGAACGAAAAGAGAAACAATAGAGAGAGTGTCATTTTGTATCAACAAATAAGATCTAAGAAACATGCCATGCAGATAGTGCCAATGCCATTTCATATAATAGATCAATCCTGACAGCTTGGATCGTACTGTCAAACAAATATTTTCCTTTTCAACTAATCATTGATTTTTAACAAACATAGATTAGGCACGAGTCACGACCTTGTATAGTACTATGTCAATGTTCCAAAAATCTGAACCGTAACAGAAAAACACCTTGATATCCATCCCAGTGTGGTCTCTGCTCCTAGCTGCTCCAGTAGCTCCATGGCTGTGGTTACATTTAGGCACAACTATCAGTACGAACATACATTGGGAACCATATTTCATAGTTTACAATCTAAAATTTGCTTTCAATTTTCAATCAGCTCACAGGATATTTACTTGCTTTTATTTTGGAACTAACATGCTTTAATTAGCTTAACGTACTCTGGCATGTTTATGATTATTAATATTAATCAAAGAAATGAATCTGGCTGGTGAGTCAAAATCAAATATAGATGATAATACTATTTAGTTTGCAGAAAGTCAACATATTAGCATTTGGTATTAATAGGCAACATGCACAAAACTCATATTCAGTCTTTTACAACAGATTAGTAGAAGATTCTACCAAGCAGGAAACGTAACTTCCATTGCAATGTAATGTAGAATTGTAGATGCACACACGAGATGGCACTGCTCAAAGCTCCACTAAGCAGCACCAAACAATTTGAAACTCAGATTCTTCCTAAAAAAGAAAGAAAGAATACATAAGAAAATGCTAAACCCGATTCTTCAGTTTGGAAAGATTTTTTTTTCTACTGCTTATTTTATTCATTTATTTGCTTACCCATATTTTGTTACGCTTTAGCAGCAAAGAAACCAAGGTGGTGCGCTTTGCGCGCCCTATCATAGAAAAATAGAAAATATCCTGTTTTACAAACATGCAAAACCAAACAGCGCTATCATCTTATAGCAATGTAATAATGGATCTGATCATCTGAAGCTTTGGAGAAAATAGAGACGGTTCAAGCCTGAAAGCCATTGTTGTACTAAATTGAAAGAACAGAGGTATATGATCTATATTAAAAAAACAAATTGAAAGAATATCTTACCTTAACCATAATGCTGTTTAGATATTCTCAGCATAACATACCCTAAGTGCTCCTACAAAGAAAATAATTTGTTTTCAATGTAACAAAAAGGTTAAACAATACAAAGTAGAAATATTAAGATATCTGTTGACTGCCATTCAATCAATAGGGATTATCTTTGCAGTTGTTAAACAACTATGGTTAATTAGCAAATCCTATTGAAGTAAGGTAATTCAAGAAACATAAACATGAATAGAAAACAAAAGAAGCTATTCAAGATTCTTTGCCAACTCATGACTAAATAATTTAAGCTGTGCAGATAAAAAAGTTTCAGCCCTATCATAGAATAGAGATCTTTTGCTCCTTTTTATTTAGCCTTTTTTCACATGAGGAAACAAAAGAAAAAAAACACTATATATGCAAAGACACGCAAATAAGTGCACTACTGATGAACTGATCTATTACTTGATTCTTCATAGAGAACTGGTTGTAAACTCCAGCATTTCTTGCGTAGGTTATGTATCATAACAGAACAAAAAAATGTGATTTATCTTGGACAGGAAGGGCTCAAGAACAATCACAACAGAGATAAGCGCCGGGTCCAACCCAATCTCCTACATCACATCCGCATCTGCGTCTCCCTCCTCCACCTTCCCTCCAGATAACGACACCTCCCCTAGCGATTTCCAAGAAATTTGACCTTTTCTAATGAACGAATCGGCCAACATAGGACCAACAAAAGTTCAAGATTTACTCAATAAGGCAAGAAACACAGCGTCCTCGTACCAGAGTGGGAGTTGAGGGAGGAAGCGTGCTTGGTGAGGACCCGGGGCTGGCCGTTGGGGTCTGCGAAGAGGCATACGAGCACGGAGGCGGCCGAAGGCGGGATTTGCCCCCGCCGCTGCCCAAGTCCCCGTTGGCGCCGTCGCTCCACAACCCACTGTCGTCGTCCAAGCTCGTGTGCCGCATCGACCCGCGCAGGATCCTCTCGCCAGGGAGTGGCGCCGATGCGGAGGAGGCACTCCCAAGGAGCATGAGCAGGTGGCGTTCGAAGCAGTGTGGAAGGCCGAGGAGAAAGGGGCAAGCAGGCTAGATCTGAGTTTGTCCCTACGGGGCAGGGGCGGGAGGCGCGGCGTCATGGAGGTTGATTCCGCCGTGTTGCGCCATGGCTTGGCTGTCGCGATGCCCTAGTCTAGAGAGATGGAGAGCTAGAGGGGCAAGACAAGGCTAGAGGAGGCGGCAGCGGCGGCGGTGGGGAGGGAGAGGGCAGCCGTGGGGGATTTTTTTTTTATTTTTAACCTTTTTTTAATAATATTATATTATTAGCCGGCCCAGAAAAATATTTGGACCGCGTAGCCGTTTTGGCCCGCGCCGCATGTGGTGGCGCGGCAAAGGTGCCACGCTGGCCACCAGTGCCACTGGCGTAGCTGGCCGTGGCCCAGCGGGTGGTCGGGCCCTACCGCGCCACTCCTCCTGGCGCGGCACGACCATCTTCAGGGCCGCCGCGGGCCCTTTCTTCTTTCTTCCTCCTCTCCTTTCCTTCTCCAGCGCATGCATAACCGCCGCCGCCCCTCCGCCATTGCCGGCCAAATCCGGTCGTTTTGGCCTGGGAAAAGTGGGGGAAATCGATCTCCTCCCTCGTGTGAAGGTAATCCCCCCTTTTTTCCTTGTTTCACCGCGGGATTTGGAAAATATGAGTAGGTTTAGGTGTTTTAGGGTTTGAGAAATGTTTTGAAATTGTAGTGGTTCACATGGTAGTTTTTTACATTGTGATTGTTAGGATGAACGTAGTGTTTTCTATGCCCTTAATTTTAACATGTAGAATTAGTTGCATGCTTTTATTCTAAAATGTTGATGAGATATTATGTTTGTAGTGTATATTAGGCGTAATGCATTTGGCAAAACTCATGTTTTTTGTCTAATTGTCGTGGAAATGCTTATTTTGTAGATGGTTTGTTTAGTCCGTTGGTTTCATGGTGGGATTGTGAAAGAGAATGGGGAGTTTGAGAATATGAAAGAGTCACGCGAATGTTTGAAGTTGCTCCATGTTTGCAAGAGATAGTTGACTGTGCTCATAGTCATTTTAGTTGTGGGGTAGATGATGAGATTAGCTTGAAAGGCCGCGTTGATTGTGGTAGAGGAAGAGCGGCATACGCTCTAGTGGATCTGAAAACTAATGTTGAATGAGATCAATTTAAAAGATTAGTAGAGAATGCGTTCAAGGCGCATCACATTCCTAAGGGCCTTGTTGAGAGGAAGTTGAGGGAGTTCCTGACCTTGACTCAGGGCACTTACACGGTGTACCAGTAAGCCCAGGCTTTCAACAACCTTTGTCAGTACGTTGGTCATCATGCTGACAATGATGACAAGAAGAAGGAGAGGTTCCGTTATGGGGCTCAGCACCAAGTTGCAGGAGAGGCTGCTCAACATCAAGCCTGCCACTTATGCTGACTTGGTCAATGTGGCTATCGCTCAGGAGGATGCCATTATGACCCATAGAGCTGACAAGAAGAGGAAGGCTCCTGCTATCCCTACCAGTGGCAGAAAGCCACAGCGTTTCCGTATTGTTCCTCCACAGGGACAGCAGCGTGCAGGACAGTCTGGCCGCTGGGTGGTCAACACTCCTCAGCAGGGTGGTTCTCGCTTCCCACCGCAGCAGCCACAGCAGCAGAAGGCCCCGATGAAGCAGCAGCCAGCTCAGCCTGGAGCTGGGTATTCTTGCTACCGTTGCGGCAGTACCAGTCACTTCATCAGGGACTGTCCCCAGGGCAAGCAGCAGAACTCTGGCAACCAGCCAAACAAGGGCAAGTTGCAGAAGATTCACGTCAAGCAGGGAAGGGTCAACTTCACCACCTTGACTGACCTTCCCGAGGGAGCACCAGTAATGACGGGTAAATTTCTGATTCATAACCAACCTGCAGTCATTCTCTTCGATTCTGGTGCCACTCATAGTTTCATAAGTCCAAGATATGCTAAGAAATATGGGTTAAAATGCTTATCTACAAATGCGGCCTACAGAATAATAACCGCAGGAGGAAATTTGAATTTAAATCATATGATGCGTAAGGTGCCAATTAAACTGGGTAGTAGAGTTATCTTGACCGATCTGATTCTTTTAGAACTAGATGGGATAGATATAATTTTGGGAGCTAATTGGATGGCACAACACTAGGTTGTGTTAGATGTTGCTAAGAGAATTGTTGATATCAACTCACCTACACATGGATCTACCACACTCTATCTTCCGTCTCCCAACTCTTTGAGCTCATGTGTCTTTGTCATGACTGAACCCAAGCTTGAAGACATTCCTATTGTCTGTGAGTTCCCCGATGTCTTCCCAGACGACTTGCCTGGAATGCCACCGGATAGGGACATTGAGTTCGTTATCGAGCTACAACCAGGTACCGCACCTATTTCTAAAAGACCCTACAGAATGCCACCCGCAGAATTGGTAGAGATGAAAATTCAGCTCCAAGATTTACTGGACAAGGGTTTCATTCGTCCTAGTACATCACCTTGGGGTTATCCTGCCATATTTGTTAGCAAGAAGGATCACACCTTGAGGATGTGTATTGACTACCGGCCTCTCAATGCAGTCACCATAAAAAACAAGTACCCTCTCCCCCGCATTGATGTATTGTTCGATCAACTCGTCGGAGCCAAGGTATTCTCAAAAATTGATCTTCGTTCCGGATATCATCAAATCAAGATTCGTCCTTGTGATATTCCCAAGACGGCTTTCTCAACCCGCTATGGACTTTATGAATTCTTGGTTATGTCGTTCGGGCTGACTAATGCTCCTGCTTATTTCATGTATCTCATGAATTCGGTGTTCATGCCCGAGCTGGATAAGTTCGTAGTGGTTTTTATTGATGATATTCTTATCTATTCCAAGAATGAGGAAGAGCATGCCGAGCACCTCCGCATTGTTCTGCAACGACTCCGTGATCACAAGTTGTATGCCAAGTTCTCCAAATGTGAGTTTTGGCTGGATAGTGTGAAGTTCTTAGGTCACACTGTTTCTAAAGATGGTATCTCGGTTGATCCTACGAAAGTGCAACAAGTAATGGACTGGAAGCCTCCTACCTCGGTCCACGAAATCCGAAGCTTTCTGGGTTTGGCAGGTTATTATCACCGCTTTATTCCGGATTTCTCGCGAGTTGCCAAGCCAATGACCGAGCTATTGAAGAAGGGGCAGAAACTCGTGTGGGATGAGAAGTGTGAAGAGGCATTCCGCACATTGAGGAAGTTGTTGACCTCAGATCCTGTTCTGACTCAACCAGATAGCACCAAACCCTACGATGTCTATTGCGATGCTTCAGGCACCGGACTCGGTTGTGTTCTGATGCAAGAAAACCGAGTTATTGCTTATGCTTCACGTGCTCTCCGTCCCCATGAGTTGAATTATCCCACTCACGACCTTGAATTAGCAGCCGTGATTCACGCTCTGAAAATATGGAGGCACTATCTTATAGGAGTTCCTTGCAATGTGTATACCGATCACAAAAGTCTCAGGTACGTCTTCACTCAAGCTAACTTGAATATGAGGCAACGAAGATGGCTGGAGTTGGCAAAGGATTATGACATGAGTTTGCATTATCATCCCGGAAAGGCGAATGTGGTTGCGGATGCTTTGAGCCACAAGTCTCATTGCCATTACCTTTCGGTCGAATCATATGCCGACACTCTATGCCATGAGTTGGCGAAACTCAATCTCGAGATTGTTCCACATGGCTATTTGAACCACATATCCCTTGAGTCCACATTGCACGATGAGATCTTTCTGGCCCAGTAGACCGATAAGAAGGTCGGAGTCATTCGGGAGGAGCTGGCCAAGGGAACGGAGGAACGATATAACTATTTTCGTCAGGATGCCCGAGGCATGATATGGTTTGGGAACCGTATCGTCGTGCCTAAAGATCCGGAGTTACGGAAGAAAATTTTGAGTGAAGCTCACCACTCTAAGTTTTCTATTCACCCTGGCAGCAATAAGATGTACCAGGATATGAAGAAAACTTTTTGGTGGACCAAGATGAAGATGGATATCGCACGGTTTGTATCCGAGTGTGACACTTGCAGAAGAGTAAAGGCTAGTCATTTGAAGGCGGCTGGAACTCTTCAACCCTTGTCTATACCCTCATGGAAATGGGAGGACATCAGTATGGATTTCATTGTTGGCCTTCCCAAGACCGCACGAGGGCACGATTCTATATGGGTCATTGTGGACAGGCTCACAAAGACCGCCCACTTTATTCTGGTCAACACCACCTATGCCGTCAAGAAGTATGCCGAGATCTATCTCAACCAGATTGTACGTCTGCACGGGGTGCCTAGAACAATCATTTCGGACCGAGGTCTGCAGTTTGTGGCAAGGTTCTGGGAGCAACTCCATGCATCTCTCGGTACAAAGCTTATCCGAAGCTCGGCTTACCACCCGCAGACGGATGGGCAAACCGAATGGGTGAATCAAATCTTGGAAGACATGCTTAGAGCTTGTGTCATTCATTATGAGGCAAGTTGGGATAAATGTCTGCCTATTGCCGAATTCTCCTACAACAACAGTTACCAAGCAAGCTTGAAAATGGCACCTTTCGAAGTCTTGTATGGGAAAATGTGTCGAACTCCGTTATGTTGGTCTCAGCCTGGAGAGCGGGAGATATACGGACCCGACCTTGTGATTGAAGCCGAAGAGCAAGTCAGGGTTATTCGGGAAAACCTCAAAGCCGCTCAGTCTCGACAGAAGAGTTACGCTGATCGCCGAAGAATGCCTCTCAAGTTCGCAGCCGGTGATCATGTGTATCTTAAGGTTTCACCGACTCGAGGAGTCCAAAGGTTCGGAGTAAAGGGAAAGCTTGCACCCCGTTACGTCGGACCTCATGAAATCATTGAGAAATGTGGATCCGTGGCTTATCGTCTACGACTTCCCGACAAACTTTCAGCCGTACATAATGTCTTTCATATCTCACAACTCAAGAAGTGTATTCGAGTTCCGACTGAAGTCGTTGGACAAGAAGACGTGGAAGTTGAGCCCGATCTGACCTATGTTGCTCAACCTCTCAAAGTCCTTGACCAAAAAGAAAGGCACACGAGAAGGCGAGCAGTCAAGATGTATAAGATTCAGTGGGTTCATCACACTGAAGAAGAGGCAACATGGGAGACCGAGGAATATCTCAATCGCCATTATCCTGGATTTCTCACCACCCCTCCAGGTACCGCATGTTCCGCACTTTCTAGCATTCCCGAATCTCGGGACGAGATTCTTTTTAAGGGGGTAGGCTGTAACACCCCTGGTGTTAATTAACACTAAAATAAGGGTTAAACTAAGTAAAACATAATTCAAAAGTGGAATTATAGAAAATGAAGAAAATTTCCCAAAGTTGAGCCAAAAACCATTCAAATGGAGCAATAAAGAAAACTTTGAAAACTTCCTAAGAACTTGAAAAAGTGCAAATGGGAAAGTTGGAGTATAAGTCAAACCAAGAAACTTCTCTTTTTAAACCATAGCGTAAAAATGCTTGGAAGCATCTCAAAATTCAGACCCTAACCTTGGAATTTGAAATTTCCAATTCAAATTCAAAGCTAAAATAGAATCTTAGCCAAAACTCAAACTTTTACCACAGAACATCAAAATCTCCAAAAAGAAAAGTTGTACATCCTCACATTTCTGAACTTTACCTCCATTGGCACTTTGGCCAATTTTGCCATCTAGCCCCTTGAATTTCAAAAATTCAGTTTAAAACAGGGCTTTACCCCCTTTTGAATCACTGCCAAATCTTCAACTTTTTCTCATAATCTCAAGTGCAGGAATGTGTCCCATGAAATTCTAAACAACATTCATGTTGGAAGATTTCCGAGTTACGTTCAAATTTTTGGAGTTTGAGCCATGCCAACCAAGTTGACTTTGCACCGGGCGAGGCGCGCTCACGGGGTGCCCACGCCGCGCTCGCGCGTGCCCGAGCTCGCCGCCGACAGCGCCCTGCCGCCTGCCGTCCTCGCCTGAGCCGGCCAATGGCACGGCTGCGTGTTCCCGCTCATGGAGCATGCGTCTGGCCAGGTCGCGTGGCCAATGGCGCACTGTAGCGCAGACCCGAGCCTTGCCGTCGTGTCGCCGCCAAGAGCCGCCGGACAAAACCGCCGCCGCCGTTGCCCATCGGTCCATCGTGCGACTTTCGCGACCCGAGCGTCTCTTTTTCCTTCTGCCCTGTCCCTTCTCCTCGCCCACGCGCGCTCTGCCGCTTTGCCGCTCGGCTGCGCGCGCGTTGACGCCGGAAAAAAGCACCAACGGCCCGCGCACGCCGCTGCCGCGCGCGACAGCTCGCCGCGCTGCCCTAGCCTCCATCCAGTGCCGCTCGAGCACCATCTCCCTCCCCTCTACCTTCTACTTAAACCCCCAAACAGTCCCCTCCCTCTTCCGCGCCGAAAACGCTCGCCGGAGTTCGCAGAGCCGCCGCCGAGCTCGCTCACGCGGCCAGCCCTCTCCGCTTCTCCTCTGGCCAAACCAAGGAGCGCACTAGCTTCCCCATCACCCACTGCCACTCCCCGACCAAACCCCAACTTGTTTCCGCCACTGCAGCCGCCGGCGCAGCTCGCCGGAGAAGCTCGGGCTTCCGCCGTCGGCCACGCACGTGGACAGCCCGCTCCACTCCTCCTCCGGCTGAACCGAGGGCACCAACAGCTTCGCCGTGACACGCTGGTGCTCATCGACCCCTTCCCCGACCCTCTCCAACACCGACGCCGCCGCTCGCCGCTCGCCGGAGTTGCCGAGCCGCCACCGCCGTCGCCGACCACGTTCCCGGCCATCCCCGCCGTTGACTTCTAGCTCCAAGGAACCGCGGTGAGCCCCTCTGCGCATTGCGCCACTCACCGAGGCCGGAGACCCCGTCTCGCCGCCGGCGTGCGAACGCCGACGAGCTCGGGGACTCATTTGTATCTTCTTTCTTTTTCTAGGGGGCCGACTGTAAGTTTTCAGGGACCCTTTTGTAAGGATTCAAAACTTCTAGGGTCCACGGCGCAAAATAGATTCTACCCTTTGAGCACTATTCACTGCAATCTTCAAAAATTCGTAGAAAAAATCGTAGAAAAATCAGAAAAATGCCAAACCAATTTTGTAGTGACCAGTGAATCTAGAAGTCCAACTTCTTCCTTTGCACCTCACTCAGTTGAGGCTTAGTTTACAGTTTAAAAATTTACAAAGTTCGAGTAACTTTCTTCATAACTGGAAATCTACTCATGCACTGGGCTGAACTTTGGATATGTTAAGCTTATGGTTGACATAGGATCTCTGCCCAAGTGGTGCACAAAAATTTCCAGTGGATTTAGAACTATGAATTTTCAAACTTATACCCTGCTGTTTTAGCAAATAAATCGTAGAAAATAATTCACTCAGTGAAAAATCACCTCCTTCACACAGAAGACTAATCAAGACATTAGAAACCTTAGAAAAATGAGGATGGTAATTTTTGGACACTGAAAAATGGCTAAATGATTTTTTGTAGTTTACACATGGTAAAATTCCACAAAAGTAACCATAAATCAATCCCTCTTGCAAACTTGCAGAGAGGTCACTCTTGGTGACCTAAGTCACTGTGCCAAGTGGCGTGGACAGAAACCTTGTGGTTATTTTTGTAGGAATTTATTTTTTTTCTAGGCAAAAAGATAAGAACATTTATAATAAATTATAGAAAAATCACCTTGAGCCAAGTTTTGGGCTAGGCTCCTGCCTTGGCATGAGAAAGCCTCTGGCCAAATGGCACCTGAAAATAATATTCCTAAGTTCACCTTTTGAATAATAGAAAAAAGACTTGAATGGTGGAAAAGAGAAGAAAAAGAAAAAGAAAAGAGAAAAACCTAAATCTCATAAATTAAACTCAAGGTTCAAAATGAAAAGCATATATTCACTTATAATTAATGTTTATCCTTTTCAATTCATTACCCAAGAATTAAGCAAACCCTAAATCTATTAAATCTCGATACCTAAACATTTCATGCATCTCGTGTAGATTCGGGTCTCGCCGACGGAGTCTACGAGCTAGTCCCCGCTGCCGAGGAGATTGCCCAGGAGTCTGAGGTGAACGCGGTGCACGTGGATCCGAGCCCCGAGCAGGAGTACCACTTCGAGCCGGAAGGCAAGCCCCGGGGCATAACCTAACTTTATTTTACGAGTTTTACTTTGATTATATGTTTGCGCATTTAAGTTTCAAGGAGTTGAATGAAACCCTAGATTGCATGATCATAGGTTCCTTTGATTGAACACTAGTATGTTAGGTTCGATAGTCGCTATGCTTAAAACCGTTAGAAGTCGAGTGTTTCCGACACTCGCGAGATATAGGAGTTGTATGCCTACTCATATCAGAAACGCTAGAGATGATTATAGATACCCGTCTATCGATGGTTTAATTGGAAACATGTGGTACTTTTGTGTCAAGCTTTTGAATGTACCACACATATGCACGGGTCATGGGACCGGTAAGTCCCGGTACCCGATTGATGCGAGTAGGTCCGACAGCCCTCTGTCTTGGAAACGTTATCCCATGGGCACATGGGGGTAGTTGTGTGAGTCCCAGTAGTGGTGAACCTCTACTCCGAGGCTTTGGGACTCGGGAGCCACTCGCAGAGAGAGGAGAAAGGATTGGGGTGTGTTGGCATTTCCAACCATTCCGTGTGTGTGGGTTTTCTCTGGCCAGGTAGTAAATTCGGTTCGAACTGTCCGCTTCTCGCGGTTAATGAGACTGCTTGACCGATGTATGACATATTATGAAGAGAACTTGGAAGGATGAAATCTTTGTATGGAATAATTGTATTGCAAAACTTGTTTGTCTAGCTAGGCTCACCTAGAATGGATAGGTTAAAGAAATAAAAAAAAATCAAAATGGATAAACTAGAAATCAGCTTAGTCGCTTTTGGCAAAAGAACCCCATTAGCCAAATAGCGTCTCATTGTAGGAGTCGGTGATGTAGTGATCACCAGTCGGGTAAGTCTTGTTGAGTATAACTAGTATACTCAGCCTTGCTTGTGGCTTAAATTTTCAGGACCGTCCCCTCAGGAGGTAGCTGCCTCTATGGCTTGGGCCTCCCAGCTTCCTCCTGGTTACAGCATCGAGTGGGAGCCGACCTCTCCCGAGGATCGTGAGGAGTAGCGTCACGACTGACTTCATCGTGACGATACTATGGATCGTCGCTAGTATCTCGTTTACTTTCCGCTGCATGAACTTGAACTATTTTATTATCATTTCAATTTGGTTGTAATAACTCTGAGACTTGTTGTAATTTGAATTGTGGAATAATGTGATCTTTGGAACTCACCTTCGAGTGAGCGTATGGACGGACGATCTTCAGTTGCAGTTAGTCGAGCTCGACTCGACGGTCGTGCCCGCACTTAGGAACATTTAAGTGTATTAGCGCCAATGAAAAGTGAAATATACTTAAGTGGGCCTATTTCTCGGGTAAGATCGCTACAACATCGCCCTCGGGCGTGCCGTCCGCCACGCTTCCAGTTGCCACGACAACGCCACCCTCCGTGTCGCCTCTGGCTGCCTCGACTACGCCAACCCCGCCTTCTACATCACGCCCAGCACCAGCACCAGCACCGAAGGTTGTGGCACCTACGCACCCAATGATACCCCGTGCATGCGTGGGCATCTTCAAGCCGCACCCCAAGTTTGCCATGCAGGTGTCCAATGATGCGCCGGCCTCGACCCCAACCATCTCCCCTGTGCCTTCCTCTGCGCGGGCAGCCCTCCGTGATCCCAACTGGCGTGCAACAATGCAACGCGAGTTCGACGCATTGCAAGCCAACAGCACCTGGCGCCTTGTGGACCGGCCTCCTCGGGCACACGTCGTCAGTGGCAAATGGGTAATCAAACACAAGCTTAACCCCGATGGATCGCTTGAGCGATACAAGGCTCGGCGGGTCGTTCGAGGATTCACACAGCGCACCGGCGTCGACTTCGGTGAAACCTTTACGCCGGTGGTCAAACCGGCGACCATCCGCACCGTGCTGACGCTGGTCGCGGCCTCGGGCTGGTCTACTCGGCAACTCGACGTCTCCAACGCCTTTCTCCATGGCAACCTCAACGAACATGTTCTGTGTCAACAACCGGTTGGTTTTGTTGATTCAGCACAACCAGATGTCGTCTGCTTGCTGAACAAGTCGCTATACGGCCTCGAGCAAGCGCCGCGCGCCTGGTTCTAGCATTTTACGGCCTTCATCACCACGCTTGGCTTCACGGCGACACGCTCGGACTCATCCCTGTTCGTCCTGCGCCACGGCCGCAACACCGCCTACCTCCTCCTCTACGTCGACGACATTGTTCTCACGGCTTCATCAACTGTGCTTCTCGACAACATCATCACCAGCTTGCTCCAGGAATTCTCTGTCAAGGACCTCGGCGCCCTCAGCTTCTTCCTAGGCATCGATGTCAAGCGCACCGAGCGAGGCTTCTTCCTCTCCCAAGCACGTTACGCCGCGGACCTTCTCGAGCGCGCCGACATGGCGAACTGCAAGTCCATGCTCACGCCCATCGACTGCAAGAGCAAGCTCCCAGCATCAACTGGTCCCGTCAGCGACACCACGTTCTACCGAAGCATGGCCGGAGCTCTCCAGTACCTCACCATCACTCGCCCGGACCTTGCTCACGCTGTGCAACAAGCGTGTCTGCATATGCACGATCCTCGCGAGTGCCATTTGTCGCTGCTGAAACGGATTCTGCCCTACGTCCGCGGAACAACAGCTCTCAGCCTTCGTATCCATGCTTCGCCGTCGCGATCCATCGTCGCCTACTCCGACGCCGACTGGGCGGGCTGCCCAGACACACGTCGATCGACTTCGGGCTGCTGCATCTTCCTCGGGGACTCATTGGTGTCTTGGTCCTCCAAACGCCAACCAACGGTCTCCCGATCAAGCGCCGAAGCTGAGTACCGTGTCGTGGCCAACGCGACAGCCGAGTGCATCTGGCTCCGACAGCTACTCGGCGAGCTACACTGCATCATCAACAAAGCCACGATCGCCTACTGTGACAACATCTCCGCCGTGTACATGTCTGCCAATCCAGTACATCAAGCGCACCAAGCACGTCGAGCTGGACATCCACTTCGTTCGTGAACGCGTCGCATTGGGCGAGCTCCGCGTCCTCCATGTGTCGCCGACGTGATGACAAAAGGACTTCCAACGGTTGTCTTCACAGTTCACCAACATGAGACTGTGGGGGGTGTTGCAGCACACTTCTTGGTCAGCTGGCCCAACGGCCTGCGCATGCATAGCAAACGCGCGCGTCGTCCACGTTGCCCGCGTCCTCCACGACGCCACCGCCGCTCGCTCGCCAAGCTCCCGCACTGCTCGCTCGCCTGCATGCCTCGCGATAGGGTAGTTAGTTAGAGCCTCTCCTCCACATGTGTATGTATAAATACAACAGTGATCAATACAATTGTTGTTGAGTTGGTCATTACTTCCACTGTTTCAGTCTGGCTTCGTGAAATCGTAAACGTCTGGATACTATGTTGTTCTTCATGCCACTGTCACTGACAACAACATGTCATGCCTAATCCTTTGTGTTTCAGATCTGTCTGGCGTCCCATTTTTTTTATTTTGACTGATAAGTATACAAGAGGAGATTTTGAAACACCAATCATTCAGAAAGTTAAGCTCGTTCCGGCAAAGGTAAGTATACAAAACAAGACAGAAATAAATCCCCGCTCTTCGTGTCACTGTCAGTGCTAACATGTAGTTGATCTTCATGCCATTCATGGCAGATTAAGGCCTTGTTTAGGCCTTGTTTAGATCGCCAACTTTCGCCAACTTATTTTGCTAACTTGTCACATCAAATGTTTGGACACTAATTAGAAGTATTAAACATAGGTGTAAAAATAAATTAATTACATAGATGGACTCCACATCGTGAGACGAATCTATTAATCCTAATTAATTCGTTATTAGACACTGTCATGCTACAGTAACCCGTCATTAAAAATGCACTAATGACGGCACATATTAGGCTTAATAGATTCATCCTGCGATGTAGAGTCCATCTGTGTAATTAGTTTTATAATTAGTCTATATTTAGTACTCCTAATTAGTGTCAAAAGGATGGATGTGATATTTCGCCAACTTTCACCAACTTCTCTCCCTCCATCTAAACAAGGCCTAAGTAAGCTTGTTATTATTTACAAAAGAAGAGATGCGTGCTGGTTCAACCTTGGCCTCATGATTGGAATACACATCACCAAAACGGATCATCATCTCTCTCCTTTTTCTCGAAGAAATTTGGACTTGTAAGGAATGCATACCTAGAGAGCTCTAGCTAACCCAAAATGACTCATGAGATACATACCAAATTGAACCTAATCATGTTCAACGATGATGACAATGCGTCAAGCTGAACAGTAACCGTCTCTTCTTCTCTACTCGTCAGTTAGTTGCTGGCATTATTCTCGAGACAGAATTTCTGGCCTCTAAGATGGAATGTTGTACGCATGCGCGTTGAACACATTTTGGAGTCAATGCAACTATGCAAGAAAGATGGGAGCAAAGCTGAAAACTAAAGGAAACGCTTGTGAAAAGTTTGTTACTGTGGTCTGCGGACTGTCACCGACCTTCGTTCACCACTCCCACGCAAGATGGAACTGTGTCATACATCGGTGATTGCCGGCGAGCTCACCTCGGTGTCGTCGGCGTCGCCGTCCCCGGCGGCGCCGAAGGTGTCGACGTTCACCACGTTCCTGCACGCCGGCGGCCGTCCGGTCCCCTTCTTCCCCCACATCATGACGTGTCCCTCCTCTTCCTCCTCGTCGTTGTCGCACTTGAAGACATCTTCCAGGTGGTCATCATCAGCTTCTCCACCTCCGTCCGTCCACAACCTCAGGAAGCTCTCGCCGTCCTCACCTCCGGCGCCACCACCACCATCGACATCGCCGCCCACGGCCACCCTCGCCATCGTAGCCAGGAACAAGACAAGAACCACCAAGAACACCATCGTCCTAGTGGCACCTCTCCTGCCTCCCTCCATTGCTGCACACCCCATGGTTGATCGATCCTATTAGCTTCTGCAGCTGCCTGGCTAATGGCGCGGCGCCAAGACGTCTGGTCGCATGCGCACGCGTATACCTTGGCTTGCAAGCGTGTAGCAGTAGTAGGTTTATAGCAGCAGCAGTGATCGAGCAGGAGAGGGAGCTGTGCGAGTAGGAGGAAGAAAGAGGACGGGAGGAGGGGGAGGACATGAAGTGCAAGTGAATAATAAAATGTGCGTGCGACAGAGGGAGGTGTGGTTTGTTTATGCTTTACTCATCCTCTGAAAAAAGACCCCTCCTTTCCCCTTGGCATTTTTTCTCAAATCATGTTGTGGCGTCCATTTCTACGTTCCTATCGATCTTGTACTTATTCGCCGATGAAATCTCTTGCAAGGCAATGCTAATAGTATGCTGAAATATGACGATGAGGGTAACGTTTATTGAGTTTATGAACAACAATCGTAACGTTTATTGAGTTTATGAACAAACATCGTAATGTTTATTGAGTTTATGATCAAAATGTTGCAGCACATATGTTAGTTAAAAAAAAATATACATCCCTGAAAGCAAGAGAGAAAAGGGGAGGTTAGTAAGAATCTATTACATGGATCTATTTCAGTAGCAATAGCCCTTCTTTTTTTAAATCTAAATTAAATTATAGCCCTTCTATTACAGTTCCGACAACTGTAATCTAAATTATAAGCTAGCTTAAATCTAAGCATGGTGGCCATGTTAAAAGAAATCGGCGGTAATTGGCAGATCAAACACACAATTTCAGCCAAGCCAGTGAGAATAATGGTACCCTTAATCCGCTAAAGAAGGATCAATAGAAATAAGCCAAATTTCAGGTTTCCTCAGCTGCCGTAGTGCTAATACAAATCCATGCAACAGTTTCACGACAGTTCAGGTTCTTCGTAGTTCCTAGCTGTCGTGGTGCTAATACAAATCCATAACAGTTTCACGATAGTTCTAGGCTCTGGGGTTCAACCAAAAGTGATTCTACTGAACTCGTAGGAAGCCACATATAACCAGGAAATAGAGCTACAATGGGAAATTAACATCTTTTCCATCCCAATGCCAGGCAATCCTCTGAAGCTCGCCGGCATTAAACATCTCCTCATGCAGCGTGCAGACCAAATCTGGATCCATCAAATTGAGCATGTTGCAAGCGTCACGAAAATCAAACATATCACCATTGATCAAAGGTTGTGGCTGCTGCGGTGGTAATGCAAGCACCGCATTGTTTGCCATGTTAGCTGCTTGTTGTTGCTGCTGGGAAAAATTAGGGCAGTGCCGTCTATATCCGGGATGAGGATAAATGGTTGTCTGAGCACACAGATAATTCACTGCTCCTAGCGCTGCTTCCCGAGCTTCTTCTGAATTGTTGGGGTGCTGTGAGACAGCAAGGACAATTGCGCTGGCAACTGCTCTGGCTTCCCCACTCTGTAATGGAGCTGCTTGAAAACCAGGCAAGGCTGCAAAATCAGCATTGGCTAGTGGGTTCAATACTGCCTGGTTTTTCAAGTTAACAACTCTTAAGGCTGCAGCAAAACCCTCCTCTTTCCCCACCATTGCAGGAACACCAGTGTAATCTTGGATCAAATGACTTTCACCATTCCGCCTTACCCTCAGACAGTTCTCTCCATTTCCATTGCCAACCTTTAGGCTTGTACTCAAGAAACTCTCAAGAAATTGTACAATTGAATTTGGTCCAGGATAAGGATTAGGACCAGGGTGGAAGGAGGCAACTCGCATGAGTTGATGTAAATAACGATTTTCTATTCCATTGGACACCCAAGTCGGAGAGCTAATGTGGGGCTCCATGTGTGCCATAACAATATTGAATAGCTGAATATTCCTCTTCTTCATTGCCATTAGGAGAGAATACAATTTAGTGAATAGCGTAGACACGCCAATTGCATCTTCAAGGGCTGGATGGGTCTTCAGCAGCAGATGTTGGTTGGGTTGAAAATTGTCCAGAATGTGGAGGAGTTTTCTCACTACAGGTGGTATATTAGGAAACTGCTGTGTCCTATAAATATGATCTCGAGCAAAGTGAGCCAGCCTAATCATATCCCTATTCTGGTTCTGGTTGTTCACTGGGACAAGTCTATCCATAATTCCCAAGCTACCCTTCAAAACGCCACTTAAGTCCACATAAAAAGCATCAGCAGGTAGGTGCCCAACAGGTCCTAGACCATCTCCATCTAGTGAGAAATTATGCTCAAGTAGCCTAAGCCACCAGTAGACCAATGCTGCAATTGAAAATCTCACTCTGTCGGAAGAAACTAGGCATTGACGAGCATCTCCAGGAACAATCTGCACTACCACTGGATCCTCTTGAGCAGCAAAAACAGCAAGAGTGGAACGGACCACTTCACCTTCCCTCAAGAACAAGCACCTCACATGATTCTAAAAATAAAATTGAACAAACAGAAACAAAAGACATTAGAAACTGCAAAGCATCACATGACAATCAAACAAGTCCAAAAATAAACATTACCAAAGACCACAACTAAAAAATAACGAGCATGGAACAAAATCCACTTTCTGAAAGGACTAATATACTAGCAGAACTGAACATTCAAGAATTTAATTTGGTGCATTCAAATTTCAAAACTACAGAAATCACGCAACAAGCATGCATAATCCTACAAAAACAACTTATTTCTCCTTTGCAAAAACAGCAGAAACTAGTACATTAAATAGAACTGGCCATTCAGGGAAAACGTGTACAGCATAAACGAGCACAGCGTAAACAACATAGCCAAAACATCGCATAAACTGGGAACATAGGAGACGCCTGGAAAACCTACCGGGACGTTCTCCATCAGCTCTTCTTCTCGAGCTATCTGTTGACATATAGCAAAAAAAAAAAAATTAACTGAGGCAGACCTTTTCATGCATTCAAACCATAGCTTCCACATATAGCAAAAAAAAAAATAACTGTCAGGATTCCAAAAAAATCAAACTCCAAAGTCTAAACATCGACTTCCATACAACCAAAGTGATCAACCACGCATGGAATCCCCAAAGAGAATGAAAGATCAGAGATGCTCAACCCTAAATTGGTCCGAGATGGAAACAAGACGAAGCCCGCAAAAACACGTCATTGGCGAGACACGGGAAACCAACGATGAAATTCAAAGTCATGTAAGACCAGGGGGAGAAGCTACCAGTGCATCAGCACCAGGGAAGCCTGGAGATCCGAGCCTCAAGCCTGCAGATCCAGACCAATGTAAAAATCAACGCCAATAGAAATTGGCAGGTTTTCAAAATAGCAAAGACAAAAAAAAAAGTTGTAGACGCCTAACTATAACCCATACAAGAATGGGGAACAAGCTCCCAACAGAAACAATACAACTGAAAACTAAAACAAAATAACTTGACACCACATGTACAACTATCTCAGGCAAACGACTATTAAGCATGCTGTGTCAAATGCAGAGGTTTAGAGATGGCTCGAAATGCATTTACTTGTATGCAAAGGGTGGCAACGATGAACAACGTTTTATTGAGGATACCAGCAAATCCCCAGATTTTAAAGGCTATGAATCACAAGCTTTTATCGTCAGGTAATAAATATGCAATTCCAGCTTTGAATACAGAACATATATAAAAGGAAAAGAAAATCTCAAAATCACATGGTACTCCATCGGAAATAACTAGATAGTCACATCAGCTGTATGTCACTTAACCAACAAAAGGACTCTATCCAAGCTACATCTTCCGAAGCTACATCTTCCGAAACAAACAATGCTGAGTTAACAAATTGCTATTGGTATCTGACAAGGTCACTCAAGTTTTCAATGGCCAGAAGATCCCAAATCCACAATGCGTCTAAAATTATTTGCAGACTACAGACAAAGCAGCAGTGCAGCACCAAAGTGAAATGAGCAAGGGATCACAATGAAAATGAAGTAAAAAAAGATAAAGTGAAAATTATATATTAAAAGGTAAAAAAAAGATAACACAAAATCAAGGAAGACGTGATTATAACATTAAAAACTTAATTAAAAGGCTATATGATATTACGCATATATGCAGTCCGAAGGTAAACGGTGATGAACATACAAGCACCGCAGGTCAATGTAAAGTACATATTTATGGCATACAGGATGCATGAGTTCTGGAAATCTAGAGAAAATTCACAGGAGAGCTGAACTTGGAACATCACATCAAATTTTGCAGGCAAAATTGCAGTTCTTAGATATAACAAAATGACATAAAAACTGTTTACTCAGGATAGCTAAGAAAAACAGCCAGACATTTTACATCAGTAGTAAGTAGAAGGTAAACGAAACGTGGACAAACATACAGTGGCTTAGGAGCGAGGCAGGGCATGGAGAGAAAAGTACTCACAATGTATATAGGAGGGCGGGCAACAAAGACACAAAGAAGGCGGGAAGCTGAGTGCGGGGGTCTGCAAAAACAAACAACAAAAGAAACCAATGGTTGGTGGGGTTACATCAAAAGAATACAACTTGCAACGATATGTACTTGCTGCATAAATATTTCATGCAGGGCCAAGAGTAAAAAAAAAAAGGCCAAATGATATGCAACTCACAAAAGAAACTAGTGGAGCGAACAAGAAGCAACACTACTACATTAACCCGTAATGTTTTAATCTAAGAAATGGGACAAACCTTCACAGAAACATCACAAGGAACAGTAGGCAAAGAAATGCCATTGCATGAGTGCTTGATATTAATTACTAAGACTACTAAATTTGGTTACAAAGAAAAGCAAATCAAACAGTCAAAACTAAATGTTGAGTATGTGACAGGAGAAAAGAGGAGGGGTGAAGAGAAAAGTGCTCAAAAATTTCCTGCTGCTACTAAGACTACCAAATTATGTTACAAAGCAGCGGCAAATCAAACAGCCACAACTAAACATTGAGCACGGAGAAGGAGAAAAGAGGAGGGTGAAGAGAAGTGCTCACAAATTTCCTACTGCTAGGATGGCAGGCAACAAAACCACTGATATGGTGGAAGCTGACTGGGAAACTGCAAACAAAAAAATACAAGAAAAAATTAGTACAACAGTCATATTGGTATAAAAAATTGCACCTATAAGCTTGTTTGGTGGCACTGAAAAACAGCTGGCTTGCTGATAGCCCAAAAGCAGTGACAACATATTCCTTCCATACCCCCACATGCATGGTGACATTTCAACCAAGCTACTACACCTAGAGATTTCACACAACAAACTAGGACAGCATCATCAAGAATTCAGGATTACCGTCATCAACACAATTTAGAATTCAACTAGGATTGCAGTTTGCATTGTTCACTCATTCATCCAGTGACATCCACACAAAAAAAACAAAGTAACAGATGTTCCAAGTTTTAATAGGCTATAGCTGTTTAGAAAATTACCCACAACTTTCCTGCCGCAGTATATAGGAGGGCAGGCAACAAAGACACAGAGAATGCAGGAAGCTTCAGTGTGGGGGGTCTGCAAAACAGACAACAAAACAAAACGTTACTGATAAGTAATTGGTGCATAAATGTTTGGTGCAGGTCCAAAGTAAATCCTAATGACATAGAAATGTTGCCTGATGCTACAAACTTAAAATGTACTATCTATGAAACATGACAGGGTGACTCAGTACAGTGATCCTAGTTAAGAGTAACAGAAGCCAAGGAAATGCCAATGCCTGACGGCTGATAAAAAGAAGGCAGTCAAAAGCACAAGTGTAATTGAACACTGAACTGATAGTTAAATTTGCTTTACTAACATAAAAAAGGAGACACTAGAAAATTAGCATGAGGCAAATTAGTTATTAGAGTTTTGTAAAACAAAATAGATATTATAGAAGGCATATCATACATACAAATTAGTATGAGGCATGATCAAACTCGAAAAACAGGAAAAACAATCCTACCATTGGCTACAAATTTAAACAACTTAATAAATATTTCAGAGCGAAGGAATGAAAAAGGCAGATATAAAAAAAGTACGACACAACGAACTAACCATGAAGGAATCCCACAAGAAAAAGCTAACACACAGGACATACTCCAAGGAAAACATTTAGTAGTAGAATAGCAGGCATCTGTATTTTGAAGAACTAAAGTACAAAAACCAGACAGCACGACACAAGTGATACTAACAGAACCCTTGCCTTCCATAGCATTGGCAAAACTGATGTTAAAACAGATGCCAAACATGACCAAAACACACCAAACCTCCCAACAATGCCAAACATTCATGTTGTACAGAACAGTCTGCACATACATGCCAAAACAATTACCAGTCTATCTAACACAATGGATCCAAACAAAAACATCACGGGCTGATTTTCCTTGTGAGCTAAGTCACTTCAGACACTGAAAAAAGCATAGTGAGAAAAAGAAAAATGATCAGGAGACCTAAAGCATTGTTGTACCTCACTGACTGGAGACGATCATAAAGGTAAAAAATGGGAGCAAACAAGTCTGTCGTACAGAATACACAACCGAAGGCAGCAGCCGTAAAAATCACCTAGAGAACCAAATACAGTAGCCGTAAAACTTCCGTAGACAACCAAATGCAGCAAATACAGTAGCCGTAAAACTTCCGTAGACAACCAAATGCAGCAGCCGTAAAAATCACCTAGGTAACCAAATGGGTCTGATCTGACGAAGGTGATGCGCCGGCCAAGTGGATAGAGGAGGGAGGAAGGAGAACGAGCTGGGCGGAGAAATGGAGGAAATGGAAATAAATCTGAGATGTGACCGTTGGGGGATGGGTGGGGGAGGTGGACAGACGCGGGAGCATTTAAAATAAAGGGCTTTGGGAATCCGAAAAAATAAAGCACAGATCTCAACGCACAAATCGAACAGACAAAAATTTGACAGATTCATGGTTAAAAATTTGGCGACAGATAAATACTCCCTCTGTCCCAGTTTATATGCAATTGTAGGATTTGAATTGAAAACTTAGTAGTTGTGTGAAATTACATTAGTGTCCTTCTGTACTGGTGGCATACGCACGGTTAAGAACCAAGTATACGGAGGTCTCGATGTTTCCAGGCAGCTGTGCCGCAGTGCGTTCCTTCATTTCTTCCGGGGCCCATGGTGCCGTGGATGCATGCTCATGCTGCCACGTACTCCAGGCTGCTGGTGCCGTGGTGCAGACTTCTGCTGCCAGGCTGATGGTACTTTAGGCCTTGAGTCTCGCGTGCAGTTAAATTGGGAAAAAATTTAAATGCTCTAAGTGTACATAAACTGGGACGGAGGGAGTAGCAATTTTCAGCACCCAAAAAAACATACTACAAAGTCTAAACGTTGACTTCCATGCAGCAAAGTTATCAGCCCCGCCTGGAAACCCCAAAAAGATTGAAACATCAGAGAAGTTCAACCCTAAGCATTGGTCCGAGAAGGAAACAAGAGCAAACCCGCAAACGATACGTCATTGTAAGACCGGGGGAGAAGCTACCAGTGGAGCAACGCCGAGAAAGCCTGGAGATCCGAGACTGCAGATCCGGACAGGCGAGCAAGGTAGGGAGCCTGCAGATCTGGAGAACCCGCCAAAACGCCCGTCGGGAACCTGCAGATCTGGAGCGCACGCCAGAAAAACAAGAGGAAGCCCGCAAAGGATTAACACCGTCATCGGCGAGACACGTCATTGTAAGAACAGGGGGAGAAGCTACCAGTGAAGCAGCGCCGGGGAAGCCTCAGAGCCTGTAGATCCGGAGCCTCGGATCTCCAGACGAGCGAGGTCGGGAGCCTGGAGATCCGGAGAACTCGCGAAAACGCCCGTCGGGAAGATGCAGATCTGGAGCGCACGCCAGAAAAACAAGACCGAAATCAAAACGATGGTTTTCGTATCAGCAAAAAAAGAACAGGTCCTTAAATCCACCATGCCTAGCGAGTGTACCTGCGAGTTTGGAGGCGACCGGGAGAGTGAGACCGAAAAACCCTAGGATATCTTATAGGGTTCGCCGATCGCCGCGCGCTTGCACCAGTCATCTGGGCCTCCCAGTGGCCTCTTCAGCTCTGGGCCTCCCAGTGGCCGCTTCAGCTCTGGGCCTCCCAGGGGCCGCTTGGAGGCTGGCCGCTGGGCCTCTTCGGCTCCTCCAGGCTCCTCTCCTCTGGAGGGCCTCCAGTCCAGTGGATTCATTGCAAAGGGATTAGGGCCGGTGGCCTTTGCAAGAGTCTGGATTCGACGGCTCGGCCGCCGGAGAAGACGAAGGCGAGAGGCACCGGCGACGGACCGCCAGAGGCGCTGAAGACCGGCGGGGGTGCTCTCTCCCAAAGAGAGGATTAGGAGCGTCATGCATGTAGACAGGGTAACGAAAAGGAGACTCCGCCAAGAGGATGGACTTACTCATGCCTCACGTCGACGATGTCGTAGCCTCATCACCGTCGATGCTGAACCGGCAGGAAAGATCCTCGCGACGCAGGAAGGATCCTCGGCGACGAGAACCAGCAGGCAGGATCCTCGGCGACGAGATCTGAAGTCTGCCCGCAGGAAAGATACTCGGCGATGCAGGAAATATCCTCGGCGACGAGAGCAGGCGGCGACGAGAACATAGGCAGGCAAGATCCTCGGCGACGAGATCTGACGTCTGCCGAGGCCGGTAAAGGCATCGATGCGAATGGGAACCGGGAGAAGAAGGGCCCCGGAGAACGCCATCGGGTAGACTTATTTATAGCACGGGAGGGAGAAACGTATGAAACCTAGCTTTGTTTTTTTTTTCTTTTGTAAAAGCGAAGAAAAGATATTATATTTGGAAAGAAATAGATATTAATCTCTGCCCTACCATATACTACCCGGCTGGCTATTGGTTAATACTGTTGAACAATATTGGCATTGGTTAATGGTGTCAAAGAATATTACGGTAGGACGATGCGATGCGTTTTTGCACGTTAACGTTGTATTTTGCGTTACGTGGCGAACATATCTAGCCGTCGTGATGCATTTTTTGCACGGTACCACTGTATTTTCCGTGGTGAATACACACAACTGTTCATTATGTATTTTTTGCACGTTAACATTATTGTATTTTCTCTGGTGAATGCAGCGGGCAGCCGGTACACTCAAACTTTTCCTTTTTGTTTAGTTCACGTATATCTTCTCTAGATATTCACTATTCATTAAATATTCACTATTTTTTCATGTTACAAAATACGCTTCACAACAAAATTGTTATAGTATTTTTTCCAATTATCCACCATCTAAACAACACCTTATATATGTTTTCCCTCGAAAAACAATGGCAACTGGGGTCTTCTGGGGAGGCGCGGCCGGCCATGCTTTTTAAATAAAATATTGTTGCGTGATGGTACCCTAACATTATTTTTTTCTTCCTTCGAGATTTTTCATAAAGATAACTACGTGATGGCACGCACCAACAAAGTCGTGGGTCCACTGAAAGAGAAATGAGCGGCCGGTAGTGCGTGGCCGGTTGGACTCTCTGCGCATTAAATAAAGGCAGTGGTGGACCGCGTGAGACAGCGACCACGCATTCACGCCTCGTGCGTTGCACAGCGATCTACGGCGCCAAGATTTTTTCATTCGTTGTGAGCAGTCATTCAGATCTACGGCGCCAAGATTTTTTCATTCGCTCGAATAAGTGGTTGGAAAGAAAAGTTGTTGAGTCTAGGAGGTAAGTAAATTCTCATCAAATCGATAGCTCAAGCAATACCAGTATATGCGATGATGGTGTTTAGGCTTCCCCAAAAAATTTACAAAGGAGTCACTGACACCATATCACAGTACTGGTGGGGCGATGACGACGAGAAGAAGAGAATACATTGGTCGGCGTGGTGGAAAATGTGTATACCGAAGCTGAAAGGTGGAATGGGATTCAGGGATCTACAGAGCTTCAATCTGGCTTTGCTAGCAAAACAAGTATGGAGGTTGCTGTGCGCCCCAGATTCTCTATGTGCAAAGGTGTTAAGGGCAAAATATTATCCAGATGGAAATCTATTAAATGCTAAACCAAAGCAGGGTTCTTCTTTTACTTGGCAAAGTATCCTTGCAGGTTTGGAGTGCTTCAAAAAGGGATATATTTGGAGGGTTGGGGATGGAACCCAAATTAACATATGGGATGACCCATGGATTCCTGCTAGCCATAATTTACGCATTCAGACTCCAAGAGGACCAAGATTGGTAACAACTGTAAATGAGTTAATTAGCCCGGTAGATGGCCTCTGGGATGAAAACCTGGTCCGTGCTCTTTTCTGGCAGGTGGATGCGGAACGAATTTTACAAATTCCTCTGCATTACGGTAGGGAGGACACAGTTGCCTGGCACTTTAATCGGAGTGGTCTTTTCTCTGTTCGATCTGCTTACCATGTGCAATGGGAACATAAATATGGCAGTCGTCCAGGTCTAGATCAAGCTGGAGGCTCAAATTTCACGAAGGTATGGGATACACTCTGGAAGCTGAAATTACCTAGTAAAGTAAAGATCTTTGGTTGGCGAATGTCCGATCTGTCATTCGGGCTGTGAGGATGTGAGGCATGTATTGTTTACTTGTCAGAGAGCCCATGCGATTTGGCGCTGTTTGGGAGTGTGGGATCGAATCCGGGAAGTAATAATTGAAGATCATTCAGGCTCAGTTATTCTGGAGGAGATCCTTCGAAGAAATATATTGCTATCAGAACTGAATAATGTGGGTTTTTCAGAGCTTATTTTGACGGGAGGATGGTACATATGGTGGGAAAGAAGACAGGTAGTTCATGGAGAATCCGTGCAAAGCTTTGCAAGGTCAGCAATGTCAATTGTTGTGCTAACTTAGAACTACATTAACTCCACAAAGAAGGAGGTCCGGGAGAAGGAGGGATGGAAGAGGCCAAATGAAGATTTTGTTAAACTCAATATTGATGGGAGCTTTTGTGAAGATACAGGCACAGGTGCTACGGGTGCTATTATTAGAGATCATACAGGTGGAGTGGTTGCCATGAGGCAACGATACTTAACACATGTTGGTGATGCACCCATGGCAGAGGCTTATGCGTTGCTGGATGGACTTCGTCTTGCGGAACAAGTCGGTTGCAACCGGATGATAGTTAACTCGGATTGTGTGCAGGTTGTAAACTCAATACTCGACGGCTTCTCAGCAACCACAGCAGCGGCAATTTACGATGAATGCTTATCAAGTTGGATGTCCTTTAGTTCAATATCCATAGAGCATTGTAATAGGGATGCCAACCAAGTAGCACATGAGTTAGCAAAAAATTCTTTCGTCAATAGGACTTCCTATACTTGGGCCGATGAGCCGCCTAGTTTTCTCATGGCTACTTTGGCAAATGATGTAATCTTATTTCATAATCAATAAAGTCAGCCATGATGGCATTCCCTCAAAAAAAAAATACACGCACCCCTCCTCCCCCGCCCCCCCCCCCTACGTATCTACGGCCACGCGTTTCATTCTACAGTAACGCTCTCACTCCTCAAACGGCCATCGCGAAAATCGTGCGGGATGACGTTAACGCCTCCTCTCTAGAGTACAAGTATGCATACGGGTACGCCGAGCTTAAGTTTACATTATCGTAAGCTTTGGCATATCGGCAGTCAGTAGTATACGTAAGCTTCTTCACGTCCAGGCTCCAGGTCAAATACGTACGTACCATCTGCTCCATGCATGGCGTCAAATACGTACGTACCATCTGCTCCATGCATGGCGCGGGGTGAAGCAAAGCAGCGCCGGCCGTGCACACCAGCGAAATGCAAAGGCCCTTGATGGCCGTGCATGCAGGGTTGCAGACCAGACTTGAAGGCGCGGGCTTGGGCGGTCGCTTCGATAGGGGATGGGGCCATGCGGGAGCTAGACACGATGCGCCATGCGTGAATGCGTCGGTCGCAGTTATCGAACAAACTTTAGGCCGTGTTTCAAAAAGCATTTTTTACATGCTATTTATTTCTCTCACAGAATATGTGTCTCTAAATTTTTTTTTCATCTTTTCTATTCATCTCCTCACATAACACATATCCCAGAAAAAAATATTTTTTTCAACCCTGAACTAAACAACCCCTTATTCTCCCACGTACGCGGCCTCACCCTCGTCGACGTCGTCGTCCATCTGGCTCCCACGCTGCCTCCCCTGGTTTTCTTTCATCCATCCGCGAGCGTATCCCACAGATCACGCCTACTCCCCCTGATCCATCGCACGTGCCCTTTCCGTCGCACCCCGCCTCCCGGCTGTGTTCAGATTAAAAAAAAGAAAGTACTTCTTCAACTAGTTTTTCTTATTCATCCAACTCACAGCACTATTTATCTAGCAAAAGTACTTTTCACTTCCAATCTGAACGCAGCCGTAGTCCCATCAGGCCATCCACGCTCGCCCTCCCTGGCCGCCTCCGCCTGTATCACGCCGTCAGCGCCACCCTTCTCGAGGGACACCTGTAGTCTCACGCCGCTGCTCAAAGGCGGCGAGGAGGCTGGCCGCTGTGGTTGTTGTCGTAGTCGCATCCAGGCTAGCGAGGGGAGGGGAGAGCGGAGGAAGGCGGGGGTCAAAGCCGAGGAGACCGCCAAATCGAATGGGGGCGCGCAGGCTGGGGATGAAAACGATCGGAAACGATCGGCGGAAGGCTCCACCACTTTCACTTTCATATTATTTTTTCGATAACGAAAACGATACGATAATGTCGAAAATGAGAATGGCGTCGGTATTCTGGTAATATCGGAAACGAAAGTATACGATCGACAACATATCGATAACGGTCGAAAACTCACAAAACGATAATTCAAAAGCGATATAGACATTAGAGACAATATATTGATAGAGTTTCAAAATCAGCACATATTATGTATAAGTATATGATGGATGATGATGATGTAAGCAGCTTGTGATCTTAGATATATCTCTCCTAGTGGTTGTGATAACTGTAGCCGATATCAAGGCTATGTACACCCTGCCCGACTTGTCCGACGTTCTAAAGTCACCAAAATCTCTATCTTCTACTTAGGGATGCAGGCGGGGCGGGTTCTTATACGAACCCGTTTAGCCGCCCCGCAAAATTATGTCTCGTGGCGCTTTTTGGCACAGCTGCAACTTTTAGCGGCCTCATGTTTCTAAGGCCCCGTTTAGTTCCCCAAACATTCTCCAAAAATACACTATTCATCCAATTTTTTCCTATTCATCATCTCTCTTCTACTCACATAACACTATTCATCTACAGTGTTTTTCTGGTGAACAGTGTATTTTTAGGGAATCTTTTCGCAATCTAAACACACCCTAAACCCACCGACGCCAGTGGACAGCAGAGGAAACCCGCATACCCCGCAAGGCCCCGCAGCTTCAAGTATGGACGGCACTCTGTACATCCCTTTGCTTCGGGCTTGTTTAGATGCATGCTAAAAAATTAGAATTTGGAGAAACATCTAAAAAATTAGATCTTAGGTGTTTAGATCCATTTGCTTATTTTTTAGCAAACGGTGTTTAGACCCATTTGCTAATTTTGAAGTGGGCCCCACATATATGGGTTGCAGCCGTCGGCTCTCGGAGGCGAGCAGGCTCACAGATAGGCTGGTTTCAGTAGGCCCCACATGTTTGGCCCAACAGTATCTCTTGATAGGCTGATCTAATTTTTTATATGTGTTTAGATAGAATTGAGCTACTTTTTTAGCTTTTAGTTTTTTTACGCTCAACTAAACGGGCCCTTCGTCTAATTGCTTGGTGAAATAGGACTACAGAACGCATCGGGCAGAGCTTGCGGCGCCAGTAGCGCACACCGATGGTGACGATTAACGAAGCAGGAGCTCGGTCACCAACGCCAGTCGCCAGGAAGACGGAGCGGGAGCACTGCTCCCTCACGTCATCTCTACTAGCAAGCGGGAGCACTGCTGGCTGGCTGGTCCTGGTCCCTCACGTCATCTCTCTCAATTCAAGCAAGTAAGCCACCTCCAATCCAAGCATATGTAGCAATTTCTCCATCGATTTAGTTCATCCCTGTACTCTTCTCCAATCGACCAGCAAGCAAACAATCAGGCCAATCCGAAAAGAGAAGGGGCAGCGTAGGGGCGGCGCAGAGTGCAGCACCAAACCGGTTGGGCCACGAGGGAAGACCGAGGGGGCGTCGGCGCTGATCTTGATTTGGTGCAGGAGCACGCGGCAGCCCGGCAGCCAGGGGATGAAGGGGCACGCCGCACGCGAGAAGGCCTCGAGACTCGGGAGCCGCAGCAAGCCGACGGCCGGCGTTGGGGCGCAGCGCGACAGATGGACTGGTTTGTCGGCCACATCGGCGGCGGCGCGTGCCGGCGAGCGCCGAGCCGAAGCGGCCGGCAAGGGGCCGACGCGCACCGGCCGATGGCGGCGGCAGAGGCACGGCTAGAGCTATGGCGTCGGCTTGATCGAGATAGAGATGAAGATGTGGATGGAGAAAACTACCTGGTTACTATGCGGGATTTTGCGAGTTTAGTTGGTTTGCCGCAAAGGCCACAAAATATATCCTATCCGCTAGTTTGGACTTGTGGGCAGCCTCATTCCCGCAAGCAATCGTTCGTGGCAGGCTTTACGGGTTTGTGGCTGGCCACAACCCGCCCCGCCTGCATCCCTACTTCTACTACTAAAAAGAAGGTAGTCGTCGACCGCCCCCCTTCGCGACCGCGAGTCCTCCTCCCGTCCGCGTGAATTAGGTACGAAAATTGAAACCCCCATGATGTCGCCCTCGCCAATGCATGCGTGCTTCCGTGGCTGAGTAGGCGGGACGCCGTCCAGGCAGCGACGGTGGAGCTCATGTGAGGGCCGGCGAAGAGCAGCGCCTCCCGTAGACACGTGACCTCCGCCTCGGTCGTGGCACGCTCGTCCCTGTACATGGAGGCTATCAGGCCCTGCAGCATGTCGTCGTCGGCAAGGCCGGAGCCCCTGTGTGTGCCCTGTCACGACGGCCGTGCCCCAGGGTCGGGAGGTAGGGGAAGAGCATGCTGATGGGGTGCAGGCCGCCGACGATCGAGCTCGTGTGTCGATGACACCTCGCCGTGCATGTGGTCCCGAACCCCCAGCAGGCACGGACTTGCGATTAGCATCAGGACGTTGTCCATCTCCTGCTTCAGATCCACCATGCCGCACTGTCCTGATTTTGCATAGTATTCCTGCGTGCATTATGCTTACTAGTATGGTTCGCGCGCTTCGCCGCTCGCGCATACATGAGCGAAAGATACGATGCCTTTCCCATTGACAATCTCTTTTCAATATATTTCTTAGTTTTACCTATTTACATACTTTGTCAAGGAATACATGGTTCTGTACTTGCGCACAACATTGCAACTTAGAACCACTATCCACGAATCGAATGGCCAAACTGTTGGATAATTATCTGCAATAGGCAATATTTTAATTCCAAAGGTTATAATTAAATTCACAAATATTTGCATGACTATAGGGAGTGAAACAATCCATGTGCACGTGTTCAGATTTAACACTGATTTAAACAAGAACACAAATAAAAAAAAAGGATAGCAGTTCGGACATCGAAATGTACCCGGGGGCGGGACCTTTGATTGTGGCATCGGTTGCGCAATTACCAGCTGGAGGAATACCATCCGAACTCATGGTGTTCCTCGACTGGCCTTGCTCGAAGGAGTCGTACAGATTTGACGCAGGAAGATCCGTTGATGCAGTGCAGTCCGTGCGTCGGAGTCGTATAGGAAGAAGACGCGGCGCGGTGTAGTCGTTCGACGGCGGCGGAGTGTCCAGGACGGTGAACCGTACGCCGGTGAAGACGCAGCGGTTCTGGGGGAGCAGGCGCGTGAAGACGCTCCCTAGAAACCTGATTGCCTCGGTATCCCGAGCAGGATCTCGAAGAGGCAACGATGTCGGTGGCACATGCTCTCGCCGGTGATGTGCGCGCAGCGCCGGCGATGGGGAGGCAGAGTTGCAGCAGAGGAAGGAGGAGGAGGTGTGTCTCAGATCTAAATCTCAACGGAGAGGATGGCTCTGTTTATATAGCCCTCGGGGAAAGACGAGAGGATGAACCTGGACGGGAGAGAATCGAGAAGGCTGAATTATGGTATCATTGATTGCCATAACCAGCCCTTCCAATTACCGCGTCTTCAATTGCCATAACCAGCAAAAGAGAGACCCCTCCCGCACGTCAGGCTCAGGCACGGCACGCCTCGCCACGCCTACGGCTCGGCGAGGCGAGCGAGCACGCGCGTGTGGCACACCAATCTCCCCTTACCGGCTTCACAAGAGGTGCAACAAAGGTTAACTCTTTAAGTCGGTTGAGATTCTTTTCCACTACCAATATGGTTTTAACCATAATAACTATAACATTAAAAGTAGGCTATAATCCTTTAGAATAAATAGAATAATGGGCCAGGCCCAAATATTCTAACACAAACATGGTGCATCACAATTCACAAATACTTAAACCGTCAAAGGCAACATGTGTGCCACATCATAGCTCAAGAGTATGATGAGCTGGATAGGTTCCCCTGGTTATAACTACACCTGCAAGTTGAAGATGATAGGCAGCTAAGACCTCACATTCTATATTTATTCTTTTTTCCAATAAGTTCTCTGCATATGCCAAGTGACAAATATAAGATTTCTAAAAACATGATTATTTATCTCACGCAGACAACCATAAATAAAATAATAGAAAGCATCACAACCAATAGTCACAATAATACAATAGCAGTTTCTATTTTGTCATGCCTCTTAGACACAATTTACTTAGATACTACATGCCATTGCTGGACTGTTTTAAACCGTGTAAAGGGCGGGATAAATATTTTCCAAGGAAGTATACGTCTCTTGTCTCACATGGAAAGAGGGTAGCTTAGATATACTCTTAACATAGTTAGTGAGGCAAATGCACAGGAAATGACCACTAACCTAGCTCCAGCTAAAGTAATTTTGCGTAAAACAAAAAATTTCAAGACAATTCAGTTGCGTCGCACAGTATATTTTTCTGGGAAGAGCTCCGGTTCAGGCTGAGAGGGAAAGCAAAGCAGACCATTAGTTACAGAGCCGAAACAGTAAAACCAAGATAGAAAGTGACAAAGTAGTGGCAAAGAAGCCAAATACTGCATTTTAACTTATACTTAAGAAAGCACCATGCGAGTATTGAAGACCCAGAGGCCTGATCGGGAATTTGACATCAGCAATAATGTTCTGAATGTTGAAGTCCTTAAATAACAGAAATAAGATTTTTTTTAAAGGCAACAGAAATAAGAATTTCAGTGGCAATATACCAAAGCATGGAACTACTACCTTCAGTTTTGTAATAAAATCAGTATCCTGGGTGACGCGAGTATGGTGCAAACAACAAAATAATTATTATTCAGGCACCCCTTAATAGATTAAGCATGTTTACATTAAGAGTAAACAACTCAAAAGTACCTTTCTAACTGCAAGTTTAAATTGTTGTTCACCTTTTGCTCTATTACAGACATGGCAAATCATAGCAAGTCTTCCTTTATATTGCATACATGTAGGAGAATGGCTTCGCTGACAGAATCTCCTTAGGAGAATCTTTAAGAAAAGGGATAGCTAAAAATAACCCATTTATGTATCTAGAAGGGGTTTGCACTAAATTTTAATGGTGAAATAATTAAATTATAATAGGATCTAATTAACTCATCCTGTCAGACAAAGAAGAACATGCACATCATCCTTTGCTTACCGTTTTTCTTACAAATACCCCATGATGAGGTGAACAGATTCATATACTGCCTTGCTACTAAGCTCCTAATTCTTTAAAAGACAAGAAGAACAAATCACAAACTGTAGCATATCTATATTATTATTAAATATATAACTAAAATGTATAACTAACATTTAATGATGGGTAGAGATCAAAGATTCAATTATCTGAATCATTATTAAAGAATAACATCTATTTATTGCTAGCAACACATCCTTTCTGAAGCAAGATCTGAACAATGTTATGTATAGTCTAGGAGGCATAAACGATAATGTAACATAAATTACTCGAAATTATATTATTTCGGAGCATTACCTTTAGTGTTTCACCAGAAATCTTTTGTCATAAAAAGGCTTCCCCATGACTGACAACCTTTGTTGAGTTTCTGACATAGCTGCAAGGACACCAAGATCAGGAGCTATTTTGAAATTGCTTTACCGAACAGTTGGAAAACATATCAGTGTGAATGTAAGTCAAAATGAGACATTAATGTTCTATATTGCATCATGTCAACTGTCAAGTTTACCATATTAACCAATATAAATTAGAGTCAAATAAGAACCACAGTAACCTACAAATTCCAACATACGTGGCTGACATGTCGTTGCTTCCTTATCTGTTTTCTGTCCCTGCATACTTGTGGGAGCTAAGAGGATACCACTGTGCAGGTGCTGTTCCAAAAGGTGGCCGGCGGGATCCCTCAAATTGAACCCATTGAAGTGATTTGGAAACATGAAAAGAAAGAATATGTGAGAGATTTGGTCTCATTCGACGGCTACACCATGAGGGAAAAGAAGGCATATAGCTGAGATCTGCTACAAACGAAGCCATGTAGTTTGGTGTCGGTCGCATGCACACTTGCCGGTCGCACTGCTTGGAGAGGCCAAAGAACGCAACCGCAAATAACAAATGCTGTCGCTCCTGCATGGCCGAGCAATATATCAAGAGGAAACAACGGCGAAGATGAGAAAGCAGACCAAGATGCAGTACCAGAACAGAAGAAAATACGCTGGAGAGAAAGAACCTCCGCAAGGATGAAGACCGTTGGAAGACGCCGGCGCCGGAAGCAAGACCACTCGTGCAGCAGCCACCGGTGAAAGCGGTAGGATTAGAACGGGGATGAGTGAAGAGGTGAACAAACCCTAGCTTACCCAGGAAGCTGCGGCAGCCGACGGACGAAGGCAGGCGGAAGGCAAACAGAGAGTGCCGCCGAACACGCAAATGGGCCAAGCTGTGACAAAAATGAGAAAGGGTGTGCGCACATCGACAACGCCGTTGCCGGGCCGCATTACACCCCGTAAAACTTTACCTATACGGCCCAACCGAAACATATGTAAAAAACGACCACCGGGCCACACGGCCGAGAGCGATACGCCGCAGCGCCGGAGCTCTCCCGTCGCGCGGATTCTATCAGAGATGAAAGGTTACATATGCATAATATATGGTGTGTGTGCGTATGACTAAGAACGTTGATCAGACACCCACATGATGCTGTTTGAGAGAGAAAGGTCATTGCTTGTGCTGTCTGTCTACACGTGGTATGCCTGTATCAAACCTGTTATTCAGTTAGTTTTTCGTGGTAGAGAAACTGCTGACAGATTACCTGCCTGCTTGAAACGGCAGAGAATATAATTCAGTTACGTATTGTATTAATTAAAAGAAAGAAATTATCCTGATTTTGATCTATGGCCATGTTCAGATTCCCAACTATTCACTATTCATTCCAACTTTTCACTATTCATTTCAACTTTTCACTATTCCTCCCTCACAAAACACGTTTCCCAGCGAATGCTACAGTGTTTTTTCCTACAATCTAAACACACCCTATATATATGGCTCACTCTCTGTTTCAAAAGGTGGCATCTTAATTAGATGCTTGGTTGACTGTAAGCTATGACAGCTACTAGCTAGGATCATAAGTTATTTTACCAATTAATAACTAACAATCCTATGGCAGGTTGATGTTGCAATAAAGTTGTGCTATATTCAATAGTTCAATTACCAGTTAATAATTTCTCATAATTTAGTGTTTTTAGGCTCTTGGTTTGCAGTGGTTTCAAGTTTAGTGTATTTTCATTTCTTAATCCACAGTGCATCTTCAGTCATGTGTATCTATTTTCATTTCGTAGTAGTAGAGATTTTGTTTCAAACCATTAGGTGACTAAGCCAACGAAAGTGGATTGCCCAGAATTACTTAGCCTTCTACTCTTTGTAGCATACTTTGTGTCATCTGTAGGGAAAACTATTCTGATTTCCTTTGTGAAATGCATGTTTCATTGTCTGATTCCGACAACAATTGGTAACTTAATGGACCCAACTGAAATGATGTTTCATTTTCTGATTTTCTGAAAGCAGTTGGCGCCCACCTATCTACACCCCGTGTGGGCGCCAGGTGTCGGTGCCAACTAAGTTGGCGCCCACCCTAGTACCCTAGGCGCTAAATATATTGGCGCCGATATGTTTCCCACAGATTTCTGAAACCTTTGTCACAACAAATTGAAATGGAAAAAATCCCAAACATTTCTGAAACATTTGTTAACCACTGCAAATACAGAACATAGAGTTACACAACTTGTTCACACATAGTTCAAACATAGCTCGCATAATCCGAATACAAAAGTTACACAACTCACGGATAGTTCAAAAACATAGTTCACACGTAGTTCACACATAATCCGAATATAAAGTTTGAATATATAGCTGACACATATATGCTAGACTTCACACATAGTGCAACATTCATTCTTCATCAAACCTAGGTAGGTTAGCAACGAGTGACTTCATTAACTCTTCTTGAAACTTTTGTGTTGATGCATCTTTCCTTCTCTTCTTGTTGTTCTCCACCTCCCTGTTACGTGGATCCAAACTCCTAAGAATATTATCATTTGACCTCCTCCTAACATTATTCTGGTCAGTGCTATCATTCCTACCGTTAGATCTAGGCCATAGTCCCTTTCTTCTCGCTTCCTTAATTGTATCTTTTTTACGGTGCCTGACATAGCTGTTTAACACTTCAGGATGGATTCCCTTACTCTTTTTCAACAAAATCTGAGTGTCCACTGTTGACTTGTCAAAATAAAACTCAAACTGACACTTTCGAGTTCGCTACAAGCAAAAACATAAAGTTTGTACCTGAGCTGTGTCAAATAAATCTAGGAGTGTATGAAACATACAAAAAAAAATACCAGAAAACTCACTAAATCATCCCCAACCATGTGACCGCAATAATTACCTATTCCAGGCTCTGATGGTACTACACTATAGTTAGCTTTGATCCCACAATAACAAAGTGTATCCGGTGCGATGCACATCTCCTTTTTCTTGCTATCTTCCTCATCCATAGGCCAATATGACTTCGGGCCATAATCATACTCAGAAAAAGAACATAACAGATATCCTCCCTGCTTTGCGAAATACAAACAAATGAACAAAAATCCATACCAATCCATCAAGGTGTCGTAACCAAAGTTTAAGTTAACTCACTTTTGTTCTGCTGCGACACTCAAACGTTGGGGTGAAAGAACAATTCTTCACGGTGCGATGAATCTGAGCAGGATCACCACAATGGCATAATGGTGGTGTTTCCAGACGTCTCACAATGGCTTCATTCTTCTCCTCATCAGTCATAGGTGGTGGGTTAGGAGGAGGAGGAAGCCATTGCTGAAAAGACTCGTAATTCTTCGACGAAGATGGCCCAAAGAGAAAGATGCGTTCATCCACCTTCTCAGGACCATCGATCCACTAAAAGAAGTTGCATTGCTCCCAGTCCTGCATCAAACGTAAAAAAATTACCGAATGTGTTGAGAATATTGTAACGACAAGTACGAATCTACAATTGAAACAACTTACACGATGATCACCGCACTTGTAGTACGTTCGAGCAGCAATGTCTGGATGCATCGATTGAGTCACCCGTGCGGGCTTACCACACTCACATTGCGGACTAGGGAGAGCGGGAGGGACTGGGGCATCCTTGGAAGACACATCGGGATAGTTCTTTTGAGCACGATCCTTCCACTTCTTCTGACGCCACAAGTCATCCATAACTAACAGTTATAAAAACAAAAAACATATGAGGCTCTCATTTTTCACAACTATACCTATAACTTTTATACCTATCAATGTAGCACAACTACTCACACACTGTAACACTCGGATTTCCCGCACTTGTTCTATTTCATCGTCCACAGTTGGGGCATCCGATGAAACGGAATCTTCATCGGTGTCGTGGACGCTCACGAAGAGTTGGTGTTCCAGGTTGTTACGCCTGGGTTGTTCATCATCAGAGGAAGCAGGTAGATCTCTGCCTTTCTGGAAGGGGAGCGAATGCGATTCTCCCGGTGTTGTGAAGAGGTCATCAACTTCTCGAATGGCTGAGACCGGATCAGTGCCAGACCAATGGATGACAACCCCCGAAGGAGTTGAGGTCATGACAAGATCAGCTTCGTTCTGGCGTTCTTGATTAAAGGTTTTCGCCAGTTGAGCTTGATAGATCGCGGCGGGATTGGTTAGCCCGAAGGGGAACCGAGGCGCGCACGATCCAGTTGCTGAAGAAGTTGAAGTCTTGGTTCCCCGCGGAGCCGTCGTAACGGTCCTGATCGTAGTACCTTGGTGGAAATCAGAGGTGATCTGGAGTCCACCAGGTAGTCATGGACGCGCAGACTTATCCTGCTGAAGTCTACTTTGGGCGCCATGTACTCCTCTGAGTAGGATACGATCCGAAGATCGTGTCGGAATTTGGAGTTTTTTATGATCCTCGCGGCGTAACCTGCGCGGGTGGCAGTGCTGACGCAACCGTCTCGCCGTGCAGTTCACGCTGGAGCTTGCCGTCCTGGTTTGCAGTGCAAATCCAGGAAGCGAAGATGAAGGTCGCGCCCTCCTCGTACTTGGTGACGATGGAGGCACTGAAGGACGCCATCGACTCTGTAGCGAGTTCTCGATGAGGGAATCCCACGGACGGCGCCAAAGTGTCGGCGATTTATGCCGACAAGATTCTTGAGGGGATGCCCTGAGAGAAGGGTTTGAGGAGCTGTCGTCGAGAATCTAGAACCGAAGGTGACAAAAAACGGTTTAGACAGGTTCAGGCCACAATATGCATACCGTACGTCCTGTATGGTGGATCTTGTATAGATTGATGTGTTTTGAGGGGGTCCCTGTCTCCCCTTATATTTAGGGGGGACAGGGTTACGTAGAAACCGTATAGGAACAGAAGACTTTTACAAGTTTATCTTTAATTTCCTAATACAGCATATCCTTAACCGACTAGAACTAATCCTTGTCTTGTACGTCAAGTCTTGTAACTGGGCCGGCCCATAGGATGGCATGCCAGGGTGGTTTAGTCCGATAGGACTCTACACCAACACCGTCTCCATGCTGCCATCCGAAAACCTAATTCTCCACGTCGTCATGGAGTTGTTGATGTCACCGCCGCCACCTTCATCAGAACCACCATGGAGAGACCAAATTTACCCTACCTCCTCACCGTCGCCGGGAAGGAAGGGGAGGAAACAAATCCCCAAGACCAAAATACCTGGCATGAAGAAACCCTAACCCTAAAAAATACTTAACTTAAGACAAAACTAAAAAAGAGATGGATCCCCACTCCCTCCGACCTCCGGCGAGACTCGCCAGAGGAGGAGGGAGGGGGACCAACGGTGGTGGTCCTGGGAGGGGGCGGGGGCGGAGCGGCAGCTCATATCCGCCTCTGCTATTGGCGTGATGTAACACCCCTGGTGTTAATCACTAGTTCAAAGCTAATGATGGAGTAAAGAACTTGGGTTAATGCATAATCAAGTGTTAAATTGGTCCCTTGAATTCAAAATGGAGATCTGAATGGAAATCAAATATAGTTAAATTTTGGTCGAAACATTTGGGAACTTGTAATTATTTGAATTTACTCAAATGTTGGAAGGATGGCTAAAGCCCATAATTTTATTGATGGACATGTTTAAGAGGCTTGGGTTAGTAAAAGAAAAGAAATAAAGGAAAGAGAAAAGGAGTTGTGGAATTTCTTTAAGCATTAATGAGTGTGATTTTTGGTCAAGCTTGAGAATTTTAGATTTGAGCTCAATCACATGTTTGAATGGTGGATGAGGCTCAAAGTGAATTTATAGGACGCCAATTTATGTGGTCACATTTGGAGAAAAGAGGAAAAGAAAAATATAAAAGAGCAGGAAGGAATGAGGCGTTGGGAAATTTCACCAAGCCTGAAAATGATGATTTTTGGCCAACGTTGGGAGCCATTTAAAGGAACTTCTGTGCAGCAAGGGTAGCACCTATCTAGCAAAATGGAAACCCGTATGTATGGTTAACACTTTTCAGTGGAAGAGAAAGGAAGAAATTCGAATTTGGATGACTGAAATTAAATTCAAAGGAGGCTAAGTTGAACTGATTGTGGTGTATCTGCAGTCATGTTCAGAGATTAATTCCAAGCCTGTTGATGACCAAAAATGGCTTAAAGCCAATCAGGCTGAGACAGCCGGTCCAGACCGCCTGTACAAGCGGTTAGACCGGCTGTGCTCTGTAGCCGATCTGGCAATGTGCCAGGCGGTCTAACCGCCTGTCACAGGCGGTCTGACCGCCTGTCCCCGAGTCCGAGTAGAATCAGGTTTTTACACGTTTTTAGATCTGTACAAGGACTTTCTTGCGGGGCAAGACCTCCCCACCCTATAAATATAAAGGGCCGTGGCCGATTGAGGACCTCTACCCAATCGTACAAATCATCGTTCTACTTTTTATCTCCAAACCTTAGGTTTTCCAACCCTTTTGCTTTCCTTCTTCGTCTCTATGGCGTTTTACGACGTTCTAAGTGGCCTTGCCGATCTTAGAACAACCCTAGGTTCGCAGCTTCCGACGGGGTCCCTCCCGAGGTTGTGATCGTAGGCTTTCGCGGCGCCTCTGTTACAGGCGGTCTGACCGGCCCCTACAGGCGGTCTGACCGGCTGCTCTAAGGAGCTCTGGCGAGGAGAATTCGACTACCGCGCGATCTAGCGCTTTCGTGTGTTGACCAGAAGTGCGTCAACATATTTTGGCGACTCTGCTGGGGAAAGAAATCTGGTTTTTGAAGACCGATCTACTATTCCTAGCACTATGGGCTTCGACGTTGGAGAAGACAACATTGTGATGGCCTCACTTGAAGATCTTGCTGCTGAAGATCATGAGAGGTTTATGGCGCTCCAGAAGCACATCGAGATGGAGTTCTTGAAGACTTTTCGGAAGGGTTGCGAAGATCGTTCGGCGAAAAGTATTCGAGACTTCGTAATGCCTTCCTTCAAGATGAGTAAAGGACAGATTGAGGTAATTGACAATGTAAGTACTTCTGCACCTGACCTTATTGCATCTACTCCTATGACTTCGGGTTCTTCGGATCGTGATGCATTGTTTGCACAAGTATTGGAACGACTCAGAAAACTAGAGGGTAAATCTATAGATACTCGCGAATTACCTGAGCATAATATTTTCTATGGTATGCCACCAAATTACTTTGCAGGACAGACCCAACCACCACCCAATATGCTCAGACTGAACACGGTCAATGCAAGTGGGTCGGCAGCGGTTGGATCTGCAGCCGGTCAGACCGTCAGCACGACCGGTCAGACCGCGACAGGCGGTCAGACCGGGCCTACAGGCGGTCAGACCGCCTGTTCTGGTGGTCAGACAAATTCAACCAATGCTATGGTGTTCGTGCCAGAGCAACCTTTGCCGTTGTCTACTGTTCCAAACTCGGTCTCCGCTGGCCGTGCTGGTCCAGTAGCTATAGCAGGCGCTACTTATTCGACAACTATGCATACTGCGAATTCGGGTGGTATTCCCGATGATGTTTTTAATGCACATAGAGACATGCAGAATAGGCAATCACCTCACTTGAATCATATGAATTCTATGAAATCTTCGGCTCAACAAAACCCCCAATGGGCCGAATTTAATAGGTTCAGGGATGAATTGTCTGATGTGATGAGAAACAAGTTAGGTGTTGATTTTGGTAATACTAGAATATATCAAAAACCTTATCATTCTAGCTTTGATACTGTTCCTTTTCCCAATGGGTGGCGCTTGCCTGATTTCGTAAAGTTTAGTGGAGATGATGAGCGCACCACCTGGGAACATGTTAGTCAATATGTAGCTCAATAAGGGGAAGCTGGAAACTATGAAGCATATAGAGTACGTTTATTTTCATTGTCACTTACTGGTACTGCTTTTGCTTGGTTCTCTTCATTAGCCCCTGGTTCTATTACAAGTTGGAATCAACTAGAGCGTAAGTTTCATGATCATTTTTATAGCGGCAATCATGAAATAAAGTTAGCAGATTTGGCATCGGTTAGACAGGGTCGAGATGAAACTGTCTATTCATATATGAGAAGGTTTAAAGATATTAAAAACCGTTGCTTTAATTTGTCTATTTCTGAAGTTGATCTTGCTGGCTTATGCTTTAGAGGTTTAAAATCTTCTATTAGAGAGAAGATAGATAATTGTGATTATTATTCGGTCGCACAAGTACATGTTAGAGCTGAAGTAACTGAAGGCCGAATGAATAAAGAAAAAGAGAATTTTAAGACACGTCGGTCTATTGTTCATATTGTTAATTATGAATCCGATGATTCGACCGACGATGATAACAATGTTTATGTAGCAGAATTTGTATGACCTGCTAATAAGAAAATTGTGTCATGCTCATCTCTTAAGCCGATTCATAAGAATCGGCAAGAAGACATTAAGTTTACTTTTGATCTGTCCAAATGTGATCGTATATTTGATGAATTGCATAAATTTGGTTACATCAAGATTTCTCCTGTCATACCACCTACGGAAGAATTGAGGAAGCGTGCTTATTGTAGGTTTCATAATTCTTTTTCGCATGCTACTAATGATTGCAATGTCTTCCGTCGGCAGGTTCAATCGGCTATTAATGAGAGCCGTTTGAAGTTTCATGAGATGCAAGTTGATGAGACTCCTTTTCCAGTTAACAGCATGGAGTTGCAGCAGCCTAAGGTTCTGATTCGGCCGCATCAAGCCGAATCTACCAAAGGGAAGAATGTGGTGATTGGAGAAGAAAGACCGTCTTTGAAAGAGTCGGTCAGAGAAGTGACTTATGAGAAGACGGCTGATGGTAAAGAGTCATTCAAGGTCACTGTGAAATCCTCTAGACAAGGGGGGCAAGGGCCGATTACTACTTCTGAATCGCGGGCGCCCGGGTCTAGTCTGTTACAGGCGGTGAGACCGGCTGCGCCAGGCGGTCAGACCGCCTGTCCCCATGGACGCCCAAAGATGCTAATTCCGAAGCGTCCAGAAGTTGGTACTTGGAAGATGAACGTGGCAAAGGAGCAGGGTGTTCGGAAGCCTAAAGTCACGTTCGACATGCTTTTTGACAAGTACACCAAACAAAAGGTTGTTCCAAGCAATCGGCCGTTAAAAAAAAGAATGAGATCACCGATTCAGCATGAGAGAATTTCTTCGCCTCCTCGCATGAACTTGGATCCGGTGTGGGATGACAACGGAGTAATGTGGGTGCCATATCATTCAACAATGCAGCCTTCGTTTCATCCTGGCTGGGAAGGTCCAAGAAGACGCATTCAGGACATGATTGTATACCCCAGATGTGACCGATCGGCTTTCCGCCAATCTGGTCCAGGACACTAGACGCAGGCGGTTAGACCACCTGTTGCAGGCAGTCAGACCGTCCGTCAGGGTCAGCTACCAAGGGCTCCTCCAAAGCAGGTTTATCGACCCAAGAAGAAGGAGGAGGTGCAGAGCATGGATGTGGACTCGGAGAGGACTACTGAGTTCGATATCATTCAAGTTGGAACTATGGATGTTCCTATTGAGAAGAGTCTGGCTATGAAGCCGACTTCCAATTGAAAGGTAATGGAAGATCAAGGGTCTAGTGCTACCAAGACTCAGCAGCGTTTTCCGAAGTGGTGTCCCGATGGGTTGACTCGTACTCAAAAGAGGAAGCTCCAGAGAATTCGTTTTCGGGAGAAACAAGAGCAAGAGTTGGAGAAGCAGAGAGATGAATTCTTCAACCAAATCAAGCCTATGATTCCAAAGAAGAAGGAGTGGAAGCCAAAGGAGGACCGATAGGCGGTCCAACTGGCTGTACAGGCGGTCCAGACCGCCTGTCACCCAGAGCTCGTGGCCTAGGCGGTCAGACCGGGTGATGCAGAAGTGCCCGGTGTTTCTTCTGTTAGTTCTTCGGCTCGTGATGACAAGTCAACATCGGTTCCCACTGCGGAGGACGATGAAGAGCTTGTTGATTATAGTTCTTCTCCAAAGCGCATGAATCTTGATGTGAATGTGCTTCATATGTTCATAGATGGAGACATGCTTTCGGAGGAGGAGGTTGCTCATCTTGACTTTGGTCCCAGGGAGGCTATATTTCAGAAGCCTAAAACTGAAGACAATCATTTGAAGGCTTTATATATGAAGGGACATATCAATGGGAATCTCGAGGATGTTGGTCGATGGAGGGGCTATTGTGAATTTAATGCCCTATTCTTTGTACAAGAAGCTTGGTGGTTCAGATTCGGAGCTGATCAAGACCAACATGATCGTCAGCGGCATTGGAGGAGGAGAGCCTATTGGTGCCAAGGGGGTGATTTCTATGGAGCTCACTGTTGGGAGCAAGACCTTGGCCACTGCTTTCTTTGTCGCTGAGACTCAAGGTAACTTCAGTTTAATATTGGGTCGTGATTGGATTCATACAAACCAACGCATTCCTTCTACTTTGCATCAATGTTTAATTCAATGGGTAGATGATGATGTAGAGGTTGTGCATGGTGATACTTCTGCTTGTGTTGCTTTAGCTGATAGCTCTTTGGTTGGCATTCATGATGATGTTAGATGTTTGTCAGGCTTAGATATTTCTGAATTTGAGTTTATCACCTGTACTAAGAATGACTTTCTCCCTGCTGTCATAAAACCGATAAACAATCGGTTGAATCATCTCATATGATTTAATGGATAATCAAGAGTGGTTGCAGTAGAGACTTGAACACTATCGGTCGCATCAGAACGATATGTGTGAAGCCATTGAAGATATTGATGATATAAGCAAGCTAGGTTGTGGTTTTACGTCGGCCGATCCTCTTGAGGAGGTAGACATTGGTGATGGTTCTTTACCCAGGCCGACATTTGTAAATAAGAATTTAGATCCTACTTTTAAATCTGAATTAATAAAATTGTTAAAGGAGTATGTTGATTGTTTTGCTTGGAATTATCATGAAATGCTTGGTTTAAGCCGAGAGCTTGTTGAACATCGGTTACCTATTAAGTCTGGTTTTAGGCCTTATAAACAACCGACTAGGCGTTTTAATCCTGAAATTTATGATCGAGTTAAAGAAGAGATAAATCGGTTATTAGAAGCAAAGTTTATTAGACCTTGTCGATATGCTGAATGGATTTCTAATATTGTGCATGTGGAAAAGAAAGGAACGGGTAAGATTACAGTGTGTATTGATTTTAGAAATCAGTATCCTATGCCAATAGCCGATATGCTTATCGATGCTGCGTCTGGACATAGAATGATTAGCTTTCTTGATGGTAATGCTGGTTACAATCAAATATTTATGGCCAAAGAGGATATATCCAAAATGGCTTTTGTATGTCCAGGCTTTGTTTGTTTGTTTGAGTGGGTTGTTATGACTTTTGGTTTAAAGAATGCCGGTGCTATTTATCAAAGGGCAATGAATTTAATCTTCCATGATTTGCTTGGTATTATCTTGGAAGTTTATATCGATGATATTGTTGTTAAATCGGCTGGAAGTGATTCTCATTTGGCCGATTTAAGACTTGCGTTTGAAAGAATGCGCCGATATGGTTTGAAGATGAATCCACTCAAGTGTGCTTTTGGTGTGTCGGCCGGAAAGGTTTTAGGTTTCATAGTTCATGAGAATGGCATAGAGATTGATGCAAAAAAGGCCAACACTATTGGTAAGTTGCAGGCGCCTAGCTCTAAGAAAGAGTTGCAGAAATTCTTGGGCAAAGTGAATTATTTGAGAAGATTTATTTGCAACTTGTCGGGAAAGGTGAATGCTTTTACTCCTTTACTTCGGTTGAAAGATGATGTCGAATTTACTTGGGGGGCAAAACAGCAAGAGGCATTTGATGAGATCAAGCATTATTTATCTTCGCCTTCGGTTTTTCGGGAACCTAGGAGAGGAGTTCCTTTTAAATTATATATTGCGGCCGAAGAAAGTGTCATTGGGGCTGTTTTGATCCAAGAGACCGAAGGAAAGGAATATATTATTGCACATGCAAGTAGGAGATTACTGAACGCCGAAACAAGGTATACTTTCATTGAAAATTTATGCTTATCATTATATAATGCTTGTACAAAGTTGAGGCATTATTTGTTACTAAATACTTGCATAGTTGCTAGTCAAGCCGACATAATTAAATATATGTTGCATAGACCTATATTGAGTGGTAGAATCGGCAAATGGGCTTATGCTTTAGTTGAATATGATTTAGTCTTTGAGCCATTGAAATCTATGAAAGGACAAATCGTTGCCGATTTTATTGTTGAACGTAGGATCAGTGAAGATCTTGATTTAAATGTCGGCTATATTACTTTTACTCCATGGAAATTGCATTTTGATGGATCGGTTTGCGAAAGTGGTTGTGTAGTTGGTGTTATTCTTATATCACCAAATGGTGTTGTTTTTTAGGCTCTTAACCGATTAGATCATAAATTCACTAATAACCAAACCGAATATGAAGCTTTATTATTCGGATTGGAGATTTTACATGATATGGGAGTAAAGCATGTTGAAGCATATGGAGATTCTTTTTTGGTAGTGCAGCAAGTATCTAAAGTTTGTCAATGTTTAGATGGATTTTTGAATGCTTATCTTGATAAGTGTCTAGATATTATATCTTGTTTTGATGAATTTGTCATTTATCATGTACTAAGAGAAGAGAATCCTAGAGCAAATGCATTGGCACAACAAGCATCAGGCAATAATGTTCAGAAAAGAAATTTTCATGAAAAGAGGCCGATGTTTCGTGAAGCCAACGTTTCTGCTCTGGAACAGGCGGTTCAACCGCCTGTTATAGCCGGTCTGACCGGCCAGGCCGGTCTAACCGCCAGCACAGGCGGTCTGACCGCCTGTACCTCTGAAAACATCAATTCAGCCGTTAACGATTTTCAATCTATTATGGCTGATGCTGGTGAATGGAGGGAGCCTTTGGTGAAGTATTTGCAAGATACTAGCAGGTCAGTTAATCGAAAAGTCCGACGGTGGGCTTTCAAGTTTACTTTGGTTGATGGTGAACTATATCGTCGGACTATGGATGGATTGCTTTTGAAATGTTTAGATGCTGATCAAGCTAGGTTAGCTATGGCAGAGGTTCATGAAGGAATTTATGGTACACATCAATCGGCTCGAATGATGAAGTGGCTCCTTAGGCGGGCTTGCTTTTATTGGCCTACAATGATAGCCGATTGTTTTCGTTACTACAAAGGATGTGAAGAGTGTCAAAAGTTTGGGGATATTCATATTGCACCTGTTGCGTTGATGCATCGGATCATTAAGCCTTGGCCTTTTAGAGGATGGGGTTTAGATTTTGTTGGTAAGATTCATCCTCCTTCATCTAAGGGTCATTGCTTTGTGATTGTAGCTACTGATTGTTTCACCAAGTGTACTGAAGCATCCCCTCAAGAACATGACACATAGAGAGGTGATTGAGTTTATTACTGAGCATATTATTCATAGATTTGGGATTCCTTAAACATTGACGACGGATCAAGGGACGTCATTTGTTTCTAAAGAGGTACGTGAGTTTGTTGGATCCTATGGTATTAAATTGCTCAATTCATCTCCATATTATGCTCAAGCCAATGGTCAAGCCGAGTCTAGCAATAAGATTTTGATCAAGCTCATAAAGAAGAAAATTGAAGATCATCCTAAGCGGTGGCATGAGGTATCATCTGAAGCATTATGGGCGCATTGTATTTCTAGGCATGGTGCTACTAAGGTTACTCCATTTGAGCTTGTCTATGGTCAAGAAGCCGTTTTGCCCGTTGAGGTAAATCTGGCTGCTTATAGATTAGCTAAGCAAACTGATCTTGATGCTAGCACGTATTGTGCTTTGATGATGGATAATATTGATGATGTGACCGACAAGCGTTTGGAGGCCTTGGAGGAAATTGAAAAGGATAAAAGAAGAGTGGCTCGAGCATATAACAAGAAGGTAAACTCAAGTCCTTTTTAAGTTGGTGATTTAGTATGGAAGACTATTTTGCCTATAGGAACAAAGAGCAACAAGTTTGGTAAATGGTCGCCAAATTGCGAAGGACCATATCGTATTGTGAAGGTTTGTTCTGGGAATTCCTATATGGTAGAAACTTTGCAACGATTTCAGTTGCCAAGGGCGCTTAATGGGAAGTATTTGAAGAGATATCATCCAAGTGTTTGGCAACATGCTTGAAAGGAAATGGCCGATATGTGATATCGCCCTTAGAGAAAAAAATGGCCGACAATAGAGGGTCGCCCTTAGTCTGATTAAATGTTTTATGGTAAACAAAGTTTTACCAAAAAACAGAGGGGCATATGTTGATGACCAAAAATGGCTTAAAGCCGATCAGGCTGAGACAGCCGGTCCAGACCGCCTGTACAAGCAGTTAGACTGGCTGTGCTCTGTAGCCGATCTGGCAATGTGCCAGGCGGTCTAACCACCTGTCACAGGCAGTCTGACCGCCTGTCCCCGAGTCCGAGTAGAATCACGTTTTTATACGTTTTTAGATCTGTACAAAGACTTTCTTGCGGGGCAAGACCTCCCCACCCTATAAATATAAAGGGCCGTGGCCGATTGAGGAAGTCTACCCAATCGTACAAATCATCGTTCTACTTTTTATCTCCAAACCTTAGCTTTTCCAACCCTTTTGCTTTCCTTCTTCGTCTCTACGGTGTTTTAGGACGTTCTAAGTGGCCTTGCCGACCTTAGAACAACCCTAGGTTCGCAGCTTCCGACGGGGTCCCTCCCGAGGTTGTGATCGTAGGCTTTCGCGGCGCCTCTGTTATACGCGGTCTGACCGGCCCCTACAGGCAGTCTGACCGGCTGCTCTCAGGAGCTCCGGCGAGGAGAATTCGACTACCGCGCGATCTAGCGCTTTAGTGTATTGACCAGAAGTGCGTCAACAAAGCCAATCTCTAATCTTGTGGTCGATCCCTCTTAAGGGAAATTGTAGTGTTGAGCTTATATCATAACTTTGGTTCAGGTTTGAGTAAAGATTGTATTCGAATTTGGAGCAGATTTGGATTGGATTTTCGAGTTCTGAGAAGAGGAAGAGAGAGTGCAGCCGTGCAGAACAGAGCTAGCAAGTAGAGCAGAGCAGACCCAGCAGAGCCGTAGAGGGCAAGCCGTGCACGCTGCTATGCAGCTTCTTGCCGGCGGCCACCGCCTTGGCTCATGCCTACGCGTCAAGGCTCGAGTGTAAGAGCAGGGAGTTGGCTTGACTTCAACGCAAGGTCGCAGTGAGAGTTCAAAGCCTCGAATGCAACCAGTGCCGGCCGTCGTCGTCTTTGTCTTCGCTTTTCCTCAACGCGAAGCCGCTGCCGTCGCTGTCCACCGCCAGCCGAGCCGCTCCGGCCAAGCTTCCATCGTAGCCCGCTACCCACCAAAAATCTTCCTTCTCAAGCAGTCCACGGCGTTGCTCGACCACCAGAACAGCTGAACGTCGTTGTCTTCTTCTCCAGCACCAGTCCGCAGCCGCCGAGCAGAGCCGTGGTGAGCACAGCCTTCCCGTGCTCCTTCTTCAAGTTCGTTCGTGCCAGGCTGAAATTGGAGACACCCTGGAGCCTCCTCTCGCGTTCCCTTGCCAAGCGCACGGCCGGAGTGGCCGAATCGCCGCTTCCAGCCGCTGCCGATGGCCATGGCCGCCGCCCCACGTGGGCAGCCCGATTCCGGCCGTCTCGGCATGTGCTTGCTCAAGCGATGGGTTGCTGGAGGTCAAGTTTTTCTCTAGGGTTAGAGGAGCACAGCCGGGTCGCCGCCGTTTGGCCGGCCGGCAAGCCGTGCCTTTGCGCCGCCGTGTCGCCGTCGCCTGTGTCGTCGCAAGCTAGCAGCTGGGCTCCAATCAAAGAGGTAAAGTGGGGGAATCGGTTCGTGAGATCCAGGTGGTCCTTTTGGGGGGTAGTATCGTCGCCGGGGAGCTCGCCGTCGGTCAAGCCGGCTCGGCGCTGGTCAAAGCCGACCGTGCTCTGTTATGGGAAGAGAGGGAGCGTGGGGATGACTCAGAGAAAGGGCAGGGGGTTTTCTGCAAATATGTGAATTAGGTTTTCAGATTTAGATTTCAATTTCATGTTTCACAATTTAATTCACAACAATCTCTAGAATTGTCCAAAAATAGTGAAACCAATTTTATTAGGTTTTTTTATTTTTCGTTATGCTTCAAAATTCTTAAGCCCTAGGAAAAATAATAAAAGTAAAGTACTTATTTATTGCCTTTCCTTTTAAGGTAAATAAATAAATACTTAATCTTTTTCAAAATGTATAAAAATTATGAACAATGATTTATTTATTAAAAATTTATAATAAATAGGTTTATTTTGATTTATTTATCTTTTTAGGTTATTAATAATTCTTTTACAACAAATCAAAAATATTTAAGGACAAGTTTAACTAAAGAAAAATGTGGGTAGTCTTTTAAAAAGGGGTAGCTAGTGTTGGCTTGCAACTTTATCGAGAAGAAAAGTTGTGAGTCATGTTTTCAAACTTTTTGCATATTGATCACTGACTTGCATTCCGCTTTAGACCCGAAGTTCCTGAAGTCGAGTTCATCGAGCTCGCGGGAGAACTACGGATAATGAAGGAGGTTTCGTGGCTGCCCGAAGTTCGAAGAATCAATTGATCAAACTAACATTTCTGTTATTCCAGGCAAGCCCCGGAGCATTTCTACCTATTTATTTCATAATAAACACGAGTCCAAATATTATGCTTTTATGTTGCATTAGGTTAGGGAATGATTGAAACCCTTTGATGCATGAAATAATCCTTGGTAGAACTATCATTGCCTAGTTAAGAAACTTGATTAGCAATGTCTACATTGGCTATGCTTAGTAAGGTGAAGTTAAAGATGATGATCTAGGCTGTCACCAATCTTATATGAATCACGAAAGGCTTGGTGTTGAAAGATAGTGGGCAGAAGTTAGTAGGAGGGGTTGAGGTAAGCTCGATCCTTAGTTCTGCCTACTTGTTTAAGTGACTAAGGACCGATCCGTTGTTTTAACTGAGGATCAAGTGATTCTACCTAGTTTCTTACTGGGTTATGGGACTAGTAAAGCCAATTAGATTAGTTGGTTCAATGATTAGAAATATCACTTACCCATGCTTGCTGGGTCGGAGAAAGGTGGTGCCGAACTCACGGGGTGGTCGCCAGACGTGGGGCCCACGTGGGGGTGCGTTCCCGGGGTCGAGTAAGGATATTTCCTGTCGTTGGCCCAGCTGATTGAAAGGTTGTTGCGTACAGAAGGATCAAATGTGCATGACTGGGGGCTAGGTATCTCCTGCAGGATGTACATTGATCCGGATCGACACAACTCTTGGTTATGAGTGCACTTGATCAACTGTTAAGCATCGTAGAGGAAACAAGTTGATTAAAAAATGCTGGTTGAGCCTAGTACCACCTGTATGAAAAGTATTTTTATAACTTAGATGGATAAGTAACCACTCAACTGAGCTAAAATGTTGCTAAGTAAGGATCAATATTTAGTAAGCTTTTTTGCAAAAGAGTTGAGTCAGCCAAAATCACATAAAGGCCTATTCATAACTCCTTAAGAGTCTTTTCTATTGGTAAGGCGGGTAAATCTTACTGAGTACCTTCGTACTCAGGGGACCTCCCTTTTGTTTTTCAGAAGCAGCTATGGAGGAGGTCGCCAAGAAGGTCCAGAAGACCTAGATCATCGTGGTCCCGGTGATTCTGGGGTTGAACCAGAGTTGTAGATATTTGTGTCATAGAACATCCTCGACTGGTTTGTATTTAAGCTCTTAGCAATGGTTTGACCTTGCACTTAAGGTTACTTCAAAACTTGGTTTGTATTATCTCGTACCTTGATATGTTATGTAAAATTCGTAATGCTTGTTGTGTTCTCCATACTGAAAACGATCCTGTCGTATGGCAAAGATAAGAGTATAATGTGGTTTATCGAGGAGTTTTTGGGACACTTGACAGTTCCCTCGTTTAAACTGTCTGAAGTCCGTTCAATGTCCTTAATTGGATGTTATGGCGCATTTGACCCAGTTTGGGGTGTACTGCCACACGTGCGCAAAGGTATTCACCCCTAACCGAAGAGTCATGTTCTTAGGGTAAAAAGAAACAGACATGTCATGTTTAATTCATTTTAGTAAGGGAAGAAAAAACAGTAACGTCGGTTCTCTTTTGTTAGATGTGATATGCCCATGAATGGAAGTTAGATATAATCAAAATATATTTTTCTTATTTTTAAAATTAAAATATATATGTTACCTCCTAGTAGGTAACATGTTATCTTAAACATCTAGACAGGACCGGGCCGGCAAAAATCGGGGCCCTGTGCAAATACTAAAATGAGGCCTATAAGATCTCAAAATAGAATTATAAAATAATAGATATAGTATAATTATTATACTACGATATAATTATAAAGAATTTATCTATTTAATATGAATTTGTATAATCTTTGCTTCAACAGCTACATTTTTTATTGTTCCTTCAAATAAAGCGTTTAATAATAAACTATTAATTATTAGAATAAAAAATATAGGTTGCATCATCTTTACACAACATATTGAGAAATAAAAAAAAATACTCCATCTAGCCTTGAATATATGTCGCTTAGGACAAGTAAATTAGTTTAAAACAACATATATTTATAGATAGAGAGAGTAGTAGATAAACTTATTTAAGATGGAGGGCCCTATCTAAACTTAGCATCAGTCCACCTCTCCGAATTTTGATTGATTAGAACCAGCAAGAGGAGGCATAGCTTGCTGGACTCTCAGCCCAGGTCGGGATGCTTTCTGCCCTAGCTGCACAAGTAGCCAGACATCCAAATCGTTTTACCCTTGATTTAGCTGCGGTGGCTATAACAATTGGATACGCTACGCACGCTACGACTACACGGTCTCTAGAGCTCAGATGCCGCAAAGAGCTAGGCCAACTATATACTACTGTATACAAATTTTTTTGGACCCATGGAATTGGGGGCCCTGTGTAGACACACTGCCGCACATGCCCCCTGCCCGGGCCTGCATCTAGATCTATCTAAACTGACGGTGCACAGCTACTCTGGGGTACCATAGCAGGATCCCCACACTAAGCCCTGGAAGCTCGCACCTCCAACGCGTAGTTGCCAACTTGCCATCAGTTCTTCATTCCCCCACCAACTGACAAAGCACTGCAAACGCCGGAGCCGTCAAAGATATAGCCCTTCTCACGTTCAGTAAAAAAATACCCACCTACGATGGGTACGAAAAAAAAAAACACCCACCTACGACGAGCTCTCTGCTGGCTCTTGATTCTACCAAATGATCGCAAGAGCGTTTGCACTGATACGATTGTGCCATGTTGCATACTTGCATGTTCACTTGCTTACAACAAAATAAGTCAATTTAGGCCTTGTTTAGATCGCCAACTTATTTTACCAACTTGTCACATCAAATTTTGACACTAATTAAGAATATTAAAAATAGGTGTAAAAAACTAATTACATAGATGGACTCCACATCGTGAGACGAATCTATTAAGCCTAATTAATTTGTCATTAGATACTATCATACTACAGTAATCCCCCGTTAAAAATACGCTAATGACGTCACATATTAGGCTTAATAGATTCGTCTTGAGATGAAGAGTCCATATGTGTAATTAGTTTTATAATTAGTCTATATTTAATACTCCTAGTTAGTATCAAAAGGATGGATGTGACATTTCGCCAACTTTATACCCACAATATAAACAAGGCCTGATTCAGTAATTGAATATGCAAGTATACAACTTTGCTATTTTATACTAAGATTTGTTATAACAGAAAGGTTAGTATATATGTGAACTGCCAAGTATGGTCTTTAACATATATTAAACAAATTAAGATGAAACTCATGTACCTCTGACTCAAATGTTTTAGCATTCCCTTGTTGCGTAAAGCTCTCCCAGTGGATCAGGCTGTCAAGATGGTCAAAGGCCTGCAGACCTAAGTGATGAGCATCCATTTCGTCATTGTAACCAACAGAATGTTCAATTTCCTAGAAAATCGTGAAATCAGGTTTTGCTGGACTTTTCCTTCAATTCTGATATGCTTTCCATAGGTATTGTAAAATTGAAGGAGAAATAGTAATAGATTAAATAAACCAAATGCATGTGAGACATTCTGAAATAATCTTGAGAAGAAATATGCTAATGTGGTCACCACACACAAAAGAAATAGAACAACAATTATCCTTCAGTCTGAAAAAGAAAAGATCGGCCGCTTCATTCAATCACAGAACTGCACATAGGCGAATCGATGATACATTAGTAAGATGTGAATAGTATGTATATACTGAATAATTTTCTAACTTTCTACTCATTAATCCCTGAATATTGGCAAGAATGGCAATCAGGCGAGCACATCCACAATTTGCTAGTTCAATGGTATGACACCAAAATCACTAACCCCACCACAAGGGCCCACATCACATGAAGCCATATTGTATTTTTTTTATAAAAAAAAATCTGGAAGCCACATTGGCACATGTATGAACCGACATAATTAATTAGTGGAAGGAACCTCACCTTGCTGCCGATGAAGAGGTAATCATCGTGCATGAAGCTCCTTTCAGTGGCTCCATGAAACCGTAAATTGAATAACCATTTTGTCTATAAATTACTGACAGAAAATGGACAAAAATATATTAGCAAAACCAAGGAACTATCATTTGCTCTCTGATACACATTAAGCACGGCATTGTGATATAGTTGATGCTCACTGACCTTGGCAATCATATACTCAACTCAGACTTTTTGGTCTCCCCACCACATAAGCATCTAACTGTACCATCTCCAGATCCTTAAAGTGCCATAAAAAATCGTGCATGAAGTTCACAATGCCAATGCATACAATAAACTCTTGAATAGGCAACATCAATGTAATGATCAGATATAAACATGTGACAAAAAAGAATGTTCGCAGAGAATAATTTCCTACCGCTCATAAGCATTCCATCAAACATCTGGTGTCAAGATAGTAACATTGAAGACCAAGAGGATGATGTTAATGGCGACGCTGATATCATGGAAGAGGGCCATCATTGGCCAATGCGATGAAAGCATGCAAGAGGGTCATCATCGGCCAAAGCGATGGAAGAGGGTCATCGACATACCTGATATAGATTCAATAATCTGCATGCTTGTGCCTGAGTGGATATAACTTCAGTCTTCATGAAGCTCTGGAGCATTGACACCGGAGGTGGAGCACTGGAAGGCCAGCGTCGCCTAGTTCGTTCCAGCCCTCTCGGCCACTCCTCTGCCCCAGGCCGAAGTGCCGAACCCAGCAAACTGAAAGAACAAAATGAAGGTGAGAAGTTAATTTGAGAGATGCGTAGAGAGGGATCTAGGAATGCACGCCGAACTACGTCTCGCCGGCGGACCTCAATGGAAGCAACTTCCCGTTGTCAGCCCGTCGCAGATTCCAGCGTTATCGGTGGCGACGACGTGTCACCGATGGCAGGCTTTCCTCGGCGCGGCACAGGCAGCGGCGCCGTCGCGAGGTCGGAGGTTGCGAGTTGCGACACGGCCGTTCATTGTTGACGATGGCATGATGGGCTGGATTGCGCATCCCGAGAAGATCTCGTCTTCCTACCGCCATGCCGCGAATTGCGCATGTCGCTGCGCTGCCCGAGGGCCGATCTCTGACCATTGGAGCTCGCCAACGCCATCGCGTGCTCCCAGCCATGGACTTAGTCACCACCTCTGAGGCCGCAACTGTCGCCGCCGCCGTAGGGCCGCAGCCGACCTACTCCAAGCGCCGCCGCCCTCGCCCTAGAGTCCTCGCCACCACAAACCGTCCTACCCGCACGCAGCCAGACGCAGCCGCCGCTGCCTTCCCGCGTCGCAGGGCTTGTGACGATCTCTGGGAGATGGTGATCTCCGGGACGTCGATCGAACGGGGTGCAGTTCGGACGGCGATGCCGATTGACGAGAACCGTCGGGCGAGGAGCGAGCAGGCAGGCGCATATTTGGAAGGCAATCCAAATGACGCCGGTGATTGCGTCACAGGCGGGTACCGTGGGTGCCAGGCCGTTGAACGTACGGAAGGCCGCGCGGAACAAGCGAGGGTCGCAGGCGGACGACGTACTGCGGTGAAGCCTCGGGAAGGCCAGGGACACGACATCCCTTACACACACGACGATGACACGCTAGTACGGTGATCGACCGCCGCGGCTAATCGCCGCGTGCCGTGGCGCGCTTCGCGTGAGCACACCGCCACACCCCCACTTCTCCGCGTCTCTTGCCTTGCATGCCATGCGCAGCAGCAGCAGCAGAGAGTTGTTTTTGTGCTCCAGCAAGCAAGATAGCCACACGGAAACTGTGTTCTTCTGCCGGATCAAGCCTGGCCACCACTGGCGTTCACAAACAGTACGTAGTTTCATTCACGACGCGGTTGCAGCTTGGGTTAACGAGGAAGACAGCTCTCCGGAAACCACTGGCCCTGGATCCTGCTTCTGTTACTGTTGAGTCTGTAGTATGTCATGAAAAAAACTCCGTCCCGTTCATCACTAAAAAAAAGCTTTTTGAAAAAAAAAATCGTTCACCTTCGGTTCCTGAACTAGGCATCTTTCCTTGCAATGCCGTGCTCACATTCATCACATGCATCGTGCAAGTGCATCTTCACTCCAAGAGGAGGACAGCAGCTATGCTAATTGGAGGCCCAGACCAAACGGGCTTCCTTGAGACTACCCAATTAACTATAGGCCCAAACTAGCGCGCACTCTGTTGGGCCAGCCCAACTACTTTGCCGGGCCCAGAGTGACGTGGCACGGTGGCGTGCGTGGCAACCCTCTGCTCCCCATTTCTTTCCTTCCCCATTTATTACCTCTCCCCCTTGTATGCTTTAAAATCGAAATCAAAGCCGGTAAGGTAACCAATAAATCGCGGAATTCCCAACGCTCTCGGCGGACTCCCCAATCCCAATCCATCCGACCGATCCCCCCTCCCGCAGGCGCTCATCGGCGGCGGCGCTGACGAATCCACTCCGGTACGTCGCCTCCTCCCCGCCGCCTCCACCCCGGGGGCGCCCCCAAATCGCATTGCGGATTTACGGTTCCTGATTTTTTTTTGTTCTCTCCCTAATCCTCTGCGTTCTCCGATCAGGACGCGCGCGGATCGGATCGGCGCCGGTTCGGCTTCCCTTCAGCGGCTTGGGTTCGTACCCGATCGGAGGTCGCGGCGGCAGCGGCGGCGGTTAATCTGCCCCGGCTTCCTTCCTTCCTTCTGGTACGGAGATATTTCTCCTTTTTTTTTCAACAATATAAATCCGTTGGTGTTTGCTTCCTCTTATTCTCTCTCGCGTGCGCGGTGATTGGATTGGAGGTGGGGATTTCCGCGATTTACCTAACATTTCGTGCGTTGCAGGAGAGGAGCGGAATGGACGGGGACGCGTTCCGGTTGGGCGCTCACTTGGGCTCCTCGCACCCCTCTACCACCATGGAGGATCCGATGCAGCGCCAGAACCAGAGCCAGTTCATGTTTAAGGCCAACTCCGCGCCGCTGCCGCTGCAGCTCTTGGGGGGCCCTGCGGCCTGCGGGTAAGATTGATAGCGCGTCTGCTTGCTCGGTGCTGCACTGCTGCGGCTGCGGGTGTTTTTTTTTTCTTTTCCCCTGAGTCCAGAGCATTTGCTAGCATATTTGTTAGCCTTCTATGGTGATTTGTTGGGTCGTGCCGTCGCGGCGAGAACGAGAACAATTTTGTTGGTACCTAGTATTGCCTGGATGTACCAATAAAATTTGGTGCATTAGCTGTATGATGATGATAAATCAGAGTAGTCATTTGGACATTTTTCTGTAATGCACTGGGTAGTGGGTAGCAGTTGTAATGAGAATACTCCCTACGATTTTATATCGTGGAAGTGTTGGCCAGAGTAGTCACTTTGACAATTTTTATCAATCAAAACAATCTTCTATGCATTGCTAGTAGTCATCCTATTATCCTGGTTCAACCTACACAATATATCAACTATAGCTTTTCAACGAAACTGGTTAACTGAACTATGTCTTGTTGCACTGTCCTCACTTTCATTCCATTCCTCTCTTTTTTTTGGTTTGTGAAAGGATAAAAAAAAATCAATTTACCATTGTTTAATTGTCAATGCAGTCCCCGCGGTTGGTCCTTCTGGTTATACGTATTAATTACATTGGAAGCAACCACCTTCCTCTTATGAACCAAGCAAGGAACACAGAAGTCGAAACAGGGAATGACAAGCAACTGAAGCTTCAGATGTCATTGAACAGCTATCACCAAAATGATGCTGGTCAATTGGTGCATGTTGGCAATCCAAGTGCCGTATCAACTGGTCTGAGGCTGTCCTATGAGGATGATGAGCGCAATTCGTCTATCACATCTGGTAGTGGTAGCATGTCCTCATTGCCTGCAACAGCACCTCTTGTTGACGATCTTATGGCTGAAATTGACAAAGAAAACAAAGAGATTAGCTATTACTTAAGACTTCAGGTAATATTCGATGCAGTTTCATTCATTAACCGAATCCTAGTTGCGGTGTTTTATGGGTCAATAAGAAGTGAACTAAGTAGCCTGTTTATCAATTTCTTCCCCTGTCATTTCATCATTGAAACACTGGCCTTGCAATTCAATATCGGAATTGTTGCTGCTGTAGGGCATTGACAGATACTTTTAAATAAATAATAACACATAGATTCTCCTGTTATGTTCAATGTTTGTCTTTCTATGTTAAGGTCTAGTACATGTTACTGATATATCATTTGTTTCAACATGTTCAACTTAACATGGCCTTTGAATCATTAAAAAGTTTCTGGAGGTGTTTGTATCATCAATTTGTCCTTTATAACACCATTTTACTTTGTCTCTTGCCCCCCTCAGGCAGAACAAATTGGCAAGCAGATGAAGGAGGTGAACCAACGGCGGATGATTTCTTTCCTGGCAAACCTCGAGCGTGCGGTAGGCAAGAAACTGAGGGAGAAGGAACTGGAGGCAGAGGCCATGAACAGGAAGAGCAAGGAACTGAACGAGCAGATCAGGCAAGTAGCTATGGAAGTCCAGACGTGGCAGTCGGCTGCTCTGTACAACCAGTCAGTTGCCAACAGCCTCAAGAGCAGGCTTATGCAAGTGGTGGCGCAGAACACCAACCTTAATAGAGAAGGCACCGGCGACAGTGAGGAGGACAATGCAGCCTCCAGCCAGAAACCCAACGCCGGAGCAGCACCCGGAGGCTTCTTCCAGTCCAGCCTCCTCGGAGGCCGGAGCACGACATCTACTGTTGGGCTGGGGGCCTGCAGATGGTGCGGCGGCAAGGAGGCGAATGTGCTGGTGATGCCATGCCGCCACCTCTGCCTGTGCACCGACTGCGAGAGGGTCTCCGATGTGTGCCCCGTCTGCCGGTTCCCCAAGAGCGGCAGCGTCGAGATCAACATGTCCTGACAGGAACCCTATGTGCGTCAAAGGGCAATGGACTAGCAATATACAGTAACTAGATGGTAAGCGTGTTCCAGCAGTGGTGTACATGTTAGCATGTTTTCTTTTTCCCATCTTCTTTCTTCAGAAGTTCTGGACGCAGTCCAGGTGTAAGGTTGCCTCACCTACTTGGGGTTTCAGAAGGCAAAAAAGGGGGTTCAGGTTTGCACCTTGCAATCCGTGTGCATTCCACATCGCATCCTTTTCTACCCTGTGGTTTTACTGCTAAGCATGTTCGTGTTAGTAGCATTTTTGGTACCTGGTAGGCCTTAGTAGCATTTCCGAAATGGAAGCGGCTCTCATTTCATCGGCACTGAGGGGTTAGCAATGAACAATGATGTTATGTTTCCCTGGGTGCATACACTTAGAAATTAGGAAAGATGATGACGACCCACTTGATAGTCTTTTTCTTTGGTAGAATAATAGTGGTGAGAAGATTCGTGACAGGTTAGGATTGCTGTTGCAGCGGGATTGCAGGTACAATGTGTGGAGCATGAGCAAGCTCAGAGCCATAAGCAATGAGATGTGGACGCTGGCGGGGTAGACATTTGGCTAAACTAAGCATAACGATGACAGATAAAAACACCTTCACATGTTAGCGCCTTTCACCGTATTGCAGCAAAATGGTGTGCGTGCCAACATCCGACACATAACCTTGCACGTACAAAGAAGCTAGCACCAGTGGCTACTCCCTCCGTCCCACAATATAAGCATTTATTGATTTCCGTGCCAACATTTGGCCATTCGTCTTATTCAAAAAAGTTGTGAAAATATAAAAACAATTATTATATACATAAAGTATATACAATATATTTTATGTATATGGTAATTGTTTTTATATTTTCATAAATATTTTGAATAAGACGAATAGTCAAAGTTTGGCACGAAAACCGATAAATGTTTACATTATGGGACAGAGGGAGTAGAGCGTAGGAAGTCGCCTCTATTTATTTGGATCCGAACGAAGGTGACAGGTCCATCCATGTATGCATGCTTTTACTTTATTTTTGCATATTGATCACTGAAGTACTTTTTTTTCTGGAATGCGTGTTATGTGAGGGAGATGAATAGGAAAAGGGAAAAGAGAATTTTTGGAGATGCGTGTTCTGTGAGAGAGATGAATAGGAGTAAAAAGTATTTTTGGGAACTAAACACGGCCTGATAGAGTGATAGGCTACAGTATCTCCGCTTTTAAGGCTCGGAAGATTCAAAGATGATGGAAAGTCTATTGTTACTGTCAGTAGTCAGTACTCACGTGTCACGCACAAGACCGTGTCAATTTAGGCAGTGTTCGGATTAGAAGTGAAAAATACTTTTTCTAGATGAATAGTACACTGGGAAGCGTGTTCTGTAAATGGGATGAATAGAAAAACTTGCTGGAGAAGTACTTTTTTCTGAATCTAAACACACACCCGACTTAGGGTGTGTTTAGATTGGGAAAGATTCCAAAAAAACATTGTAGACCCAAAGTTGGATGATAGTGTTTTTCCGGAGAATCTTTTGTTATCTAAACGGACCGTGAAGACCATATAGATGCACTTGCAATCTCTCACTGGAGCCCGGTAACATTTGGGCCTTCGTCGCCCATCTGCCTGCTAGCGAAGCCCATCCTCACCTCTGCGCAGGCCCACCCTCCGGCTGGCCCACATACGAGTAAAACAATCGCTGAATTAAATTGCGAAACGACGCGGAGCTCTCCACGGGCAGCCGAACTGGCGTGTGGGTCCCATCCCGCGCCATGACTTGACAGTAAGGAGGCGGAAAGATCTAGATCCCCGCCTCCGTCGCCGAAGAAGCGCGACGAGCCGTTCCAAAAGCGGAAACCGCGCACAAGAAAAAAATTCCAATAATTGAATCCAGAGAGGAGAGGAGAGGAGAGGAGAGCATCCTCCTGGACGAGACACTCCTCTAGTCCTCTTCCTCCTCCTGCTCTCCTCTCCACCCGATTCGCGGCGTCTCCAGGCTCCGAGGCGCGCGGCAGGGGGCTGGGCGGAAGCGTACGGAACCCACCCTTCGTCGCTGCTGCTCGCTGGTTTGCTAGCGGCGTCTCTGCCTCTACTGGTAGCGCTCTCACTGGTGCGGGGAACGAATCCGCCTCCCTTCCTTTTCAAATTCTGCACCTCCGTGGCTTCGTTTCGGATTGCTGGAGCCCGTTTCTGCTCGCTCGCGGGGATAGGGTTCTGGGATTGCGCCGATTGAGGTGGGCGTACAGGGGCGGTTGTTTACTCGCTTAGTTTTTGCGGAGGTCTTTGGATGAGCGCTGCGTGTGTGAGATTGGTGGGGAATGGGGGTTTCTAGGGGCGCAATCTGGGCGTCGTATTTTTTGCTAGATTGGAGTGAAGTTTGTTGTTGGTTGGTATGAGCAGAGCAGGAGCGGCAGATGGGAGGGAGGGCTGTCTCTTTCCGGACTCTGGGCTGTGGGATAGCAACGTCGGTTGAGTGGGGATTCGCTTAGTTCGAGAGGACTTACCTAGTGGCCCTCTAGGATCTCAATTCCGCGAATCTCGTAGCAATTTTAACAGACGCTTCTGAGACCAAATTAAGCAAAGAGGGAGCGAAATGTAGATAGATCGGGTGAAATAGGTAACCTACCCGTAGTGATGAATTCGAGTTAGAAACCTGCCAAGGTTCATGCATTGATGAGAGCTGCTAAAAGAGATTATGTTTCTTCAGTCCTGAGATGTAGTTTAGTTTACTTATCAGTCATCAGTGACTCGCGTCAAACTGGATGGATTTCCTATGCTTCAGTTGGTGCCCAACTGATTTATAATGTTTCAGAATGCAAACAGATTTTGTTCCTCTCATGATTATAAGGAATTAACCGCTCTCTATGTGACCTTGGTAAACTGAACATCATTATCAACTTGTGGGGAATGTTAATTCTGCAGTGTTCTAGTGTCCTGTCTTTCTTGATATTAAAGTTTGGCATGATGGTCCTTCCACAGTCTCCTGATAAGATTCAAACACTGCAGGTGGTTGCGACGAAGCAATGGAGCGGTGTGGTGCTGATGGTTTATACTCCTTCCTGACATGAAAGGAGCTTTTACAATGGCACCGGGAAGCAGCATTGTGACTCTAGTCCCCGAGTCGGACTGTGGAGATGATGGGATTTCTGAGGCACTTGGGGCCATTAGCCTTGATGTAGACTCCACAAGTAAACCATGGTCTATGTCATTAGCCAATGTTGCATTATCATCACTGACTGGCTTGAATGATTTGCTTGAATGCCCCGTGTGCACGAACTCAATGCGGCCACCTATACTTCAGGTTTGTGGGAACATGGCTTATATTCTCTCCTTTTACTCTGTTGACAGAAGCATATATTTTGATGATTGTAATTGCAATAACATGTTTGCATGTTCCAGTTTGAATGCAAATAAAATGCTGTTACTATCCCTTGCCTCTGTTAGGTATCTTGAATTCTTGATTGAGTTACTAACTAGTATAGAAAGAGGGCATCATGCTATGAATGCTGCATTTACACCAGCATACATATGTGGGGATTGTCCATTGATCTAAAGTAGTTCGGATCATTGTGCTGCAACTGCAAGGCCTTCATATTCTTTTATAGCAGAATGTAGGGGTCTTTTATTGTCACATTCAAATCAACAACAAGTTTTCTGTCGTCCATGCTAACTCAGGTTGGTTGCATATTTCTGTTTATGATGTTGTTCATTACAATTATGAACTCCCTCACATCAAAATAATCCAAAATTTCCATATGTCAATGATGAAAGAGCAGTAATGTAAAGATCAGGCCTTGGTTCCCTCTATATATTATGTTAGTGTGTGCATAGTTTTGGCGCCCAAATATTGCCTTTCTTCAATTTGTCATTGTTCTGAGTCCTGACCATCAAGCTTTGTAGTTTGCTTTCTGTGTACGCACAAATGCACATGATGTTGTTCATGCCTTTGTTTATTGTAACTTTCTTCTGCACCTCATTGGCTCTCAATGGATTAACTTTATAATAGTTCTTGAAAGAGTGCACGGGTGGTCCCCTTAGGCACAAGTTTATGAACTTTACTATGATCATAATTCCTCTATTTAGGCAACTTCACCCTTCTTTTATTTTGATTACAATAAAAAAAAAGGAATTGCAGCCAAATTTATGTTACTTGAATAGTGATAATATTTAGATTACCTTGGGGTTTAGATCTTGCAATTAGCAATTTAAATTTTGATAATTACAGAACAAATGTGGGAAATGTGAAAGGTAACAATGTACCAATTTTGTTCCTGTTGCAGTGCCCAAATGGCCACACAATTTGCTCCAGCTGCAAGCACAGGGTAGACAACCATTGCCCAACTTGCCGTCAAGAATTGGGAAATATCAGATGTTTGGCTCTTGAGAAGGTGGCCGAACAGCTTCAGCTTCCATGCAAATACCAAAGCATGGGATGCACTGAGATCCACCCATACAAGAACAAACTCAAGCATGAGGAGCTCTGCAGGTTCAGGCCGTACAACTGTCCATATGCAGGTTCAGAGTGTCTTATCACAGGTGATGTTCCGTTTCTGGTGTCTCATCTCATCAATCACCACAAGGTGGACTTGCATGAAGGATGCACGTTTAACCACCGGTATGTGAAGCCGAACCCTTACGAAGTGGAAAACGCTACATGGATGCTCACTGTAAGTAACAATCAACATCTCTGCTGTGTATGTCAAATACCTACCATTCAACCTGGAATGCATGTTGGCCGTTCAGTATACATTGATGGACTACCTAGATAGTATTTGGCTATATCTTTCACAATTAGAATGTGATAATATCTTTGTCGTTTGCTTTAGCCCCATCTAGTCTTTTCTACTTGTACCATAACCACTTCCAGACTTGAGATAAAAAAAAAATAACCACTTCCAGACTGAATAAGTACAAGATCGATCAAGTGCTGCATTGACTGGTGTTTTGATATCTGCAGGTCTTCAAGTGTTTCGGGCAGCACTTCTGCCTGCACTTTGAGGCATTCCTGCTGGGGACTGCGCCAGTGTACATGGCATTCCTGCGGTTCATGGGGGAGGAGAGCGAGGCGCAGGGCTTCGGCTACAGCCTGGAGGTGGGTGGGGGTGGGCGGAAGCTGACATGGCAAGGTACGCCGCGGAGCATCAGGGACAGCCATCGGAAAGTGCGGGACAGCTTCGACGGGCTGATCATCCATCGGAACATGGCAGTCTTCTTCTCTGGCGGCAGCAAGCAGGAGCTCAAGTTGCGCGTCACTGGGCGGATCTGGAGGGAGCAAGGGCAATGAGCCAATTTTCCTTGGCGTATACTTCATCCAGCAAGAAAGGAAGACAGCTTTCTGCTCCCTGCCCTGGTTGGAGTTCCATTCCTTGTTGATCATATGCGTTTTATGTAAAAATATACTTTTGTAACGATGTAGCCAAGACTGGCTTGAAACCTGATTAACACGTGGGGCAAACCCCGGGAAAACCTGTCAACTGTCATTGATGCTCAGGTAGTGTGGATCCCTAGTCTGAGATGGGACGGGGTCTGGCCGTGGCCCTGAAGGCCCAGATCTTCGTTCGTGTCGTCCGTACTGATGTGTGCAGTGCACGATGTAATTTTGTTGTCCGAACTCTGATCATCCCGCAAACAAGAATCCTATACAGATAGTGTTCTTGGATTTTCAGAATCAAATAACAAAATAAAGTGTTGCAGCTTGCAATCCAACAACGACGCTTTGGCCGAGTGGTTAAGGCGTGTGCCTGCTAAGTACATGGGGTTTCCCCGCGAGAGTTCGAATCTCTCAGGCGTCGTCTATTTTTTTTCTTTTTTTTCCTTCAAGTCTTTTATTTTCTCCTACTGTGGTCAAATTGCAATAGAAGAAAGCGTTAGTCTCCTCTCAGGCGTCGTCTCTTTTTTTTTCCCCCTTATTTTGCCCTTCAGTCTTTTATTTTCTCCTACCTTGCGTGGTCAAATTGCAATAGAAGAAAGCGTTATTCTCCCTCTCTTTTTTTTCTCCTTTCCCCCCAGTCTTTTATTGCCCGCTCCCTGGGGTCAAGCTATCAGAAGCATGATCACCAATTCACCGTTGTTGTAGCGCTTATTTACTGTAAATTTCTTAGCATTGAACAGATTTAACATACTAATGGATTCTGCCCTTGCGAAAAAGAGCAAATATTATTCTGGTTTGGGTTTTTCCTTTTTTTTCTATTTAAGCTGAAAGCAGTTTGCCAAAGCAATATGCTAGAATCACAAAGCAGTTCTTTTATTGACAAGCAATCAATCAATCACCAAAGCAAACCACGTGCACCAACCCTCAAGTATACACACAAGACAAGATCAATGTAAATACGCACAACACAACGTCCTCTCATCTAAGGCTTTACAGACATCTAGGAACAAAGGTATGCCAATCCCTGCCGCGTGAATTTGGCTCACATGAAGCAAACGAATTCCACCTGCGGGGACTGCTGGGACTGGGCAGCCACACCAAGGAATGCTTGCGCTGGGGCATATTCCAGTGGGCTTGTGGCGAATCGGTGGATCATCATGGCACGAAACATCAATTTGTCGAGGCATTGAGGTCACTGCACAAACAAAACGGTCATTTCAGAGTCAATGGAAGCTCTGGCATATGCATTCCTGAACGTAGTGAACTGAAAAAATGAATAATGATAACATATTTTCGTCTTGCAATAAGTTATGCCAGGTGGAAGCAAAAGAAATCGGCCAATGTTCATCTAGTAATGCAAAGAAAAAACGACTCAGAATGTTATAGAACCTTCAGTTGAGTTAGATGGACGGGCCAGCAACTGAAGTTGCATGGCCCGATTCTTGCAGCTGCTTCAAGGTGGATGCTAGCCAGTCAAGCCCATCGTAGAGACCCTCACCACGGAGTGCGCAGGTCCCCTGTATGTGCCATATTCTGTTCCTGAGATCATGCAATCCCAGTCCCTCGCTAACCTCATCTGTGCTCATCGCACCTCTCTGCATGAAGAAAAAAAAGGCATCAGTCTGGGAATATAACCATTTCACTGCTCACTCGAACCTTCATAAATCTGCTGGCAGTTCTAGACTTAACATTTTTCAATTAGCCATATCAAATTTCAAAGAAATGTTTTATCGATACTCTAAAAGGCCTCATAAGGACACCAGCAGTTTTCATAACAGTGCCTGCACAGCACGGTCTATGAAAGTAAATACTCTTAACATATATCTCACAACATGTATACAGGATAACATCTCTACAAGTTATACATGGTAATATCTCTACAAAATGTACAGGTTAAAGTTTGTATTTCACAAGGTAATTTGTCTTGTATAGAATCGACATAAAAGACACTGGATACCAAATAACCTTGTAGAATACACAACTACAGACAGATTACAAAAGGAAGAAAGGGTGAAAAAAATAAGAGCATGTAATACAATCATTGATCTAAGGAGAATTTCACAATATAAATTGCAGCGTGGGTACACAGGACAGTAATAAAAAAAACCACACAAGCAGCAGTTAGTACTCCAAATTCTTTGGCTCAACTTACCAGGTCCTGCTTGTTTGCAAACACTAAGATTATGCTATTTGCCATCAAAGGGTCCTTGATAATAGTCTGGGAAGAGAAAACTAGCATGTTAGTAGGACATCATATCATCAACACACATAATTAAAGGGAGCAGGAAGATCTGCAGTGATGGAAATAGTATGAAGTAGTAACCTGAAATTCCTGTCTTGCATCTCCAATCCTTTCTCTGTCCAAAGAATCAACGACATAGATCTGCAACAAATTGAAAGCTGAAACACAAACTTAGCAAGACAACTAAATTCTCTTCACTCATGTTCTGTACACCAGTTTACTAAGTTCACTGATGCAATTTTCTTCAAAATGTTCTTAGATATGAAATCATATATACATATATCACGTGATTTGGATATTAGCTATAAATGAAGATACAGAATGCGCAAAGTCCAAAGCAATAATTGAAAAGATTAGAGCTAGAAACCATACGGACATGACTAGAAGCTAGGCATGTGTATATAGACTTCCAAGTGATAGTTATTACCAGTGCATCAGAATTACTGAGGTACATCTTCCACAGCGACCTGAGTTTTTCTTGGCCCCCAACATCCCACACAGTGAATACCACATTTTTATACTGAACTTTCTCCACATTAAAACCTGAAGGGGAAGAACGTATGTTACCAGAAGCAAGCATTAGATAAGTGGACTGAGAAATGAGGTATACAACAAATTTCGAAAGAGCAAAATTAAAAAGGAATAAACTCCAGAGCATAATGTTAGGCCACAAAATATCTGCTCCTGCTCAATTGCCAGGCAACATGATTTAAAAGAAAGTGTATATAAAGTTCAGTTTGTCCAAAAGCATGACACAGCCTCCGGCTAGATACAAAGTTGTGATGCTATCCATCAAATTTACCAGCTTCCATCGTTCTTTTTTCCTTTCAAAAGTTATCATTTGTTAAATTTATGGATCAATTGAATGGAAGAAGACTGCCAGCTTTGGGGAGAGTATGGTCTAATAGATGTAATACAGGCAAATGCTTCCGAATCAACACCAACTAAGATAAGATAACAACTTTCAAGCAACCTTCATTTTGACCAAATATTGGTCATGGTTTCCTATTGTTGCCTGGTTCTAGTCTGTACAGCAGACACATCAAGGATTTCAAAATTTAGCAAGTATTTTGGTTTGATATTTTATTTGCAAATACGCATTCAAAAATTAAGAAAGAAATGACTAGTCGGCTTGCTAATACAGTCTTCATGACACGCCTCAAAGATTCTGCATTGTAAATAAATAAGGGAATAAATAATGATATGGGTCACCTACCCACTGTAGGGACTGTTGAAAGAACATCTCCCATGTGCAGCCTGTACAGTATTGTTGTTTTACCAGCTGCATCCAAACCAAGCATCACAACCTTGAAGAAAGTAATCACACTATTAGTGACAGACTCAGATAACCACTGAAAAAAAGAACTTGATGGAGGATGATGCAATGAGTAAGACTTTATGGAACGATCCATTGGGTCAAGGCAGAGACCTGAAAAATGTATATTTAACTAGATTTACATGGTCTCTTTTCAGTTTTCAGTTCTATTTTGACCATAATAAAATTAGCTGGGTTGGAATCCAGTACCCAGCAGATCCATCATCTAATTTCTATCTCAATCCAAGTCCTCAAATTTCCCACTTCACAACTCACTATAAGGATGGTAGTTTTTCTTTTATTAAACAGGAACGCGAGAATGAACCAGTGACCAAACACTGAATTCAATTGATTTCTGCACAGAGAAGTTAATAACTATACTTAAAGAAACGTCGAATCAATGACAGAACTCTAATTAACAGACCCTCGACACGTGCCACTCCCTAATAGTTAACCAAGAACTTGGATCAGAGCTTGTAACCCACCAACCCAGGAGCCCAAATTACTGTGCAGTACCAGCCCAAGCAACATTCGTATTTTCTCCAGCAGAACTAGCGCAATACAATCCAAAGCGGTAACCTAAGGTTGCGAAGGCATGCCTAGAGGTTCCAAGGCAAGAACCTACCTACATCTACATGAGCACGCAATCACGCCAAGAAAAGGGCGGAAGAAAGAGACACAGAGGTTGATATCATTATTACCCTCATCTCCCTGGTGGAGAAGAAAGAATCGAAGAGCTTGCGAATAGCCTGCCCCATCCCCCCGCCGCTTCCTGCCTGGCTGCGGGTGGCGGGTTCTTCGGCAGCTGTTGCCCTCTGCGGCCGGCTCCCTCTCTCTTCCCCCGGGATTCCGTCGAGCTCGAGAGGAGTGGATCGCGGGAGCCAGGGCTGGACGAAGCAAGGCACGGTCCGGTCCAGTGGGCGGGTTGGTCTGGTTTGGCCGAGAGCTGGAGAGAGAGAGAGAGAGGAGGAGAACGAAGAAGAGATGGGCAGTAGTGTGGTGTTGCCTTCTTGCTTGGCTGGAGGGTTGCGTTGTTGGTCCGGCTTGCCACGCCACGAGACTCCCGCAGGAAAAAGACAACGCACGCGGTTAGAATAATACTCGCTTTGCTTTGGGTTTTCAGTTTTCTGTTCCCTGGATTTGGATTTCTTAGGACCCACGCCTCTAGTTAGTTAAATGGGACTTTCGTTCAGTGTCTCATGTCGATTTTTCAAAACTATGGGACAGATTTATTGTATCTAGAGTTCTGGACTGAGCCTTTCTCATTACCCATAGTACTAAGTAAGGGCATCTTTAGTAGTTGCATCGATTTATGGAGAAAAAATTGATACATTATAAAAATTTGTTTTGATCTCAATGACATGGGATCCACGTGAATCAAGAAATGACAACGAGAGAGGAAAAGAATGCAGATGAAAGAGATCAAACATATTTATTGACTATGAACATGTGCCAAAAGATTAACCAATTCTTCTCTCCATATGAATCAATGAGTTACAGTGGTATGAATCGATTTATGAGCAGTCAGCTTAGTCTTTCCTCTCACTGAAGAAAGCCCTAAGGCTTGAAAGTAATTTCTGCACCAGATCCACAGTGATGCTTCAACTCAAAAATAGCTGCAGCGTGCACCCGATGGCCGTTTGAACGTGGCCTGGAGTTTAGCTGACACACATGTACTTTCCTCCTCTCATGCAACAAAGGAAAGCAGTAAGAAAATAATTTTCTAGTAACTGGGCACCGGGGAAAGTAAAAAGCCCTGATGCTAGCTTTTCTGATCCAAGCATCGCACGTTCCAGTGTGTGAACCGGGGCTTGAAGAAGAGAGAGAAATTTGAGCATCGTTTTTCTGGCACGTTGTGGCTGCTCTAAGGTGACAATAAGTGTAACTATTCATACTAACATTAATTGCAACCATGTGTTGAATCAATATAAATAGAGATATATGAATTTTACACATATGGTCTATCAAATTATCTACATAATTGAAACATAAACCTTGCAATAGTGTGTCTTCAAAAGCGTCACGTTATATTTTCATCTTAACCATCATTGGGTCCCTGAGTGAAAGTTTTGTCTCAGTTCTTGCAAGACAAGTGGACAACAAACCACTGCATCTATTATCGACATGTCACCGTGTCTCTTTGAGGAATATTATGCGAGCATGCACTTTGCATGTGTGCTATCACCATTGCATCTATTATGTTTACGTGTGTGTATAATATACTAATAACAATAGTCTATGTTTGGCGTGGAAACTTCAATGAACATATAGACTTGTCTTCCCTTCTTTTTCTAAGCTGTATTTGGCTCATTATTCGATTCTACATTTCCCATGCAAGATAAAAACTAGTTTATCTACATCAGGAAATATAATTGAGTTACATAAACTTTGTATTTTTTAGTCCATTGATTTCCGATGTACATGAGATATTTTTATGTTCTAGCTACATTCATTATTTGAACAAGGGTTCAATCCTCCTATGGATTACGGCTTTGGATTATGGAATATAGGAGTGAGATAATATATGTATGGATTATGCATGTAATATAGGAGTGAGATAAATATATGTATGTATTATGGAATATAGGAGTGAGATAAATAAATGTATATATTATGGAATATGGAAATGATATTAACTTAAAATAAGAAAAAAGTACAACATACTTTATTGGAACATGGTCAAAGTCTAGATAAAAGAACCTACTATTAGCTCAATTTACTTACATAATTATATGTTGATGGCCCAATATATTTATTAACAAGATTTAGTTTTTCTTCCTATGAGAGTTTAGTTTTTTTTGCATAGTAATAATAGGCATAACACACATTTTAAAAAAGCATGAATCTTTTTTCATTATCATAGCCTTAAACCTATATCATGAAAAATCCTGAAAAATGTTTCTTAACATAAATTGTTATCATATCTTGAAAATTTTTAGAACATGTGTGGACCTTTTTTTTTTTTGGCAAAATACCATGTATGGTCCTATGAATTTAAACATTACATAAATAAACCGATCGGTAATGTTAGTAAAAAACGAATAATTACAATTTTGTACTACTTTTTTAAAAAATACTAAAAATTAAATGACTGATTTTTTAAAAACGCAGTAAAAATTTTAAAATCTTAATATTTTTATAGTTGTTTTTCAGTAGAAAAAAGTTAAATCAACCAATTACCCTTGCCGGCGTGCATCTGCGTTCACGGTTCACCCCTCCCCATTTTCCCCGTTCCTTTCCCTCCGTTTCCATCATCTCTCGGTCTTCCTTGCCTGGCGGCGACGACTAGGCGAGCGGCGGCGCCGCGTCACCGCCGGGCCCTTTGCCGGCGGCGACGAGCACCCACCAGGTATGCCCGCCCCGTCTCTTCCCCTCCCGCTGTGCAAAATGGACCACCCCAAACCCTAACGCAAGGCTATTTGTATTCGGACACATTTGTGGTTTCCTGACGGCAAAAGCAGATGGGAATGGACTACTATAACATCCTCAAGGTGAATCGCAATGCGACCCTGGAGGATCTCAAGAAGTCGTACCGGCGGCTTGCGAGGACGTGGCATCCCGACAAGAACCCGACTGGAGGCGCCGAGGCTGAGGCAAAGTTCAAGCAGATAACCGAGGCCTATGAGGCAAGTGAATCTTGCACATCGACTTTCCTTCCAATGTGACGCATTAGGAAGCATATTTTCCCCATTTTTGATAGAATATGATTGTTGTCTACAGTTTGGTTTGATTTGGGGGGTCATCCACTGACCAATACGTGGGTATGTGGAATTCTTTTGCACAAATAGAGTTTCGCCCCCTTTAAATAAGTCAAAACACCTAAGATTGGCTTTTTAGACTTTTAGTACTCCAAATATACTATGAGTGTAGCTATTTCAGGCTGAAAATGTGTCACAAAATCTTTTGAGCTCTCTCCAAGACACCATCCGTTTAGATCAATTACTTTAAAATATTAGAATAAGAAAGCCAATTTCGATAACAAAGTGATGTGGAGGTCTATGCCAAAAGAAACATATTATGATCCTGCACGTTTTCTTAAGTTTCAAACGTAATTATTCTGTCCTGCCCCCCCCCCCCCCCCCCGAGGTATAATTCATAACTTGTAAATACTTTGGGTAACATTGGTTTGAAATTGGGAGATTCAGACTTATTTGGTGCAGTAAAGCACAGTTACTGTGATGCAGTAACTTTGGTTATGAACATTGATTAAAATTTTATATGCAATAGCAAGATATCGAAAGGTGCAACTGTTTTACCTATCTTGTAATCATCACTTGAATGTGGATTTGTACTCATCATGCTTATTCTACTTTCATTTTTAGCCAATAATGTAGAAAAATCAACATATAGAATATGTTTCATATTTTCCTATTTCAACTATATAATGTAAAGTTCAGTTCAAGAACTTCGTTGCTTATTTTCTGTTTGCTGACCACTGTAGACTATTAGTGCAGGTACTATGTGATCCTGAGAAGCGTGCAATCTATGACCAATATGGTGAGGAAGGCTTAAAGGGAATGCCTCCACCTGGCTCACAGAGCCGGTCCTCCACAGCTGCTGGCCCAAGCGGTCCAAGTAATTTCCGGTACAATCCTAGTGATCCAGATGATTTCTTTGCTGAGTTCATGGCAAGCAACAAGACTTACTCCTTCGACCAAGACTGGACTCGATTTCAGCAACGATCACATTGGACCTCAGCAAAGAACACTAGAAGTGAAACTCCTTCTGGTTCACAGAAGGAGAGCGGTGCTAGTACAAGCCAGGCAGAAATGCCACCGCCTGTGGAAAAAACATTACCTTGCACCCTTGAAGAGTTGTACAACGGAACAAAAAGGAAAATGAAGATCACTAGGAATGTTGCAAAGCCTGATGGGTATGTTGTATAACTTCCCTCCCAATATTTTCCTTCTGGTGATTTGCTGTTCCTCAGTATGGCGCTTTTCTCCATTTTTCTGCACAAGAGTTTGGAACAATGCGCGAACACATTTGCTGAACTTAGACTTTGAACCTGCGCAGGCATGAATTTTCTGCCATAGCTATGAGATGCTCTGCATTTTGTTATTGAGTGTATATTTGAACAAGTTACGAAGACCTAGAAATTATCGAGTGCATATTCATGGTACTTGAGTTGAGAATGATCACCAGCACTTACTTTTGTTTGCATATCTAAGCATGTTTACGAGTGCTTGCTGATTCAGAACAGCCTGACACATTTGACTTTTTCCAACAGCACATTGGCCGAAATGAGCAGTCATACTCCTTACTCCATTCAAATTCTCTGACCATTTCAAAATGAAATCCTGGAAAAGTTAATTTGTGCATTTGGCTGCAAGGGCATGCTAATGTCTGCATGAACTGTGGTAAATGCAACGTAGTTTGATTACTTGACATGGAAACAGTTTTTGGAGGAAAATCATGCCATTTTAACATCATATACTTCTCAGTTGTATACTTATTGATTCCTGCATACCCACTTTCCTTCTTGAGATAAGCAGTGGGAATGATAGATATTTTGCTATAACTGCTATTCTTGCTTATTTCTACTTGAAACAAATGCCAACCACAAAGTTGTTTGGTCTTATTTTTGTTAATTACATGGCAGCATGATTTACTTGAGGTATCTAAACCCCAGACTGACTCTTCTGAATCTCATCTTGTGCAGAAGAGTAGAAGTTGAAACAGAGGTCTTGGCAGTGGAAGTGTTGCCTGGCTGGAAGAAGGGGACCAAGATTACATTTCCGAACAAAGGCGACAAGTTGCATGGGCAATTGGCACAGGACCTGACCTTCATCCTCGACTTGAAGCCCCATGATGTGTACATTCTTGATGGGAACAACCTTCTTGTAAAGAAGGAGATCCCTCTGGTGGATGCACTCGCTGGGACGGCAATATTCCTCAGAACCCTAGATGGCCGGAATCTTCCTGTGAGGGTGGAGGAAGTGGTGCGCCCTGGGTACGAGGTGGTGCTGGAGAACGAAGGGTGGCCGATCAGGAAGGAGCCAGGGAAGAAGGGGAATCTGGTAATCAAATTTGACGTTGCCTTTCCAACAAGGTTATCGACGTCGCAGCGGTTAGCCATCCGGCAAATCATGGGCAGCTAGCCTGAGAAGGCAAGAGAAGGTTCGTTGCATTCTTACAACAGGAAGATGAAACAGTGGCTATATTGGCCCTGGAATCTAGATAGATAGTTGGAAGTCAGACATAGGTATTTCAGTGGTTATACCTGTTGCTAATTGTATCTATTTGCTCTGGTTAATTGAATGTGACCTAATTTTTTTTCCTGGTATCTTGTGGATCAGTGGAAAATGGCGATGATATTGTAACATGATTTAAACCCGGTCTCAATTTCCTCACTCTTTACGCTATCGTTTTGTTTCATTTAAATGTTGAATGAAAGTCGGTCGCTAAGAAAATGAAAGGAAAAAAGGAGCCATTTTGACAAGTTTTGCTTCCTCGTGTGGGTTTTACTACAGTGTCAGTTATGCAGGAATCGAGAAATAAAATTTTCATATTCATGCTGTCTCAGTGGAATTTCTGAAAACTCACACACGTTAAACTGGCGCTCTGAACTGTTAAAAAGATTGAGCACGTGCATCTTATGATCTGCCGAGAATATTCTGCTGTTATTGCTATTCTGACATTGTTTTGACAAAAAAAAAGGTATTAAAATATCCAGTCAAAAGGAAAGGACTCGTTTCGTTTGCAATTAATAAATAGTACGACGGCCTGAACCCCAACAAAACCCCTCAAACCCCACCACACCTTGCAGCTCGCCACACCACTTGCCTTTCCTCCTCGTACTACGCTCGCTGCCGCCGCCGCCGCCTCCGTCTCCGCCGCCGGCGACGGTGAGGGGAATAGGAGGGGGATGGACGTCGACGCCGACGATTGGGACGACTTGATCTTCCTCGACGAGCTCTGTCGCATCACCGACGAGGTCGTCGCCTCCCGCAACCCTAACTCCACTCCCACGCCCGCCCCCGTCTCATCCCACCCCGCCGCTTCCGCCGCCACCACAGTCTCCCACCTCCCCGCCGCACCCCCCGCCGCCTCGGTCTCGTATCTCCCCGCCGCTTCCGCCGCCACCACAGTCTCGTACCACCCCGCCGCTTCCGCCTCGGTCTCGTACCTCCCCCCCGCGTCGTACGAGCCCCCCGAGCTCGGCTTCTCCCCTCCGCGGGATCTCACGCAGCGCCCGCCGCTCCCCCGGCCGTCCGCCGCGTCCAGCGATGCGGAGGCAATGTCTACGGCCGGACGCGAGTTCTCCCCTCCGCCGGAGCTCTCCCAGCGCCCGGCGGCGCCACCCGAGGAGAGCGACGTCGCGATCGTCGCGGCGTCGGGCCCCGCGGCCGGTCGCGTGGGCGCGAAGAAGGAAACGAGGGAGCTCGAGAGGCTCAAGGTGATTCCTCTCGCTGTGATTGGAGCCATTTTCACTTGGCTTAGATGCATTTGTGTTCAATTCCTGACGCCTTTTATCTTAACCACTGTGCAGAGGGAGCTGAGCCGTGTCTCGAAGCAAATGAATGATTTGGTGCGTATTCCTGTAAATTGTTTGAGCCGTGCATTTGCATAACCTTGACTCAATTGAAGTTACATTGGCATAAGGACTGATCTAGTAAACTGGGGCTTTGGGCAAACTCATTTTATTACTTGATCATTGTTGTTTTTAGTAAAGTTGTATCCACAACACAAGGTGATCCCTTGCAACTTGTGTGCAGAAAAATGAATGCACTGAGCTGAGAAAGGACAAAACAAGGAAAGATCTTCAAATCAAGGCTAAAGAAGTGGAGATCCAGAATCTGAAAAAATCAAATGTGTAAGTACTGCTGGTTTAGATACACATTATTTCAGTCACCATGATGCTCAGGTTGAGGTAACACAAGTCTTGTAATTTATCTGTATCTGAAGAATTTGAACATGACTACCGGAAAATATTATTTGATTCACATGTACTCCCTCTATCCCAATTTATAAGTCGTTTGACTTTTTTGGCTCCAACTTTGACCGTTCGTCTTATTCAAAAAGTTATGCGAAATATCAATTTTTTTGTTATGACTTCAAGAATGACTTAAATTTGACTATATTTGCACAAATTTTTTGAATAAGACGAGTGGTCAAAGTTGGGGTAAAAAATTTCAAACGACTTATAGATTGGGATGGAGGTAATATTGTTTTCTGTATTAGTTCCTAGAATGTTGACGCTCCCCCCTCTGTTTCTTTTTATTCAGCAGCTTTGCCACCAAAGATGTTTGCAGCGCAGGGATGGATATTGATCACTCCTTTCCTGCCTCTGCAAATGGGACTTTGCATGCTGGGGTTTCTTCTCGGGCATCCCCCAGGCAAACAGACAAGACAGATGGCAAAGGTAACGATGCCAATTCCTTGCAAGTTGATCCATATTTGAAGGAAGGGCATCAAACTGATTTACCTGAGGCCATGGAACTGAGGCGACGCACCATGACTGATAATGGTAAGAGTTATTTTGTGCCCAATACGTTTTTTTTTCCCTTATCCTCCCCTCTTCAAATCTTATTGGTGATTCAACCTGGTGAACAGGAATAAGTACACCAGGAGGATTGCTTTTGGAGGTAACACCGCTGGTTTGTTTGCATCCTATTATGCCATATTGTTCCGAAAAAATGTGTAAATGATATCTTCTGTGTGCTGGTAGGAAAATACCCATTTTGAACCAAGAAGCATTATGTGCAAGGCGATTAAGGAAATAGGAGTCCAGACAGATAGTACATCTAACAGTGGACATCTTGAGTGCAAGAAAATATCGGTTGAGCGTATCTCTAGCAATCTACGTGCGATCTGGGGCATGCCAACTAACAGTCTATCAAGGAGGAATCTGATATCAAAGATCATTGTTTCTTGTTCAGAAGAAATTTTGTCACTTCTCCATTCTACCAGATTGACAGTCGACTCTGAAAATTCTTCTGAATCGAGCTCCGCCATTAATGAAGCTGTTTCTCAAGTATATGACATGTTCATTAAGGTGAGTGTTATGTAAAAAAACACCTTTTGTATTTCCTTGTTGCAGTTTGCATTGACATGCATTTATCACTTGACTTTGAGTCTGCCAAAGGCTAGCGATGCTAGAGTGGCTGGTGCTTTTTTCCCAATCATTTTACCCCTTCATTTCTATACCGGAGCTGGTATAAAACCTGTATTCATCCACAATGTCCTAGGCTGCCTGAACATTTCAGTTCAATATATGATAGTTGCCGCATACATCTTCTCCATTTGAAGTCTCCAGGATGTAAAACTTTTCAGTTTGTCCTTTGGCTGTGCTTTTTAATCAAGTCATTTGAGTTGACTAGTGTGGTCTGTTATCGGCTTATTGCAGATAAATAATGAGAAGATATCAATACAGACTTTCCTTGAAGCATTACTGAATCTCTGTGCTTTTGAGAATGTAAGATCCAAAACTCTGAGTTTCTTTTCCTTTATTTCATAGCAATATTTCTACTCCGAGTTTCTTTTCCTTTATTTCATAGCAATATTTCTATTTTATCATTTCTATTATTGTTTAACTGCCACTTATGGGATTGGGACATGTGACTTGCTTCCTCACCTGTATGGAGAAATAGCATCACTTGACTATGATCCTGCACTACTTGGTTTATGATTGGTACATGACATAATTGATTTGTTCACATGTATCGTTTTTAGCTAACAATATAAATTAGGAGTGGTCTTAATGTGGTCTTGGGTTTATCGAATTTAATCTTAGAGAAACTGATGGTTTTCGAATTGAATACTGATGAACAGCAATTTGTTTCCACTAAGTTCCATTTTAAATATGTACCTTATTGTAAAGATGATGACCCTAGCCAGCATAGATCATTAGGAACTATAACAAGGAATGAAGGGATCTTCATAAAAACTATTTATAACCCTACCTTCAGCAGGTATTGAAGTATTGATGTACCTTGTAGCTTGCTAATTTTTTTGAATAATAAAAGAGTCAGCAGTTAATTTATGTGGATTTGGGAAAGTGCTAGTAGACTAGTAGTAACAGCGAACTGATTTAACCATATGTTTTGTAACATCAATAGCAGTTACATTTATCACTGTATTTTGTCTGTATATTGCTGAAACATCAACTGATTTAACCATCAGTTTGGAACTGATTTAACCATCAGCTTTGGTATATACTATTACAAGTGAGGTGGAACAATAACAGTGAAAGAGTGAACTTAATTTTGTCTATACATTGCTGTAATGGCTTGGGTGTATAGATTGGTTTATCTTAAACTTTCCCTATGGATTGCTGCCATTTTTTTTATCACACAAGTCCCTTTTGCTTTGTTGTATATGATATTTATTTTCACCTCCTTCATTTTCAGGCTCCTATAGTCAGTAGAACTTTGAGGATAATGCTCAGTATATTGCAACACTTGCTGAATTATGTAACCAAGTCTATTGAAAGGTATGCTCATTAATGGAATACATTTCCAGTTGACAGAATACCTGCATTTCACATTTGTCAGATGACGAAGCAAAGCAAATTGTTTTGTTCCTGCAAACTAAGATTCAAGTTTTTTTTCTTCTCAAATTCAATTTTAGTTGGATATTTTACCCTGAATCTAAATTGTAAAGTGATTTATAGTGTTTCAAACTATATGTGTTAAGTCTGCTAGTGTTTGCCGTGTCGATATGTAAACCGTGGTTCTTGTTCTGCTTCGTGTTTTCAATTTTTTCTGGGGTTAAAATGGTGACGTGGTTTCTAACTTACATGAACTGGTTAAGCCATTTTTTCTTCATTAAAAAATGCTGTTAATCAAGGTAGGTGCATAATTGTATTATACTTCTGTTGTTTACAATTGTAGGCTCTCATGCTTATGAACTTTAATTTGATTTTTATCAGTGTACCCTCAGGAACAATGTTTCTGTTGAGCCATATATTAACATAGACATGGAGAGCACTCACAAAGACAGTTCTGGTTTGCCGAGCCCACTGGATACAGAAAATCTATTGAGACAGAACATGTCTATACCTTTTACTTTCTGGAGTTCTGTCTTCACTGTAATGCTTCAAATTGTGGTCAAGTACTCAGAAGAAACAATTCGAACTGATGCATTATCCATAATGATTCTCATTTTAAGAACAGCAGATCCTCAAGAGGAACGCCATAGGTAAACTGCCATCTGAGTAGTGATTCTGTTTAGTTGGCTATACGGTTGGATGCTAATCATATACTGTTGCTATTTTCAGATTTGGATTTACTTCTGTAATGGCAAGACTTCATCTGCTATTGCAGAAAGAAAATGGGTTGCCTGTAAAGAAGCACTCAGTGCGTCTACTTTTCTTGCTTTTGAATTGTAAGTTCTTGTGCTCATAATGTTTCATTTCTTCACACTAGCTCTAGAACAGAACATACTAGCTTGCAAAAAGAACTGTTTTTGCAAGGTGAACGCTACAATTTGTGCATTCTGTGGAGTAGTTACTTGGTACTTTCTCCCTCTTAAAAAATGGTGTTTTTGGCTAGCTTTCAATGAGGTCCAAGAAATTGAATGACACCACTGATACAGGTTTCGCTTAACCAATTTATATAGTTTTAGACATTGATGGACAAACTTTAAAAAGCTTTGGCATGCACTTTAGGACCTCAAATAGAATAGAACAGATGGATTATCTTTCCATTCCCTAGTTTTTAGCCATGCCCAGGAAATTTAAACGCTTCAGACATTCCTTTATAAGCATAACTGGAATTGGTTCTGGTATCTCTATTTCATGCTCTTGGTTTAAATGTCTAAATGGAAAAGGCCTGATTTATTGCTTGCGTTTCTATTGTCTAAGCTATAGTTACTCAAGCTGTTTCTGTTCCATACCTTTCTTTGAAATGCTTATGTAGTAGTTACCTTCAGTTGTTATGGAATTGGTTTAATAGAGGTTTCTGGTTAAACAATTTGGTTTCCACTTTGAATATATCCTAGTAGATATGTTATGCTTGTTGAACTATGCATGCCTTTATGGATTTATCCTTGCAATTGCAACCTAATTCCTGTTTCTGGTAGGCCCAATGATCTTGAAGTTGCTGTGTAGTGGAGGCAAAGATGGCCCTGAACAGATGGAATCGGAAGGGTGTGAAAATGATAGGTTGAAATTGCCGTGTAATGGAGCCAAAGATGGTTCTGAACAGATGGAATCAGAAGGGTGTCGAAATGATAGGTCACAAGTAATAAGCTCAGTTCTAGTGGATTTATCTGAGTGTTTGTCTTGTGGCGCAACTTGTTCTCAGGTATGCTACTTAAGTTTTTCAGGCTGCAAATGTGCATTTATAAATATTTACTTATTTAGTTAGACTCTATTTTGTGATATTCGAACCCTTAAATACTAGACCACATGGATTAAACATAGTGATTCTTTTTCACCTGCCATTGATAAAGAAAAAACATTGCGAAGTGTTCCTAAGGGTCTAGCTAGATACAGTGCAGATTCAGCATAGCTTCACAACTTGTGTCAATCACTTTACTTCCATAGCTGAACAACTAAGATTGTATTTTCAGGAACAGGAAATTGAGCTTTGCCGGCTTATCATCGTTCTGTTAGCGTATATAGCTTCCAGCGGTAAATTGGGATATGAAGTGCTTTTGGGGCCAGTAAGTGGCCATGGCGCCAATTTCTTGGAGCTGATAATGCAAGTCCTTGCATCACAAATGCAGTATGAAACACAGGAGTTACTGAAAGAAAGGTATCTTTTCCGTCTTGCATTCTCAGCTTGCTGGGTCATACCGTGTATGTGGAATATAGCAAGTAAAGCATGGATATAGCTGAGTGGATGCTAACCATGTCTAACTTCAGTGCAATCTACCCATTCCTGTTGGCAGCTATCTATATTGACCTACATTTCTAGATGTTTTTTAGTAGCCCATAAGGATTCTGTCCACAATTCGTTACAGTACTAATGTAAAAACCGGTTTCTGCAGGTGTTTGCTGATGAGAGAAGCTCTTATCCTTCTAAACCGTCTGGCATCACACGCTAACTTTTCAAAACCAACTTTGGAAGTGCTGACGAGAAGTAAGCTCTGTGCAACCTTGACAATCGACGTCGCAAACCGGTTACCCCAGACCCGGATGGCAAATGATCTCGCTGAGCTGGCACAGAAGTTCAGGTCACGAGTGTATGCTTTTCTGGAGGAGAAACCCTTGACAATTGAACAATGATGGCTTCGCCCCGAGTGCGTCTCACAAGAGTTGGCTATCCAGGAGCAGCGGAATTCATCAGTTGGTGCTCCACATCCTCAGGTAGCCAGGATAGGATAGTACCAGTGTACCACGGAAGGCAATGTGGGGGATGGGACTGGTCGAGAAGTTTAGTTGATTTTTTTTCCTTTTCTAACCCTAGGATCTATTTCTGGGTTGGGTTGGACTGGCTTGGCTGTGTTGGACTGGCTTGGCTGGGCGAGTAGATAGCTTTTGTTGGTGGTGTACAGAGGTAGCTTCCTCGCCATTTTGGGGGAGAATGTCAAGCACTACGCACGGCAATGCCTGTGGAAATGTATATCACATTTATTTTGATTAATGGCATTTTCAACGTTTCTCTTCATCTGGAATCCTGGATGATGTTTGAACGTAAGCAATTGAGTGTACTGCCGTTCTGTACTGCCTGCGCTAATTGGTGTGTACCCTTTCGCTGAGTGATCCAGCTGTCCTTGATGCTGATGCGTATGACATTCCCCTTTCTGTGGAATTTGCCAACAGGCTACAGTGCTCAAAGATGTAGTATGTGCGTAGAGTTGAGCCTTGCGCCCATCACATTGACATCTTTTGATCAGTTGTTATTGTATAGTCTCTTTTCATGTAATAGTAAACTAATGTGTATAGTTTTTTTTCTTATATAAAAAAGCGTAGTCTCCCATATTTCGACCGAAAACCGTGACTCACCTCTGCATTCATTTGAACCGCATGAGTCATGAGCTACAAAATTCGAACCAGGAGAGGGCCTTATCAGCCTCTAGTGCACAACGGAACCAAGCGAAGATACTTCTAAGCCATCCGTCGCCATTTAGTTGCCGTAAATAAAACTTCAGCCGTCGCCGTTTAGTTGCCGTAAATAAAACTTCAGCTTGCACATGACTAAAAAAATCAGATAACCTGATCTATGACATTGCCTCATCATATTCACAAACTAAACTTCCTTCTACGCTTCAGTGGAAAAACCTTCGCCGACACCGTGAAGATCCCATCTCCTCATACTCTGATTTCGTGACGCACATTGATTCGAAATCAGGGCTGGACGCCAAAATGGATCCACCTCTCCAGACACCAAGAATTGGGCTAGACAAAGTAACAATACAATTATGGCATTAGTATACACAAATAGGCAACGGAGAGAAACAAAAACAGTTTTTTTTTTCTTCTTCTTTTTCCCCTCTTCTTTTTTAGATTGGTGAGAGGAAATAGATAGCAGCACATACTTCTCTTGACGAGTTATCTTCACCTGGTAGTCGTCGGGGACAAGAGGCCTAAGTTCCCTCTCCCTGAGATACATACATAATACAAAGTCACCTTGAAATGCACGAAAGAGCAAGTTTACCTGACAGCCCCTCCACAGCTCACAGAACAGTATATAGTATCTATAATGTTGAAGAAACTACTTACAATCTTTCGGCAAATCTGGGGAATAATGTGCTTCCACCTGTCAAGACGATGCTGGAAATAACCCAACAGAAGTGAACTCACATGAATAGTGTATTCAATTATCAAGAGGGGTGCAGATATCACCCAAATAAATTGTACCTCTCAAAAAGCACAGGTTGAAGATACGGATGGCATGCTTGGACAGCCCGAACTATACACTCAGCAAGCCCAGCTTGATTTATACCTATAAATCAAGCAGCAGAGATTAGTGTGGGAACGAGCAGCTTGAGCAATGTGGTAACCTCCATTCGTTATGAACCTCCTAGATTCTATGCCTCACCAACGTCATGGGGAAAAAATAATATAAGTGAAATTCACTAAACATTAAAGAAACTGCTGTTAAAGAAAAACAATGATAGAGGTGAAATGAATAAGCAGATGCAAACTAAAGAGCATATGAAGTGGCAAGTTTATGAAACTGCTGCTCCTGAGTCACTGCCAAGTATTGTTATCCAAGTAGCTAGCCATTGGGCTTAGATATGTTACTGGCAATGTTGTGTTGCCATTATCTATATTTACAAAGCAAATCTTCCCATCAGAACTTTTGTGTGTCCACTACTCTTAGGAAATAAACTTAAAAGAAGAAAGGCATAAACCTGACATGATGCCCAACAAAATTCGGAACACCAAATGGCAGAATATATTAAAATCTTATGAACGGAAGTATCATTGACACTGACCAAGATCAATTGGATGAAAAAGCATCTCTGGGACAAGGAACCTCTCATTTGTCAAGACAAATTCCTACAAAGGTAATATTCAGTAATGATAAGAATGCAAGGTAATAAACGAAACCAAGGATGTTACATTTTGACTTAATTCTGGCTTTTTCCGATCCTCAAGCTTATTTGTCTCCGAGCCATGTTCCTTTCTATCTGATTCTTCATCTAGAGGCAGAGAGCAGTATCTAAGTGCTTCATCCATGTCCTTGACAAACCCTTTTTTGTATGTTATACCATCAGGGAGAATGTAAGAACATCTAAAAGGATTGTCCTTGAACCTGCCAATCAATTACAAAGCAAGCTGCTAAGATAGTTGAGTAACTAATTAAACCCCTTAGTTTCCTAAACTGAGTACTAGGGTTCCTATTTCCAGGTAATGACTTCACACTGTCTAACAGGTTTTCAACACAATCATGCACTTAAAGGGAACATGTGTTCCAACAAATCTAAAATCCAATATCCATTAGGAAAGTACTTCTGAACAAACTTCTAGTAAAGGACACATATCCTTGGTAACGTCTTTCTAGCATGAGTGAATGAACATCATTTAGTATTCTCAATCCAGTGCTTTAGGAACACATTTAAACAACAATATGGAGAAAACATAACACAAGTATAGGATGATTCCAAAAACATAACCCAGTGTGCTTCACTATTTATTTTTTTGGGAGAAATTTGGCATTCTTGAAATTAAAATTTGAAGTCTTTCATGCTTTGCATATCTATAGAAATTTGATAGTTCACTTCCTCACCCCACCCCCCACAACACACATATACGCACACACACATGGCACCTTTTGTTCTGGAAGCTAACGAATTCAGTACCAGACAATCTAGGCTACCAATAAATGCAGTTAAATTGGTTACACAGACACAGACAACTCTAAAATTTTCAAATGATACATGCTCTTAGATGCTTTTCAATGTAGCTCACTGTTCAACTTTTAAATTTTATAGGAAATTACCCTGAACAAACAAAAAGAAGAACTGAGAATATGTACATGACAGATGATGAAGGCAGCAGACCTGGCAAGGCGAAGATCACCAGGAACATCAAGGGAGACAAAGCATAGCTTTTCCTTTGCATCATCGATGAGGAGAGTTTCATCCATGACATTAAGAGAACGGTATGAGACAAGCTCCTTGAGATAGTTTGTAAGGGCCTTGCCGCCAAGGTCCATACGCCGCACACCATAGTTTAGAGTAAAGTTCTGAAGCACAGGGGATGCATGTGCGAAAGAGAAGCCACAGTCAACAACAAGGCTGCACTGGGCACGGAAGAGCATTGGTTGGCAGTTAGTCTCGTAAAGGTGGACAAGGGAAGGAGCATCTGCAACACAGAGAGAGTTGAATCCAAATTCCTCGAACACCAGCTCATCAGTTGCGTGCTGCAGAGCTGGAGGGTTGAACATGGGTTCCACCAGTAACAAGGACGAGTTGCTAGGATCCACCTGCAGCAAATTGCGTACAACCCGCTCCCAAACCTCCCTCTGCACCTCGGTATTGATAAGATAGCCACGATCAATGGGACGCTTCAATGTCATGCCAGTCACGTCGACATCGTCTGCCTGCAGCTGGTCAGCCACAAGCCATTTCTTGTTGTTGCCACCAGGGGGTTTGGCCATACAGTTGGGGACTACAGCCATTGGATCTTTATCCCCTCCAAAGCCAGCCTTGAGAAGGCCACCCCCATTGTCTATCACCACCACACCTGAACCACCAGTCATTGTATATCCCTCCTCTCCAAGTTCAGCCTCTTCTGAAGAAGATGCAAATAAACAGGATGAAAATGGTAGATTGTGATACAAAACTTAGCAACAGGAATGACAAAGACACAAATGCAGTTATACAACTCGAGTAAGGGTTGATCTGGACCTAGATTGAAAAGTAATTTACTACTTGAAACATTGGATCTAGAAGCTCAAATAGACCGTTATAACAACTGAAACATGTGGCAGCGGTGAAAAAGTAAGTTAGGGGCAGACCATTTCGCAAACAATATCAAAGTTTAGTCATTTCCAAATGCAGCGGTGGACCCAGGAAAAAAAAGGGGGGGAGGGGGGATTGTTCCTAAAACACAGCTAGAATATTTGAACCAAGGGACCGAATACTCGCATAAACAATTCGATATATCACAACTAGAAAATTTGCCAAGCAATCGGGAATACAACTATAATTCTTTTGTGGTCACGGGAGAAATTGGCCAGAGCAGGACGAAAACAACCCCCGCAAAAGTGCAAATTTTAGGTAACATGCCATCAGATGCTGAAGCACACGCAAATTAAGCCTTCAATGGTTCCCATCAACGCTAAGGTAATTATGGTAAGCATAAAGCACAGAACTTTGGGGGCGCAGATGCAAGAAAGGGCTGCGTCCATTTACCGGTGGATCGCGACGCCGGTGAGGCGGCGAGGCCAAGAAGGGGCTGACCAGCACCAGCAGTGGGGGCGGCGGTGCTCCACAGCCCAGGACGGGCGGCGCGCAGAGGCTGGCTGAGGAGCGCAAAGCCGCGGCTGCCTAGGCCCCGGGCGCCTCGCCTTAGCAGCGGAGCCGCAAGCCCACGGCGCAGCCTGTGCCTGGCTTGGGGTCTCGAATGTATCAGTGGCAAGGAGCTGGCGCAGATGGAGAGATTTGGGAGGGCGCCGGCGGCCGAAATGCGAAAAAAAAGGCGCCCCCGAGAAGACGAACGAAGCAGCGAGGAGGAAGAGAGCGATGCGTTGCTGAAGTAGGTTTGTTTGTGGGTTAAGGTGGGACTGGGCCTTCTATCATGGGCTGTTAATGGGCTAATATTACATCGCGTTTTTTTCCGTTTAGAATTCCCTCATTATAAGATCCCTTTCTGCCCTTTCCCCCCAACTTTTGCCCTAAACATCACATGTTTAAAAACCAAGAGCGGGAGGGAGTACAAAATAATTCAAGAAAAACAGTGATTGATATCTATGCATATGTAGTTAGAAACATTAGCTAGTTGATTGAGGTAGAACTGCATACACAATCTTCTCTCATCTTTCCTATTTTTCTGTTTGATATTTGTTCATCAAGAAAATAAATAGCAATGCCATGTTACAAACAATTCTGGGCTAAATAGGTCAAGACCCGTTGCCAGGCTGGGCATCGGAATCGGGCTGCTTCTGGCAGCCGCTGCCATCGCCGTCGTTCTGCTCATTCATATCAGGAATCGAATCGCCGGTCGCCCCCAGCTTCTCCTACAAATACCAGACCAAAATTGAGATCAATTTCTGTTGCAGGAAATAACCTATCTGAAAGAATCCCAAGCACTAGAGCAATATGCAGAATAAGAATAACTCAAGGCATCGAAGCATGCGCTGCATAATTGAGAATCTGAGCTACCATGGACAAAGAAAACTGGTTATAATAGTTATAAAGGTCGCGAATGATACAGGAATAATCTACCTTGAGGGAAGCATTCTGTGAAAGTAGCTGTTCGTACTCCTTTCTAATCCGTTCGAGCTCAGCCCTCAGAGAGGAGTTTTCAGACCTTAAGGATTCAGCACGTTGCCCAAGCTCCTCACACTCAGCCTGGAATACACGTCAGATAAAATTCTCTTGAAACTTTTGGAAGATAATATTCAGGTAGCGGAGTGTCAGCATGCACGTTGCACAATACCTGCTTGCGCAGCCGGGACCTGCGTGCTGATTCTCGATTAGACTGCTTTCGTTTCTGCTTCTTAATCTCCCTTTCATCCTGAGTATTGACATGGTACAATCACAGTTTGCAGTCATTATCTTTTCCTATATTAATCTACACACAAAAGCATTGGCTTAATAAAGCAGCACTAAAGCATGGTATCCCAGTATCTTATATGTTTACCACACACAAAGCACAATAAGGTTGGGCATTTCAAGAGATGACATCTTGTGAGTACCCATAATCCACCCGCCAAATACAAATTTAAAAATCAGTTTGGACTGTGGAGCCCCTGTGGGTTGCTGCAAACTCAATTTCCCTTGCTGTTTAATTTTGAAGGGCAGTGTTCCAAACCAAACCAGGAAATTTTTAGCTGAACATGGAAAATGGAAACAATAGGACATCAAATAGTTTAGCTCTGGAGTTGCTGTTACAAAATTACCTAAAATAGCACCATCAACACAGTGAATATCAAGAAACCAGTACTTGGTACTATAAGAAATACTCTACCAATAAGAAACAAGACATGCCATTCCTCAAGGATCAAGATTAAGATTTCAGTATAAATAAGATTCATAAAGACAAGAAAATACATGCTGAATGACTGTACCCATTGATCGCCTCGAGCAGAACCAGCAGTTGCTTTGCCCTGCGTTGCAGGGACAGCTGCAGAACCTGGAGCAGCCCAGTAGTCCATTCCAATATTCATGTTAGCTGTAGAGCCAGGAACTCCAACCATTGCACCTGGTTGTATTGGAATCATTGGCATGGTCTGATTTAACATTCCCTGTGATGCTGAATAAGAAATGCCATTCTGAGAACTGCCTGCATATCGACAGAATACACCCATCATCTTATGAAAATATATATGCAATTCTATTAGTCTTTATCATGAAAAGGAAACCAAGTCCTCAGATGCTCACCATCTTCCTTTCCATCATTGTCCTTTGAGTGTGAATCCTGCGACAGCAAAATTACTCAGAAGTCTGAAAGAAGTGTTATGACAAGAAAGAATAAGAACCACAGATCAATCTCACATTTTGGGAACTTCCTTCACTCTCACTCTCGCTTCCACTCTCACTGCACGTAAAAAGTTTGGTGATTAAGTTGTGTGTGAACTATAGAGATTTGTGGCTTATACATGACTATAACAAATAAAAACCTGTGGGAGGTAATCCCATTGGCAGATGGAGCAGACGTTCTGCCAGGCTCATTTTTCCCTGAAATTATTACCAAAAGCCTATTTTAATTTCCACACTCCAATTGACCTTGAAATTGAATTGTTGGCCTCGGGCAAGACTCACCATTCATTTCAGGAGCACTTGGAACGGATCCCTAAAAGAAATATTTCAGGATTACATGAACCAATGATGATCAAAGGGGACATACACAGTTGGTTACTTACAGGAGTTTCAGTATGTCCATTTGTTGGCATAGGATAATATGGATGCATACCCTGCAAATTAGTTATTCATTAGCACAAAAAATTGTCAGAAAAATGGGATAAAAGGGTGCGCGTACAAAGCTAACATGCAGATTAGATTTGTTAGGCGTAATTGTGCATACAGGTTGCGTAGAGGGATGAGCATATACTGTTCCAGGTGGATACATCACATAAGGTGATGGTGGCGTCCCGTAAGGTGGCACCATGGGCTGCAGTTAAGGAATAATATATTTGATTCACACAAAAAATTCACATTCCCTTGCATTTTAAGTACACATTACCAATAAATAGAGATTGACAGAGAAGAGGGGAAGCACAAAGTTACAGATGTAGAAGCCACCTGAGCTCCCCACATGTATGGATGAGCCTGTGGATTTGCAGCGACAGTAGGTGGGAAGAACCCGTGAGGTGGAATTGCTGTGTAGGCCTACCAAGATTTTTAACAAGCAGGAGATAAAGGAAAGGAGAATTATTTGACAAATATAAAGGTACAGAAAAGGAAAGGAAAATTTTGCTACAAAGAACCTTCAGCTAATTTTTCCGTAAAAAAAAAAGTGAAACAGCATATACCAGGAAATAACAGTGTCTTATAACAAAATTTGAATATTAGCCTTAATTAGTAAGAGGACACTTTGTATGGAATAACCTGAAAGCTGGGCCATTCAGGGTAAACCGAAGCTGTTACACCTGATTTAGTGGCTGGAGGTTGATCCTGAGAACAGACAGGTAAGAAACACAAAATGGTAAATAAACATATTGTGTGTTCACAGTAGTAATAGGAGAGTTTGTTTGACCAAGATAGATATTCCTTTTCTCCGTGCAAGGAGCTAGCCTATGTAAATAAATCAGAATGTGGAAGAACATATTGTGGTTAGCACAGTCCATTGCATTATTCAAATGCTGCTTACACAGATATATACAGCTCCACACTGGAACTTTGATACCAAGAATGTAATAGCATCGAAAGCTTCAGGTTGACTTAGAACAGATTTTAAGCTACATGCCGAGAAAACTAGGATGTGTACTTCTATACATTGCAGCATTGGTCCATAAAAACACAAATTCTTTCGAACCAACGGGCTTCATCTAGATTCTAATATAACAGGTAGCTCCCCTGCCGATTCGTTAAAAAAGAAACACCAATTCATACTACTTGTTTGGCATGTTTTCCTAATTTAGCTGCAGCAGCACAATCACAAGTATTCTAGAAAACTACCCGCAAAAAAAAAGTATTCTAGAAACCATCAGAGCAAACATTAAGGTTATTGTACTAGGAAAAAAAGGTTCCCTTCAGGCAACCACTGTAGATAACAAAATTAAACACTGAAAATGCAATTTTAAAAAGTAGAAGTGTTTACTTGTTCTGATGCCTTTGGAGCCTTGGAGGGTGTGCTAGGGTCATTGCTTCCCATGACCAAGAATGCTTCTGCCCAATCAGCTTTCTCAATCGCTCAACAGCAACCGCAATACCAATAACTCACGAACTAAATACTATGGAATAATTTCCTGTTCAAACCAAAAGAAGCAAGCATTGTGAGGCCAGATACAAAAAGATCTATTGAGAAACAAATATGGCACGAAAGGAAGAGAGGAAAGCCCAAAGGTCCCAAAATTTTGCAAGTACAAACTGTCGTTCGTGTCCAAATGGACGGTAAAAAGGAAGATACACAGAGGGAGTTGGAAACACAATCACTTTGAAGGTGCTTCTTTTACCCACATAAATAACACCACGGCAGGGGGGAAAAAACAAGCTGCAATACCAAATTCACAATGACTAGCATAAACACCTAGTCACGTAGACACTAGACAGAATGCAAGCGAAGCTTCAATTCAAACGGGCCAGGCCATACCACTCCTCTCACTTTATTTCTTAAAAAAATAATAAATAACTCCTCTCACCACTCACCAGTGACAGGCCTGCCCACGGGGAGCAGCTCGCCGGAGCGGACAGGGCAAACCGAAGCCGCAATCAAGCACCGCACGCCCCCCGGTCTCGCAGCCGCCCGCGGCCCTCGTAGGAGATGCCGCCCGCAAATGCAGGTCAGCCTCGAGCCGGCGGCGGGAGGGTGAGCCGGCCGACTCCGGCGCGGCGACGGGCTTGGAAGGCGGGGAGGGGAGGAGGAGGAACCCCCCGCGACGATGAGAGGAGGAGGAAGAGATGGCGTGGAGCCGTGGACCAGGTTCACCGTGGACCCGTCGTAGACCGGCGCGGGGGAGGAGAGAGAGAGGCGGGCGTATGGGCCGCCTCCAAACGTGGGGCCCACTAAAAGCGATGATGATTGGGGGAATGGGCCTCCGTGGATATATCGTCAGCGAGAAGCCGCGGGTGGTGATTGGTTTGGATGGATAGGCCTGCCTGGCCCACCTGCGGCGATGCAGCAAGCAACCGGCAGCGTCTTCGACGGCTGGCCATATCTCTCTTCTAGAACCTTCCTCTTTTTTTCATAACACAACTCTACCGTTTTCTGAAAAAAATTGAGAAATTTAATCGAATGAGCCTCGCTTCAGGAATCTTTTTTTTTGTTTATTCGGATGTTTTGTATGATGTCCTCTCCATGAAATGATAGGAACGACTTCTAAAAAGAATATTGGTTTTGGTAGGTACGCCATCGTTTCCTGTATTAGGAAAAACACAAACTGTAGCTGGCAAGTTCTAAAAAAAATGAGATAACTGCAAATTTACATGCACATATGCACCGAGTTTTTTAAGATGACGTGTGGACTTTTTGGTTGGCTTGTTGCAGTGTGATATTGTGTAGTGTGGTTTTTTTTTAATGATAAAAAAATAGTATACGATTGGCAACCTGTCGTCGTGTCCGTTAGCTTGTCAGAGTAGCTTTCACATACAACAATACTCCTAAGTTTCATCACAGAAGGTGGAAAAAAAAAAAGGTAACAGTGTTCTGCTGCTTGGCTTTGTTGAGATGGTAAACAAAATCCAACATTCAAGGATGAATGGGGAAACGAAGGGACACTTTCATCGGTCTGTCAGTTGCTGCATACTTAATACATGAAATGCAGGATCCAATGGCTCCAAGCAAGCAAGCACAATACCCATTCTACATTTCCAGCAGTAGCTTGTTTACTTCTGCCATTGTTCGGCATGATAATGTACAAGTACTAGTGGTACAAGGGATCTAGTGATCACCATGAAATGAGCCATCCAAAACACACTGAACACTGGAGGTCAAGATTATGTATCCACTCACACCCACCGCAGTTGGCCTTGGTGTTCCAAGCTGTGGCGGATGTCGCCGTCAACAGCGACAATCTGCTTTCTCAACGCCGTCACGGCTGGTTTCGTGTTGTATTTCACCTGGAACCTTCCGACAGGGCTTGCATCGTTGTTGATTGAGCTTTCAGGGATAACCTCCTGCAAGAACTCATCAGCCACATCCCCGTCTTCATCAATTCTCAGCCTCTTCGCATACCACCGAAAGCCCTGGTTGAATGCAGGAAGGACAGAGAGCATGTTATAGTGGCTGTTTCTTCAAAGCTCAAATGCAAAGGAATGCATGCAGTAAGTATAAGACAACCGAGAACATACTGAAAGCACAAATCCATGAAAAACTGGAAACGAAGGCATGCCATTCCATACAGTAATATAAGAGGGAAATACTATTATGATGGTCACATGCTTAAAGAAGAGTAGGCGTGACAAAAACGATTGTAAGGTAAACAGATATCCGGATGCCCTTCAGCATACGTAAAAATGTGCTATAGCCACTCCTTTGACTTAAGGCATGCCATTCTCTTGAAAGCACATCAGTACCACCGATAATATACACTCGATCTGTAACATCTACAGAAAGAGAAACTAATATAATTAATGTCTGATGTGGAATAACATTTTTGCTAGGTTTTTTGTCCTACAACAGGAACCGCAAGGTCTACTGCAAGAATAGACCATGCTTTGCAATTGCAAAAGGTTGACATCTGAGAAATACTCATCGATGTAACATTCTTTTTTTTTTTCTGGATACATAAAACAAATCCATTGTGAAGTTTTTACAAAGGGTAGTTCTATAATTTAAATAATGAAGTCAAGAACTGTTTACAGAACTGGAAGAAGAAACCATGTGCAATAATGCCAATCCAAAAGGTTTGGTCCCACCAGACTCTCATTTTCACAACCAAAGCTGGAATTCACAAATAATCCATGTCCGGAAAATGGAACTCACAACTGGAAGTTTAAAAGCGTTATAATCACAATGTCAAAGCCCAGACAAAACCAACCATCTCAAAACCATCCTTTTTGTAAACACATACAAAGAAATGGCAAGCCTGTTATATGAAAGTAATGTGAATAACCATAATGGACCTAACCAAATTAAAAGAACCGAGACATTCTGATTAATCATTTAGACCAGATTGATGACAAAAGGAACTCATTAGAGCATAACTGAACCTCAACTCCAGACACGCTTAGCAGCAGAGGTAACATTAAATAAAAAAAACTAAGCAGCTAAACTCATACTATATTTATATTTTAACCAGACATGGTCATTGGCCGGTAGTATCAGTTTAGAGATGGCTGGAGTACGACTGAGGGCAGACATACAAGACAAGGGAAATTACAGAGAGCATAGTGTCAAGATATACCCTGCCAATCAAATGAATTGCTAGGACAAAGACATACCTTAGGCCCTCATATGTTCTGAACTACTGGTATCTAATATTGTTATGGCCCAGCCGGCGGCCCACCAGGAGGGGGCGCAGGCCCAGGGGGAGGCGCAGCCCCTGGTGCCTCAGGCGCCCAAGCCGCCGATCGTCTATCGCCGTCGGATTCGTACTCGTCGTTAGGGTCGGATTCGTACTCGTCGTTAGGGCTTTCATATTTGTAATAAATACTTTGGGATTGTTAGGAGAATAATCAGTTTGGCAATCAATCAAAGATTGCTGGCCTCAAGGGCCAACCCTAATTCACCGCCTCCTCCCTGTTCACGTGAACAGTACCCGCGCAGGTACTATAGCGCGACCGCCTCCACCTTCCCGGCGATCACGGCGCACCAGCGCCGTCGTCGCTCACCGCCTCCACCTCCCGCACATTCGTATTCCCTGCGAGAGATCCCCGGTAGGGCTAGGAATCCTACCAACTTGGTATCAGGTATGCCAGGCGACGACGACAAGAGGAAGGACGCCTGCCCGGAGCCCACCATGCACGACCTCCTCCAGGCGATCAAGGACCTGGGCGGCCAAGTCCAGGACCTGAGCACCCGCGTCCAGGCGCTCGAGACGGCTGCCCCGGCCTCCTCCATCGCCATGCCCGAGGGTTTTTCGTACGGGTTGCCGGGCCATGGCGGCATTCCGCCGATCTCCGAGCCGGCGGCAACGATCTCTCCGGGGTCCTCGGCGCCGAAGAAGATCACGGAGATCCAGTTTCCCCACTCGCCGTCGCAGCCACCGCTCTTCACCGACCGGCCGAACCCATCTGTGACCGGTCGCAGGCCGGGCGGCGGCGCAGGCGGCGCGCAGAACGCCTACCGCCCCCCACAGCACCCCCACCTTGGCGACGCCCCCCACCAGCCCCCTCCCGGCGGCGCGGGTGGCGGGCCGTACCAGGGGCTGGGCGTTCCGCGCTTCAGCAAGCTGGAGTTCCCCTCCTACGACGGTTCCGTCGACCCGCTGAACTGGTTGCGCCGCTGCGAACAGTTTTTCCGCGGGCAACGGACGGCGCCAGCTGACCGCGTCTGGCTCGCCTCCTTCCACCTGACGGGAGTCGCCCAGACGTGGTACTACGCCTTGGAGATTGACGAAGGCGTACCGACGTGGGAGCGTTTCGCGGACCTGTGCCATCAACGGTTCGGGCCGGCGGTGCGTACCAACCGCCTGTCCGAGCTGGCACGTCTTCCCTTCGCGGGCTCCGTCCAGGAGTACCAGGAGCGCTTCAACGAACTCGTCTGCCACACCGACGACCTTCTGCCGCACCAGAAGGCGGACCTCTTCGTGGGCGGCCTTCCGGACCATATCCGCGTCGACGTCGAGCTGCGTCAGCCGGACGACCTCCAGACGGCCATGTACCTGGCACGGGCATACGAGCGGCGCGCGGCGGCATCCCAGCCGCCGCAAGCACCACGCCCGTCGAGGGCGCCTTCGCGTTTTCCGCTTCCACCGCCGGCGCGCGCACCCCCTCTGGCGCTTCCGGCGCCACCCCCTGGCGCGCCCCCGCCTGCGGCGCCCGCGGATCCACCAGCCCAGGCGCAGGCGCCCACGCGCCCCTTTCGCCGTCTCACACCGGCAGAGATGGTTGAGCGCCGCCGCTTGGGACTCTGCTTCAACTGCGACGAACCTTTCGTTCGCGGGCATCAGTGCAAGCGGCTCTTCAACCTCCTCATCACCGACGACCCGGAGGATGGCGCGGCCGACGCCGAGACGGAGGCCGCCTTGCACGCGGCCCTCATGGCGGAGCAGCCCACACCGGAGGAGCAGGCGCCACCTACCGACGAGACGCTGCGCGTGTCGCTCTATGCGATCGCGGGCATCCGTACCAGGGACACCATCGTGATCCCAGTCTTCATCAACGGCCAGCGCCTGGAGGCCCTCGTCGACACCGGCTCCTCCCACACCTTCGTCGACACGGCGGTTGCGCGCCGCATTCAGCTGCAGTCCGCGTCGGCCAACCTCCGCGTGACGGTCGCCAATGGCGACAAGGTGCCGTGCGCGGCGGTGGCGCGCGGCGTTCCGATGCTCGTGGGTCGGGAGGAGTTCTCCATCACCTGCTTCAGCATCGGCCTCGGCGGGTTCGACTTGGTGCTGGGCGCCGACTACCTGCGCACCCTCGGCACCATCCTGCTGGACCTCGACTCCCTCCGCATGGCGTTCCAGTGGCGGGGACGGCGCGTCTTCTGGCGCGGGCTAGGGGCGCCCCACTCGGAGGGGTCCGTGGCGCACGCCCACTCCGTCGACGCCAACCCCGACCGGCCTTTCATCGACGACCTGCTGCGGGAGTACGACGACGTCTTCGCCGAGCCGCATGGGCTCCCTCCGTCCCGTCCCTACGACCACAGGATCCATCTCCTGCCCGGGACGGCGCCCGTGGCGGTCCGACCGTACCGCTACCCGCAGCTGCAGAAGGACGAGCTCGAGCGGCAGTGCTCGGCGATGCTGGCGCAGGGGATCATTCGCCCCAGCACGTCGCCGTTCTCTGCGCCTGTGCTCCTTGTCAAGAAGGCGGACGGCTCCTGGCGCTTCTGCATCGACTACCGCGCCCTCAACGACAAGACGTCCAAGGACAAGTTCCCGATCCCGGTCGTCGACGAGCTGCTCGACGAGCTCCACGGCGCGTGCTTCTTCACCAAGCTCGACTTGCGCTCCGGGTACCACCAGGTGCGCATGCACCCCGCCGATGTGGAGAAGACGGCGTTCCGGACGCACCACGGCCACTTCGAGTTCTTGGTGATGCCATTCGGCCTCTCCAACGCGCCGGCGACGTTCCAGGCCCTCATGAACGACGCGCTCCAGCCCTTCCTCCGTCGTTTCGTCTTAGTTTTCTTTGACGATATCTTGATTTACAGCTCCTCCTGGACTGAGCATCTGCAGCACGTCCGCCTCGTCCTCCAGGCTCTTCGGGCGCACCACCTCCACGTCAAGCGCTCGAAGTGCTCTTTCGGCGAGCGCTCGGTGGCCTACCTGGGCCACGTCATCTCCGCCAACGGCGTGGCCATGGACAGCGACAAGGTCGAGGCCGTGGCGTCCTGGCCTGAGCCCTGCTCGGCCCGGGGCGTCCGGGGCTTCCTCGGCCTAGCAGGCTACTACCGGAAATTCATCCGGGACTTCGGCGCGATCGCGGCGCCCCTGACCAGCCTCCTGCGGAAGGACGCCTTCGCCTGGACGCCCGAGGCGGCCCAGGCATTCCAGGCGCTCAAGGCGGCGCTCTCCACAGGCCCGGTGCTCCAGATGCCCGACTTCGACCGGCAGTTCGTCGTGGATTGCGACGCCTCGGGCACCGGCTTTGGCGCGGTACTCCACCAGGGGGTGGGACCCCTGGCCTTCTTCAGCCGCCCGTTTGCTGCCCGCCACAGCAAACTGGCGGCCTACGAGCGCGAGCTCATCGGCCTCGTCCAGGCGGTGCGCCACTGGCGCCCCTATCTGTGGGGGCGCCGCTTCCTCGTCCGCACCGACCACTACAGCCTGAAGTTCCTCCTGGACCAGCGGCTGTCCACTGTTCCCCAGCATCAGTGGCTCAGCAAGCTGTTCGGGTTCGACTTCACCGTGGACTACCGCCCTGGCCGCCTCAACACGGCAGCCGACGCCCTCTCTCGCCGTGACAGCGACACCGACGACGCGCCCCCAAGCCTCCAGGCGTTGTCTGGCCCGACGTTCGCCCTCCTCGAGGAGCTGCGCACTGCCACCGCCGGAGACGTCGAGGCCGGGCGCCTCCTCCAGCAGATCCGTGAGGGCGCCCTCGGCACGCCGTGGCGCGAGGACGGCGGCCTCCTTCTCCACGGCAAGCGCGTCTTCGTGCCGGACGTTCCCGACCTTCGCCAGCGCCTGCTTCAGCTTGTCCACGGCGCTGGCCATGAGGGGATCCAGAAGACGCTACAGCGCCTGCGTGCGGAATTTCACATTCCGCATGACAAGCGCCTCGTGCAGGCGTTCGTGCAGGCCTGCGAGACGTGCCAGCGCAACAAGACGCAGACGCTTCGACCAGCGGGGTTGCTCCAGCCCCTCGACGTTCCGTCCCAGGTGTGGGCAGACATCTCGATGGATTTCATTGAGGGGCTGCCGAAGGTGCGCGGGAAGTCAGTTATCCTGACTGTGGTGGATCGCTTCTCCAAGTATGCGCACTTCATCCCGCTCAGCCACCCCTACACGGCAGCTTCGGTGGCGCGGGCATTCTTCGACGGCATTGTGCGCCTGCACGGCTTCCCGGCGTCCATCGTCAGCGACCGTGACCCGGTGTTCACCAGTCGCATGTGGCGCGACTTGTTCCACCTCGCCGGCGTCCAGCTCCGCTTCAGCACGGCCTTCCACCCCCAGACGGACGGCCAGTCGGAGGTGGTCAACAAGGTGATCGCCATGTACCTACGGTGTGTTACAGGTGACCGACCGCGGGCGTGGGTTGACTGGCTTCCGTGGGCGGAGTACTGCTACAACACCTCTTACCACACCGCCCTGCGCACCACGCCGTTCGAGGTCGTCTACGGGCGGCCGGCGCCGCCCTTGCTGCCTCGCCCAGCCGGGATGGCGCCCACTGGGGAGGCCGACGCCTTGCTGCGCGACCGCGACGCCTACCTCGCCGACATCCGGGAGCGTCTCCTTCAGGCCCGCAACTACGCCAAGTCCTCCTATGACCGCCGCCATCGCGACCTGGAGTTTGCGGTGGGGGATTGGGTGTGGTTGCGGCTTCTTCATCGACCGTCGCACGCGCTGGAGCCTCGCGCCAAGGGGAAGCTAGGGCCTCGCTACACTGGGCCCTTTCAGGTGGTAGAGCGTATTGGTCAGGTGGCCTACCGTCTAGCTCTTCCGGCGAACGCCCGCCTGCACGATGTGTTCCATGTCGGCTTGCTCAAGCCGTTTCAGGGCACTCCTCCGTCTGTGGTGCCGCCTCTGCCAGCCATCGAGGATGGCCGTGTGCTTCCGACTCCGGCGCGGGTTCTCCGCACCCGCAGGGAGTCCGACTCATGGGAGCTGCACGTCTGCTGGGAGGGCGTTCCAGTGGAGGAGGCCACTTGGGAGCCACTGGAGGACTTCAAGACTCGCTTCCCTGACTTCCAGCTCGAGGACGAGCTGTTTGTCGAGGAGGGGAGAGATGTTATGGCCCAGCCGGCGGCCCACCAGGAGGGGGCGCAGGCCCAGGGGGAGGCGCAGCCCCTGGTGCCTCAGGCGCCCAAGCCGCCGATCGTCTATCGCCGTCGGATTCGTACTCGTCGTTAGGGTCGGATTCGTACTCGTCGTTAGGGCTTTCATATTTGTAATAAATACTTTGGGATTGTTAGGAGAATAATCAGTTTGGCAATCAATCAAAGATTGCTGGCCTCAAGGGCCAACCCTAATTCACCGCCTCCTCCCTGTTCACGTGAACAGTACCCGCGCAGGTACTGTAGCGCGACCGCCTCCACCTTCCCGGCGATCACGGCGCACCAGCGCCGTCGTCGCTCACCGCCTCCACCTCCCGCACATTCGTATTCCCTGCGAGAGATCCCCGGTAGGGCTAGGAATCCTACCAAATATCCTTTGTAATTTAAAGCAAAGCATGGCCTATATAACTTCTCATACAACTCACAGACAGCACCGTGTATTTCCTTACAGTGACAGAAGCATGGCCTCAAACTGCCGCATCAACTTTATATGCACAGGAGAACACTGACGGGGAGATAGTAAGATCTAACGAAAATAGCCCATATTGGTTATTGTTTGCATTAGATCTATGCTACTTAAATTTTCCTTGGCTATCTCTATCTTAGGTCATCATCCACAGATGCTATGTATAAAGTTCACAAAATGCAACTTTGTGGCTCGAATGCACTGACTAATGACTATTAAACAAGCTGTAGTCTACTAGTCTTCAATCAGCATGACAAGAGACTGTTATATAACACATCAACGCGCTGAATTAACTGTCTCAAAAATAAAATGATTCTCAGATAATTAACAAGAAAGAAAATTTATTTGATGTTGGGCTAACTCCTCATCTAGTAATTTAGGTCCAGAACCCAAATTCATAAAACCAAAGACTGTTCAAGATGGAAAAAAAAAAACACAAAGTGTGCTCGGTTGTTTTGCCAGTTCCGCTACCCACGCCTTGGCTTGCCTTTGCCAGCATAGGAGAGCGGTTTTGGCTCTCCCGGCTTGGCATGGAAAAATCTTGAAAGCTCGAACTCCAAAGCAGCAGGTGGTTTATCCAAACGAGATTGTCCATCGACTATCCTTGCCAGCCCAGGCAACACAGGACCAAGAAAAAAAACTACCAAACGAGCCCTAATTGTGCCAACAGCACCTATTGAGATCTCCATGTGAACTGAATTGTACAGAGAAGAGTAGCAGGCAACAGTCAAAAACCTAACTTTCCTAGGCAATCAATTCATGGCACAATGCTACACACTACATGGCATTAGCCAAGACTAGACTAGACATCCAGTTTTTTTATGTCTATCTAAAAGAAATAAGATCCTTGAAGCCCAGCAATCAACAATTTCGCGACTGCACCAACTCCCATCGCAATTCCGGGAGCACATCCGAGCAAGGCCACAGCTTTGAGCGCTCATACACTAACAGAAGCATCTAAAAAGAGATCTTTCCGTGAACTAGATCCCATTGACTCCGTAGCACACCTACAACTGACGCCATCATAGCACATGGGGAAAGCAATTTCGAGGGCTACCTGCACGCCGCCGTCCCCCTGGGGACAGGGCACCAGCACGGGCCCGGGCCCCTGCCGCTCGACGGGGACGGGTAACTGGACGCTGAACCCCCGCCTCGCCCCGTGGGCTGCGGCAGCCGCAGCAGCCCTGTCCAGCGGGAATTCCGCGGCGGCGGCGGCGGAGGAGGACGATGAGGAGTCCGAGTGGTCGGCGTCGTCACGGGGGGCGCCGAAGATGCCGGCGACCCGGCGGAGAAAGCCCCTCATCGGAGGCGAGGCGGGGGCGAGGTTGATCCGACGGCGGTGGGGTTGGGAATGTCAATGGCCCGCCGATGCGACGAGATTGGGGTGTGTGGCTTCGTCTTCTTGTAGTGGGGGAAACAAAGAAGTGGAACTGTAAATGCTTTTTTTTTTCTTGTACCTACTTGACGAGCTCTCATTCTTCTAGTAGTTTTTATCTTTTATCTTTTCGACAATTAGTGCTTATTTGGTGTATTATCTATCTTTTCCGGTATAAAAGAATGAAAGGAATTATGATACCAGCGGATATTCTAGCTTTTGGGAGGTTCCCTTTTTTTTTAGGACAGGGAGGGGAAAGGATTGAGAGCTTTAATTTGAGATTGAGACCATGATGGTAATGGATGAGCAAGTACCAAACTCTCAAAGGGATAGTGATTATTGCTCATGAGCAGACATGCAATGCAAGTGCATTGAGACTATGGTGAGATGTGGCTGTGTTTAGTTCCAGAAGTTCTTTTGGACTCTACTATTCATCTCTCTCAGAAAACACGCTTCCCAGAAAAGTTCTCCTTTAACTCCTTTCAACTTTCCTATTCATCCCTCTCACAGAACACGCTTCCCAGAAAAAGTTCTTTTTCTCCCCTCCCAACTAAACACAGCCTATGGGTGATTAGTGGTTTGGTGGACCAAGGTAAGCAGTGGCTCAATTTAAGGTAAGAGTCATTTTATGCTTTTCATGAGTGTGGGTCGTTAGATGGATGGCCCTTTACAAAAACATGAATTGGATTAATATTGTTCATGGTTTGAGTGGTTTAGTTAAGTCATATTCCATTCATGGAACTTACAATGTAAGTGAAAGCAAGGTTGGAGTTTTTTTTCTTCATGTTCTTGGTTTTCTCATCAAGGTTTATATTAAAAATCTCTTTTGTAGTGGTGGTCACAACATTATGTCTAGATAAGAGATATTATAAGAATTCTAGAGTAATTTAATGTATGAGAAATCCATTGTCTTTTTCAACTCATATTGGCATTTGGCACATTGTTGTTGAACAATATGTACTTTCTTTTGTTTGCTAAACAAACACATTGCTGCAAACACGGATATAACATGACAGGGTCCCCTAGAGTAGAGAATCAAGAAAGTTAATTAAGAAGAGTTTAGAGTGATTGGAAAAAACGAGAACCGTTGATTCCTAAAGGCATAGTTGTCGTGAAGTTGGTGGTACTAGGAGGTACCGAAAGAACGGTACCGAGGGGTACTAATTGAATATATTTTTTTTGCGTTCAAATAATTATTTAGCTAAATATTGAGCGAGATCAACGGCTAGCATTAATCAGCCAAAACAGTACCGTATGGTGTCGTCTAGTTACCTTCTAACCATTGTAAAACTCCTCAATTAAGAAAACTAAAACAAGCACACAGGAAAGTTCGAATTTATTCCCCAAATTATTCGACAAAGGACTTTCACCAAGCAAGTTGGTGGAAAGTGGTTACAATCACCATATGCATCTATACCATGCATTAGTGCAAGTCACCCTCATTCCTCCTCCTCCCCTGTCTCTCCACTGGCTGACTGGCATACACATGGGATGGGAGACGACGCATACTCGATCGATACATGATCACCCGCTATATATGCTATGCATTATGATAAGTGAAGTGAGGTAGTGGCGATTTCATCATCTATAGATCACGTGACCGATGAACACAATAACTTAGTTGGTGATGGGGATGAGGCGGGCGTAGGCCTTGCGTTCGTTGTCCTTGGGCACGGTGACGGTGAGCACGCCATTGTCGAGCGTGACCTGCGCGGCGTCGGCGTTGGCGTTGGGCGGCAGCCGGACGGTGCGCACGAAGCGCTCGGAGGATCGCTCGACGCGGTGCCACCTGTCGCCTTTCTCCTCGGCGGCGCGCTGGCGCTGGCCGCTGATCCTGAGCACCTTCTCCTCCTCCACCTCCACCTTCACCTCGTCGCGGCGGACGCCGGGGAGGTCCGCCATGAACACGTGCGCGTTCGGCGTCTCCTTCCAGTCCATGCTCGCCGTCGCGAATGGCGGCAGGCCAAGAGCCGGCGCCGCGAACGCCGCCAGCGAGATGGTGTCCACGGCGAACGGCTCCATGATGTCGATGCTCACCGGCTCCACCTCCGCGCCGGCGCCGGAGACGACGCCGGGGCGCGCGCCGCCGCCGCCGCCCTTCGTCTGCTGGCCATGGTGCTGCCTGCGTCCAAGCATGCTGGTGATCATCGACATGTCTGTGCCTCGCTGTTGAGGAGCTTTCCTGTGTGGTTGCTTGTATTGTGTCCTCACTCGGCCTCACTTGCTGATGCTGAGGTAGCTGCTGCATAGCTTGTGTATTTATAGAGGAGCAAAGGAATACTACTTGTTAATTGGTGACTTGACTTGGTGTATAAATCCACCATGAATGCATATATGCATACATGATCTTCTAGGAGCTTGTATGCCTCTTGTGTGATGACGATGAGAGATTCTTGTGAAAGCGTCACTTCCGATCCCTTCTTGAGTTGAGAAAATAATTTGTTTTGAGTAAGTTCCTTTGAAAGACATGGTTTTTTTGAGCGAGTTGAAAACTTAAGATTTTGAGCCAGTTTGTTGTTCCTTTTGTTTTTGTAACTAACCCGCACGAGGCAGTGCCAATTTGTTGAATAGTAGAGCAGAATTTTGCAAGCCCATAAGGGCATCATCTCCTATATGTGATGTCTATGTGACCTTGGTTGATGCAGCAGCTGAGAACTGAGATGGATCTCAATGGGGAAACTTGTGCGTCTTTGACCCGATTTAAGTTCAAGCTTCACAACATCGAGGCAAACCTTTTTAAACAAATCGAGGAAATTTGTGCGCCCTTGCACAACGAAGTACATATATACACAGTATTTCCCCCCTTTAATGTTCAGTGTATGGATGAATTTGTATCATCAAGACATCAGCCCTAGGATTCCCACTTGATTTGCCCGAGAAGATATGTGTGATGGCCCTGGGGATACGGCGAGGGATTCGTTGTTCGATTGCTACACGCACTGAAACGGGATGGGAATTTCTGCCACACGCATCACTTCCTTGCTCTTCTTTTTCCTGTGCGAAGACATGAAACGTAGCGTAGTCCTCCCAGGAGCGAATAAAATCGCGCACCAGACCATACCAGATCACAAACGAAGAGATGCAGTGGAGGCTACCACTGCTTTGATCCATCACGCTCTAGAAACCGTATCAGGAGGATCGATCGCTGAGCCAGGAGAAAAACTGATTGATGGGCCTGTGTCAGCCCACTCTCATGGTCCAATGAGCTTCCCTTCTCTCTCAAAAAAAAAAAAAAAAACCGAGCCGAGTACAATACAGCGATGGGTAACAAACACTGAATCAGCAGCAGAGTGAGACCGAGAAGCATCAGATTTCTCAGGTCTCGCACTTCAAGCACAGATAAATGGAGTACATAGTCTGCATAAGATTTCTCAGGTCTCGTACTTCAAGCACAGATAAATGGAGTACATAGTCTGCATCAGATTTCTCAGGTCTCGTACTTCAAGCACAGATAAATGGAGTACATATGTCCAGTACCAAGCACAAAATGCTGTTGAGAATCTGAGCATTGGTTAGAGATCTAATGGCCTAACCTGGCAGAGCAGCGACAATATCCCTATGCGCTTCATTATTGTAACAAGACACATTTTGTTCTGAGCGAGTAATTCAGTCTGATTAATAATCTTCATGTTCCAAAAAAAAAACACAGTATAGACCGTTGCCTACAAAAAAGAAGCAGAGATCCTTAGTCTTACACCATCAGCTGGGCAATGTCCTTGCGGAAGACGCCCTCCATCAGACTCTTCCTCTTCGCGGTGACTGACGGGAAAGGGGAGTAGGACATGCGCCTGCACTGGCTGCTCGCGCTGATTCTGTTGGGCTGTGTCATCGTGGGCAGAACGGGGAAGGACTTGGGTCGAATGTTTAGTCGCGAGAACAGCATCTTTCCATTGGAATCGTGGGGAGAGGTTTTGGAGGTGGTCTTCTGAGTTCCTGCGCTCCTGCTCGTGCTTGAAAAATGCTTGTATTGCTCTGAGCTGCCATTTGGTGGTTCTGGAAGACGGGGGCGAATCTCTGCTGATGGCTTCATGCGATCAAGCCAGCGGAGGATCGCGTTTCCAAGGTTCCGACCAACCTCTATGTCCCTCTGCTGAATGTTCTTGTGCACTGCCACCGCAACATTGAACACATCTCGTGTACGCCTGCGGAACACATAGGTCAGAGAAGGTAATCAATCTTCATAGCATGTAACGAATGCTGAAAAGCTTTGATCGGCCATACAAGATGCATTGAAATCATACAGTAAGTTTATCGAATTGGCTAATTCCTCTACCGGATCCGCATAATGGAATAAATGGGGGAAAAAGAGGGGACTGAATGGTGGTATCTCTCTCAGAGCTGCACCTAACCTGAATTTGTGAATCCTAAGTCCTTACAAAGGTCAGTATTATTAGGGTTCACACAGAAGATAGTAGAACAACTTCAATCGATTTGAGTCCAAGGTTTGAAAAAATGGGTGTATTGGTATCTACTCCTACAAGCCAGCAGTTTCAGATATTGCGCAGGTGGTAAAAAAATCCAGCAGGTGAATGAAGATCATGCCGGGGTACAGACTATTAGCATTGTAATAATCATTCATCAACATAATGCATAGATGTTCAATATTAAGCGTCTAAAATACAGGTTTGCCTGATTCAGTAAGGAGAAGTAGCTGTTAAAATGTAATTTTGCGCACACAACTAAGTCTTAGAAATTCTGGATCAAGTAAAGATGAAACCTCCCACATAACAATGTACCAGAACACTCAGATGCTATATGTATGCAGCGTCCGCAAATGGGAGTAAACCGTACCTAGTCGCATGTCTTAGGGGCACACTACCTACTACAATGAGTTTTTCTCACCAGCCGAATACAGTATGATAGCATGGATGAATGAAAGCAAAGATAAAACAGAGAATGCGCGGCGGCTCAGGGGCAAAAAACATCTTATATGGAGTACTGATTACTGAAATTTGAAAAATCAAAGGGGGCTGAAGGGGAAGTAGGTACTTTTGGTACTTGTAGCTGAAACGGGATCAAAATGTAATGCTACTAGTCGTGTCGCGTATGTATGAAGGTATGTAAAAAGTAAAGTGTCCGGGCCCTTGGAGTACCCCGCATTGGGGGCGCCAGGATTCATCCAGCAAGCCGCGGGTCGATCCAATCGAGCCACTCCCTCCCCTGCGGGAGCTAGAATGCTATTAAGGAGTAGTAAGACTAGGGAATCAATTAAGGAATCAAGTGATGCAGGCCCCGGTTAACCTATTCCGCGCCGAATCGCGGGCATAACGAGCCTCGACGCGAACCCAATCGAGCGGGAACTCCGAAACCGATTCCCCTTGGGGGCGGACGGGCACGGCACGGGCCGAGTGGGGGGTGGGAGAGAGGAAAAGTAGTAGCCAGCCTGGTGTTTACCTGTAGACGAAGTCCCGGATCCTGGGGCGGTTAGGCGGGATGAGGCGGCGCTGGATGCGGAGCGCGAGGCGGTAGGTGCGCCTGAGGCCGAGGAAGTAGGCGGTGATCGCCGTCAGCTCCCACAGCACCATCCTCCGTCCTCCTCGCTAGGCGGGGGTGGTGGCCGGATGACGGAGCACCCGCGCCGCTGACGCGGTGGACCTAGCGGCGGCGGAGGAGAGGGTTTAATGTGGCGGCGGCGGAATTTGTGGTGAACGGGAGGGGAGGGGGCGGCCCGCGACTTTACTTGAGAAGCCTGCTCTGCTTTGCTGCTGAGAGGGGGGGAAGAAGAAAGGGAGAGAGGCGGATCTACTTGTAGCATCTCCTGGGCAAGATCAGATGCCGTGGCGTGTGCGCGTGCGTTGCAGCCTCCTAGCGCCGTGCAGCCGTGCCCGTGCTCGTGTTCGGATCGTGCCTTCTTTCTTGCCAGAGGGGTTGGAGTTGGACACGGACGCGATGGAAGCCTCCCTCGCTCTCGCTCCGGTTCTCCCACACTTCATCATCATCACTCACTGCGTCAGCTCACGTTTACCGGAGGGGCATCGTCAAGGAAAATGTTCAAGCAGAACATTATGGAGAATTTTCAAGCAGAAAATTCCACGGAAAATTAAATCACCTGACTAGTAGGCCACAGCCTCACGTGAGGTCAAGGTTGGGTAATTTTTTTTTATCTTAAAAAATATAGTTGTGGTGAAGTATATCAAGTGTAGCATCATTGTGTTTCGAAACAGATAGATCGGTGCATTTCACGAACCAGCCAGCTCACTTGAAATCATCGTTTTCAGTTGAACGTAACCCTATACATCTACAGTGTTTTTTTTAACAGTGTATTTTTGAGAAATCTTTCTCTAATCTAAACACAAGACATCTGCTCCGATGCGCAAATGTACATTTTTAAGACGTGTTTAAAAACAAGGTTTACGATATTCATTATGGAACGTAGGGGTGAAACACACTGATGTTTTTTTTTTATCTTTTCTTTCTGAGATGAGATCATCGATTCTGATTTATTTTTAGACAACGTTGAAGTAACCGTGTGTTTGGTATGGAGACTAGGAGGGATAGGATGGTTCCGTCCTTGTTTTCTGGGATATGATGATCCCATCTCTTGTTTGGTTATAGGGATGGGATGGTCCCTATTTTTTGTTTGTTTCATAGGATAAAAGTGGGATGGGTTGATCCTATCTCCTGTTTGGTTTAGAGGGATGGGTTGGGACATTAGGTTTTGATCACCCCAATAACAGACATGGTGAGGTTACCTCCTCATCTAATGTATGGATCTATCCCATATGACTCTAAACCAGACACTACCGTATAGGGGACCGTCCCGTTCCGTCCCGTCCTCCCATCCAAACACTACCTAAGTTACTCAACGGTGGACGGGTTCGTTGGCCAGAAGCCCACCGTTTCTCTGCCTTGTTGTTGGGCCGACAGGTCGGATTCTTGAGTAAACCTCATGTTGTTGTTGGTGGGCCTGGCGGAGACGGATTCGCTAACCACAAGTAGCCCAGCTTTTCTTGAATTCGCCCGAGAGGCCGTCGTGACGTGTTGTTCGTCTGCTCGTGCTCGTAGGAACTATAGGAAACCATCGAACACCAACAGCATCGGATTGCCAAATTCCCTCTATGTTTCTTCTAACCTGATCGATATCATGTCGCGCGTGCACTACATTAAATTCTCCACCACTCATCACCACCATTGCTGACTCACTACTACTCTCTCGCTACAAGCACCATCTCCGCCGCCGCTTGTTGCTTCTTGGCCGCTACGGCGGCGGCCCTGGAAGAAGCCGCCGCCGCCGCCGCCGCTGATCTAGCCCGTCCGGCTGCAGCCGCAGCCCTGGAGGAGGAGGAGGAGGAGCCGCGGCGCGGCGCCCTTCGACGCAGCGCGAACCGTAGGTGTCCACTATCCTTGAACCGCCTCCTCTCCGACTCGACGACGTCGCACTCCGGCAGCGCCGCCGGGTACCGCCGCGTGTCGTAGCAGTAGGAGTACACCATGTTCTGCTCCCTGAACCGCCGCATCGCCTGCTGCTTCTCCACCGTCATCACCGCCACCTCCGACGCCCTCAGCTTCTCCTCCTCCTCCGCCGCTCCATCACCACACCTCCCTCCTCCGGCTACCATCCGGATGTTATGCTCATCATCGTCTCCGTCTCCGGCGCCGGCGACGCGGCAGCCGAGGAGGGCGAGGTCGGTGAAGGAGGCGACGAAGGGGCCGTAGCGGTAGTTGACGCGGTAGCGCCCACCCGAGGTGGCCCACGTGGAGGCGTCCCAGACGGTGGCGTAGAGCGACATGGGCTTGGAAGGGAAGTCGCCGGCCATGGCGGGGCACCGCCGGACCTCGCGGACGGGCACGTCGTCGACGTAGAAGGCGACGGAGGCGGACGTCCACAGGATGGAGTAGCGGTGGAACTCGGTGGTCGGGTCGAAGGGCAGCACGTACCGCTCCTCGCGCCCCCGGCCCACGCTCCCGTTGCCGTACAGGTTCGTCTGCACACGCCATGGCTTGCCTCGGATGTTGCCCAGGAACTCGAAGTCCAGCTCGTCGTGACGCTTCTCGAACACGTCGCCGTTCGACGTCTGCGTGCGTAAGTCATTTTATACATATACATTTATATATCTATGTATATATGTATGTATCTATGTATACTAGACTAGATGCTTTAGAAGGCGATGGACGACGCACGCACGTAGAAGGCGACGACGACGCCGGCGGTGTAGTCGGAGGGGAGCTTGATGGACGCGCTGAAGAAGCCGTGGTGGTACATGGACGAAGAGATGAAGCCAGACCCTGCGATTATTAAAGGCACGCAATAATAATTAATAATGCATCAAGAGCTAGCAACAACAGATGAAATCAAACGATTTCAATCGAACACAATCCAATCCAATTATATATATATATATATATATATATATATATATATATATATATATATATATATATATATACACACACACACACCTATTTCTAAATAAGTAAGGTTTCTGCCTTTTTTTGGTACGTCCTTACAGGTGGGCCATACATGTCAGTCGGACAAGGGCGGTGATTGCAAGGCGTGGCCGTCGGTGCCCGACGCGGTGGAGGAAGAAGGCAAGGCGAGGCGCGGCCACTAGCTCCCCGTGGGGGAGGGTGCTCCTGCCTGGAGCGAGCGAGGCACGGTCGCCGATGTGGGGCGTGCGTGGAAGAGGAGGGGACGCTGCCGCTGGCGCTTGACGCAGGAAGGCAAGCCACGGCCGCCGATGCCCCGCATGGGGAGGTAGGGGGCTCGAGGTGGGAGGCTCGCCGGGAGCAGGCCAAGAGCAGCTAAGGCCCCACGCGAGAAAGGGGGGAGATGAGGCGGTAAAGGCTCGGGCTAGCGGAGGACCCGCGGAGGAGAAGAAGGAGCGACGGAGAAGCTTGAGGTGACCGATGGCGACGGGGTTGGTGGCGAGCGTTAGCCTGGGAGGATAAGGCCAGCGGCCTTTTTGCAAAATAAGCCTTATACTTTATGCAAATCAACAGATCGCCTATGGACTACACCTGAAACAGCAAACAAGCTGCAACTCGCTTGAAAACAGCAGCAGCGAGCCCGCTCCACTCGTGACCTGTGCTAGTGTGCCTACGAACATGTATTGTTGAAATTACTATTACAGAGGGGAAAATCTGTAGATATCGAACGTGACCAATGCTATATATGTATAAAATGACTCACGTGAAAACAATAACTAGCAAAAGCAATGTCACCTCAAGTCCAATGGTAAAATAGCGTGTGACGTATAAGGTATGTATACTTTGTAATAAGAAAAAATATTATGTTAAACAAAACATCACATTCCGCAAATATTCTACCACAACATCAATGAAAACTAAATCATGGATATAAGTAAAATGTTCGTCCAAGAGCACACTTGACTCATGTTCATATTGAACAACAAATTTTAGTTAAAGCATACACCACCCTTTTACGTTCTCTTGGCGTCATGAGCCGAGCACTCCACGACACCTATACATGAAAGATTGTGCAATTGAAAAAAAAGCATTGTCTATTTCAGTACCCGTGGGCCAGTCTCCATGAAAACATACGCAATCCAATTAATTATGAATAATATACACACGTGTCTTTCGCCCGTAGCAACGCACGGGCATTTTTGCCTAGTATATATATATTCACCGTACGTACCGGTGGAGCGGTCGAGCAGGAGGCTGACGGTGCGGCCGTCGGCGGAGCGGAGGATGTTGTGTTGCCCGAACAGCGGCGAGTACCCCTCCTCGAACGCCATCGCCGTCACGTTGATCGCCGGGAGGCCGGACACGGCCGCCGCCGCCAGCAAGACGACGAGCAGCGCCGCCGTCGCCGCCACGGCTCCTCCGGCGGCCATGCTAGCTGCTCGCTCGCCGCCCGCCCGCTCGCCTCGCCTCGCCTGGGGAATTGTTATTATTATTGGGGGGATCAATCGCCCGATTGCTTGCTTGCCTTATTTTAAGCCGGTGATTGCATTGAGAGCTGGAGACTAGAAATGGCCGCCGCGTCGCGCGCGCGCATGCGCGCTATATATGGATGGGAAAAAGGGAAGGAGATGACGACTCTACGACCGTGCAATTGCGGAAAGGAAATGGAAACGACCACGTGCCACGCAGGCAGGCTTGGCGTTATCCATAAACAGCTCAAAACACCGTGGCAAAATTTCTTTCATAAAAAAGAAATTTTTTATGTAAAAAAAGAGACAAGCTGTTTTGTTATATAGGATTATTTGGCTCTTGGATTTTTTTTTGAAGCTTTGAATAAATCCTAACTATACAAAATAATGCATTTTTTCAATTCTTAACGAATAATCATTTTATATACTCTCTTCGTCCTAAATTGTAATCTGTTTGACTTTTTCGATCCTAACTTTGACCGTTCGTTTTATTCAAATTTTTTTTGCAAAATATCATATTTTTTTTTGTTATGGATAGCTTTAGTAATAAAAGAATTTTAAAAATAACTTAAATTTGACTACATTTGCACAAATTTTTTGAATAAGACGAGTGGTCAAAGTTGGGGTAAAAAAAGTCAAACGACTTATAATTTGAGATGGAGGGAGTAGTTTTTTTTTCTCCTTTGGAGGGCTGGAAGGCTTTAGGCAAAGAATTGCAGTTTACCAGAAGATAAGAGTAGTATATCTTAGAAAACATACAACATGTAGTATATAATATGTTCTGGTCATGTCTCTTGTTCAAATCACACGTATAAAAACTCAGTTATTGTTTGGGTCCAAATCTTTTCAACTATATAGCTTGGTTGTTGTACTCATTGTAAGCCACATTATTACCTCTTACTCCCTCTATTTCAAATTATAATTTATTTTACTTTTTTTAACCTCAAATTTCATCAGTTGTCTTATTAACAAAATTGTTGCAAACATAGTCAAATTTAAGTCTTTCAAAATTTATTAATAACAAAAAATATTATATTTTGCAAAATTTGTTCAATAAGACCAGTGGTCAAATTTTACGTAAAAAAGACTAGTGGTCAAACTTGGATAAAAACACAAATAAACTATAATTTGAAACGGATGGAATATACCACCACGAGGAGATCGCACCCCGCAAAAAAAAAAAAAATTGATGAGATCCCAAGGGCAACTTGCCGCAGTTCACTAGGTGGGGAGGGGAGGTTATGTACTTTTGTTTCACCAATTCACCACTAAAAATAATTCTAGCATTTTTTTCAATTTTGTTTCTATCACTAGTGCATTATTATTTATTACCATGCATGACTCCTTATAGAGAGGACACATAGCTCCTCGTCGGCTCCTCAGTATGCTACTTTTACCAATTTTCGTAGTAAATTTCTAATAAAAAAAATCATAATTTTCGTGCTTGTCAAATGCCATTTGTATTTCCTCCCAAGTAAAAAGAAAAAAAAAATCGGGCTTCCTTCTTTTCCACTGTCTCTAATCTTGTGGTTCGAGCAGAGCAACTAATCATAAACCTCACTTCAATCCAGCGGATTAAACCCTAGCCACCGGCGGACCCGCCTCCGCGCCTCCACCTTCAGCATGCTGCTCTGCCACTCCCCCACCTCCGCCGCCGTCGCCGCGGCGGCATCTCCCATCGCCTCCCGCAGCGGGGGTCTCCTTCGCTGCTCGCCGCGCTCGGCGCCCGCCGTTGTGGTGAGTGGGCTCCGGCTTCCCCGCCACCTCTTCCGCCGCTCGTACCCTCCTGGTTCCCTTCTTGCTCTTGTTTCGTCCTCTATTTACTGTGGTAGTAATCACTCGCCCCCATAGACATCTGACGGTTGTAGCCGGGAGCACGGGGATCGCATCATATCCTTGTTTGTTTTAGTGTTTTTTTGGCAACGTGTTTAAAGCTTTCGATTTTTGGGAGCTTGGAATCATGCTTTGTTGTGCTTTAGATTCTATTCACACCAATGAGTAACCCATCATCTTGCCTCTGCACGCACACAGAAGGTAGAGGCTGCTAATAATTAATCAGGTTGACTCAGCACACTATGCTTACTTCAGCTAAATTCGGTCTCCATACGTGCAGAGGTGTAAAAAGGTCGATTCTCTGAGGGCAATCAATGGAGCACTGCCATGCATTCCAGTGGCTGACAGGTCACTATTGACGCCCGTAACCTTGCCATTTTCCCGGGATCCAAACATGAGAAATGACACAAGGCTGCGCATCTTCTCAGGCACAGCCAATCCTTCCCTTTCCCAGGTCAGTTGAATCTAGCATGAAGAAATGTTTTCTTATGTTTATTCTAGTTCCCTTTGAATTTGTCAGAGACAACCAATTAAGCAGCACTAACCTCCTTAGAGCATGCAACACCTTCACTTATTTTGAGTTTGGAAACTGGATTAATATGAAAGATGAACTGAAATGAAGGATAACTAAACTGAACCTGTGGGCATAGCTGCTAGCCCACTTATAAATGAAGAATAACAAATAGCGGTTCCTTATCAACATGTCCATCTCAAACCAAATGAGTTCTCTTTTATGCCTGATTTCTTTATGTTGTCATTTGAACAGGAGATAGCTAGCTACTTGGGTCTAGAACTTGGGAAGATTAATATAAAAAGGTTTGCAGATGGCGAAATATATGTTCAGTTGCAAGAAAGTGTACGAGGCTGTGATGTTTTCCTTGTGCAACCATCGTGCCCTCCAGCAAATGAAAATCTCATGGAACTTCTGATCATGATTGATGCCTGTAGGAGAGCATCTGCTAAGAATATTACTGCAGTCATCCCTTATTTTGGTTATGCAAGGGCTGACCGGAAGGTAATGTATATTTATTTTAGTTTCTCAAATTGTTTTAATGGGTTTGAGCTTGTTCTTTGAATGGAAAAGGGGTCCCTCGTCTCTTATTGCAAGTCTTTAACCATGAAAGGTGCATAAGCAAACATTGAACAGTTTTGCTAATTTCGAAGTCCTTGGAATTATTCCAGTGATCCAGTCCACCATCATCGATCAAGGTGATGGTTGAAATTATGATCCAAGGGTCTATGATGGTGATCATAAAATAAGATGATTTCAATAACTTGCCAACTTCTACCAAATTAAAAGCCATCACCAAACATAATAAAAGCATCTATGTCCTTGACATTTTTTTTAAATAATAGCCGAAGCCTTTTCCTTTTTCTCAGTCTCAAGGCCGGGAATCTATAGCTGCAAAGCTTGTAGCTAATATGATTACAGAAGCTGGTGCGAACCGTGTCCTTGTTTGTGATCTTCATTCCAGTCAAGCAATGGGTTACTTTGACATCCCAGTAGATCATGTTTATGGTCAGGTATGTACTGACTACTGAAGCATGCTGCTTAAATTGACCAATGCCTTTAAAACCTTATGTGTCATTCCAGTTATTCTTACAATAGTTTCCTATTTTGCCTCTTTGAACTGTCAAGCCTGTTATTCTTGATTATCTCGCCAGCAAGACAATATGTTCAAATGACTTGGTGGTTGTATCTCCTGATGTTGGAGGTGTTGCCAGGGCACGTGCTTTTGCCAAAAAGCTATCAGATGCACCTCTAGCTATTGTAGATAAAAGAAGGCAGGGACACAATGTGGCTGAGGCAAGTATTGTTGTACTATATTATTTGTTTAAACAATGTAGCAGGCTGAATGGATGTATATAGAAGAAAATATCAACTTCTAAACTCAAATATTAGGTTCTCCTGAGTCCTGACTAACTGTAATATCTTGAACAGCTGATTAGGATGTCTGAAGAAATCTTCATTGAGCTTTTTCCCTTTGTACACATAGTTTTTGGATATATTGCTTCCTATTGAATCTCAAGAACTATAATCTATAATGCATTTGAAGATTGCCTATCTCGCCACAATTTTTTTTATCTCCATTCTGTCAGAATGAGCAGTTACATTCTATCATTTGCATTTATTACAGGTAATGAATCTTATTGGAGATGTTAGAGGAAAAGTGGCTGTTATGATGGATGATATGATTGACACAGCAGGTATGTTCTCCCTCAAACACAATTCTTAGACTGGGTACCCCTGCCTCCTCCCTCATAAAAGGCAGTTAGGCCATGAGTTTATGCATTCTTCTTAACAACCCAGGCTAATTGCTAAATGCCATGCATCAACTAGTCAAGGATTAGTTGTCTTTTGCCGTAGAAGTGTGTACTGAATGTAGAATGGAACATTATATACACTAATACTGTAATATGTATTGTTTCTGACTAGGTTGAAATATGATTTAAACTTAAAGACTGGTGAGGCGTGCCACATTCTTGTCACTACTGAAGAAAATTATCATCTTATAGCTTACTAAACTATTTATCCTCTCTGAGACAATTTGCTTTGGGATATCATTATTCTGATGAAATTATATAAAACATGAATAGGAACTATTGCCAAAGGAGCTGAGCTACTGCATCAAGAAGGAGCTCGAGAAGTATATGCTTGCTGTACACATGCTGTTTTTAGGTATGCTTTAATCTTGAACCTAACTTAAGTTGTATTCTGTTTTGTCTCCTGTGGCCATGCGTTGTAACTAGTTGGATTTTTCTACAAATGTACTTTTATGTTACCTTTTCAGCCCACCTGCCATCGAAAGATTATCAAGCGGCCTGTTTCAAGAAGTAATCATCACAAACACCATCCCTCTTAAGGAAGAAAAGAGTTTTCCGCAGCTGACCATCCTTTCAGTTGCTAACCTCTTAGGTGAAACAATCTGGCGTGTTCATGATGATTGCTCTGTAAGTTCTAACTTAACAAAATTACTACCCTTCTGTATGCCTGTTTCGGTGGTTGCAAATTTGCAATTCGATCCTCGCATCATTTTGCAAGCCTCGTGATGCTACTCCTCAGAAGCAACTGCTTTTTTTTCTTTTCTGGTGCAACTTTTTTATATGAATTACTAATTTTATCCAGGTTGGTCATGAGCCGTACTCCAGCTTGGATATTGACTGATGCTTAGAGTTTATTACTCATGCGTCCTTAATGCCTTGGTGAGAACGGCAGCAAACAGCTTTTTCTCCACAAGCTGTATACTAGGCATATTTCATTCCATTGTGAGCCGACATTTCGTCAGCTGTACTTTTTTCATCTGTAATATGTACGCCATTGCTGAACAGTTGTTTTTCCTGTGCAGGAATAGTTGTGGCAGTTCGCATCTTTCTCTTCTTCTTTTTTTGAACCTCACTTTCTGTTTCTTTGCGTGCAATAAGCAGCTCAATGTTATGTGGAATTCTGTTAGCTCAATGTTTCTACGCGTGTAATAAGCAGCTCAATGTTTTTGGACCTCAACCATGTATTTGAATGACGGTTCAACGGAGTTTTGGATTGTCGTGCAACTTCTCTTGATACCCGTTCACTTGCTTTTTTAGAATTTATGAATGGTGATGCATTTACCTTGCCAGTGTCTCGTGTTGCCACTGCTTTGTTGCGTACTTGCATTCACCAATTAATGCGCGCACACGAAGAAGCGTGTTTGGTTTCATCAGTACACTGTTCTAGCTCTTTTCAGCTTGTGCAAATTTTCGTTGAAATCTTGGCTTTGAAGAGAAGCCTAAAACAAAAAATGCATTGCAAATACATCAGGCCTTGGTAAGATCCGCTCTTATAGATAACTATACATTTTAAGTTTTAGAGTTAGGGCATCTTATAGACAACTAAACATTTTAAGTTTTAGAGTTAGGGCATCTTATAGATAACTAAACATTTTCTGTTTATGTAGCAACTGACCCTCAAACCACCTAGACTATGTAACAACCAAACGGGGCCTTAGGGGTTCTTCACTTTGAAACTTAAGGGTCTTTCGGGAGGGCTTTCCTGTAACGTTTGATCAGTGAAGAAACTTCTTTTTTTTTTTAGTTTTACCAGGCTTAGCTTATGTTGGCTTTGGTTTGAAACGGTCTCAAGTCATCCCAAATAGTTTCCTACTGCATCCTGTTGAACCTGTTTCTAATCATCCAATATGCGGATCCCACGGCAATAGTGCCAAGTATTCAAACAAATGCATTCTGGATGTCTCATGTTTTTCTTCGTTACTGTCATGGCGTCTTTAGTTTTGGCCAAAATGGTCTTTCTCAACTTCTGACAATTTGCTTACATCCATCTTAATGTCCTCCATTTGCTCGATGAAACATTTCAAGACAAAAAACTAAAAGATAACTGACATTTCAAAGATATGTCATCATAGGTGGAGCATCTCTAGCAGTTTCCTAACAAAATTGAAAGCAATAATAACAGATTATTATATGCCCAGAAAACTTCAACTAGATACATACTGGTTCATCTTCCAATAGAACTATTTCTTTCAACATTGAAACAGAGAAAACTGCATTTATTAGTGAAGGAATGCTTTAGTGAAGCAGAGCTAGTCCATTCTCTTGTCGGCTGTCGCTTTACCTCAGCAGCTAGGACTTCAAGTAGCAAGAGCAAAACATTAACTAGGCAACGTTTAAACACACAAAATTTCTGAACCAATATCTAGTTATCTACCGATGAAAGTATATTCTTAAAACCTAAGCAGCTGGGCGGACAAGAAGCTCGTTGGTTAGAAGCTTGAACTTGGAACATCCAATGGATCTTTGAATGGCTTGTCATCTTCTGTACAGTTTGGATAGCTGCCAACCTAGGTGCCTGTTATGGTGCTTGACCCTAGATGTAAAGAATGATCTTTCTTATATGATCTACTGATTGTAGTGAGATAAGTTACATCAGATAAAACTGTGGCAAAATATGGAATGGCCAAAAAAAAACTAGAAACTTTTTGGGCACAAGGCATAATTTTACAGCAAAATTGTGTAAAACTAGAATACATCAAAGTCAAAGGAAAACTCCATGGTACATGTAGTTTGACATCCTAGAAGCATCTTGGACACTGTCATGATAGGTGACATGTGATTCAGGGATAAAAGAATGCTAAATCTCGGAATACATCTAAACAATATGTTTGATATTTTGATCTTCCAAAGGAGTGCCTGTGAAGAGCTGAAATTAAAAGGAAAATAATGTCAGACAACCAGCTATCCAATTAGGATGACTGCAACTTGTAAAATACCAGTCAATTGACCGATGTGATGAATAGCCAGTATCCCGAAAAAAAGAAATCAAACACCCTTCCAGTTGGATAACAAAATTAAAAGAAACTTATACAGGACATAGCTTGTAAAACATTAAATGTTTGAGGCTATCTTAATTCTTGATCTATTGTATGTTTATATAAAACAAATGACTACGAAGGCAATGGGTGCAGCATTAATCACACTCGATAGAACTCAAGTAACCTCTATGTGTTACTTTCTTCTTAATACAAAGATACACAGCTCTCCTGCGTGTTCTCGAAAAAAAAGATAGAACCCAAAAACTGCCAATACAAATTCACGTATGCAGGGAAGCCATTCGATGATCCCATGAAAATGATCACCTGGCACCACAACCATGTCTGACTAATTGACTTTCACTGGTCTAGTGTGATACTCCTAAAACAAAGTACAAGGTCCTAAAGCTAAACATTGTGTATTCTAACAAAATGTAGCAGGAAATGACAGTTGGCTATCGCAGTTTCTCAGATTAGTGGAGCTATATGAAGCGTTGAGCCTCTCAAACTCCAAATCCTATACAATAGTAACTGAAACGGTACCAAGGTTTAATAGAAGATTACCTCTTTCAGCTATGTCATAGGATCAAGGCAGAGAGCACATCAGCAGTTGAATGTGAGGTAGCAAGGGAGATAAGTAGGTATAATTAATTATACAAAAGAAATGATCTTCTGATCATGTGCTCGCAAAGATGCATTGTTGTATAACCTCATAGTGTACCATGTGGGATAGAACCCATTTCGATACATTGCATCCATCCACCTCTCAGCTTCATTTCTGTAACCATTCTTGCAGAAACCGTGTACCATTATATCAAAAGTCCATCGATTTGGTTGATACCCCTTTCTGCACATCCTTTCATACAAATTACAGGCAGAATCCATCCTCCCTGCCATAGATAACCCTCGTAACAGCATGTTGTAAGTATAACAATCAACAGGAAAATACTTTTCCATCTCCTCTCCCAATTGCTCTAAGTCATTCATGTTTCTAATACCACTTGCAAACGAGGTAATTAGATCACCAATCAAGAGCCTTCCTGCCTCCTGACCTTGGATCTCTTCACCTTTCACATCTAGAGGTTTTGACTTATCTCTTGAGCGTAACAAAGCTTTCAGAAGGGTGTTGCCCATCAATGTGTGCAAGAGAAGCACATTGCACAAGAAGGCCGAAACAGGGCGGCCTGTTTCCCTGAAATCATCAACAACCTTTATAACACTGTCATAATCTTTGACAGAGCACAGCAAGAGAACAAGATGCTCATAGCAGCTGATGCTTGGGACTACACCGTTATCTCGTGCCTCCCTCCAGAACACCATTGCCTGCTCAGGCTTCTGAGCTTCACATAGGCCAGATATAAATACATTATACAGCTTTGTGCCGGGTGGTTTCTTTCCACGAATGAGGTTAAAAAAGTTAAGTGCATCACCAATACGCTTGCTCCTTAGATAACTCAGGAGAAGAAGGATGTTGCTTTCTACTGATGGTTCAATCCCTGAAATCTCCATTCGGTTATACACCTCCCTGGCCATGTCAGCCCTCTTAGCATGACCAGCCCCAGAAATAAAGTAGTTGTAGCACACACGAGGTTGGAGTTCACTCCGCTGCAGCTGGCTATCTAACAGCTCAAGAACCTCAGCGTACCTATTCAACTCACATAAAGCGCAGACAACTGACAGATAGAGGCTTCGGGTTGGGATGTGCCCCATATCTTGCATTTCCAGTATGAGCCTTGGCAGCATATCGACCCTCTTAATCAATATTAATGCCCGAATCAAGCTCTTGTAGGTTGACTCATAGCGATATAAGCCTACATGGCTCTTGCTGCTTGCTATCTGAGGCACTTCGCATGCCTCCTCAACGTTCCCACTCTTGCATAATGCCACGAGGTACTTGGCCAAGACAGAGTCCATTGGCCAGACTTCCTGCTTGAGGGCCCTGTCTAGCAGCTCCCGCACCTTATCCAGCTTCCCTTCCTGACAAAGCATATTTGCAAACATGGCAAATGTCTGACGACCTGGAAAGTGCCCTCCTTCCATAGCTTGCTCTAATATCAGGCATGCTTCCTCTGTCTCCCCACCTCGGCACAGTGCCCTGATCAGATTATTGTAGACATCTTTGTTCGGGTTGATCCCAAGCTCCATTCTTGACCTATACAAATGCATGGCCACTTCGACAAGACCAGCCTTGCAAAAGAAGCAAAGCGCAGCATTCATGGTGGATCGACCAGGAGCAATGCCCTCCTCCATCATTTCCACAAGCAAGTCATACACCTCGCCAAGTCTGTTCCGGCGAAGCAAGCGATAGACAAGCTTGTCATACCGCTGTCCATCAGGGATATAACCTTCAGCTTCTTTCTTATCAGAAAGGAACTTGAGCGTAGTATCAAGCCTCCCAGCCTCGATGAGGCCATGGATCCACGCACCGTATACATCACACGATGAGAACTTATCAACGACCTGGGCTGCCTCAGCGAAACGTCCACGGCGGCAGAACTCAGTGACGATGGAGCCTGCGGCGGGGCCGCGGGATGCTTCAGCAAACGGCAGGGTGTCAAGGAGAGCCACGGCATCGTCGAGGCGGGAGCGGCGGCAGAGGCTCTTGATGAGGATGCATGTGGAGACAGGGCTGGCGGCAAGGTTGCGGGCGAAGGAGTCGGCGAGGTCGTGGAGCGACGCATCGACGAGGGAGTTGAGGAGGATGCGCGCGGAGACGGCGTCGAGGTCGAGGCCGCGGAAGCGCATGCGGCCGAGGACGCTGAGGCCGCGCTGCGGGTCGCCCGCGACGGCGTAGCCGATGACGAGGGTGTCGTGGAAGCGCGGGTGGCCGGCGGCGACGTTGGTGTCGGAGAAGAGGCGGAGCCAGTCGACGACAACGGCGCAGCGGCGCGCGCGGGCGAGGAGGCGGAAGACGGCGTGGTAGATGGCCCGCGTGTGGCGGTAGCGCGGGCGGCGCCCCGACCAGTCGAAGAACTTGAGGCGGAGCAGCAGCAGCGCGTCGCCGTCGGGGAGCCTCCGCGGGCGGTGGCGGAGCACGGAGAGGACGAGCTGCTCCGAGAGCGGGAGCGCCTCGAGCGTGGGCGTCTCATCGGACGCGAGGGCCTCGTAGATCGCGTCGAGCGCCTTGAGCGGCGCGGCCACGGGGCCGGACGCCGCCTCGAGGAACCAGTCGCGGAAGGACGCGGCGATGCCGGACGAGGCGGCGGCTACGGAGGCGGCCTCCTCGGCGCGCCGCGGAAGCAGCGGAGACAGAGGCGGGAGCGGCGGCGCGCGGGCGGGAGGAGGCGGGGACGCGGACGCCGAGAAGGTGTTCGAGAGAATGCCGAGGAGGGGCCGCGAGAGGAGGAGCGAGCGGCGGGAGGGCGGGGCGACGAGGAGACGGGGCATGGCGAGCCGGGACTCGCGGAGGGCGGCGGTCAATGGCGTGGGCGTGGCCGCCGGCGGCAGTAGCGACCGGCGGCGGCAGGTGGCATCTGGGGGGTGGTGGCGAACGGGCGGGGCGGCGGTGTGGGGGTCGTCGGCTCAGTCGCTCTCTCTCCGCGGGGAATAATTACCCCTTCAGGTTTCGTGGGTTGGGCCAGTCATGTGGGCCGAGTGTTTGTTCGGCCTGTCAAGTGTAGATTTTCCTATCAATATCGCGGACAACTCGTGCAACCAAACCAAATTGTTGTTTTTCACATACTCCAAACTCTACCCTTCTTCTCCGCTGCTGCTGCCACCTCCGACGCCGCGTCTCCTGCGCCACCCATCTTGCAGTACCGCTTTAGCGCTTTTCTTTCGCAGCGGCGTGCGCTCTATTTGCCGTGCGCAACGGTTGCGTACGAGCCCGGCGACGCCAAATACAGCGCCTCTGCGGTCGGCGGTGGTAAAGCGCGGACGTGGCGGTAGGTCCGTGCGCTCCCGTGGCCGCTCGAGCAGGGGAAGGGAGGAAGAGAGACAGAGTTCTCGAGGTCCCCAAGCGGGAGGTCACCGTCGCCTCGCGGGGATGCGCCCTCACCTCGCGTCGCACGCCTCCACCTGCTGCTGCTCGGATTCCACGGAAGGGAGCGCGCCTGTCGTCCGAACCGCCAGGCCAGTAGGCCACACCCTCGCGGCATGGAGACCGGGGTGCGCTGCCCTCTTGCCTCGTCGCCGTTGGGGGCAGGCTGCGCCGCCGTTGAGGCCGTGGAGGCCAGGCCGGTGGGAGAGAGGGAGAGGGGACAGGACACAGAGGCCAGGTGGTTGCGGACGGGAGGCGTGGATGCGGTCGAGAGAGCACGCCGCCGGCGGACTCGAGAACTCGTGTGATCTGCGGAGCTCGCGAGACGAAGAGAGAACGTCGAGAATCTGGGAGGCGTCGGGTGGGGTGTGGAAAAAAAAAAGAAAATACTAGTACATAGGAGAAAAAAAGAGAAAGAGAAAGAAAAAAAAAAGAAAGAGATTAAAAGACAGGGAAAAAGAAATAAAGAAAACTATGGGAGGAGATAAAAAAGAAATGTGAGGAGAGGAGATGGTGGTTGGGATGGTTGAATACAATATATGTTAGTTGGTATAGAGTATGAGATATGGAGTATGACCACCACAAGAGAAGTTGGGATGGAGTACGGAATCTCGATGACTAGGATAGAAATACTATCCTTTTAGGATAGAGTAGACACACCTTCTATTGTCCGACATCCCTGTAATGTTGCCTGCCGCCAGCAACAATGTAGGTTTTCCTCATGGGTGGCAGTTGGCACAACATCCCTCCTCGAAAAAGTTGCACAAGCAATAGAATATGAGCTCGTGACCCTCGTTCACATGTAGTACGTACAAGCAATATTGCAATAGAAAAAAGTCCATATTACTCCCCTTAACTATAAGCAAAGTCTACATAACCCTCTAAACTATTTTTTGGTTTATTTTACCCCCTAAACTATGTCACTAGATGTATTCCACCCCCTAATACAATTTGTTATTTTTATTTCTCCACGCATAAGTTGAATTTTCACACATACATCTTCCACCACTCGTCGCCATTCGGCTCCTTGTTCTTTCTCACACACCTCCATCGATTTCTGGTAGAGGTGTAGGAGGAGTCGTCGCTGTGCCGCCGGAAGTCGCCATGGCTGCAGTGCAAGGTGAGAATATGTGAAGGTTTCATGAGCCGTCTGGGTTTGCTTGGCTATGCAGGTTTGCCGGCCGAGGTTGAGAGGTTAGAGAAGGAAAGGTTCCAGTGTTGCAAAATAAAGTAGATAATGGATCAGTGGGCTTGGGTTGGCCGTAGGTCTGTAGGTGTAATTGCAGTGCAAGCAGATCATGTGATCTGTATACAAGGTTATTGCCATGAAGAAAGAAGTGCAGTAGGAGGAAGGTGTAGGGCCTGGCTATGAAGTTTTAGTTGTAGATGGCAGTCCCAGGGAAAGAGATGGGTCGAGGTGTACCTGTGAGAGATGCCAAAGATGTGGTTTTAGATTGAAATGCGATACCGAGTTGCAAGCGTAGAATTAGAACATCAAATTCTGTGAGTGTGGCTGACGTGTGCCAAACAAGAAAGATGTTGCAGTCATTAGAGAATTTAGACAGAGTTAGTATCTGAGAAGTTGGCAAGTTTCAGTGTGCAGTTTGACAAGAACAGTGCCGGCAGTGATGTGTACAGAGATCCGTGGCTGTTGAATGTAGAGCCAGGAACTCATCAGTAATGTTGTCAATAATTCAGAGATATAGCAGAAGTGATATGTCGAGATCAACAGTAGTTTGATAGGCGACATTAGTCTTTAAATCTCTAAAGTTCAAAATAGAGTTTAGTAGATGCAAAGAAGTGTACGAGGGAAGTTCAGGTTGAGATCGTAGCATGTCCAGTGTTGGGCGTGCATGAGTACAAATATTCAGAGTTGCAGGGTTTGCCATCGATAGAAAATTTAGGGAGAGATGCAAGCAAAGGTCTATTTAGTCTAGACTCTGTTGTTTGGGTCAGAGAAAAAGAGAATGAGCAGAGTATAGAAGCAACAGTCTACTTTGTGTATGCGCAGTTAGGCTCTGAATTAGCAGGAAGATTGATTCGAGGTGCATACCTGTTGTCATCGTGCTTCAGATTATAAAAATGCCAGAAAGTAATCAGGGAAGTTCCCTGTTTATTCAAGTTAGCAAATTGTGGGCATTAATGTTGTCGTTATTTTGCCCGCCGTGAGCAGTGCATTTCCTTTTTTCACTCAGATATGCATAATTGCCAGTCGCAGTGATGTGAGGTTACAGCAAAGTCATGAATAGTGTTTAGCTCCTTGACCGACGAGGCTAGGAGAATATCGTTCTCATTCCGTGACCGACGAGGCCGGAAGTTCTTTATCCTGACCGACGAGGCGGGATATTTATTTGTTCGTGACCGACGAGGCCGAACCATTTTACTTTGCTACAACCCTCTTGTTGGTGGGGCATTGGCTTTTGTGTTATATTTATTCTCAAATATTTGGAGATTGTATAGCTCAAGACTTGGAGACATGACCATCATCGCAGCTTAATCGGAGGTCTTCCGTAGAAGTTAGTCTATGGATGTAATTAACCGGGTTGTCTTACGAGATCCTGGGAACCAAGAGTTACACAATCACTTGATTTAGTCAGATGTTTATGATCAAGGCGTTATGATGTAAACCCCAAGGGGACTTGTACCATGATTCTGTAAAGGATTAATAAAATACAGAGTTCCCTATGTATTTATATGTTATTTATTTATTTATTTATTTATTTATTTATTTATTTATTTATTTATTTGTATACGCTAGTATACTGGCACGCCCGCGCTTTAGTAAACCAAGTCGGAAGGACAACTCCTTTAGGGAGTTGTTTCTTTTCGTCGAAACATAAATTGCATTAGGAGGTAAAATAGGACAAATGACATAGTTTAGGGGATAAAATAAACCAAAAAATAGTTTAGGGGGTTATGCTTATAGTTGAGAGGAGTAATTTAGACTTTTTCCATTGCAATAAAACCAGATGTACGTCAATTATCCAATCACAATAGGAAAAACAAGTTTTACAAACCTTAACAAAATCCTAGTTAGTGAAGATACCATTGCTCATTCAGTTGAATAACCATGTCATCGTCGCCAAATGCATTACCTTTAAATACCTAAAAAGAGTCCATATATATCAACCCAGCTGGCCGTCTAACGCTAGTCAAATCAGTCCTCACTTCACAGGCCGTGTATTACATCATTGAGGGCACCCATAGCAGCGCTCAAAGAAGTAGATGGCAAACGGAAGCGGTTTCTGTGGGCTGGCTCAGAAAGACTTACAGGAGCAAAATGTAAAGTGAACTGGCCACGATCAACTAGAGCTAATACATCAGGTGGCCTTGGCATCCTCGATCTCGAGAAATTTGCTAGAGCCTTAAGACTTCGATGGCTTTGGAGAGAATGGGATGACGAGCAGAAAATGTATGTTGGCTCGGACATTCCTTGCGACACTACACACAGGCTCCTCTTTGCAGCAGCCACTTCTATTTCAATAGGAGACGACAAAAGGCCTCCTTTTGGCACAACGCATGGATTCAGGGGCAGCGCCCGTGTGATATAGCTCCAAACCTCTTTGCCATATCCAGGAAAAAGAAAAGTTCGATACAACATGCTTTGTTGGGAAATAGATGGCTCCGAGACCTCAACCTACACCACCCGAATTTCACCGTTCAGCACTTCATTGAATATATTCATCTCTGCGTGCGACCAGAGATGTCCATCTTTCTCAAGATATCCCAGACAACATTGCCAGGAAGCTAACCCAAGACAGGAGATATTCCATTAGTTCTGCTTATCGAGCACAATTCCTAGGATCCACGCAAACTAATTTTCACACTTTGGTTTGGAAGGTATGAGCTCCTCCAAAGTGCAAATTCTTCGGTTGACTAACGCTACAAAATAGAATTTGGACTTCAGACCGGCTCGAGGCACGTGGATGGGAGAATAATGGGATTTGCCCACTTTGTTGAAAGGTCCAAGAAACACGTCCTCACCTATTTAAAGATTGTAGGTTTACCAGGCGTATATGGGAGGAGTTGGCAAGTTGGCTAGGAATTAATCGCCTACGACCGGACAATTGGGAACCGTGTGATTCTGTTCTCCAATGGTGGACTGATCGGAGCACCAGCCCCGGGGTCACGAGGCAGGGTTTGCGCTCACTCATCATCCTAGTATGTTGGGAGTTATGGAAGGATAGAAACGCTAGAGTTTTCGACAACAAAGAGTCGATGAATACTACGGTCCTACTGAAAATTAAGGATGAGATTTCTCTTTGGGTACTTGCAGGAGCAAAACACTTAGCTGCCCTAATTGCGCGTCACTGAGCTTGTCGAGTCTTTTTAGGTGCCGCTTCTGTAATCTTTTGTAAATTACTCTTTTTTGCCTATCTAGGCACTCCTCTATTTAATATAATGGCAGCTTTCCTGCCTGTTCGTCTGCCATCCCGGTTTTGTTCCAACATGGCACATTGTTTTGACACGTCATCTATTAATAGCGGGACCCACGTGTCAGCCTTGTCTCCTTTGCCTCATCTCCTTCGTCAAGCAGCGGCAAGAGAGTTCGGCTGACGAGCTCTGGAAACGACCGTCGGAGCTCTGGGAAAGTGGCCGGCGGCTGTCACCCACACGATCTACTCGACGAGCCGAACCCAATGGTGGGTGAAAATCACGAAGAAACGGATCCGACCATGGCCGGCAGCGATGTCTCGCCTCGGCTGGCGGTGAGCCACGAAATCGAGCGGGGAAACTCAAGGAACCCGAGGAGATGGAGCGAGCAGAGTAGGAGCACCTCACCACGGGTCGATTTGAGCCACTAGATGATGAAAATAGTGGCCGAAAGTGGGAGGTCGATGTGCTGGCTGAGCTCGGGTGGCCGGCGGCAATGATGGCTCGAAGAACTTCAATTCCCGAGTCGGCCAACGATGGTGACTCACGAGGAGGGGTCGAGAAGGAAGCTAGGGAGGTGGGGGAGCCTCAGGTGAGAGGGATTGAAAATCCATGGAGGGATTTGGGCGGATTTGGTTGGCGAACGAGACGTGCTAGAGCTCGATTTAGCCCCTGGCCGGCAGCGAGGGTGGCCTGGTGGCGCGGCAGAGGAGGAGAACACCATCTACGGTGGGTAGGGCGAAGAATACCACATACGCCTACACGCCGCCACGCCTGCAAGCCGCTGCGCCTGCGCCTGCATGCAGCCGCCATGCCTACAAGCCGTTGTGCCCGCACCTGCACGCCGCCACCACGCTTGTAAACCGCTGCGCCCACGCCTGCACGCCGCAGTGCCGCGCCTGCAGGTGTCGGTGAAGGGGAAAGAAGCAAGGAGAAGGGATAGGGGTAATTTGGTAATTTCAACTGCTATTGAGTATAACATGTGGGGTCCTTTTGTTGTATTTTTATTGAGTGTACATGGTGGCAGCCACGTCAGCAAAACCACTGCCATGTCATCCCGAAAACCGGGTGGTTTGGTTCCAGGGAGGTAAAGTATCCGCTTTCAATAGTTGCACGGTGCATTGTATCTGATTTTGTAGTTTGAGGTTGAAAATCGGATGAACGTGATAGTTGGAGGGTGAAAATCAGACTTATCCCTAAATATAATTAGATCTAAGTGAACTTTAAAGATGAATAATTTACCTATTTTTCACAAGATGGACACCAACAGGATGATACCAAGAGAATCACGCCCAGCCTTTTCCCACTCATCCAGCAACATGTCCGAGTCTTTGAATACTAAGTGGCTTTTAGCTGCAGTTTCAATGATTTTGTTAGAAAGAAAAGGATTAAAGAGCAGTGCCGTCACCCAAATTAACATTTTCTCATAGTTGGTAGCACATTTTATAATGCCATGCTTCATATGGTTTGTAAAATTCTTTGATAAGTGATATAAATATTGCAACGCATGTAAATGAACGTATTACTGTACGGTTCAGTCTAATAGTTTGGTACGTAGCGCCTCAGGTAGTTTCAAGAAAAGATTTTGAGTCTAAGACCCATCCTCCAAAGCTGAATCACCCAGCCCTTACGTGGGGGTGAGCAGTGCAGACATATCACCCTGTTTAGATTTTCGTCCTTACTTCATATAAAAGGGTTAACCCAAAGGAGAGAGTGTGTATTGTTGGTTGTTTCATGGAGTGAGTGAGACAAGCCAATGCAAGCAACGGATGCCCGAGCCGAGAGCCGGCCTGAAATGCTTCGGGCAGCAAGTTTCCCACTGCTTTGTTGTTAGGAGTTGCAATCGTACTTTCTTGATTGTTCCCGTGTTGATTGGCCTCAGGGTAGGAGGCAAAAGTCTGGTGCTCTTGCATTGCTGCAACGGTCAGCAAGAGATGGTTGCAAGGCTTTTAAAAAAAGCAGCAGAATTTATTTCGTGGGAGGTCCCAAGCGGCTCCCGTACGTGGCTGGTGAAGAGTACATCTGCATTTATGCCAATTGTGTACGTACTGTACCTATGCTCTATTTGTGTGTGACGTGACGGCTGCACCCTATGACGGGCCCTATGCAAGTCTGTGATTGCAAAGTTAATGATCAATAACGCAAAAATTGGTTGGCGTGCGCTGTGCCATTTGATGCTGATCGGACGATGGCCAACGTTGGTGGGTACCTACCCACGTGTGTAGCCAGTAATTTCCTATATATATATATATATATATATATATATATATATATATATATATATATATTACCACTTTTCTTATGCTTTTGGACACAGATATTTTCTTTTCTTATTCCTTTTGCATAGACCATACCTCTTACATAATGAATATTGAAGAGTCGTGTCAAAGTGATGGAGCATTTTCATGTAGATGGAAGGCATGTTTTTGTGTAACCTCCAGTGTAGAAGTCAGCATGAGTAACGAGTGTGTGAATCGACCAAACGATAGTGATGCGCCAAGTCTAGCATACCCAACAATGGAACAATATGTGGAGTGTTGATCTTAAAAGCATGAAACGAATCTCACAAGGGTAACAAACAATTCGACAAAGCTTAATACAAACCTTAAGGCAAGCGTGGCAAGCAAAAAAAAAAGTTTGGAAAAAACCTCTGCCGCACCCCGTCTGACCATGAGAATCAATTTAAGAATAGGGAATTGTTGCCTGTTAGGCAGTTAGGTTGGCTATCTTAGCATCTCGTCGATCCACGATTCCACATACGGCAAAAAATGGAGTTCATTAGCTAACTCGACATCAAATTAATCGTGAATTATCCTATGCTCTGTGTATTCTGTAAAAAACAACTACTTGGCCTGCTCATTTAATTTCATCCTTGTAAATAGAAGTCTGGCAATTAAGTGCAAGTGTGCAACTAAAGAAGGTGGCAAATCAAGATTCTAGGTCAGCCTGTTGGTCTGTTTCAAGTCAAAGACAGTTGGCAATTTGACAAAGATTGAGTGCTTAATTATCACGGATAGAGTGTCACAGTATCATTTTTATATATGCCTAATTAAGGCCAACTTTTCTGATTCTATTTCAAGTACAAAAATCTTTTGAACACGTGTCACCTTTTCTGCTTAAAACCGATTTGAAAAGCGCGAATGTCGCCTTTTCGTCAATCTGCATGCTAGCATGCACTCTAGATTTCACTTAGGAGTTGAATACAATGTGGTGGTGCTTAATTATAGGTATGCTAAATTTATTGAAACCTCACTTGAACCACACCTTCTGTAATAAATGCTCATCTTTGTGTTTGGCAGATTGTCCACCAGGGGAAAAATTGCTATTGCAAAAGCGCAAATGTGACATGTCACTTTGTCTTCGATCGGATAAGCATTTGGAGCACAATATGTTTAGTTTAGGAGCAATATATGAGGCTAATTTCTTGTATTAGGTTTATGGCATAGATCTTAACTGATTATTAATGCCTGGAGAGCTTAGAGAAACGTACTCGGTAGAAATATCTTACTGAAGAGCAACAATATATAATGTACTGTTGGCGATCGATATGATCAATCAGATAACCAAACAAAAAGAAGAGGGAATTGAATACTGATGAAGAAGAGGGGCCTCGGAGCTGCATGCAGAGCCTGTCTGCTGCTGAAGCACTATTAAGGATTTTGCAAGCAACGTGCTCCATGAAAGATGGCTTTTAAAACCGATCGAGCAGCAGGATGTGAAGAACATGCAGCTAGCGGTCGATATGATCGATCTCCTCCAGATCTATCCGGGCTTGAGACACCGTACGTAGCAGCTGTCTAGCTAGCTTGTGTTCGGTAAACACAGCTAGCTTGTTAATTGCGGAGTAGCTAGTAATAGCCTGGTCGATTATTAATTAGTTTAATTTACAGATAACTAAACTGATCGATGATGCTGACTGAGATGCTATGTATCCTCCCTCTGGACTGAACGCATGTGTTCAGAGAAGTTGGTTGGTTGTTGATTTGCTAGTTCATTATGTAAGCAATGAGTAATCAGAATGGCAACGACATTCATTGATTGTGTTTACAGTATACATATATATATACATGAGTATACAAGACCGAGTCAGTAACTAGCTAGCTAGCTACAAAGAAGGAGATCCATCAGATCGATGTGCAGGTGAGAGGACCTATTCTATAGGTAACGTACGGTCTGCTAACACATTCATCAACGAAAGGGGAGAGACGAAGCTAAGATCCAAGTGGTGGGGAGAATTAATCAAAGCAAGAATAGAAGCAGCAGCCTAGCAGGTATCAATTCGAAGTAGTATGACAACAGGAAAGAATATAATTACTACGTAGCTAGCTAGCTAATAGCTATATATGTTTAGATCGTAACTGATTATACGTATCAATTCGAAGTAGTATGACAACAGGAAAGAACTGATCGAGGTGCATATGCATGGCCGGGTTTGGCCGAGATAGAATTGACAAGAGCTCGATCGCTAGCTCTCTCGCCGATGAAGACCGTGCACCTCACGCTCTATGCATGCCCGTCATATATAGCTAGAGAACAGTCCATGATGGCCTTAACATCTACCCACGCTCTATGCATGCATGGTCGATGATGAGCACATTAAACTATACGTACGTGCCAAACTCCAATGATTGTGGAGAAGACTAGTCTGCTGGCTGCCGGATATCGACACGTGTATACGTCGTCGGTCCGTCATTGGATTTTTTTTTTTTTTGGGAATTCCGTCATTGGAGTTGGAGAGAGCACAGCACAGCTATAAATAGCAGCCTCCGTCCGTTTGGAGAGACGACGACATGCACGCACGGAGTCAGATAGAGATAGAGGATCATATCATATCGATCGAGACTAACTAGAGACGTACGATGGCAGCCGGCGGCCTTAAGAAGCTCACGGCGACAGCGATGGCCATGCTCGTCGTCCTCGCTCTGCTCGTGCATACTCATCACGAGCATGCGGCGGCGGAGCCCGTGCTGGTGCCTGCAGGTGCCACCACCACCGGCGGCGAGCAGGCGTCTGCACCGCCAGTACTACTCATCGCAGCTGGGGAGCAGCTCTTCTCCCTAGGTGACTTCTTCCCCGAGCTGCCCATCGAGGACCTCGGGGCCAAGGCGGCTCAGTGCATCAAGAGGATGGCGTCCAAGTGCGCCCTCAAGCTCTCCATCCGCAGCTGCCTCAAGGCCGTCCTCGTGGAGTGCGGCATCAAGGCCGCCTGATCGACCGTCCTACCTAGCGCTTGTTGCGCATTGGCTTGTCTCGCTCACTTCATGGGACAGCCAACTATATATATATATGTATGTGCAACAACCAAATGCAGTCCTGTGGCGAGCTAGTATAAATATGAGGCCGCAGCTTGTGACAAAATGAGCAGAATAAAATAAATCCTATGCATACAAGTATATGCAACTGAATCAATGGGTGCTCACTTCTGAAACCGTGAAACGCATGATGCACGCACCTCTCCTCCAATTAATTGATTGGGAAACAATTAACTAAACACTGCTCGCTCATGTGCTACTACTTTTGTATAATAAAGTAAATAAAATTTGCATTATGCTCACAGTATGGCAGGCCGGAGGAAACATAATGACCCAACAATCAATGGAATAAATTCTGTTTCTCGACCTCTATCCCTTGTCGTGAATAGGTATATATATATAGGGAAAATCCATCCTACACCCATGTGTAGCTACCCCTCCCTCCCTTCCTGTGTATAGACGTCCAGGCCATTACCTTATCGGGTCTGTTCACCCCGGCATGCCCGATAGCATATACAAATTCGAGTGACCGGCCGAGCGGCGGGCGTATCACGGGTGTTGAGATAATTGCGGAGACAAAAATGGATTTCTGTTGGCCTCCCACTGCAAAATCAAATCAACGCAGCCTCCATGCGTTGGCCTCGCCATTTTTTAATCGACGCTAGGCCCTACCTCTCCTCATTCGATGAGGATTGCGGCGACTGATTGAATGGAGCATGGCGCACAGGCGCAGGCCACCAGAGACTCTGACGTGTACGGCCCTTCCACATCCATCGGTGAGATCCGTATATTGCCATCGAAAGTGACATGCGATGAGCATGTGATCGATTTGTTCACTCCTAACCTTAATCTCCTTGCTGCACGCAGATCACTAGTTTGAGACCGTTTCTGATTAAAGTATTATTTGCTATGTTTTTTCAGATTATAGTATCACTTGATTATCGGCGGAAGCGCAACCAAACCGTGAAGGTCGTCATGACGACGACGCACTGATGGCTATAACCAGACGGTATCGCCACCGACGCCACGGCTGCAATCTGAACTAGAGAAGTCACAACTCGCAAATATGTATACCGAATGCATGAATATGTATGTATCCTCATGTAACGTTGCCTAATCACAATCCAATCAATGCTTACTGTTATCTCGCATATAAGAGTAGTATGTAATGATACTCATTTGTCCAAATAGGTATGCAGTCTTAGTCATTTGGTATACATACTCACAGAATCCAGTACATGCGTATGTACACATACGCAGCTGAAACATATGTATGCATGGATACTTCTCGTAAACAAGTATGTATGTCCTCATACTACTAACCAAAATATGTATCTCCTCATACTCAATTTAAAGGTGTATGTATCCATATTTTTCCAGATATATACGCATAGACTTTACTTAACTCAAACGTGTATTTATGCATATATGTATCTCATACTCAATTTAAACGTGTATGCATCCATACTTTTCCAAATATATACGCATACTTTTCCAGACGTGTATCCATGCATACATGCATCCTATAAAGAAGTATGTACATAGCCATGAACCCCGGCAAGCGTTCAGCTTTCAAATATTATTTTAATCAACCATTAATTAAATAAAACCGTAGGCTGCATGCATGCATTCCAGATCCTAAAAACTCTCGCTGAAGGGCTTCATTAGCGGGTGGGGCGCTGCTTATACGTGCAAACCCGGTAGCAGGAACCCACGTGTAGCTACACCCATGTGTGTATCTCACAAATTACTATGTATTTTTTCTACTTGATATTTCTAAATAAAGTATGTACACATACTTAATTTTTAAAAGTAGTATGTCGACATACCTTTTTTTATTCATGAAGTATGTGGACATACTCCCTTTTCTATACAGAAAATGTAATATAACACAAGGTGTAAAAAATATACGTTCCACTCAAATTTTTTCACGGTTAGCACTTTGATAAATCTTATTTTAGGTATATGTACATACTCAAAATAATAAATGAGTATGTACACATCCCTAACATGGTTTTTTGACATAGGTGTAGCTACACATGGGTATAGAAAGGATGATATATATATATATATATATATATATATATATGGCAGCGCTAAATGGTACCCTGGGTACCAAATAGCTATTTGGTAACCGAGCCAACCTCCCCACCCCCGAGCGCAGGCGGCGCACCAAACCAGCGCGCCCCGTCCTCCCACCTCGCACCCGGTTTTCCTTCAGTAGGTTCTGGTTTTTTTCCCTCCCGTGCCGCCGTGCGTGACCGAGACAATGGGCTGTTGTGGGCCATTTTCTTTTCCGGAGGGCCTTCATCGGTGCTGCGTGCGGTTGAATGGACGGTAGGCGTTCAGCTTGATCAAAAGAAAGTTATATTATGATTTTTTATTTTTTTAACAGGAGCCGCTAAAAAGCTTTTGGACCAGAACACAATAATATCTAACATAGTTTAAATAGTATTTTGCGTTTTTAATGCAACTCATCATGACGTCCACTTGATTTTGTTTCTTTTCATTAAAAGTTTATACAATCGCAAACATAAAAATGCTACGTATATTTATAACCATCCAAGCAAACCATAAAGCCACAAAGAAATACACCTGTAATTTGCAAAATGAAAAGAATGATTTTGTGACTACTGATTCATCTCGATTTTAATCACAAAACTGACTACAACATGATATGTCATGAGCCGTGTATACCATCACATTTATTAAACCTAAGTACATTTTGCCTTTTCATTGAATCTATTTGTATACTTTGCTACTTCATTTTTCTCAGGAAGCCACATCAAGTATGTCCCTCCATTGCTGCTAATCTGCATCATTCTTGGTTCGCTGCGCCGACCCCAACCATTGCTGATATATTCTTCATCTGTAATGCAGCAGAAACATGGCAGACAATATATAGAGAGCATATGGAAACGTAGAAATAAATCCAAAACTCCATAAGCGCCAAAACCTTCACTACTGGCAAGATTACTCCAAGATAGTTGTCGACAGGTGCCACTACCAACAATTAGACTCCCATGATCAACTGTATCCCCCCCAAAAAAAATGATCAATTGAGGAGGATGCACAGCTGTCTTGTAAGTCGTAATCAGTATATTCTGATAAAAGGGGGAAAGGACAGTACTGGCAATGATAATCTGAAGCATTACTAGAAGTCAAGCTAAAAATATGTATTTATAAATACATGTTGTCTTTACTACTTACTAGGCAATTAAGCAAATTATGTGAAAAAAAATCATATTTGCTTGTGCTTTCTTTTTCCAGAAAATGACAACTATATAGTTCAAGGAATAAAATCCAATGATGTTATTGCCCAAAAAAAGGAATATACTAAACATGAAAGTTGCAATACTCCACAACTACGCAATGCAAGTATTCTAGTTGCAAATTTGCCAGTTATATGTAGTCACTGTGAAAGAGGCCATGAGAACATAGTTGAGCTGGTTGCTGCTTATCACAGTACTGCCAATGCTAAAAGTCTGAACTCGTTTCTGCAGTATAAGCAGCCATAAGAACAAAGCAGAAGGTTACTCTACATCTAGTCGTTGCTCAATTTGGTACTGCTGACTGCATAAATAAAACTACAGAAGTGCTCACCTCTACATTTAATCTTGAACGTATATGCCTAGTTTTTCAGACAGCCTTCACTTCCAGTTCCACTGGATCATCAGCTCACATAAACTGATCAGCAAAGAACAATTGATCTGTATAAAAGAAGCCAAGCAAATTCATTTTTCACTAGTGCAAAAAATCATTGAAGGTCACTGGAGCACTAGTGCAGCAACCACCTGCTTCATCTTCAGAGGCATTTGATCAAACAAATTATCTGCATCGACATGGCAGCCTGGGCAGCTGCACCACACCCAACCTGGAGGTTATACTAACTCAATCTGCAAAGAAAAATGAAATCCGGCAATGCAAATCGTGAATCAAAGACAAATTCAGCTACCGTGCTAAAAAAAATGCAACCTGTTCCTTCCACTTAACCAGCAGTACCTATGCCTGAATCACGTGCAAATTCAACCTGTACAAATTCAGCTACCGTGATTGGGGGCAAACCTTGATCTCATGCAGGCGGGCAGCTCAGGGGCATCTCTCTGGCCTGAGAAGACCCAACCTACACAACGAAGCAATGTCGCCGCCGTCTTCTCCGCCCGCTTCCATGGCACGGCGCCTCGAGGTGGAAATGCCTGAATGGATCCAACACCGAATTAAACACGGGGAACTGTGGATGGGTTTAGAATAAGTCAAAGCGGTGGAGGCCATCGGGGGGTCGCGGACCTGGCCGAGCTCGCAGGCGTTGCGGTGCAAGTGCGACGCCGTCCCTGCGCGACTCCTCAAACTCTGCGGGTCCGCCACAGGGAGAGGGAGCGCCGCCACCTGCATCTGCTCCTCGCCGGCGCCTTCTGGACCGAAGAGCCATGCTGTCGCGCCTAGCCAAGGAGAGGGAGCGCCACTGCTTGCCGCGCCTCTGCTCGGAAAGAGCCCGATTCGACGCGCCGCCCAGGCGTGCTGGAACTAGAAGCGTGCGCGGCTAGGTCCTCGCCGGGGCCCATTGGGTCCGCACGCCGGCTCTCCGCCCCGGGTCCATGAATCACGCCGTCGCCGCCTAACGGAGGACTTGCGCCTGCCGCGCCGAACCAGGAGGTCCAGGATCCGCTTTGGCTTAAACACGAGATGTGGACGAGCCGAGAAGAACTTAAAGCGGTGGAGGCCATCGGCGCCGTCGGGGCATGGGGAGTAGGTCGGCCAAGGGCAAGAGGGGCACCTTGCATCAGTGGTGACCGGCGGTGCGCTGCAACCTGCGTCGACGGGGCGGAAGCCGGCGAGGTGGCGACGACTGCACGGCCAAATCCACGAACTGAATGGAGAACCCACGATCTGAACCGATAATGGAGGACCCACGATCTGCACCAGCAGTTTGTAGGTGAGTGCGGTGGGATCGACACAGAAAAAACCAGAAAAAGCGGTGGGAAAAAACCAACAGAGAAACAAAGCGGGGGCTCATCGGGAAAGGTCGGGTACTGATTATTATTCAGTACCCAGGGTATAATATAGAGCTACTATATATATATATATATATATATATATATATATATATATATATATATATATATATATATATATATATATATATATATATATATATATATATATATATATATATATATATATCAGAGTCGTGTACACTTGCCCACCATGGCACGACGAACCAATGCGTTTAGCATTTATTTGACCAAACAAAAAGAATAACCAAATCTGTATGTAAAGTCTGAATGGACTTTCAATCACTCGTCGAAAGGGCCACCAGTCTATCCTTCACTCGATAGATCATAGGAACAAAAGCAATTAGTCAGGTAAGGAAATTTATAGTGTACTTTGCCCAAGGCCATCAGGTGCTAACCATGAAGGCGTAGCCGACCGATGATGTATAGGTGGCCGACTTCCACATCACCTGCGTTTAGGAGAGCTTTTCAAGGTGCAGGACTTCTTGCACGTCTCGATGCGAGCTGGGTCCATCTCTCCTGTAGCACAGAGGGTGTCGCACAACTTGACGAGGTCTGCAAGTGCAGCCTTGTATTTTGTGTTGCATTCATCCTCGCAATTAGATCAGGGCATTTGCTTTTGCACGTGATGCCCTCAATGAACGCCATGTTGGCCCGCTGTCCAAGGCCACACATCTCAATGCAATGGGGGCCTTTCTCGGCTTTGTCCTCACAAAGAACTTGACATATTGCTAGAAAGACCTCTTGTCCTTCACTAAGATCTTTTGCCTGCAACACTTTTGGAGATTGTAGAAGAGAGCGGCTAGGATGGTCATTTTCTGGGCCATTGATGTTGTTTCGGTTGAGCTTAGCGCTGCTAGATGATGCCTACTTTGCTGATAGGATTAACGAGTGTGGTGGCTATATATAGAAGACCATACACAATGGATCAATGAGGATGCGGCCACTAGAGTTTCCCGCTCAACCTCACGGTCCAACTTGCATGTAGCTGTGCTTGTGATTCATGGGTCCTTGCTTTCCGTTTTTTCTGGATTACCGCAAAACATTGATGCCATTTATAGCATGCACGCGTTTGGAAATTTTAGAAAGTAGCCATATGCGTATTGCATCTTCACTCGGGTAGGAAAGGCTCACGGGTGGTGAGAAAAGAAGCTTTTCACCAATTTATTTTATATTGCGCGAGCAACCACACCTCGCGAAATAATTTTATTTTGTACCAACCCGAATATGTGAGTTCAGAGTTGAAAAGCATTTCCTAATATTCATTATACATATAATATAGGATTATCCACACCATAATTCATTCTTTCTTTGTGAATTTAAGCAGCTTTTAGATTTAAGGCGTATAAAGAAATGCACTATAGCTACTTTAAGTAGACAACCATATTAGTTTTTTCTTCAAACTTAAACCACACACCTAGCAAAGAGTGAATTTAAGTAGCTTTTAGATCTCAGGTACATAAAGCAATGCACTACGGCTAGGGCCGCGTTGTGCTAATTTAGTGCATTCGAGATACTTTGAGTTATATTTTTCGGCTAGTAGCGAATGCATGCAATTTCGACAATGGTATTTTGGTATTTTCTAGTTAATGTTTGGGCCAATTGCAAAACTGTCCTCGTTTTCGTCTTCAACTGCATGTTTGCCCTTATTTTTTAGACTTTGCATGTTTACCCCTGTTTTTTTAAACCAAACCATCCATTTGCCCCTATTCTGTGAGGTGTGTTTAACGGTGTTAACTGAAGGGTAAAAAGACAAATATGCTCTTAGCGTGGTCTGTCTCCTATTACAAGAATCATCATATCATCTCTATGTCAATTTGTTTAATCCCAAATCTGCACCCTGAGCACACTTGCCACGTGGCTAGGCTCCTAATCAGCAGACGGGGAAAGAAATGAATCACCAAGATCCGAAGCACAAATGAGAAAAATTCTTTTCAAGACCCATGTATCACAAAGGAAAAGAAACAAAAGGCTTTTCAAGACCCACGTATCACAAAGGAAAAGAAACAAAATGCTTGCTTTGATTCAGAAAGGAGAAGAAATCCACTGCTACAGTACATATATGTTCTTGGCCCATGACACCTTCAGTACTCTCGAGGTAGCATCTGCATGAGCAACGGTAGTGTAGCGACCCTATCCGAAATTGGTCCCACTTGAGTATATCACGACCGACATAGGTGGTAATATACTTAAATGTTACCAAGCTGGATATTGCCGTCGAGTCAACGCTCGATTAACTACACACTGAAGATCGTTCGTCCATACGCTCACCCGAAGATGAGGTTCCAAAGATTGCAACGTTCCACAATTCAAATTTACAACAAGTCTTAATAATTATTACAATCCATAAAGAAATAACATAAATAAGTTTGTAATTCAACGCACCGGAAAAATAAAGGAGCATCTAGCAACGATCCATAGTGATGTCACGATGAAGTCAGCCGTGACGCTACTCCTCACAATCCTCAGAAGAGGTCGGAACCCACTCGATGCTGAAGCCAGGAGGGAGCCGACTAGACCAAGCCATAGTGGCAACTACCTCTTCAGGGGACGGTCCTTTAAAAAAAAAGCCACAAGCAAGGCTGAGTATACTAATACTCAGCAAGACTGACCCGTCGGGTGATAACTACATCACCAACTTCTAGACATGCAAGGCTTTTTGGCTAGTGGGGTTTGTTTCGCCAAAAGCATCTAAGAGTTGATCCTTATTTTTAAGGTTTTAACATCAAGTTCTTGTCATATTTAATCAATCTAAGTGAGCATCTTTCCTAGGCAAACAAGTGGAGCAATACAATTAATTTCATACATCAAGTTTATCATACTCTTCATTCCACTTATTACTCAATGTAGTACATCGGTCAAGCAGTCTTATTAACCGCGAGAAGCAGACAGTTCGAACCGAATTTCATAACCTGGCCAGGGAAACCCACACGCACAGGATAGCCTGAAAAACGAACACAGACGTCCCTATCTGTTCTCATCGATCCATAGACGGTTTCCAGATCCCACTGCCTTTGGGCAAAGGTTTACCGCATCACTCACGACATCACACATATGCCCACATGTGCCCATGGGATAACGTATCCAAGAACAGGGCTAAAGGACCTATCCATATCAATCCGGTACTTGGACTTACCGGCCCCATGAACCGTGCATGCATGTGGTATGTTCAAAAACTTGACACGAAATATACACACGTTTCGACCTTAAGTCAATTCATCAAACACAGACGGGATATCTACACATACCATCCCGTCCGTCAGTCCTTATGATTCTGGCATAAATAAAGGCATGCAATTCCTATATCTCGCGAGTGTCAGGAAAACACTCGACTTGTAACGGTCCTAAAGCATAGCAACTATCGAACCTGCCATACTAGTATTCAACCAAATGAATCTATGATTATGCAATTCTAGGGTTTCATTCAACTCCTCGAAACTTAAATGCACAAACATATAAGGATCATAAATTGCATAATTTAAAAAGTCAGGTTATGCTCCGGGGCTTGCCTTCCTACTCAAAGTTAGCCTTGGGCTCCGGATCTTGCTTCACGTGCACCACGTTCACCTCGGGCTCTTGATTTATCTCCTCTGCAGCGGAATCAACTCGTAGACTCCGTCGTCAAGGTTCGTGTCTACATGAAATGCATGAATGATTTAAAGTCGATTCTCAAGTTAACGATTAATGGCTTGAATAAAACCCAGGGTGATTTGATGGTGATAGGTGAACATTATTAAGCAAGGGCTTTACTTTCTTAATGTGGCATGGTTATGTTTGTCAAGATTTATTTAGTTACCATTCTTTTTATTGGGATTTATTTCTTTTTCTTCTCTTTTCCTCCATTCTAGCCATTTTCCCAAAAAGTCAAGTTAGGTTCATTATTTTTAGAAGTGAGCTGACCAGAGGCTACTCAGCATTAAAACTGATTGTTAGGCCAAGTTGACACAAAGATTATTTACACATTATTGAGAAGAAATGTTTTTATCTTTAAAGCTAGAAACAAGATTAAATTATACAAAAATAGATAAACTTTTTCTGACCAAACCATTTGGTACAAAGAACAAGGTTAGTGAAAGTGATCTTTCTACAAAGTTTTAAGGTTATTTGCCTTATGGTTTTTTTTGTAGATTTTATTCACCTTAAATCTACCAAAAATTATTTAGCCATTTTATCATGCCAAAAATTATAAAGGTCATTTTTCCTAGGTTTATTACGTGTCGGAAATGTCTCTGCAGAAAGGGTTTCATTTTTGGGATTAAAAAAACTTATTTCTATGATTTAATTGATAAAACAACAAAGCTTTACAAATAATTAATATCTGGAGATATACAACATATTTTTGTGCACCACTTGCGCATTTCGCTAGTGACATTCACACTAACAACATATCCCAAGCTCAGCTCAAGTTCATGTGTAGATTTAGAATTATGAAGAGAAGGGCTCAAACGGATTTGAATTTATATTTCAAAACCTAAAGCTCAACTGTGACAAATTATAACAAGGAAATGAACTTCAGACTTCAAGGTTTCCAGAGAAAATTAGTTTGCATTTTTCTGAAGTGTATACGATTTTCTACCAATTACTAAACATTTTGGCCGATTTAAAACAAAGGTTAGTCGCGTTTTGCAAAAAGAACCCTGGAAAACATCAGATCTACATGGCACCTACCCTCCCACTGCAGTGGCTGACGTGCGGGGCCACGGGTCAGCGACCTGGCTGGGTCAAAATTGGCCGACGTCGATTTTGACCGGCGAATCCTCGCCGGCGGCGAGGTTCCGGCAAGGGAGGAGGGGTCGATGAGGAAGAGAGGGTCACGACTAACCCATTCCTCACCTTGGACATGAGAAAGGATGGCCGGGAGAGGGTCGATGGCGAGCGGCGGCAGCTCTGCTCACAACGGTGAGCTACAGCGGTGGCTTGAGATGGCGCTGGAGTCGGGGAAGTGGTTGGAGAGCATTGGCGGATGGAGGTGAAACCTATGGTGGTGGTGGTTGGGCCAGAGGAATCGCGGAGGAAACCGGCCACGTGTGGCTTGGCCACGGCGGTGGAATGGCGACCTCCGGCAAGGGCTAGCGGCGCGTGAGAGAGGGAATGACCTTGAGCTTTAACGGGGGAGGGAGAGGGAAGGCCAGGGCAGCTCGGGCAGCTGGATAAGGGCGCCGGGGCAGCTGGACGGGTGCGTGGCAGTCAGCACTTGCCATGGGCGCATGGCGGCCTGTGGGCGCGGGTCGAGCTTGGAGCAGGTGGCCAGGCATGGCTGAGTAGAGGTCGTGGAAGTCTGACGTGCGACTGTGAGCTCAGCCCACTCAGGGACCATTTGACGGAGAGGGGCAGCCGGTGAACTGGCGGTCCGAGCGCGACACGGCGTGGAGCGCGGCGTGACGCGAGTGAGCAGCGAGGTTGCAGGCGCGGCAGCGGCTCGGATTGGGTCAGGCGCATGCCTCACGACATGGGACGCATCATGCAGGGTAGGGTCGGTGCAGGAGAGGTCAGCAGATGGCAGGAGGGACGTCGGCGGCATGGGTGGGTTTGCGTGGGCGCGCGAGTGAGCTCCCAGAGTGCGCTCATGGGGTTTAAACCCGTGTTGAAGAGCGAGTGCCAAAATCAAAATTTTTGAGAGAAAAAACGCAAAATCTTGAATATGAAAGTTGTAGAAGGGTTGTTGGACACATCTTTGATGTTGGAAGAAAGTTGAAATGGATGAGAGTTTGGGAGAAATCGAATGAGGATGAAAACTTCTTTTTGGAGTTTTTGGAGCTTTTGAGGGACTAAATGGCGAAATTTGCCAAAGGTCCAAAAAGGAGGAAGTTCATAAACGTGAAGACGTGTAACTTTTACTTTTGGAGATTTTGAGGTTTTGTTGAGAAATCTTGAGATTTGGTCGAGATTCTATTTCAGCCTTGAAATTGGAGTTTGAATTTAAAATCTCCAATATAGGGTTCGAGATTTGAAAGGCTTCCCAAGGTTTTTAGGCGTGGGTTTGAAAAGAAAAGGTTTTTGGTTTGGTCTCTCCTTCATAGCTCGTATTGGCCAAAATTCAAGTTCTTGTATAAAAATTGAAGTTTCTATTTTGCCTCTTTTTGAAGCGTTTTTAATTCCTTATAGGATTCTTTTAGCATTTTCTTGAATTCTTTATTCTAATTACACTTTGTTAGACTTAATTACTTGTTTGCAATTAATTAAACATCAGGGTGTTACATGTAGCAGGTGGATGGGAGTCACCGGAGAGGAGCAATGGACTCCATGACCGCCGTGTCCCTGTGCTGCTAGCCGCGTAACGATACTGCACGCCGCCTGTGAGTCGAGCTGCAGCCGCGCGTGGACCCTGCGCCGTGCGTGGAGCAGAGGCCTGGCGCCCGACTGCCGCTGCTGCTGCCCAACCATCGGTGGCCTACCACCCCTCGCCGGCCAGACCTGCTCAACGCCGCCGCCAAGAGAGAGAGAGAGAGGATAAGTTACGAGCGGAGGAGGACACAAGAGGTAGGCAAGATGGGGGCTGACAAGGCAGGGGCACTTAAGTCATTTCCTGTCGTTTTATTTTTTCCAATCATTTTTTCCTTCCAAGGTTTATTTGGTAAAAAGATGCTCAGCTTACGGCGTTAAGAAAAGAGGGCAGACGGACAATTCGGGCTAACAAAACAGGGGCAAACATGCAAAGTCTAAAAAAGAAGGGCAAACGTGTCGTTGGAGTTAAAAACGAGAGTAGTTATCCAATTTTCCCTTAATGTTTTGGTTTTAATCGAGTGGCAATTTAGAACGGAAACGAACTGTTTGTGGTGGCCCTTTTATAATGATTAAGGTGGGTCATTATATACAAACATTTTAGGTCCAATGGCTTTTATTGTTCTTGTTGTGGAGAATCGACAACCATATTAGTTTTGCCTAATGTTGGGTATTTTTTTGGCAACGTATCAAGTGTAAACCAACCACTCCGTGGAAACTATGCAAACTTCAATCTGAACCACACGATGTTGATCTAAGGGGGCACTCAGGGAAGGTGGGAAGGATTATTTGCAAGGTTGGAGGGCTGATTTGCAAAGGGTGATTAGAAGCGCTTTTGCAAATCATCCCTCCCACCTCTCCTAAGTGCCCCCTTGGATCAACATAGTGTGGCCCGGATTAAAGTTTTAATAGTTTGCACGGAGAGGTTGATTTGCACATGATGTGTTGCCATTTTTTTTTCTATTATTTACATGGCTTCTCACTGTTTTCGTGTATCTTGTAAAGGCCTGATTGATGCTTGAAAGTAATTGTCTGACTTGTAACAGTAACACCATTGTTTTGCGGAAGGGCTTAATGTGACACCTTGCCCAATTTAGTTCGCCCAGTATTGACCCATTAGTGGAGGTGTGCTTGTTTAGCACCACATTGCTTGTTTAGCAAGGGTGGAGTCAACTTATAAACCTTTTTCCACCAGCCATATAACCTTTGGGTTAACCCTTTTACACTAAATGGGGATGGAAATCTAAGCAGTTACGCATGCCCACCCCACAAAAGGTCTGGGTGGTGGAGCTTTGGAGGATGGGTCTTGCACTTAAAAATCTTTTCTTGAAACTACCTGAGGCGCTACCGTACTATTGGACTTAACTGTACAGTAATACGTCCATTTACAAACGTTGAAATATTGATATCACTTATCAAAGAATGTTGCAAACCATATGAAGCATAGCGTTATAAAATGTGCAACCACCTATGAGAAAATGTTAATTTGGGTGTAAAATCAGAGAAACTGCGGCTAAAAGCCACTTCGTATTCAAAGACTCGGACTTGTTGCTGGATGAGTGGGAAAAGGGTGGGCGTGATCCTCTTGGTATCCGAAGGGTTAGGAGCTCATATTCCATCGCTTTGGCGACCTTTTCGACGGAATTATCGTCATAGAAGATAGGAAGGGAGGGATGTTGTGGCAGCCACCACCCATGATGAACACCGACATTTTTTATAGCATGGACGTGTAGCCAATAGATGATGTATAGATGGCTCAGGACATGTTCAGATTCCCAACTATTTACTACTCATTCCAACTTTTCACTATTCATTCCAACTTTTTACTATTCCTCCCTCACAAAATACGTTTCCCAGCGAATGCTACAGTATTTTTCTTATGCTACAGTGTTTTTTCCTACAATCTAAACACACCATCACTTCCACATCACGTGTGTTTAGGAGTGCATGCATGCGATAGAGGGCGAAGTGCAGGACTTCACAAGCCTCGTCATTCTCTCCCATAGTGAGATGGTGTGGCAGGCCTTGACTATCTCCGCAATTCCACCCTCGTATTTTTGTGTGCATTCATCCTCGCATGCCCTTGACACGATAGGGGCGTCCTTCAAGTAGGGGCATTTGTTTTTGCACATGAAAGCCTCAAAGAACGTCGTGTTGGCCCGCTGTGTGAGGCCGCACATCTCAACGCAATGGGGGACTTCCTCGGCTTTGTTCTTACAAATCACGTCACACGTTACTATATAAAGCAACTTGCTCTCCTTCACTAATCTCTTTTGCCTGCAATACTTTGAGACATTGTAGAGCGAGGACCAACATGAAGAGTGCGGCTAGGATAAATGGTCATTTTTTTGGGCCACTAATGTTGTTTCTGTTGAGCTTAGTATCAATGGAGGATGCTCACATTGCTTATAAAAGTAACAACAGCGGTAGCTATATATAGAGAGGACATCACAAAAGGAGTGGTGCCATTAGACTTTCCGGTTCAACCTCAAGTCCCAGTTGCATGTGCTCTGCTTGTGATTCATGGCTTCTTGGTTGACCGTGTTTTTTGGATTACCACAAAGATGTCGTTACCACATTTGAAACATAAATACACTTCAAAAATTTATAAAGTAGACATGCGACAAACATGACATGTCACTTAATTTGTCTTTGGATAAGTGTCTGGAGCACAGTATATTTAGTTTAGGAGCAATATACTTGTATGTAGTAATGTACGTCCATTTCTTGTATTAGGTTTCTATAAATGGGAGATCGTAATAAATGCCTGGAGAGAAACATAATCTCGATCGGCAGAAATATCTAATTGAAGATGCACACTATATAATGTACTTGGCGATCGATATGATCAATCAGATTACCAAACAAAAAGAAAGGATTGAATAATGATCAAGAAGAGGGAGCTCAGAGATGCATGCAGAGCCTGTGTGCTGTTGAAGCATTGTTAAGGATTTTGCAAGCAACGTGCTCCATCAAAGGCGGCTTTTAACAGCTGCAGGATGTGAAGAACGAACATGCAGCTCGATATGATCGATCTCCTGATCTGACTTGAGACAACGTACCGGCTGTAGCTTGTGCTGAGTACACACAGCTATCGGGCACTAATTATTGTTGCATGCTCCTACATGGCGTAGTATTTTGAGAGCATGTTTGGCCTTTTGCCAGCGGCTCACTCAATGCTCATGTTGCAGATCTATGGTAAGAAGGTGGCAGGCCATATACTACGGGGCATATTAGGTTGCAGTTGACGTAAATAATCAGGAGGCGACCTTCACGTACTAACACACGAAATTGGTGTAACCGTGAAAACCGGAGCGTGCCAATCATTTTGATCTATTAATTGACAAAAGATAAAACCGTAAAATAATAGAGCATATCGGCTAGAATTCCGATAGACTCTATAGGCAGAAATGGCAGAAACTGTCCGATCTGCTAAACGAGAAACCGGCAAGGGTTGCCGATCTAATAAGAAATCCGCAAGAGATGCCGATTCAGTGCAAAACTTTAATAGATCGCTAAAATGCAACCTAACAAGCTAAGCAGAGCAACACTTGGAATAGATCTAATCGGCTATGATAACAGATGCAGAGTAATAACACAGGTAATAGCCGATCAAAGTGTAAACCAAGCTGGATAAAGGTCGAATAAAATCTAATCGAAGCAACAATGATACGCCAGTTACTAAAGCCTAGATATTTATCTGATAACTGTTGAATAAATCTACGGAGCAACATCGATACGCCGGTTGCTAAAGCTTAGAAAATACTCGATAAAAGACGGAACTTACAGACAAGCCCTGAGATTTGATCACCCTTGATGTGCCCGAAGAACTCGTGAAAAGAAAATAGCGAAGTCGCTGACAATGAGATTGAAAAAGTACAATGAAAGTAAAGGTACTGAGATAGGATAGTTGTTTATTTGATCGTGTATAAAACCTAAAATAACCGTGCACCTTTTATATTTATAGTGCTGCTGGACTAGGACCTAGACGTGTGACTCACGCATAGAGATCAATCTCTTGGCTAAACCAATTACAACTTGACTACTTTAATTAGTATCTAAACAAAAAGAAATACTAAAAATACTCGGACTCCAATTTCCTTCATGTAATAGCCCTTGCTAATGAAGCTTTATTCGGCTGAAGCTTTATTCGGCCGCACGTAGACCAATCTCTCCATGCGTGATCATTCCGGACTTTCCCCTTTCCATACGGTAATTTAATCTAATCATCTTTTCCTTGTCCAGATAAATCATGTGAAGAGTCCCTGTTCATGGCACCATGCCTCACGTAATACGCATCCCCTTGTGAAACAAACAGGACACATATTCTTCTCCACGCGTACTCCCCTGCCGATTCCTCCTTGCCGGCTCTACATTGCCTTTGTTCGTTAATCACCTTGACGCACGAGCTCGGGCCCATTTTCTTTCCGTGTGTAGCTAGACACACACCAAAAGGTATAATATGAAATCAGCATATATGCCGTATTTGCTTGCACATGGCCCATCTACACTCATGAAGCTTCCTTGCATGTGCATGCTGATCACCCTGTCACACACATGATTCTTTCTGATTCCAGGGTCTGCATGCTGCCATTTTCCTCCTGCGTAACCATGCTGCTTATTAGTCGGCAACCGGCATCATGCCTCTTAAATCGGCCCTCGGCCACCAGCTGACCAGTTTCTTATTTAATCGTCTTGCCTATAGCATATTCCATCAGCTGTATTGAATCAATCAACCGGAGTATATAGAATTTGCTGATTTTCCTCAAGGATACATAGAAGCGACCGACTCATCAGCTTCAACAGATTGGCACATGACAGCCGATTCTCCTTCATGCATCCCTTGTATGAAGTGCTGATTCCATTTGCTTGCCTCCACTGTTATCAATAAAATAATCCGGGTAGGACGCTAATCACATTAGCTAATGAAGATGCTTCACGCTATGTAGCCTTGCCGATTATCTTCTATAGCCGATTATCTTCTTTGCCGATTGTTGCTGCTCTCCTTGCCGATTGTCTTGCTGCCGATTCTTCTCTGCTCTGCCTTCTCTAGTATGTGCCTTCTCTTGCTGGCTGATTTTGCCAGCTGGCCAATATGTACTCTAGTCATCAGAAACTTGCCGACCATCGGCTATACGCTAGCAGCCAATTATCCGACATCCTTTTGACTTTGGATGTGGTCAAAATCCGGTGTCAACACAAGTTCCCCCAGTTTCGGAGTACGAAGGATTTATGCTTCGAAATTCTATAAATCCAGCATCTCAATGTCCCGGTCGATGCAATTTGCTTCATAAATTTAACACCTTGGCTTTCCTGGCACTGCCCTTTTCATAGCCGATACTTTCCTTCAAGCTTCTTCATCACAATGTTTTTAGCCAATATGAATAATCAAGAAAATTCCACTCTTCCTGCTCAATACTTGGGTTTGAAAAGATTTTTCAAGTCAAAACACAACTTTGCTCGTCAAATGATTCTCTCAAATCTCTCAATCCGTATTATTCCTCATTAAGGCATCGTGTTGCCTCCTTTTCTCGCTACTTCTAATAAGGCTTTTGTGGAGCTTTAGGGTAATGGCAAAAAGAAAACATACTTGCATCGCATATCTTGCTAAGTCAAATACCGGATCCAATGGAGAAAACAAGTCATACAATCAAATCAAGATGTGCATGTGTATGGAATATCTGTGTGGAACTCCTCATTTGTACGACTTGTCCTTTTATTTTTCTTCTTGGATATGGTTTATCTTTTATATATATATAGGACGAGTTTTTTCCTACTCCCAGGTGTAGCTACCCCCTCCTCCTAACGGGTTTGCATGCATATCCACCACCAGCCTTGTCGCTCAGCTAATTTTTAGGATCAGGCCGTGTGTGCATGCACCTACATGCAACTACCAGATTGATTTAGTTAATGAATAAATTAATTAAATAATATGTCAATGCTCCACTAGTCTTGATGCATACATACACACACAGAAGCTTTGAGAGTTTGTACGCACGTATACTTCGGGAGAGAACGTAAACATACTTCATGTGTATATACTTTTCTGTACAAACTTTTTTTCTGCACATGTATCGCTCGATACTTTTTCTTTTGAAAACATGTATCCCTTGATACTTTCTGAAAACCGGTATCACTTAATACTTTTTGAAAACAGGTATCAATAGATACTCATATGGAAAAAGTATCAATTGATACGTACTATCATCTGGAAAGAAGTAAGAGATTGGAATTGACTATACGTGACTCGAGGGCAAACAAAACACTACTAGATTGATGACGCATGCGTACTGCTGTCAGCATGAGCAGTGAGGATGAAGTATCACTGAAAAATTAATGGGGCAAAAACGCGATCTGCATGCAGAGCAAGGAGATTATGGTTGGGATTAGGAATAAACAAATCGATCACACCTCTCAATCATACATGTGAAAGCAGTCTCGGCAATCCCTGCTTCAGACTGCAGCAATCTTCAATTCCCGCCCATGCATGCGACGATCCAGTAGAAGGGCCAAATCGCCGGCGGCCTGAGGTCGATCGCAGCCATGGAACTATACCACCCGTCGCATGCAACGGTGCAACGTAGCAACAAGAAAACAACAAGGATCCTCGACGAATCGCCTCTACAGAGAAGGTAACCTCACAACGGTGGCGTGATGACCACATGCCGGTTCCTCGACGGATCACAGAGAAGCGAAGGAAGGTCCAGGTCTGCGAACGGGGTTAAATAGAACGGAAAAATAGGATCTGAGTTGCCTATCGGGTTTTCCTAACGTACATCACATGCGCGATATCCACCAGCACGGGTTTAAGAATTTTAGTACAGGGTAAACATATGGAAGTAGAAAGGATTTTCCATATATATATATATGTATATATATATATGTATATATATACATATACATACATACATATACATACATACATATACATACATACATATACATATATACATATATATACATACATACATATATATATATACATATATATATATATATATACACACATATATATATATATATATATATATATATATATATATATATATATATATATATATATATATATATATATGACGACTTTTTTGTACACCCGCGTGTAGCTACACCCATGTGTGTATTTCACAAATTACAAGGTATTTTTTCATACTTGACATTTCTAAATAAAGCATATGCACATACATGATTTTTAAAAGTGGTATGCGGACATACTTTTTTTATTAATGAAGTATGTGGATATACTTCTTTTCCTGTACAGGAAATGTAGTATATCATAAAGTGCAAAAACATATGAGTTCCACTTAAATTTTTTCATGGTTAGTACTTTGATAAATCTTATTTTAGGTATGTGTACATACTCAAAATGATAAATGAGTATGTACACATACCTAACATTGTTTTTTGACATGAGTGTAGCTACACAGGGGTGTAGAAAGGATTTATCCTATATATATATATATAACTACTACTCCATGGCCGGCCACAGAATAACTATTCTATAGCCACTTTAATTTACTACCATTACTATCGCTGTTGCTCCGTTTAGATTTATTCAACAGTTATCAGATAAATATCTAGGCTTTAGTAACCGGCGTATCATTGTTGCTTCGATTAGATTTTATTCAACCTTTATCCATCTTGGTATACACTTTGATCGGCTATTACCTGTGTTATTACTCTGCATCTGTTATCACAGCCTATTAGATCTATTCCAACTGTTGCTCTGCTTAGCTTGTTAGGTTGCATTTTAGCGATCTATCAAAGCTTTGCACTGAATCAGCATCTCTTACCAATTTCTTATTAGATCGGCAACCCTTGCCGGTTTCTCGTTTACCAGATCGGACAGCTTCTTCCGTTTGTGCCTGTAGAGCCTATCGGAATTCTAGCCGATACGCTTTATTATTTTACGGTTTTATCTCTTGTCAATTAACAGATCAAAATGACTGGCACGCTCCGGTTTCCACTGCCAATTTCATGTGTTAGTACGTGAAGGCCGCCTCCTGATTTTTTTGCATCAACAGCAACCCAATATGCCCCGTAGTATATGGCGACACCTGCCACCTTCTTACCATAGATCTGCAACATGAGCATTGAGTGAGCCGCTGGCAAACGGCCAAACATGCTCTAAAAAAACTACGCCATGTAGGAGCATGCAACAATAATTAGTGCCCGATAGCTGTGTGTACCCAGCACAAGCTACAGCCGGTACGTTGTCTCAAGTCAGATCAGGAGAACGATCATATCGAGCTGCATGTTCGTTCTTCACATCCTGCAGCTGTTAAAAGCCGCCTTTGATGGAGCACGTTGCGTGCAAAATCCTTAACAATGCTTTAACAGCACACAGGCTCTGCCTACATCTCCGAGCTCCCTCTTCTTGATCATTATTCAATCCCTTCTTGATCATATCGACCGCCAAGTACATTATATAGTGTGCGTCTTCAATAAGATATTTCTGCCGATCGAGATTATGTTTCTCTCAAGGCATTTATTACGATCTCCCATTTATAAAAACCTAATACAAGAAATGGACGTACATTACTACATACAAGTATATTGCTCCTAAACTAAATAAACTGTGCTCCAGACACTTATCCTAAGACTAATTAAGTGACATGTCATGTTTGTCGCATGTCTACTTTATAAATTTTTGAAGTGCATTCATGTTTCAGATGTGGTAACGACATCTTTGTGGTAATCCAAAAAACACGGTCAACCAAGAAGCCATGAATCACAAGCAGAGCACATGCAACTAGGACTTGAGGATGAACCGGAAACTCTAATGGCACCACTCCTTTTGTGATGTCCTCTATATATAGCTACCACTGTTTTTACTTTTATAAGCAATGTGAGCATCCTCCATTGATACTAAGCTCAACAGAAACAACATTAGTGGCCCAAAAAATGACCATTATTTATCCTAGCCGCACTCTTCATGTTGGTCCTCGCTCTACAATGGCTCAAAGTGTTGCAGGCTAAAGAGATTAGTGAAGGAGAGCATGTTGCTTTATATAGTAACGTGCGACGTGATTTGTAAGGACAAAGCCGAGGAAGTCCCCCATTGCGTTGAGATGTGCGGCCTCACACAGGGGACCAACACAGTGTTCTTTGAGGCTTGCCCCGACTTGAAGGACGCCCCTATCATGTCAAGGGCATGCGAGGATGAATGCACACAAAAATACGAGGCTGGAATTGCGGAGATCGTCAATGCCTGCCACACCATCTCACTATGGGAGAGAATGACGCGGCCCGCATCGAGACTTCCAAGAAGTCTTGCACTACACGTGATGTGGAAGTGAGCCATCTATACATCATCGATGGGCTACACGTCCATGGTTATTAGCACTCTATGGCCATGGACAAAGCTACCCTTATATATGTTCCTAGCATCCATCGATGAAAGGGTCAATTTGCAACACTTTTGCTGAATTATCAACAGTACTTTAATTTCCAATTTTACATAAAGATTTTGTTTCCTTTTATTTAACTGAATAAATATATTGGTTCTTTTGAACCGGAAAATGTAAAAGATCATTATTATATTTTATTTACTTAATCATACAATTCATGAATGTTTCATTTCTACTATAAACTCTTATCGCGGGTGCTAAGAAGTTTTAATGCTAAGTATTGAGCAGGTTTATTATGAGAATGGAACAAATAGAGACTTGTAAATAAGCTGGTGGAAAGTGTAAAGATGGTCAAAATGTAAAAGGATCTAATGCGATTATTAATTGGAGCTTGGTTTCCTCGTGGAAAAAAATGATGTTGTGCGTTTTAAATTCTTCAAGGCTCAACTTTAACCTCAATTTTCTACTACAGTTTAGTTATGATATCTAATTATTTATGAAAATAGGGAGATGACTTGAGGAAAAAATTAATATATCCATATGATTTTTTATCTATATTCCTGATGAACTAAATATCTTGGAAGGTTTTGACGGGGAGTTGTTCCCTTGCCGAGGTAATGATAAATGCCGATGCCTCTGTCCACGTTCGAGTCCTACCCACCCGGTCTATCGATAGTCCTGCCGCGTCTTCACGGTGCGCCGGTTCACAACCTGCCATCGCCCAGGGAAGGAGGCTACCGTGGGCATCGAGGTGGTGAACAAGTACGAGAGGTACGTATAGGAAGGAGGAGAAGGAGCACAAGCACAAAAGCAGCAGCTCCATCGCCGCCGGCGCCTCTTCGCTCTAGCTTGTTGAAACTGAAGTGAATCGGACAGCCTCGATGAGAATGAATAAATAACTTGACACGGAGACGACCGACTGGAACGAGCAGATGACAGGAAGATCGAGCAAAAGACGAGGATTCAACGATCATCTAGATTGGAATTAATATAGGATCAATTATAAGATGAAAAGAAAGAAGCAGCCAACATCGATCCGGGAAGAACATACATGAATCCAAAATCCCAAGATCTTTGCTGCCAAAGGCGTTGCGCCTGATTGCTCTCGTGCATTGCCGCGGACCTCGATGACCCGGCTCCGGTCCGCTGCCCTGCTCTAGCTCGCGGTGGCCGGATTTACCGCGCCGCCCTGGCCTCATCCTTTAATTTGTGGAGGACATATCCGAAGAGTAGAGAGAATTAAGGTGGAGAGTCCTGCGTATGCTCGGGAAAAAAGAAGGTGGAGAGACCCGAGAGTTACCATGCACCGCTCGATCCAATTTCATCAAAAGGCCCATTTGGTCCAGGTCGTTACTGGGTGTCCACCTAGTATTCTATTTTATTCTTGTAAGCCGCCGCGAAGGCGTTGTAACCTGACTCCTCCACAATAGTGAAGTCATTGCTGGCTGGCGCCCGTGGTTTTTCACGTAAGGGTTTTCCACGTTAAAATCGTGTCTCGTGTACAATCTTGTTTTCGCATTATTTGTTAACAAGTGGTATCCAGAGCCAGTTACGAGATCGATTGTTAAAAAAAAAATTGGCTTTTGCCCTGTTCATCGCGCTGCTGCCGCCACTCTGTGATCCGTTCCCATTCCTGCCGTCGTTGTCGTCGCCGCCTGCTGCTCCGTTCTCTTGTGGAGCGGTTCAACGCGCGTCCGCTGGAGTACACCTCTGCACCGGTGTGTTCCCATCGGTCAAGAGATCGATTTGCTCCGTGGCTTCATCGATATCGATGCGAACCGACGGAATTCCGTTCCGTCTCGTGGTCGAAGTCCGGCGAGTAAAAAGCTGTGTTTAGTTCCCAAAGTACTTTTTACTTCCTGTTTACCTTCCTCACAGAACACGCATCTCTAAAAATTTCAATTTTTTCCTATTCACCCTACACATAACACACATCTCAGGAAAAAAAAAATACTTTTTCCAACCTCAACTAAACAGTGTTCTGGTCCGCTGCTGCTACGATCTGGTGGTTGTGTTGCCCGCACGCTCATTGATCAAAAGCAGAGCGTCAGTTCTGTCCGCGGAGGTTGCTGGTGAAAATCAATCCGGCGACTTTGCTAAGCCACACGTGAAGTCTACCAGAGATTTATTAGCCTTTTGCTAATCGTACACGTAAGTGTACACAAGCTGCAGGTTTTGCTAGGGTTACACAGTAACGTACCTAGATTTATTACTACAGACTATTTTCTCTTGGTTATTACTTTGCAATGGCTTCTATGAAGTATGATGTACCGCTCCTGGATTATAGCACGAGGTTCGGGTTGTGGCAAGTCAAGATGAGGCCTGTTCTGGCGCAATCCAATGATCTAGATGAGGAGCTAGATAGTTTCGGCAAGGAGGAACACTCCGTGGACTCCTGAGGAGAAGCGGAAGGATCGTAAGCGTTTTTGGGCAGAGGCTGCGAACACTGCATGTTACTTGATAAACAGGTCGCCTTCCATTCCACTCAATAAGAAAACACCCATTGAGGTATGGTCTGGTACACCTGCAGATTATTCACAGTTGAAAGTTTTTGGCTGCACAGCTTATGCTCATGTTGACAATGGTAAATTAGAGCCTAGAGCTATTAAATGTCTGTTTCTTGGTTATGGTTCGGGAGTTAAAGGATATAAATTGGGGAATCCCGAAACAGGAAAGACTTTCATGAGCAGGAGTGTTGTTTTCAATGAATCTGCGATGTTTACCGATAAATTGTCTTCAGATCATGTTCCAGAAAATTCAGCAAGAGAATTGCAGCATGTCATTGTGCAGGTGGAGCATGTTATTGATGAGGAACGTGTGCAGGTGGAGACCGTGACTGATGTTATTGATGATGAAGCTCGTAGTGATGATGTTCAACAATCACCTCCTGTTTTGCAGCTAGAGAAGGATGTTCATATTGCTCATCGCAGGCAAAAGAGGGGTTGTGGACTTAAACCCCGTCTTATTAAAGAATGTAATATGACTTATTATGCTTTGAGTTGTGCTGAACAGGTTGATAGCACTTATGAGCCAGCAACATACAAGGAAGCTATTGATTGTGGTGATCGTGAGAAGTGGATTTCAGCTATGCAGGAGGAGATGCAATCTCTTGAGAAGAATTGTACTTGGGAGGTTGTTTCATTGCCAAAGGGGAAGAAGACTGTCCGTTGTAAATGGCATTACAAGAGGAAGGTGGGTTTGTCTCCTAGTGAGCCTCCTAGATTCAAGTCAAGGTTAGTAGCAAAAGGGTACAGTCAAATTCCTGGTGTTGATTATAATGAGGTATTCTCTCTCGTTGTGAAGCATAGCTCTATTCGCACTTTCCTCAGTATTGTTGCATCACATGATCTTGAGCTTGAGCAGTTAGATGTGAAGACTGCATTTTTGCACGGTGAGCTTGAGGAGGAGATGTACATGGACCAACCTGAGGGGTTCATAGTATCAGGCAAGGAGAATTATGTGTGCAAGCTGAAAATGTCCTTGTATAGTTTGAAGCAATCTCCCCGTTAGTGGTATAAAAGGCTCATTGCTGCCAAGAGCGGCAGACAGATTACTGCGTTGAAGAAATTGTTGAGGAGTGAGTTTGATATGAAGGACCTTGGTGTTGCTAAGAAAATTTTAGGTATGGAAATTACTAGAGACCGTTCTGCTGGTTTGTTGTTTCTTAGTCAGCACAGTTACATTGAGAAGGTTCTTCAACGTTTCAACATGCATTATGTTAAGCCTGTTAGTACTCCTATTGCACCACATTTTAAGTTGTCATCTAAGCAGTGTGCTAGTTTAGCTGAAGATATTGAATACATGTCAAGAGTTCCGTATTCTAGTGCTGTTGGTTATGTTACGTATGCTATGGTTTGTTCTCGTCCAGATTTATCATATGCTATGAGTTTGGTTAGTAGATACATGGCTAATCCTGGTAAAGAACACTGGAAAGCTGTTCAGTGGATTTTCAGGTACCTCAGAGGCACGTCAGATGTTTGTCTAAAGTTTGGGAGGACAGATAAGGGGCTCGTTGGATATGTTGATTCAGATTATGCTGGTGATTTGGACAAGCGTAGGTCGCTCACAGGTTATGTCTTTACTGTTGGCAGTTGTGCTGTGAGTTGAAAGGCTACTTTGCAATCTGTTGTTGCTTTGTCTACTACTGAGGCAGAGTACATTGCAATTTGTGAAGCATGCAAAGAGTTGATTTGGCTGAAGGGTTTGTTTGCTGAGCTTTGTGGAGTTAAATCTTGTGTCAACATGGTTTCTGATAGTCAAAGTGCAATATTTCTCACTAAAGATCATATGTTTCATGAGAGGACTAAGCACATTGACATCAAGTATAACTTTGTCCGTGATGAGATTGAGAAGGGCAAGTTAAAGGTACGCAAGATTAGCACTCATGATAATCCTGCTGATATGTTGACAAAGCCAGTCCCTGTTGCTAAGTTTGAGCTATGCTCAAGCTTAGTTGGTTTGATGGATTAGCCCAAGAGGCTATTTGGCGCCAGAAGTATTTTCTTTGTTATTTCAGGATGAAGATGTTGATTATGCTACAAGATGAAATTTGTCTCAAGGTGGAGTTTGTTGAATTGTGATCCAATTTTATCACAAGTCAAAGGCCCATTTGGCCCAGCTCGCTACAGGGGGGTGTCCACATAGTATTCTATTTTATTCTTGTAAGCCGCCGTGACGGCGTTGTAACCTGACTCCTCCACAATAGTGAAGTTCTTGCTGGCTAGCGCCCGTGGTTTTTCCCGCAAGGGTTTTCCACGTTAAAATTGTGTCTCGTGTTCGATCTTATTTTCGTATTATTTGCTAATAAGAGAGAGTTACCAACAGTGAGGGGTGAGCTGGTGAGCGAGCCTCTTTTATTTTATTTATTTGAACTAAAAAACAGTAGAAGAAATCAACTGCATTAAGGGTCTCTTGTTTAGTTCCAAAGTATGTCAAGCCAAAATAAGGTTAGAGCCTATAAAATTTTGACATTCATCAATTGGTTGCAAGTCAAAACATTGACCCAAGAATTTTGGCCCTTATTCTTATCCTGATTTGACCTGACAATATTTTAATATGCTCTAATCTTTTTTCTTTTTGAGATTACACAGTACAACTCACACACTCACACAACGCATGCACACTCATCCCTATGAATACACGTACGCAAACCCTACCTCTATGAGCATCTTCGAAGACTGAGCCGACAAATTCTTGAGATTGACGAAGTCACCATTGGCGCCTCACTGTCGACTGGAGCGTCACCTGCCACTGAAAGCACAATGCCGTTAAATCCTAGAAAATCCACGCCAAACTATAAAATCAAACCAATCAGGCCCTAAATCCACCTCCAACCGCCAAACCTACGGCTTATCTCCCATTGCAAGGCTTTTTCGGATAATATATAGCCACTTTGTTCCCTTTGTCCGACAATAAGCGTACTTCTAGATTTGAAATGGAGACATAAATGTTATAAAGAATTATACATATACTCCTATAAAGTTGTAATCATTAAGCTCCAGGGGACTGGAAATCGAAAACGACAACTAGAGTTAGTTTGTCTCACATATATGTAGATGCATACTTAGTTTGACACAAATTTTAAACTTTAGAAGTGACACATGATGGGACGAGAGAGATCGTATTTACCGATAACCTGTAGCAACGTACGGGCATGTTTGCTAGTATTTATTGACTATGGATTTATATTGTTAAGTCTTGTCAACATGCTACAACTTCAACTCTGGCATATAGTAGACACCATATTGCGCCTATTTTCATGACAAATATATACTACCTCTGGTTCATTTTATTTGGCGTTAAGTAGTTTAGTTGGGGGAGGAGTGGAAGAATACATTGTAGCAACTTTTCTGGAAAGCGTGTTCTGTGAGATAGAAGAATAGTGAATTTCTGGAGAAGTTTTCTAGGAACTAAACTATTGCTTAATAGAAAATTGAACCAATGTAAAACATTATGAATAAAATGCATGAATGGACATCCTACTTGTTCACACGTTTCAGTTTAGCCATCGTACTTAGAGAAATGTAAATTGTGGTCATTAAAATTGCTTGATTGTAACGATACAGTCTACTAGCTCTCTAGCCATACGTATTTAGATGACGTGCTGTCCAGATTGGCCTTGTTTTCCTTTAAAGAGTACACGTATATTAATGAATTAGTCTTTTTGATTGGATTAAATTTGCACCCGTAAGCCAAAGTAATTAATAAAGCGTTAAAATTGCTTTCACGCCAGTGCATGCACTCTGTTAGCATACGTGCAATACTCCGGTTAGCATATGCATGATGAAAGCACTCATAAGTAGCGTAGCACAAAGTTAAGTTTAGAATGACAATATTATTTAACATAGTTTAAAAATATAACAATACATCAACTAGGTAGAAAATTAGTTCTTTGCCTTTTTTTGCAGCTTGTGCCTCCTACCTCACTTGAGCGTCAGCTGCCCTTTACGGCTGAATGAGTCACTATGATCACCTAAGCATCAATTAACAAATCTAATTTAGAACCCAATGAATTTGCGAAGTAAGTAGCACTCGGAAATCCAAATTGTCGATCGGAAATCAAATTAAAGATTAGATATGATACATCATGGATAGATTTGAAGTATTAATAATCGAACACACATCGTCATATTTTTTTTCAATAACCAAAATGTATTCAAGTTCAAGTTTCAATACATGTACTGTAAGTGTGGTATTGCCTCCTTTGGCCGGCGGACAGGAGCCATTGTTTATGGCGGAAATTTCACTCACTGCTGGTGTGTGCAAGCGTTGTTGTTCATTGCTCTCGCTGCGTGTTGATTGCCGGTCGCCGCCACCAACGTGGTCTAACGAACAGGGGCTGACGTGGGTCGTGAGCTAATGAACAGGGCTGGATACGGATGATTATAGATGGAAAAGAATAAGGAGAGGAGGGGATAATTGAAAAACGTATAAATGGAAGAGGGCATCAGCTGTGTCATCAAAATACGTATAAATAGTGAGACAATAGTCATATTATCGTGGTCAGATGAGTCTAATGACCATGATTTACACTTTTCTAAGTAGGATGGCTAAACTGAAACGTGCGGACACGTATTATGGTCATTCATATATTTTACTCAAATATTATGATATGGTAGTACTCCCTCCGTCCCAGAAAGAATGCAATTAGGCCGAGTCAAACTTTTCTATTGACTAACATTATAGAAAATGTTATTAACTTTTACAATATCAAATATATATGATATAAAAATATATGTCATAATAAACTTAATTAAAATCATTTGGTGTCATAAATGTTATTATTTTGTTATATATATTTGGTCAAAGTTGAGATAAATTGATTTCTCAGGACATAAGAATTGTATTTTTTTATGGAGTGAGCAGCACTTTTTATGGGCCATTTACCCTACGTTCAAAAGTCCATTAACGAGGCAGGGGGCAGCAGTTGACGTCATGGGTAGAATGGACAATCAAATCATGTCATCAGTAGTTGCCGGTGGCCGGAGAGGGTGGGGAGTGGGGACCCGTTTCTCCAATAAATTCAAGGATCAATCCTTGATTAGTGTTGAGTTTTCTCTATGTTGAGTTATTTGATATCGAGGATTTGGTTTCTCCTATTTCTATCCGGCGACGACGAGGAGATACGGTGGATTTGTCTCTTCATGGCGGTTCCGATGAAGATGGCGGCGGCGACGTAAACAACTTCGTGACAATATGGAGAATTAGGTTTTCGAACAGCGACATAGAGGCGGGGATAATGTCGCCACCATGGAATAAAATTCTTCGTGCCCTTCCCCACTTTGTCGTGATTAGATCCAATCACGATGGAGGTCCAGTGAGAACTTTAGGTCTAGTTTCTCTCCTTCTTCGGTGATAGAAACAAGAAGGGGTGAGACATGAGAAAGAAGATGATACTCAATTCCGCCTACGGGAATGTTGGCCGTCATTCATTGGGTTGTGGCACTACTTCTGGTTGAGCCGTCTTTAGAGCACGAAGGCCGAGCAGTCATCTGTATGAACCGTCATATAGGTTTAGAATTGAGTTTTGTAGCTACATGTTGAGTATTTTTTGCTGTAATCTCTTTATTTTACAAATTACTTATAACCTGAGGATGTACTCAACCTATTAATATAATTCTTCTTTCGGCTAAAAAAAAGTTTTATGGAGGTCTTTACCAAGAAAAATACAGATACGGTATAACATGCAAAAGATTCGTTCAAGTCCCTATTAACTTATAAAATGATATAATGGCGAGCTGTTTTTTTTAAGTCTTTTCTTTTTCCGGAAACGCGGCGGCAGGGAAAAAAGAATCTTCGTTCGCATCGAACTCTCCGCCTGCACGCTCTCCTAACCTCCCCCTGCCCCCTCCATCCTCTTCCCACCTCCCATGGCGGCGCCGGCGGCGGCGCCGGCGGTCTCACACCTCCATTCCCCATTCCTACTGATCCCTTCCCCGCCGCGGCCCCACCCTCCTCTCCACCTCCGCTTCCTCCTGCCGTCGCCGCCGCCCCTCCGCCTCCGCCGCCGCTTCCCGCTCCTCGCTGCCGCCGCCATCTCCACCGGCGGCGGAGGCAAGGAGGAAGCCGCCAGGAAGGCAGAAAAGGCCAGGCAATTACAGAAGCGGGTCCTTGTGGGCGTCGCCATCGGAGTGGGCGCAGGCGGCGTCGTGGTCGCCGGCGGCTGGGTCTTCGCCACCGCCGTGGCAGCTGCAGTTCTTGCTGGCTCCCGGGAGTACTTCGAGCTCGTCCGCAGCACCGCAAGCGGAGGCGTAACCCCGCCGCCGCGCTACGTGTCCCGCGTGTGCTCCGCCATCTGCGCTGTCATGCCCATCCTCACTCTGTAAGGACGCATCGCATTTCTGCTTGCGTTGGTTCTCTTTTTTTAACTCTAAAATTTGCTTCGGTTTGAGCGGTTTAGGTGTAACAGAGGTGGATTTTAGCTAGGATTTTAGTAAAGCTTCCATCTTTTAGCGCAATTTTCAGCTGCCTTTAAGCAGCTTACAGTGATATTCTGTGCTGCTTGTGGTCATAGAATGGATCTCTGTGTCTTCCAAGTAAGGGATCTGTGCATAAATTACTTCATATTCTGCGGTTTGTTGTTGATTTAATGGAATGGGGTAGAGTGGAAGCCGTGACCTTCCCTCAACATCAACATTGAACTTATGTAGGCCTTTCAAAGTTTTGAGACTGTAAAAGTTGTGATTATTAATCTTTCAGATTGTGGGATATATTCTGGTTATTTACTGATCTTTGGAAATTTGTCCTGGCTGCCTGAATGCCTCATCACTATATTCTCAGTTTCCCACTGCTGAATGCTGCAGTAGTGCAGTGTTTGTTGAGCTTCAAGTTACTGTGCTTGTTCGAGTATTGTTGAGGTTAGGTGACTTTGGAGGTTACAAATCGCCTCTCAATTGCTTGATCGTTCTAACATTAATAGTGTAAACCCCACTGCTAATCATTCCTCTTTTCGACTGGAAATATGATGGTAATCACTGGTTGTGTTCTGAAAAAAGATAAGGCAGGGGGGCATAGATATTTCCCAGTGATTCTAATCTAAGGATTGACAATCTGAGAGCAACCTTGCCACAAACTTTTATTCTGAACATTTAGTTATCATTTCATGTAAATATGACTACAGCCTCGATTTCTGATGCTCCGTCTGCCTGTTTGCTTAGGTACTATGGGCGCATGGATGTTACTGTGACGTTTTCTGCATTTGTTATTGCAATATCTTTGCTATTACAAAGAGGAAATCCTCGTTTTGCTCAGCTAACTAGTTCAGTATTTGGGTTATTTTACTGCGGCTATCTTCCTTCTTTTTGGGTTAAGCTTCGCTCGGGACTGGCTGCCCCTGCCTTGAATACAAGTAAGTTTCTCTGTTATGTTGCTCTTTTCCTTTCTGTCAATGCATCGTTTTTCTGTCAACTCTTGTACCATTCGTTTGCTAGATTGCTACCGTTGATAGAAACACCATGTATGTCAAATATATTTGATTATGTCCATCAAATTTGCATTTCTGTTGTCTTAATTAGTGTTAAGGACGAATAAAAAATAGTTACATGGATATTTTATTGCTGAAGTTCTTACATATTCAAGAAGTTCTGGTTTCTATTTCTTTGCTAACTGTAGGATCCCTGTTCTCGACTCCCTAATATACTGTGTTTTTCCAGGAATAGCATACAGTTGGCCAATTCTTCTTGGTGGACAACCTCACTGGACAGTTGGACTTGTAGCAACCTTGATTGCTATTAGTAGCATCATTGCTGCAGACACATCAGCTTTCCTTTGTGGAAGGGTACACTCTTTAATTACTATCATTTTTTTTCTTTTCTTTTTTCAAATTATATCTGCTCTTGACTATTGAATTTCATTTCTAGCCTACCCAACTTGTGGGGACTATAGTCTTTCCTCTTGGTGTTGCTGGTTTTGTGTGTATCTTACGATAGTATAGTCCATGTACTTTAAAATGCACCAGTGTAACATTGGACCAAGAAGCTGATATGTTTGGGTTCTTTTAGCTCATCGATTTAATTATAGAAAGGATTTGTTATCTGTGCACCTTAAGAAATTTTTCCAAAGAAGGCCTATTGGTTTGCATGATGCCAAGGAACCGTGTGGTCCATGGTCAGTTATTTTATTGACATAGTGTGGTCAGTTAATTAAGTTTGCTGTTTTGTAGTTCAAACTTGAAAGGAGTAAAACATGTGACCATGATATATATTCTCTGTTTCAGGCATTTGGTCGAACGCCTTTGACTAACATAAGCCCTAAGAAGACCTTGGAGGGTGCTTTAGCTGGTCTAGGTGGCTGTGTACTGACCACTGTGCTGCTGTCAACTGTCTTACGCTGGCCAAGATCACTGTTGAGGTGTGACTTATGGAATTTCTAGTAATATTGTGTTAGCAAGGGAACATTACTAAACTGTTGTATCCCAAAAAAAACAAGGAAGCGAACTTGGACTTGACTATACTAAAAAGGGTTACTTTCCTATTATAAATTTATCTTTTTGTTCAAAATAGTTTCAACATATGGTTCTTGCCACAGCTTATTTCAAATTAGTTCTCAATATTTGTGCTGCATTTTGTTTCTGTGCCTAATAGCTTATTTCCTTGATATCAGTGCTACAGCTTATGGAATCCTGATCTTTCTGGGTTCATTATTTGGGGATCTTGTTGAATCTCTGATTAAGCGTGATGCTGGTGTGAAGGACTCTGGATCACTCATTCCTGGTCATGGTAAGCACTGTTAATCCCCCCTGGTTCCCTCCCGTTCATTTCATGGATTGGTTTGAAATGATCCTGCTTTGAGAGAAATAAATCATAGAAGGTGGGAGATGCATTTGCCAGATGTTATTCATTGATTATCCATATTTCATACCTTGTGCATGAATATTAACACAATTCTACAATGTAGGTGGAATTCTTGATCGAGTTGACAGCTATGTTTTCACAGGGGCACTTTGTTACTCTTTTGTCAGAGTAGCTCTGCCCTTGTATGGGGTCTGATTAGTGATTACAACAGCTTGTCCTTCGTTGTCAACATGTCTTTCTTCTACTTTTGTATGGGGTCTGATTATAGCAGCTTGACAATCATTGACAACATATCGTTCTAGCATCAGCAATGTGGCTGATGATTAGTGTTGCTGAGATGCCCCAGATCAATCTTCATCACTGGACGATGTGGTCCTGCCCAAGCCATACAGTGGCAAATTGCCTCACTGTTTAAGATACAACCAGCGAATGTGTCTGCTAATTCAGAGTTTCTTATGTTGGGTTTGAGATCTTCCCAGCTCACAACTGCTTTGTCACAAACTTGTCACTTCGGATGTACATAGTTTGTTTTTATAGAGTAAAAGGGAAAGGCTATTTTTTTTACCATAAAAATGTTATATTTTTTCACCATAAAAATTGATAAAAATGTATCAAGGTGGCTTATGTCGATGGCCACTATGGACCAAACTATACTTGTTGATATCCGTTGTTTCATGATTGAAGGCATCTGATTGACATCTGTTTGTCAACTGAATTTCTTATATCAGTTGTACATGCGCAGAATACAATTGCTTTGGCCCTGATGTATCCCATACCAACTTTTCAACTAATGAGTTTTTTTTTCCTTTTTTGGGATAAAGTTCAACTAATGAGTTGGAAGTATGCAGTCAGAACAGAAAAACCTTGCAAAATTCCATTTACTATTTGTCGGTGCCTGATTTGGTCGCACCGGCACCAACAAGTGATTGCGATGCTAGTCCACTCGTTGCCCTTATGGCGGGAGGAGAGACGGGGATTTTATCCTGGTTCCGGCCACGGGGCCGTACGTCCAGCAATGATGCGGTGCACCGGATTACGCGTTGCTCGTAGTAGGGGGTTACAAGCAATGTGGGAGAAGGAGATAAGCTCCTAAGTCCCCAGCTATGCGGTGTGTGTTCTAGCGTGTGTGGACTTGAGTGTCACTCGTTGTGGTCGTCCTTTTCTTTTCTTGCATGGGCTTCCCTTCCCCTTTTATAGACCAAGGGGGCAGGGTACGAATACATGTGTTCGTGGTTTGACGTTGCTAAGTGCACTGTTCTGTCCATGCCGCGCACTGTGCGAGCGGGAATCGCGCCTTCCAACTCCGGCTGACGACATGGCAGTGGCTGACGTGATGTACTTCCTTCTTGTGACGGCTCACGGCGTCGAGGGTGGCAACTTGCGTATGGCATCCAGATCGAGTCTTTGTAGCCTCCTTCGAGGGTCGCCTTCGAGGATGGCGGCGCGCCCGAGGCGAGCGAAATCAAAGGAGTGGTTGGCACAGTGCCGCTGCCAAGGTTAGGTCTGGCCGTGCAGCATGGCGCTCAGAAGTCCACTGTTGCGAGTGGATTTGACCGGTGTCTTCTCCGAAACGTGGGTGGTGGCGTGGCGCAGTGATCCCCTGCTTTTTGACTGTAGAGCGTCATCATGACTCTGATGGGTCACGGAGCCTTGGGCGTCGTTCCCAGTGAGGCTGACTCGAGCTCGGTCTGCGGGCTCGAGCCTGCCGAACCTCGAACGAGACGGAAATCACCCGCTCGAGAGTGAACGTCTCCCTCGAGGTCGCCGGGCCTCGATCGTCGCGGGCATCCTCGCTCGAGGGTGGTCGTCCACCTCGAGCGGGATGGGTGCCGAGGAGTTTCGCGATGATGGGTCTTTGCTGGGCTGTAGAGCCAGGCCAATGACGTTGTGGGCCTTCTCGCTAAATATTATAATATTTTTAGGCCTAGGTTAGGGTACCCTTACAGGTACCCGACACTATTGCCCGATGTTTTGCCTTGGAGCGTAAAATTAGGTGAATCCTCTGCTGATGTAAGTAAATAATAAATGTTTCTAAACGAAAAGCGTTAAACAAAGGCAAAGAGAGCCGAGGTCTCTCGAGAAGAGACGATTCTTTTTTTTAAAAAAAAAAACAGCAATAACAGCTAAAGCATGAGCTCGATGTTATCATGTATATTTACTCAACCAGCAAAAATTCTCTACATGCGCAGGATGTGGAATTCAGACACAAGGTAGTAGTATAGATGTCAAATAGATGAAAATTGAAGAAACTGAACTCTATTTCCCTCTTTCCAAGGGATGACAAATGACACGCTCATCAGATACCAGCTAATCTGTGCTAGGAGGATGTCTTTTTTCCTTCACGTTGGGAAGTTTCCTTTGGGTGAGATCGCATCATTTTGAAAGCCAGTAAATAATCAAAAACATGGTGCAGGCCGCGATCACTGCTGAAAGAATTATAGTGTCCTTTGATTTCTTCCGCTTAATGGCACCTGAAAGCAAGGATGGAAGAATTACGTGGATGCATCTGTGCAATGGGTGCAAAGACTATCCAATGTACCAGGTATTTCACAATGCAACGTAGTAGTACAGTTCGTCATATTAACCTAAAAATTAGTTTACATGGATGCATCTGTGCAATGGGTGCAAAGAGTACCAGGTATTTCACATTGCAACGGACTAGTACAGTTGCATCACATTAACCTAAAAATCAATGTAGCAACGTGTAAAGAAGGGATTGACATATTACCAAGAAGGCCTCTGATTATCGGGAACTTTTCACCCAACTGCTTGACTTTTCCTTGGACATCTCCAAACAAGGCCCTCTGATTGGAAAGGGCCACCCTTGTGCTCTGAGCTTGGCCAATTACCTCATCAATCTAGAATTGAACAAAAATTGTGACTTAGTAGCTAGTACCTTGCGCCAGAGATAGAGTTCGGACAGTGCTGATGTTCTTGAGTTGTAAATGTTCCTGTTAACATATTCTTTTTCATTCACGAGTTCAGAATTCATGACATGGCATAATGCTGCAGCATTGACCAGTGAAAGAGACATGCTTGCACGAGTTCTGCATATCATCAGTTATAACTAAAGGGTGTAGGTTCGCACACACATGAGATCGATGGCATCAGGCAAAGACTGAAAATCAAAATGTCCTACACTACAATTTTTCCAGGCAATGCTAAGTGTAGTATACTGAAACAAAGCCAGCATAAGTAAACATAATGTAAAGCAACGCAGACCTGTGTCACTCAAGGAATACCTGGTTGATGCTGCCATGAATGGAAGCCCTCTCCCTGAGTAAATGCACCCTTGGCGACATGCCACCGGTGGCCTGGCCAGGATTCGAGATTCCACTGTTAAGCGATAGCACAAAACAGCATACGAAGGCATTGTAACAAGAAGAAAGTGAACCTTAGACTCGGTAATGTCGTCACGCACGGAGCTGAGGAGATCGGCGTGCTCCCTCATGGAGCTCAGGTTCCCCCTCGTCCTCCTGAACTCCTGCCGAACCACCACTAGAGCGGATTAGCCCGCCGCTGTTGTTGTTGGACGGAACAAGAGTAACGAGAGGGCCGAACAGGGAGGGGGAGGAGGAGACCTGCGTGAACTCGTGGAGGATGTCGCGGTGGCGCGCGAGCTTCTGGGAGACGGAGGTGGTGGGGGCGGCGGAGGCGGCGCAGCGGCTCATGGCGTCGTTGAGGTCCTGCAGCTTGCCGAGCAGCGACTGGATCTCGAACTCCATGGACTTCCAGGAGGAGCGGTCGGCGGTGGGGGAGGCGGCGCCCGAGGCGGCGGAGGAGGAGCGCGCGGCGACGCGCGCGTACGAGGAGAGCTTGACGTCGAGGTCGCCCTCCAGCTTGCGCGCCTCCCGCCGCAGCTCCTCCCACCCGGACTCCTGCAGCTCCAGCGCCGCCGCCGCCGCGTCGCCCGACGACGACGACGGCATCATCGCCTCCGACGCCGACTGCGGTTGGATCCGATCCGCCGTGATCTGGAGAAGAAATGGGTGAAGTGGGAGCAGCTTCTTCGATTTGGGTGCGGCTTCGATTCGATCGTGAGATGGGGAGAGAGGAGAGGATGCAGGGGCGCAGGGGGATTTGGGCGCAATTTGGTGCTGGGCTGACGACACCTAAGCCGGCAGAAGGCAATTAAAATTATTCCCTCCATTTCAAATTATAATTTATTTAATTTTTTATTTTCAAGTTTGATCACTCCTCATATTTAAAAGATTTATATAAACATAGTCAGATTTAATGTTTTTGAAAAAATTTTATTAATAAAGTAAGCTATAACAAAAAAAATTCTTTTGAATAAGATGAGCGGTTAAATTTGAGGTAAAAAATTATAAACGAGTTGTGATTTGAAATGGAAGGAGTACTCTAGCCGTCGCGCCCTTGTTCTACACGAGATACGAGATGGTGCAGGAAAACCCTAGCAGAGGGAGGCGGGGTTTCCGATTTCATATGCCAAGCTCATCGTGACAGCATAGGACATGATTGGTTGCTTGTATCGTTTTTCCCAAACAGGCTCGTGTGAGACAGGCTCACGAGAGACAGGCTAGTTTGAGGTAGAAGTGTGAAAACTCAGTTTGTTCGATTGCCTGCATTTGTTGAGCCAGGGCTACACACATGCACCTGACCAAATATGGGCAAAACCAAAAATATTGTATGTATGAAGAGTGAAAGGTGAAATTTGGCCCACATGTAAAAGCAGTGATTTGAGCCCCGCTGGCCTGGCCCAAGGGCAACGGTTGCAATCTATGTTTCTCTTTAGGGTGCGTTCAGTTCACACCACCCCCACCAAAAAAACACTATTCATCTAATTTTTTTTCTATTCATTCTATTTCTTCCACTCACAGAACACGTTTCCCAATACGACCTACAGTGTTTTTCTGGATCTACCGTGTTTTTTCTTCCAATCTAAACTCACCCTTACCCTGACTCTGCTTTGGAGTTCGTGTGAGCCTAGCTGTGAAGATTGTTGCATGGAACCAAACACAGCAGAAATGAAAGATGTTGCACGCACGTGGCCTGGTTGAGCTCCAACCAGGCAACCAATCACACCCCAAGCAACACGCGGCGCAAGGAGGAGGAGGAGCGCATTCGCCATGGCGTCGACCAAGGGCCTGATTGGTTTCCATCTTAGCACAACCTGGCTCGCGCAGTGCATGCAGGCCCGTTGTGGTAATATTTGGCATGTATTCATCAAACTGTTACACCTTGCTCTCTAGGGGAAAGTAACAACCGCTCACTGTGCATCTGATTGCAAGGACCACTAGTAATGTGAATAAGTGAACTGAGGCTGTAGTGGATCCATCTTTCTCCTTTTTGTGCTCATCTAAACCTGACTGTAATATATCTTCTTAGCTTGGAATGATAGGTTTTGAAAAGATTAGTATTGCCCAAGACATTGATTGGTCTTTGCATCGGCTTTAGGGGTGGCTTTGCTATTCTGCAAGGTATCGAGTGTTCTAGTGCTCCAAGATTTCAACTTTACCAAGACGATGTTGAATTAAAATATTCGTCTTGACAGCAGCATGAAATTAAAATACATATAAGTCTTCGATGATGATATTATTTATGCACCATAAGATGTTCCAAATAAACCTCTTGGTTTTTTGACCGAGTAGCTCTTTCAACGCATACAAACAGAGGTAAACAAGTTAAGGTGCCTTGGAATTAGATTGGTCCTTGCGCTGTTCCGCCGCTGTGCGCCTCTCCTCGTCCTTGGCCTCTTCTTCCTTGGCGGCGCTCTTGCTGCCCATCTGCCACGCTGTGGCTCCCATGATGCCGAAGAGCGTGACCATCGGCACGAAGATCACGTTGGGCACCATGTCCAGCCTCAAGCTCTTGACGTAGGGGATGTGCCCGCTGGCCCTCTTGCCGATGACGGCTGCCACAGGCGCGGCGAGCCCCGCCGCGATGAAGAAGCTGTCATCCACCGTCGCTTCCTTCACATTCTCCTTCATGAACTCGAAAAACATCTCCTTCCTTCTTTCACCGTCCTTCTCCGGGCTCCACTTCGTCGCATAAAAGTCCTGTGTTGCAGCACACGCCATTAAAGCAGCTGTATAAAAATTCTGGGAAACGTCCCTTACTGGGAAATGTTACATGAGATTATACATGTTCCCTGCATGAACTATGGATTATTAGTTACCTGAATCTTTTCGAGTGATGGAGTGTCGAAATCTTGACCGGGCATTACGGTGTTGAAATACCTGCAGTGATTGGGGAAAATTTGATGAGATGGGAACTGAAAGAACAGATCAAGTGTGGGCACAATATTGAACTATAGAACAGGAAGGACGCCCACTTGCAGAACTCGACATAAGCAATATGGAAATCTTTAAACTCTCCAGTCTTCTTGTTCTTGAAATGCCGTTCATAAACTTGCTTGGTAGTTGCTGTGCTCAGCCCTGGTAGTCCTGAGAGTGGAGAGCATAAACTGTCAATTTCCTTCAGAACAATGAGGTGGAAAGACAGAATGAAACCACACTGATCTACGGTAATGGTTGCACATTCAAATAAGGCAACGCTCACAGAATTGGAAACATCTGTAAGTGGATCCCCTCGAGATATCATGTGATACCTCTGCCATGAAAACTAAAGAATGTTTGAGAGATAATTACCAAATTTGTTGAAGGCGCTGAAGGAGCCACCCATCTTTGGTCCAAGAACAGGGCAACCAGAGCGTCTCCTTGTGTGTGCTCACAAGATGCAAAGGGGCTTGAGTGTTTTTATAGTTCCAAAGAACAAAAGGCACGCAAGCTTGGAATGCATTCTTTTCCTTCATTGTTATCATACCAAGGTTGTTTCTGCCCCCCTCCATTTGATTCCTGTCCTGGAAGTGAAGTTAGAGTTGGCCTTGTTGTGGAGCTGCAGGAATCATTTCAGGGAAGGTTGCCAGCCTGACCTTTTTTCTTTTGGGGCTTTCCTGTATGGATGAGATGTTATGCACACATTTTTCCAGCATAGTCAACATCCTCCTACTGAATGTCTCTCTTCAGATCTAGGAAGGTGAATAACTAATTGCTGCAAAATTTTGAAGTTTCCAAATAGAACTGGATTCTTTCTGTCAAAAGAGCTGTGAGTCAGAAAACTAGAAGATATGGCACTCTTTATCTTCATCTGTACTGTTTACAGTGATCTAAACCTCACTTTAGGGGTCATAATAGACATGCTTTTTGGCACGTGCATATGCTTTCTTGTTGCAAAATACAAATTGAATAATCATGCTTTAGCTGCCAAAAAAGAGATCCCTAGTGCTGTTTTTTTTTTGTGTGTTTGGATACTAGTATTTTCATATCCAAGATACAGCATGATTCCTAAATATAGAAGTCGAAGCCAGACTATGCATGACTGCATTGCACATAAACTCAGTTCTGAACTTCTGATATACACCAGAATTAACCAGAATTATGGCTGTCACTTCAGACTCTTTATTGCACAATTTGGATTATATCGATTTATGGAAAAATAAAAACCATTTCAGGAACACATGCAGCCAAGTGGTTGAGCGAGAGATAGAACTTTCAAAAGTCATCGGTTCAAGTCCCCACTCTCCTTTAAAATCAAAGATAACCAGTTCCTTATGTGTGTGTCTCCAAATTTCTCTTAAAAAACAGTAACTTTGTTTAATAATTTGGGCTAGCTAGCTGATCCTCTTGGTACTAGTTTTGTCTAGGCAATTCACTGTTTTTTTTTTTTTTTGAGTTGGCATAAAAATTATCAGCTTTTCAGCTGTGGACCTAACCTGTGGATTGTAAGATGCAAGAGCCACTTCAAAAATAAAAGTTTCAGGTATGATCACAAATCTGTGGCTGAGATAATAGAAATGAGTCACATTCTGAGTTTTGTACCTAAAGCATCCAGTGCAATTACATCTCTTCATCAAATAAAGGAGACACTTGTAACTGAAGATACATGAACACTGAAACCAGTCGGGGTATCAGGTAACAGGCTAACAACAACCATGCTAGATTGGCTCATCTCAGAACTGTTACAGTGAGGCATGTTCTGCTTCTGCAGAAGACTGCATGGTACAATGTTAATGCCTTTGGATATTTCTAGTCATAAAAAACTGTTGGCACATGGAAGGCTTCAATTTGCAAGAAGTCTCACATAGCAGAAACCATGCTAATCTTATGTTCACTTCAGTACAAATATACAACTATCAGACCAGAGCATCATGTTGCAGTCGGAAAATTCATGGCAATGTGCGAACAACTCAACATGCAGGGCATGTCTACTTGTCACAGCGCAATGATGGCATTGAATACACACGAAACAGTGGTAAGTAAAATTTTGTTATGATTGCAAGTGTATATATCTCGAGTTACCTCAGGGACGCAAAAATGTGTTCTCTCTTGATCTCACTTATTCTCCCATACTATCTTAAATTTCACCGCAAAGAAAGAATGCATTTTCAATCTTGTCTCCGAAACAGTCGGTTGTAGGGGATTGTGGTATCACAAACATGAATTACCTCCCTCCACTGCAATCATAATGGTCGGATTATATGCCAACACAGCCTTTTCAAGTTTTTTTTCAGGAACCATGCTCAACCCAAGTAGATCCAACATCCTTTTCCAACCCTTTGTCTTTTATCACCTCCCGCAGTTGGTCAACCTCCTCCCACAAGCAAGCCCTTGCATACAAATTTGACAATTCAATGTAAATGCCCACATTAGCAGGCTCCAATTTGATTGCCTTCTGAGCTGCCATTCTCCCGATCTCAACATTTCCACAATCCTTGCAAGCACTAAGCAGTGCACCCCATGTCGACACACTGATTGCACTATCACAGACATTCTTGGTGGCAATTTCCCATGCCTTAGCCACTTCCCCTGCCCGACACAGCATGTTGACCACACAACCATAGTGCTCTGGTGCTGGCACCAACCCATAATGTTCATGCATGGACTCAAAGTACTTGAGCCCCTTGGCCACCTCCCCAGCATGCTGGCACGCTGACAGCACAGCTAGCGTAGCTAGTTCATCAGGATTGATACCAGAAGCCACCATCAGGTCATACATCCGGATAACATCCTTGCATTGTCCATGCCGCCCATATGCATTCAACATGGCCGTCCACAGCACGACGTCACATCTGCCACCATTCACCTGGTGTGCCAGGCCGAACAGCCGCTCAGCTCGGCCGACAAGCCCGCACTTGGCATACATGTCCACGAGCGCGCTGACCAAGAACATGTCCGCTTCTAGGCCTTCCAACCTCCTGATCGCATGCCCGTGTGCCTGGGCACCAAGATCAGCATTCGCCACCTCACCGCACGCCTGCACCAGGGCCGTCATCGTGCACCCGTTGACCTGCAGCCGTAGCTCCAAGAACCTCCTCGCGAATCCCAGCGCCGGCGCCCACTTCGCCGCGATGAGGTACGCGGCGAGGACGGCGTTCCCGAAGACGCTGTTCTTGGTGGGACTTTCGTCGAACAGCCTGCGGGCGTCATGGAACCGGCCCGACCCGCCGTAGGACGCGGCGAGCGCGCAGGACACAAAGACGCTACCGAGCCAGCCGGACTTGGCGGCGAGGGCGTGGAGCGTCTCGGCGGCGGAGGGGGCAGCGCGGAGCACGGGGCACAGCGTGTAGGAGTCGAGCGGCACGACGCCGGCGGCGTGGGCGAGCGCGAGTGCCGGGAGCGCCAGGGCGCGGAGGCGCGGGTGCGGGGAGGACGAGGCGGCCGCGAGCAGGGAGTTGAAGGTGATGCGAGGGGGCAGGCCGGAAGCGGAGGAGGATGCTCTGAGGAGCGCCGCGTGAAGAACGGCGGCGGGGTTTGGCTGCGGCGCCATCCGCGCCGGCGAGCATTCAGCCTTGCCCGCGCGAGTAGCACATTGTTGAACCGTAGGAGTAGTGATCTAGACAGTATTTGAAAACGCAAAATTCACCAGGATTTTATAGTAAAATCAACTGCAGGTGCATTAATGGATTTATTCATTTTAACCCGGCAAAAAAATGAATTCAAGCCACAATTTGGAACACATGAATCTTGAGTTCTTAAATTTCAAAGGAAAGAATTCAGTATCTGCGCGAATCTTGAAAAGCTTCCGTGTTCCAACTTCCAAATGGTCAGTGTGATTTCTTTCAGTTGCCATGCACGCATCATAAACCAACAGTTTGGAACCAGGCCAGTTGAGATTATGGGAAAGGACCAGCACATCGTCACACCTTCAGACAATTTTATTGCCACCAACAGTATAATCAAATTGTACGTATTTAGATTGTATGTACAAGAAAGAGGACGGCGAGTCTTGTTTTCCATTTCGACCTCGACCTCTCGTACTTCTCCGTAAAAAAAAGAATACTAAATATTTACTTGAAACATATCTCATTGCTGCACACATAACCTGGATGCTGAACTCAGAAACATCGCATGGCACGCTAAAGAAGAAGAAAAAGAACACATTGACTACTGTACCATATCCTCCTAAATTTGCTCCTCCCTAATGGCTGCGCCGCAATTCACAGAGCTTGAGGATTTGGTGGGCCCCTTGGGCTGGGAACGTTGCTCATGCTCGCAGTTCGCAGGAGCTTGCGGAATTCAGACAGGCTTATTCTCCCATCTTTATCGATGTCGGCCTCCTCCAGCAGCGGCTCGATAGATCCCTTTAGGCCGGTGTGCTGCATCTTGAAAGAAAATCTCAATGAGAATAATGACATTTTTGCTTCGGCAGTGCGATTATTCAATATGTGTGTAGGTGATTTTCTCGGTAAGAACCTTTACGTGTTTTTTTATCTTCATCAAATCTAAATGTTTGGGACAATGGTGTTGATCCCTGGTACATGCAGATTGATTTATATGAGTGGAATAAATCAGGTGACAATATGTGCATTTTTCTCAATTAGCATATTACGGTACTTCTGTAGCCGAATTGTTCCATTCACTTAATATGAAAAACTTGCAAGTGGAACAAGACGCATAATATGCAACTGTCATCTCATGTAGATAGTCAAGCCAGGTAGTTATTCATGGAGAAGCAATGATGGTAAGGATCACGTAAACTAAGCATAGATTGAATGCAACATAAAAAACAAAATAGGAATAGAAAATTACCATTCTAAGCTCCTCTGGCGTGATGTATCCATCACCATCCAGATCAAATTTGCTGAAAGCAGCTTGGCAGCGGATGCCCCACCTTTCAGAGTCTAGCTCGGCCATCTGATGTATATGGAGAGTTGCTGCAACGAACTCTTTGAAGTCCACAAGACCATCGGTGTTGCTGTCAATCTACCACAAACGTGATCACAGTTTTAGCTCTGTCCATTGGAAATAATGAGAAACACAGAAACTGGACTGAAACAAAGGGCAAAACTTACTGCTTGAATAATCTCAAGTACACGTGGACCCTTCAATCTCCAGGGAAGATCCTTTGCAAGGGCCTATCCAAACATGCACAGATCATCAGCACCTCCGCGGAACTCAGAACAAACCAAGACATGTTCAGCAGCAAAGCCTAATAAAACTTACATGACGCATTTCCTCAATACTAATGGATCCACTTTTATCGATATCAATAGCGTCAAACTGGTCCTTTAGATCCGCTAGTTCTTCCTCATTGAGTGTACTCGCTAAAGCCTGATCATGCCCATAAAGCAATACTGTAAGGAACAGGTCGAGCAAACAATTGAATTATCATTATTATCAAAATAATTACCCGAAGCGCAAACTGCTTAAAACGGCTATACTTGACAAACTGCCGCATGTTGGATAACACAGATATGTCAACAGGGATCTCGGATGCTTCTCCTCCTTCTCTAACCCATGGGTGTGCTTCACATATCAAGAATAATCAGAATCAATAAAGATGAAATTCTTCATAATATAAAGGCAAAACAATGCTGAAATCAAGATTTCATTCAGAAAATTAGTTATCTTTTTTGAACTGTTAGATTATATTGGTGCTATAGTACCCAATAATCATTCATGAGAACAGGGAAAAGGTACAAGCAGCAAACCTCCAATGCCTTACTAGCTCATTAAAAAGAACATGGAACTAAAAAGATCATGTTACATAACTTATGAATTTAGATAGACTGCAACATATTGTTCTACAAGATTATGGTTTTCAAATGCCTGAATAAATTTCTATGCATGATATAACTATCACTAATTTTTCATATTCACATTGTTATAATTGACTAAGGGCATAATATATGTGCAACAGTTTTGGTGCAAGTTGTATCTGTCTTCTCAGTTCTCATATAGAAATAATGAAATTCGGAGCATCGTTCCTAGCCTAGTAAGTTACTGAAACTTACAGAGAGCTTGAGCAGCTGTTAGTCTTGCCCTTGGATTCTTCACTAGTAACCTTTTAACAAAATCTTTCGCACCTGGACTGATGCTTGACCAAGGCCTCTTACGAAAATCAGGCTTGTTCCTTAGAACCTATAAGTGAAAAGAACGTAGAAGATCACATATTCGAATACATCATGTCCAGGCTAATTAAAAAAATGCATAAAAATTAAGCTGCATGAAAACTGATGGCTAGTGGGAGAATGAAAATGATAACAATATTGCAGAACAGACTTCATACATTGAGTATTTGAATGCTAAGACATATTTTGACTGAGATAATGTTCTCACAAGGCTTCTAGTATCCTATACAAGTGAGTCATATGTCTGAAGCTAATTCATGGATTTGATTTGGAAGTAGCTCTACACTGGGCCACACATTTGTTGCTAGAGGCGATAGGCCGTCTTCAGATTTCAAGTTAACTAGAGGTGGAGGGCACTTCAACTACTTACTCATTTTAGGTGTACCATAAAGAAATTGGTGACATTACATATGTGAAAGATGGTAGCCATTGTTAGTGGTAAGGCAGTGGCAGCTAGTACAAAAATCACTGAAGGACAACCTCACCAAATAGATAATTGCCTTACATGTTAAAAAAATAGTTAAACTATATTGGTGACAATGAAAAATAGTTAACAGGATAACACTCTATATGATGTAAAAAAACAAATTGCAGAAACAATTAGGCATTGAAAATGCTGGTTGTGGTTGCTAGTATGGGCGCTCTCAAGTCTCACTAAGCACATTTTACATGGAAGCACATGGTATGCAAAAGTTGTCCACTTACCTCCTTAAATATACCATCTTCTGTCTTATCCCAAAATGGTCGCCTCCCACACAGCAAAATGTAGGTTATAACTCCTATGCTCCAAACATCTGACTCAGGGCCAGATCTTCGTTTTAATACTTCCGGGGCAACGTAATATGCACTGCCAACGATATCATGAAACTTTTTCCCTACAACCATGCATTTTAAATAACGAACCAATCAGCTAAACACAGACTTGTCATATCAAGTCTCAGACAGATGCTAAGGACTCAAGGTAGTACCTGGCTTTATGAAGTCTGATAAACCAAAATCTGTTGCCTTTAGCGGTGAATCCTCCTTATTTGATTTGAAAAGGAAGTTCTGGGAAGGAAAATAGGTAGTCTTACATGACCTGAGAAGTAGTGAAATATCACCAAATGCTTACTATGTGCAAAGAGAATGAAAGTGCTCAATTTCTACCTCAGGCTTCATATCCCGGTGAACTAGTCCACGCAGATGACACTCAGCAGCTACTTTAAGCATTTGTCGCACTACCACTGCAGCATCTTTCTCACTGTATCGGCTATTTTTTCTGTCCAAAGGAAAATGCTCTTGAGTATCATGCACCAGCAACCGGAAATAAAATAAAGTAGACAAAAACATAAAACAATCTGATCAAACAGCACAAAAATCTAGAAATTTAATAGAATGCAAAGAATGAGATATAAGAAACAAACAGGTGGAGAATCTGTTCTTACTTTGCCAAAATCCGGTCCAGTAGTTCACCACCCTCGCATAGTCTGCAAAAATAGATGAGGGTAAGAGTTGGTTGCAGTGTATAGGTACATCTATTTGAAATCGCATGATCATAGCTACATTTCAGAACAAATAAGCCCCCCTATTGGTGAGTGTGCTAAAAAAATGATAGTTCTGGATTAAATGATTTAAGTACTATAACAAACTGTATTCTATAAGAACTGCATCGAGTTGACAAGCATGGAACAAGACAAGGAAAGGGCGATGTGAGAGTTCTGAATTTAATGATAAGTATTATAACAAACTGTATGCTGATTCAAAATGCAGATTTGAAAGAACATTCCAATATGTCCATAAATTAAGAAAGAATTTACTGATAGATTGATTGTACTTAGGAATATCATTTTAGTTTCTAGAAATAAGATAAATATAGTTGATGTTAATACTTTAGCAAAAGGTCATTGCAAACCCGCACATCATCAAATACCAAATTTAAATAAAACAAGGTCTTAGCACTGGCAGTAATTAAGTGCTTAGTTCCCTGATATGTTAACAGAATCTAGTATGGGACTACTTACTCCATCACAATATACACGTATGAATCATCCTCAAATGCGTTGTAAAAATGGACAATGTTCTCATGTCCTTTAAGTGCTTTAAGAATCTTCACTTCTCTTTTCACATCCTCCACAGCAACAGGACGGGTCATCTGTTACAGAAAATTATAGTATTAATTGCCAGAAAACACATGTCCTAATTGTAAAGATGATGTCGAGTAGACAATGTGAAGGCAATAAGGCATAATGGCACATGGAAATTATCTAATGCTTCAACTGTCTACTTGGATGAATAAACCTTGAATGGCAAAACATCTGGACAGGATTATGATATATCAAATTGCCATGCTACTCTATTTTTTCTTCTTTAATTACCATCTCAATCTGTTCCAATATAAACTTATCTAGACTCTAGAAATATTATAGTTACAGATTATGCAAATTTACTGATGTTCATTTAATGAGAAAAATGACTATTGGCATCCGTGTGCAACCTTGAGGTCATGATCTCCAAGAAAGATATTAGATTTTAACCTGACAACAATACTTGGTATATAGGACAAATCATGTTCAAATAAGGTGTCCAGGTCTTTCTCAAAAGTATTATAAATAAAAATAGTCAATAACATCATTCAAGTTTATAATTTTATAGATACCTTCCCATACCAGTAGTGAGCCTAATTTTCACACAGGCACGTTCAGTGCCTTTCTGACAAGGATGTCACCTTGTCAGCTCTCTAGTAACACATTATGTCACAAATAAATAACCCATGTTTCCAATGACACTATAACGCTAATTTTCAAAAGATATAGTCGAAGGTTCCATGAAATTGACATTTTCTTCCAGAGGTACAAACTTTCAAAAGACTAATAAAGGAACGTTGACACTTCAACGGAAGGCTCAAAATATTTGATGAAATCAAAACCGTGTAGATTAGTACTATATGGCTATTTCGTTTCAAGGTCAAATTATTTATACCTACAAAAACGCCATCCACCTATAGTATGGAAGCCAAGGAAGCATTGCCCACTGCAAGTGGCAATGGCTGACTTTCCTGACTTTTTCTTTTGACAGGAACTTGGTAATTCTCAAGCATTCGAGGAGCGAATTTTTATAATCCAAAATGGACAGAATCAGAGATTCGAGAAATGAAGCCAAGATAATAACAAGAATCATGCAAAATCGCAGCTCCATATGAATCGTGTTCAGCAGAAATCTCATAGTTCTAAATAGGCATCACACAGTAAACCCAGCACTGCCCTCTTGATATTAGTAGGACAGAGCACTTCCATGAATAGCCAGATGAAAAAACACCTTTACATTCCATAGATAGCTGCCTGCCACTTTCTCTCGCCATTTCCAGGAACGAGGCACTGAGCTGGAGAGCAGCTTGCCAAAATAGCACGCCGTACTGGTGTAGTGGCAAACTAAGACGCCTGAATGTCAAAACCACCTCCGGTGACCGGTGGAATCAAAACCACATCCAACTATCGTTCCGGACGTTACGGCTGAATCCCGCGGCTCAGAACCACCAAAAAACGACAAAGGCTTGGAGGAAATCAAGCGGCCGAACAGCCAGAAATGAACTGGAAATGTGAGTAACCTACTCGTCGAGCTTCACGCCTCTGTGAGTTACCGGGATAATCCAAAATGGCAGCAGGCATTAATTTCATTCCCAGCGAAGCACCGAAACCTCAGAGCCGGCAAACAAAAAACAGTGATTTCCCCTGGAATTGCACACAATCCCCTCGAAATCTGCCCGAAGGGGGCAAAAGGCCAGTAATTTGATGGACCGAAGCCCTCGGGACCGCCTAGAAGAGACCGCGCAAAGAATTGGAGCCGCAGCCGGGCGAGCTCACCTTGGCCTTGTCGATGCGCTTAACGGCGACACGGTCCCCGGACTGGCGATCAGTAGCGGCGAAGGTGTACCCGAACTGGCCGTGGCCGAGCAGGCGGCCGACCTCGTAGCGCGCCTCGAAGTCCCTCTCGTAGCCGAACTCCACCCGCACGGGGGTCGCCGCCTTGGCCGTGCCTTCGGAAGACGCGCCGCCGCGGCCGCGTCCGCGCCTCTTCTTGTCCTCCTTGGACGGGCGGCGCTCGGCGTCGCCGGCGGGGGCAGCGGAGTCGGAGGAGAAGCAGGCGCCCATGGTGCCGGGGCTGTGAGCTGAGCATATGGTTGTCCGCGTGGGGGGCGCGGGGGCGAGGTATATAGGCAAGGCAGGCAGGCAGGCTGGGTTGGTTGGCGCGGTGGGACGGGGAGGGGAGGGGAGGGAAGAGGGAGGAAGGTGGAGAGGAAGGTGAGGGGGAGGAGACGGGGGCGGAGGGGAAGGCCCCGCCCAACCCAACCGAGCCACACACACGCAGAGGAGAGAGACGACGATGCCGCTGGCTGGTCAAGCGGTCAAACTGCCAATTGTCAAAACCCTCCTCTCTGTCTCTCTCACCTAAAATCTTGTTTACACTTTACACAATGTCTGAGCTACTATAGATTCCTGCGTTTTGAACACCATACATTATTTGTAGGGAATGATTAATTGATTTACAAAGGTTGTTAGCAAGCAAAAGCTACAGCTTAATTGGGCGCTTGCTTCCGCAGCTAGCTAAAGCGAGGAAAGTTTGATCGGCGTTGGGAGTTTTATGTAGGGACTGTTTATTAGAACAATATGCTGATTTTTTCCCCTGTTTCGATCAAGGTTAGGATAGAAAACCGATGAGTGTATTTTTATGGAGATATCTTAGGGCCATTTCGCTGCAGCTGCTAGCCGTTGCCTCTGTGGCAACTGTTGCCGCTGCAGCAGCTGCAGCTGTAGGCAGCGCAGCGAACAGACCCTTATTTGTGTCTTGGATTCTTATGAAGAAGCCCAATAGTAAAAGAGTAGCCACAGCGAACTGAGCTGTAGCTCAGCTGGCAAGGTTTCTTGTGGTGGAACCAGCCCACCAGGGTTCGAGTCATTGACTCGACACTGGTGCTCGCATTTTCCTGGATTTATTCCATGATTTAACCGGCGCTATTCTTTCAGTGGTAGGCGATGTGCCCGTCGATAGCGAGACGCCTGTGGTGACTTCGTCAATTTGGAGGATTTGCCGGCCCAGTCTTTCGGAGGTGCTCATAGGGGTAGGGTTACGTGCGTATGTTTGTAGGGGCAAATGTGAGCGTCTGCGTCTGTACTGTGTGATTCGAAGAAAAAAAGAGTAGCCACAAACTTTTTCGAAGTCATTCGCAAATTTTCATCTATAAGCATACGTAAAAACAAAAAAAAAATCTAGAATACGTTGAAGTCGTGGAATTTAGAGAGGTTAGACATTTTGGAATTTCATTTAGCCAATGACTTTTTTTAGATAATTTAGCTAATGAATTTTTTAAGATAATTTAGCCAATGACTTTATGGGATAGGACCATTCTTGGTGGTTCCTTAACAGCAGCCACCTCTAGCTTCCTAAGAAGACTGATTACACAAACACTATACAGCATAATTTATCTGCAATGGTAGCGCTATAGTCAATTCTCCCCCGCCACTTAGCTTGACGAGCTTGCCTGACTGCCGATTGAACTAACCGAATTAGTTTGTTTGTTTTTTTGCTCGTCTTCTCATCAGTCGTCTGTCTGAAGATATGTTCATCAGTCACTGTAGCTTGTACTGACTTCCGGGCTTCCTTCCTTGCACCTGGATTATTCCTCGTTGGAAGCAGTCTTGGTCAAAACAGCCCACCTGTGAAAAATTGTCTACCTTTTCAAACTTCCTACATCATGTATGTCATTGTCCTATCATTATTACCACGAATTTCATGGGTATATCACATAGGCTTATTCGGCTGTGTTCAGTTCTAAAAAAGTACTTTTTACGTTCTATTCATCCTCCTCACATAACACGCTTCCCAGAAAATTTCTTTTCCACCTTTCCAATTCATCCCCCTCACATAACATGCTTCCTAGAAAAAAAAATATTTTTTCTCTCCTTAACTAAACACAGTACTGCTCCAGACTGGGATGCCAACTTCTTATTTACGTGTTAATTTTTTTAAAAAAAAGAAACAACAAATATGTTTTGTTGGAACACAGTAATCTCAAAAAGGAGTGCAGATCCTAAGCAGTGGGGTATTGGGAAGGTAGGCATGTAGCTGCTAGGGGACAACAAGGCTGTCGCCAATTGCCATGATGCCCAAAGTGAGCTACTAGCTCTCAAGACCTTGAAAAGTATTTTTCATGACCAGATCAAGTCAACAGACACTCATAGTTAAATATATACAAGTACGGCTTGCTTTTCTTTCTCATGACCCCTTTTCCATGCTTCCAACTGGCGTCCTCCCTGTAAAGCATCCTCAAACCATTTTCCTATTCACACATTTTCCAGCATAATAGCCTCGTGGTTAAATACTAGTGTCTCTCACCCGGCTGATTCAATGGGTAACAAGGTGTTCCAGCTATTTATCTAATCGGCATACTGTTCCACCTATTTATCTAAATGGCAGCTTGGATTTATTGTTTATTTTTGGAAAAACTAATCCCTCACTTAGTGATTTGGAGACTCTTTCCAATCAGTTTTTTGGAACATACAATCACAAATGAAGGGATCTTAAACTTACATAGTGAAGTAAAATTTACTTTTGCCCGGGAAGACTACTGTGCGTACAGCAAACTCTGTGTATGCGTTCCAAGAGTTTTGGTCCACTGGTATGCACGCACTGTCGCACTCCCATCTCTATCAGCAATTATACATACACGTGTGAAAGCCAACATAAGTCCTTTTTTTTTATTGTCCACTTGTACACATTGTGCTGGGTGATAGATTTTCCATTGTTTTGTTTCTCATCGTCTCATCCATATATTATGATGGTGTCATTGTTGTATTAACATAAGAGCTCTTTTACAATGATTGGCAAGTACAATGGTACTACCAGAATATAGAATCCAACGGTAGAAAATATGTCTAGTACGTGAAAGTACCCATCCGAATGTACCAAAAAGTACCAAAATTGTGGGACCAAGTACCAGAAAATGGACCCAGCTAATTATTTATTGATTTTTTTAAAAATTCTAGTTAAAATACCGGTAAGTACCAGGAAAAGTACTTAAAGTACCTGCAAGTACCTGGTAGTACCAGCTGGTACTTGCCAACCATTGTAAAAGAGCTCTTTTGGAAAATACAAAACCACCAAAGGGCCAATTTTGCATGGTTTGGATAGTTGGAGGGTCTTTAGTGGTCGGTTTTATAGTTGTGGGTTCAAAATCAGACTTTTATAATAGTTGGAGGGTGAAAATAGACTTTTCCCTTTATTTAACGCTTTTGCCTTTTAAGAATCTTCTGTAATCAATCATTATGTTATTTAAAAATAATTTTGTATTAAAAATTCATAACTAATTTTAAGAGAATTTTTTGCACTGATTTCATATTTTTTGGGTCCAAAATAAATTATTTATGGTTTTTTTAAAATTTAAATAATATTTTAGTTATATCTATAAAATCTAAAACCACCTTCAAAACCACCAAAGGGTCAGTTTTGCATGGTTTGGATAGATGGATGGTCGATATTATCCGGTTTTGTAGTTTAAGTTGAAAATCGGACTTTTATAATAATTGAAGGGTGAAAATAGACTTTTCACCCATGGAATGCCTAATTTGAAGTGAATGGAAAGTTTGGTTACTTTCCCACACATAGCTCTGCATACGTGGCTCTTGCAAATTAACAACCCCACCACGACCTTGCACACTGCAGCTACGTACGTAGTGCAGCCTTCTCATGTATTGATCTCATGTTGCTTTTTTTACGAACAAGAAACGGAAAAAAAGGAGAATTATAAAGAAGTTTAAAACCGCTAATCATCTTCCTCGACGACTTCACGGATCCATTTGTCACCGTCCAAACCGCTTCCCAATTGTCACTAGACGCCAGAGCCAATTTCTACAAAATAGAGGCCGCAGAGGAGGGCTCACTGCTAGGCGCAGATGCCGAGTACGCTGCCTCCCAGACGCATCGGCCAACTCCGGCCTCCACGACGCAACCTTCAAATCCAACGTCGGCAACCCGAGCAAAGCTTGGATTTCCACCATAGATCATATTCCTCGTAATTAAACAGGTCAGCAACATCATCACCTGAAGAAGACGATGATGCGCCGGCCCTGGACTCCAACACAGTCTCCTCGGCCTCTCCATTGGCGTCGGAGTAGATCGCCACCGGAGAACGAAAAAAGTCGGGAGAAATTATTCCCCTGCAACGCCGTCGCTTCCGCATCGCCGACGCCACCAGAAACAAGAAGCCGCAGAGGAGCCCTGCTCCTCCGGCAAACCCTAGTTCCGCCGCTAAACATCGACGGCGTACAAACCCTAGACTTAGGAGGACTCGACTAAAGACTCGATCTACTAAAAGATGGACCTCCGCTTCCCTGGCCACCGGCTAGAAGGCCGGCGATGGAGGAAAACGGGGCCGGAGGCGTGGACGGCGGCGGCGGCAAGGCCTGCCGGCGGCGGCGGCCGTCCGAGTCGCCTCTGTGGGTCAAGCTACTACCGCGTGTGTACGTAGTGCAGCCTTGATCTGTTGATCATCATATATATACGCGGCGTGTACTAACGTGGGTCAAGCTACTACCGCGTGTGTACGTATACACGTAGCATCAGCGTCGTCACATAGCTAGCACATACACGTTGAATTCAACGTCGCGAGCTCGGTGTTATACTGCTAGCTAGCTTTGACCATGCATTATTACATACGCATGCAGCTAGAGAGGGAGAGCGACCTGCTGTGCGACGAAGCTTCCCGTCATCCTCGCCGTCGACGTCGTCTGTGTAGGGCGCCGGCCGCCGTCGCTGTCAGCAGCGAGCTTGTTGATCAGTTCGTCGCGACGGCGCCTCGAGTCCAACTCCGCGTGGAGAAATCGAGGCACGTACATCGGGGCCCGGCGCGGCGCGGCGGAGACCGAAGGACCCTTGACACCAAGCGACCAGTTCTATTTATTTTAACTTTTTATTATTCAATTATTCATCTCTTTTAGAAAATATGTTTCCTAACTCAACTCATAGTACGTTGTCTTTCCAAATTTCCAATCATCTAAATTTACAGCCATACCGGAAATTCAATATTGAAATATATACTCCGTGGTTGATAGCCGGCCTAATGGTTCAGCAACCATCAGGTTTTGTTAAAAATGTGTGAATCCCCAAAGCCAAGGTTTCCCTTCCTTTTTTCTGAGCGTGTCATCTTTTTCGAGTTGATCCAATGAATCTTTTTTGTCTTCGTCTTGCTGACTCCAACCGAAGCACCCAACGAGCATATGTGTCGAGGTATACTTACAAGTTACGAGGACCTTATCTGAGACCAAAGCAGGACATGGCGTGCGAATGTTTTTTCCGGCCTTAGATAGAAGTTTTTTCTTTCTTTTTTTTTAACTCGCTATATCAATTGGTTTTGTGACAAGGAAAAAGTATATTCTTTTTTTGCATACGCCGACGGTTAATGAGGTCAGAATAAACTGTGCTTTTAGCATTCAAAACTTGTCAAGTAAACATTAGCGTCTGGACAAACAGCGGATAATTGCATGTACATTTAATTATCATATTTTCAAGGTTCATGCTTTTAATTGCCTTACTTTTTTTTTAAAAAAAACTTTTTCAAGGTTTATGCTAATTTAATTGCTTCAAATGGCTCGTTAGTTGTTTGAGAAAATTGAAAACATTATTCGGGGCATAGATTATTTATTATGGCTACTATTGTATCCGATAAAAATTCTAAATGTGCACTTATTTTGAGGGGGAGGAAGTAGTACTATTAGTTTGCAACTTATTACAGCTAAAAAATCTGTCTACATGAATCTTACTTTTTTTTTTGCGAATCACACCGTACAGACGCAGACGCTCACATACACGCACGCACACTTGCGCCTACAAACATACGTACGCAACCCTACCCCTATGAGCACCTCCGAAAGACTGGGCCGGCAAATCTTCCAAATTAACGAAGTCACCACAGGCGCCTCGCTATCGACGGGCACGTCGCCTACCACTGAAAGAATAGCGCCGGTTAAATCCTGAAATAAATCCAGAAAAATGCGAGCACCAGTGCCGAGTCGATGACTCGAATCCTGATGGGCTGGTTCAGAAAAAACCTTGCCAGCTGAGCTACAGCTCAGTTCGCTACATGAATCTTACTTTAGATTTTGCAATGTGTGTAATCTTTAGGCAAAAACTAGTGACGAGTTCCTGGCTCAGGGTTGACTGATCCCAAAGCGAATATAGCTGTAGGTGTGAACGTGTGTGTATGTTTATAGGTGGAGGGGAAAATGTATTATGTTTCCTATCCATTTCGGTTTGTGTTCCATTAACGTCACCACTTTTCTTCATCCCCTCGTCAATCTTAGAATCTTTATACTCCCGATCCTATTTTCGGCCACCATTGTTGGTCACCACTCAAACCTCACACATGCTCATGCACGCAGCCTCTCCATCTCCCTGCATCTGCATGTCTCATTTAGCCTCAGTCTTGTCCCAATTTTTTCCCCTTTCGGCTCGAAGAATCCCTCCCTCGTGCAATCAACAAATTCTTCGCTTCTGCACCCGCCCTCGTCGTCGTCGCCGCCGCACCTCGTGACGTCGCCGCCGCTGTTGCTGCGGTTGTTGTTCACGTCGCACTGCCTTTCGGATTTATTAACCGCCATTGTTGGCGCGTCGTCCTTGAGCTGACCGGATCGGAGGAGAGGAAGAAGGAGAAAGAAGCATGAGGCGAGGAGCGCTCGAAATCCAATGCTGTCCCTGAAGCTGAGGGCCATCCTGTTCCCCTTCCAGATGGAGCCTCGCCGCGAGGAGCTGCTTCATGAGCTCGGGGTACGCCATTAACGCATCATGCTCCGTCTCTGCAGCGATTCGCGCATGGCGGAGACCGATCGATGATGATCGAAACGCTCTTGAATCGAAATTGAATCGATCTCATATCTCTGCAGGAGATGTGGGACGAGATCGGGGAAGGCGAGGATGACCGGCGAGGGATGCTGCAAGCTCTGGAGGAGGAGTGCCTCAACGTCTACCGCGCCAAGGTCGACCAGGTGCGCCACCACAGGGCGCAGCTCAGGCGCGAGATCGCCGACTCCGTCGCGGAGGTCGCCGCCATCTGCGCCACCATCGGCGAGCCTCCGGCCACCGTGCAGACCGCCTGCTCCTCGCTGCAGGGCACGGGGAACCTCAGGGAGGAGCTCGGATCCATCTCGCCGGAGCTGGCGGAGATGCGGCGGCGGCGGGATGAGAGGCGGCGGCAGTTCTCCGACGTCACGGAGCGGGTCAACAGGATCCACCAGGAGATGAACTTCGCCGCCGGCGATGGCCGTGTCGTCGCCACCGACGGCTCCGACCTGACGCTGACTAAGCTCGAAGAACTCAGAGCGTACCTGCAGCACCTGCAATCTGAAAAGGTTCCCTTTTCATATCAGTTCCGTTCCTTCACATTTGATTTTTTTTTCCTTTTTTGAAAATAACTTCACATTTGACTTTTGAAATTAATTATGTGATCGAAGGAATTGATTCTTGTTATTTGATCTGAATTTATTTTGACAGGAAAGTCGCACGAGGAAGGTTGCAGAGCTCATGGCTTTGCTTCATTCTTCGTCTTTGGTTCTCGGCATGGATCCCAGAGAGATCAATGCCGCAGCCGTTCATGGTGGTCACGCCGCCGGCGACTTCAGCGACGCCGCGATCGCGAGGCTGGCGTCGGAGATCGAGAGGCTGAGAGAGATCAAACGGAGCCGAATGGACAAGGTGATCGAGCCTCCTCCCTTCCCTTCTGATATCAAACGGCTTCAAGATTGTTTGTTCCTGCTGTAACTGTAATAAGCCTGTAACTGCAACTGCCTGGTGTTGCACATCCATGGCAGCTGCAAGACCTGGTGGCCACCATGCTGGAGCTGTGGAACCTGATGGACACGCCGGCGGAGGAGCAGAGGAGGTTCCAGAGCGCCGCCTGCAACATCGCCGCGTCCGAGGACGAGATCACCGACCCCGGCGCGCTCTCCATGGCCTTCATAAGCAACGTCGGTTAGCTTTCTCTCTCATCGGCCGCCGCGGCGGCGGCCGGGGACCTTCTTCTTCCTCGCCGGTCGCCGGAGTTCTGACCCCTCGTCAAGGGGAGTGCAGGTGGAGGCGGAGGTGGTGAGGCTGGAGACACTCAAGGAGTGCCGGATGAAAGACCTCGTCGCCAAGAAGTACGACGAGCTCAAGGAGGTCCGCCGCCGCGCGCGCCTGCCGGAGGAGGACGACGGTGACGCCGTGGCCATGTTCGACGCCATCGACAGCGGTATGTTCGTTCGTTCGACGGTCGCCATGGATTTTGCAGTACAGTACCTGAAGCTTGACGACTCTGAACTTTTGTGTGTTGTTGCAGACGCTGAGCGAGCTCTGATCCTGGAACGGCTGGAGGTGCAGATCTCGGAGGCCAAGGACCTCGAGTTCAGCAGGAAGGACGTGCTCGAGAGGATGGACAAGTGGCAGTCAGCGCTCGAGGAAGAGTCATGGCTCGAGGAGTACAACCGAGTGCGTCCATCGATCAGATGATCAGGCTTCTGAATTCTTCGATTCCTGATAGATACTACAGTACCACCAAGAATTGTTCATCTTTGTTTGCTTGATTGAATTGCAGAACGAGAACAGATACAATGTGGGCAAAGGGACGCATCTGGTGCTGAAACGTGCCGAGAAAGCGCGATCCTTGGTCAGCAAAATGCCGGGTGAGCAAATGATCTGAAAACCTCTGAATTTTCGGTGTCGCTGAACTGAACATGATGGTTCTCGAAGAAAGAAATTGACGTACGTGTTTTATTTGATGAGTTGGTCAGCAATGGCGGAGGCTCTGACGACGAAGGTCATCGCTTGGGAGAAGGAGAGAGGCGTCAAGTTCGAGTACGATGGTGTACGCCTTGCTAAACCTATGGCACCCTCTGCCTCGCTGTTAATTCATCTTCCTCCCCAATTTAGCTTTAATCATTCTCCATGGCTGCTCGTGTTCAAAGCTTCCAAACAAGAGAAATATAATAAATGGAACGCAGGAGGTGCTTCTGGACACGCTGGAGGAGTACGGCAACGCGAGGAAGGAGAAGGAGCAGGAGCGGAAGAGGCAGAGGGACCAGAGGCGGTTGCAGGGCGCCGCGGCGGCGCCGGCGGCGGTGGAGCGGGACGTGTCGTCGCCGGTGGCCCGGCCGCCGCCGAAGAACATCAAGAACGTGACGAGGACGCTGTCCATGGGCGGCAGTAATGGCGGCGGTGGCAGCGCGAGGAAGACGACGACGGCGTCGTCGAGGCCGGGAACGCCGAGCTACCTCACAAAGTCGCCCATGTCGGCTCGCCGGGGCGGCAGCGACGAAGGCCAGATGATGGCGTCCGACTCCTTCGAGTGAGTGGGCTTGCTGTCTGGTGTAGCCTCTCCATGTCTTTCTGATGATCATTGGGAGAGGAGAGCTCAGCTTTGAAGCTCTGATATGATGACGATGGTAGTGAGCTGGAATCAGAAGCGTCTGTTGATCAGCATCTTTCTGAATCGTCTGTGAATGAATTCTAACTGTTTCCTGCACAGTTTGTTACAGTAGAGATTATAGAGCGAGTAGCATAGCATGGTCTTGTTACTATCTTATCTAGGATGTACAAAATTACAGCGATGTGATCTTTTCTGTAAGTTACTTGGTTAACAGAGTAGCATTCACGGGTCATTTCTGCAACAAAAATCGAAATCAGACTTGCAATTTGGTACTAAGCATGGTTTCTTCTGTCAAAAAAAACAAATCCTTCACTTGAAACAGGATCTCACAGCTAGTACGTCACTACTTGCAGAGATAATACTATATCTGATCTGATCATAGGCACTTGGGTTTTGGAAAAAAAAATTTAATGAAAATGACTATGTCCCTTACATATGACATGTGGATGTAGGCCTAGCTGGGCCTGGAAATATGGGAATCACAAAATTTTGAATTCGTGAGAATGTGTCACAAAAATGATTGCAAGTACGTTTCATAAAAAAAAATAATGGCAAGTTCGTGAAGGGCAGAGAATATTAATGGAATGGAGTTTATAAAAAATTCCGGTTGATACTACAAAATTGGAAAAGCAAAAAGGATGTATAGCCTAGTTCAGGCCCAAATTTATTAGGCCTAAGCACAAAAAATTGGGCCAGGCCCATGTACATTTTCGGCCAGGCCCATTTATAGTCCCGGGCTCAGCATCGCAAGCACGCGCACGAGCTCCATCACCCACGCCGGTCACAACTGCGGCAACTGCCACCGCACCGCCACCGCCGCCGCCGCGCCCCCCGCCGGCGTCGATCCGCGAGCAACGTCGCCTCCTCCTCCTCCGGCCATGACCTCCGCTCACTCGAAGCTCTACTCCGGTGAGCCACGCCAACCTCTCGCGTTCCGGTACTCCGCGCAACAGCATCGCTCTTGACTAACGCAAGCCGCCTTCGTGTGCTCCCTCGTACCGCCCGCCGCCGGCACGTGCAGATGACGTCAGCCTCGTCGTGGTCGTCGTCGACACGAACCCCTTCTTCTGGGCTACCGCCGCGCTCCCCTTCGCCGATTTCTTCGCCAACGTACGCAACCCTAACTCCCCTTCCTCTTCCATCTCTCAGCCAGCTTCGTGACTTCGTCGCGCGATTCTCGAATTTCGATTGCGAATTTTTGGCATAGATGGCGGTGTTGCTAGCTGTGCAATGATCCATTTGATTAGATTTTTGCATTTCCTCCTTGAAAAACTTGATGTAATGTCTATGTCTGCGCAGCTGGTCCACTTCGTGAACTCAATCTTGCTGCTGAACCACCTCAACCGTGTGGTTGTCATCGCCTCGGGAGTCAGCTCCTGTGCCTACATCTTTGATTCCAGCGATGCCAGCCCTGCTGGTGGTGTAGGCGTCGCGGCCACCTTTGACAAGGCAAGCCGCAGGGTGGAGGAGTTCATTGCACAGGATGCCCGCGCCACTGCAGCCAACAGTTCGGCTGCTTCTGCCAATGCCGCCGCGCTTCTGTCTGGGGCGTTGTCCCTTGCTATGTGTTGTATCCTGTGGTTTGAATTCCTTGTTTCTTTCACACCCGCCTATCTTATTTTGTGTTTGTGTTGCTTAACATGGAGGATGTATAGATATACAGAGGATTTTCCGGTCTGGGACTCGGCATCCACAACCTCGGGTGAGTACCTACCTGTTCTCATGTAGTTTTTTAGTAGGTAATGTTTGAGTCTTCATCCTTGCTACGGATTTAGCGCTTTGGAAAAAAAGAAGTATATATCAGTTAGGTAGAAAATTCCAATTGACAAAAAACAGATAAGGCACCCCGGCTTGTGATCAACAATATTCCTTTGCGTTTTCCATTAAATCGTTATAGTCAGTTATCTTACACCTAGATATTCTAATACCATTATAGTTGATACTAACATGAAATACAGATTTTGTGCCTGCAGGGTTCTCCAGATGGTCCTGAACAGTATGCGTTCAACTCCATCAAGACAGTTTTTTGAATTTTTCAGAATTTGATTTTCACTTGATCAAACACTTGTGCAGATATGTCGCAGTGATGAATTCAATATTTTCTGCTCAACGTTCCATGGTATTACATCGGTCACTTTACCCAATTTTTGTCTTATTGAGATTTATTGATCCTTTCATTTCACTGGACAATCACCATGTTATTACTTTCAAGTGTGGTGAATTTAGTGGGCTCAGAAGTAACAGTACATTGAGATTTTACTTTCAACCTTCATTTTAGCTAGTATGGCATAATGACTGAAAGATTTACAAATATCATAGGTTCCTATTGATTCATGTATTGTGGGAACCCAGGATTCTGCTTTCTTGCAGCAGGTAACTCCTTGTCCCTTGATGAAATTTAGTGATTAAATATTTATTTATCAACATGTTATGCTTCCACAACATTCTCTTGCTGACTAATTAATGGTGCTTCACTCTGCAGGCTTCATACATAACGGGAGGAGTTTATCTGAAGCCCCAAGAGCTAAATGGGTTGTTTCAGTATCTTGCTGTAAGTTATTCAGGCTCCTATTGCTTCTACTCATGTACTTCTCATATAACCTGATCTTTTACCTCTAGGATAGCTTGATGATGTATTCACAATCTTGTTATTATCCTTACATCAGAATAATCTTTTTATGGTCATATTTTGTGTGATTTTTGCATAATATAAAAATGTCTGAGCTTTGGAAGTTTTAGCACACAACACTGAAACCACCCTGTAAAAGGGAGATGGCATAATTACTGTGTCATTAAATACCAGCTGACATTTCTCTCTTAGTTTTTTTTCTGATGTAGAATTGCAAATCAAGGATCTTTAGCCTTTTGCATATTTTGCATATTATTTAACTGTTAAATGTCCTTAAGTGGTTTATGAATTTATTGTACATTTATGACCTTGAATTGGGATAAAATATTTGTTGATTGGTCGTTCTATATTAGGAGTTGCAAACGTTTTACAAATTTTTGGAAGATACTTAAATGAATCTGAGCAATAGGTCAGCACATGTCCAAGATATGAGCTCTACTTGTTACACAATGACAAATCTATTTCTTCACTTAACATTCTGCAATACCTGTCTACCAAGAATTTGTCATTTGAATTTCATATACTTTTCAAATAGGGTCCCTTTATTTATATACATGATCTTTGTGTAATCTTATTTCTATTTTAGAAGTTAATTAGTTTTCTCAAGCTCATTGAAACCTTTCAACAATACTGCAGGCCGTATTTGCAACAGATTTACACTCTAGAACATTTTTGCGGCTTCCTAAGACCCTTGGAGTGGATTTCCGTGCTTCGTATGTGCTTCTAAATTTCCTCTGTTAAGTAGATAGCCATTGCTTGCTTTTGTAAAAATACAGAATATGCTGATTCACATTAGCAAGTTATGGCTTCCTTTCTAAAAATATGTTCAGTTTGTCTAATACTGCTGAAAGTTCAATGCAATCAACGCTGTTTACTGATGTGCAGATGTTTCTGCCATAAGAAGACTATTGACATGGGATATGTCTGTTCAGTTTGTTTGTCAATTTTCTGCAAGAATCAGAAGAAGTGTTCAACCTGTGGGTAGGTCATGCATTCAAGCCTTTTCCCATCTCAAGAGCTCTTTTTTTTAAAAAAAAAAACGTTTTGGTTCGATGATTGTAAGCTTGTATGATGTTCTTGTTTCTGGACACAAGTCCCACAGTTTCTGTTTGAAAGTATGTGGTTTATTTTCTATGGTCGTGCATGGTTTTGTTCTCCTCTCCTTCCTCTCCATTTGACTTCCCGAACTTTGATCAGCATCAAATGTGCTGAGTTTGCTTCTTAGAAGAGAGAAGCAATCAAATACTTACCAAGTTTACTCCTAATTTCACTTTCCTACATGTGCATATTATGAAGTATACTTTGTCAACAAATTTATTTTTCAATACATCATGAGTGCTGCAAAATCAATGTTGTTTTACAAGAATCTAGTCATGCCATTTTTGTATAGTAAAGTTAATAAAATATTATGAAATTTGACTTTCGAAATTCTAATACATGCTTCAAAAGAAAGAGTACCAACCATATGCAGAATAGAAGCATACCAAAAAATTAATCAGGCATAGTTCTAATAAACCTACTACAAAAGTATGTTTGGCACATCAGTTTGTACTATTAGGAAACATATCAACCTACTACAAAAGTTAGTACTCATTCCCTCTGGTATCATTAAATCCGGATGGCTACCAAGACAGTGTGAAGTGATGGAGTTTAATTTGTTTGTTTTGATTGCAGGTCAGAATTCAGTCGTGTCATGCCTGATTTGAATTCCATGCCAGATCAAAGCAAGTAGTACTAGTTTTAACAGTGAGCCATCGACCAACATGCTTTGTTCAAATGTTTCTCCACAGGTTTGTTTCGGACAATCTTCTTGGATGGGCACCTTGAAGTGTTCAGCATTATGTTACCGTTTGATGATCATTTAACATAAATATGGGCGTCAATGAACAGATACATCCAACTTGCGCATACAGACCATTTCTTTGATCGATATGTAAATTATTTCAGTACCTGATATCAGTCTACACTTGTTTGTGATTTGCCCAGGACGGAGCGTACACCAGATTTTCCCATGTACGGCCGGTGATTTGGTACAAGTTGCTAAGTGATACTGCTTGCACTAATGAAAGAGAGAGTTCTGGTGCTGCAAATGAATTTTGGGGCAAATGTTCTCAGGGAGAAATACCCGTTTGTGACGATTTTTTGTCAAAGAATGAAAACAAAAAATACTAATGAAAATGCAATGATACGCTTGCACTAGTGGAAGAGATAATTTTGGTGCTTCATATGAATTTTGGGGCAAATGTTCACATGGAGAAATACCCGTGTGACCATTTTTTTTGTAAAAAAAACGGAATACTAATGAAAATGCCATGATACGGTTGCCCTTTCTGCTTTGATGACAAATGTTTGAGTCCATGGATAGCGAAGCATAACAAAAGAAACTGCTGCGTAATTTATCTCTAGCACAAACTGAGTTCATACTTTTTACAAGATATCGTAGTTTATTACGTTTGTCAAAATGTTCCTGCAAGCCTCACTAGACGTGGAAACAAAAAGGCCGAAAACAAAATACAACACAAGAAAAAGCACCCTGCATTCAGACCCCACGCTGACCTAGTTCTTCGGGCCCCCGGTGGTATCATCTTGCCAGGTTGCCTGCCATTGCTTGTCGTAGAACGTTGTCTCGTCTATTATTTTCTTCAGGTTGTCAAGATCCTCATTTTTCCTGACCAGCAGAACGCCAGCCACAGCAACAAACAGCAGGGTTTTGCAGAAGAAGTTGCCCATTTGGTCGACGAGCCCCACACCCGTCAAGCTGTCGACAAAGTAAGCCATGAAGAAGCCAACCATGGCGGCACGACCTGCATAGATGTATGCCAGGATGAGAAAAAAAAAACTGGGTATGTATGCTCGATCAGTTTAAATGACAGGAGGTGTGAATTACCATTCAGCTTCTCGGCCTCAGGAAGGTGGAACCTCTTCATCCAAGCCCACCATGGAATAATTGAAGTATCAAAGACAACGGCCTCGTCTGTATTAGTGGCCTCTGGATAATCCTCAAGCCATTTCCTCCTCCTGGCCTCTGGAGAAACATACAAAGAGGACATCAGTTAACTGCGCCATTCCCTAGGAGCTACATAGGTCAGTAAGATACATGACATTTGTAACACAGCAATGTTTCTTCCACTCTAGCAAACCAACAACTGTCCGAGTTTATGCATAGTTGGCAAGTATGTGCTGAATGTGCATGAACCTTTGTCCTAGGACCTAGGCAGCTCACACGAGCCAATGAAACCACACAAGTTATGCTAAAAATGCAGGCAAGTTCAGAATTTGAACGCTAACCCAAATTAGGATCAGCTGAAACTCTAGTGGACTGGAAATTAGGATCGAGCTGCCGAAAGGCTCTTAGGATTTATGGGCGTTAGACGTCTAGCTCATCAGGTTATAGCATAGTAAAGACATCTAAGCCTTCCCTTGCGAAGAGTTCAGCAGAGATTACAGCGAAGTACCCAATGAATTACTCATCAAGCACGGATTCAATCAGTGACAAAATGAACCGGAAGCTTTTCCCTCTCAATGGCAGAAATGCCTACTCATTATGCGTTCACCCAATCAGGCAAGCAAGCATTTCGGGGTTCCTCGTGAGAAATGCTAACAAATTCCATACCAAGATGGTTGGAGATTCACACAGTCCAGCATGTGAGTCGTCCACAGTTCGCTTAGCAACCACATGACAATATGACATGACCATCAAGGATAGGATGAGCATAGCAGAGAGTGGAAGGGAGCCAGAGCCTCACCGGCGTCGATGACGGCGTCCCAATCGACGGCGCCGCCCTTGTCGAACTTGCTGAGGTCCCAGGTGCCGTTGACCCACCTCGCGTCCCGGAACGCCGGCACGGGCGGCGGCGCGGCCTCGGCGGCCTTCACCGGAGCCTCGACGGCCTTGACGGCGGCCCCGTTGGAGGCCGCGGCGGGGGCAGGCTCCGCATCCGTCTCCCCAGCGGGCGGCGCGACCTCGACGGGCGCCTCCCCAGCGGCGGCGGCGCGCTCGAGGCGGCTCCCCCGGCGTCCGGCGCGGAGGCGCGGGAAGGGGAGGTGGTGGAGCTGGAGGTGGGGCTTGGCGCCGGCCTGCATGGGCCTGAGGGAGGCGGGGCGAGGTGAGAAGGTGGAGGTCGCCATGGCCATGGAGGAGTGGGGTTGGAGGTGGAGTGGGTGAGGCACTGAGCAGTGGCCCGTGAAGTAGATAGCGAGGAGAGGATAGTGTGCGGCGAGATGGCGGTGGGGCCCAGGGTGCAGGGCCTCCTCTTTTTGGTGACGTGGCGGCGTGGCGCTGACGTGGCTAGGTGTGTGGATGGGGTCTCGTCCTGGGCTGCCATTGGCCTGTGGTTGAGGCGGCAGCGTGGTGGTGGTGGACTGGACTGGTGGCCTTGGTGGGGTACTACTCGGCTGAGGGTTAAAATGCATTCAAAATTTCAAATGAATGAGCATTGAGCAGTAAGTAGTAGTATTTTGTAACAAATTACAACTGAATTCAAATGAATTGAGCTGCTAGAACTGAAGTTGGAATGTTGGATGGATGGGAGCTCAACTGGAAATACACAGCAAGAGGAAACAACAACCAAAGGTGGCGTCATGAATTATTGAATTCAACGATATATCATTCCTTCAATCCTACTCTCCCTGCAAACCTGTTATCTCACAAATCATTATCCCACCACGGTCCACCGCACTAGCGTTAAAACCATCCGACGTTAATCAATTAAACCAATCAGACATATAAGTCAATAATGTCTCCATCCTAATAGTTCACTGATGGCAAGGTGCTACCAGCCTAGCAGCAATACGGAATATGTCTTTTCGAGCTCTTTTACAACACACAATATTAGTGTGCGGTAGTACACAGTATAAATCAAATCTAACCATCCATTGATCAAGGTAAATGAGTACTTTCCACTCCTAATTCCATACCGCTTTGCTCCACCCATCCCTTCCGACGCCTGGTCAATGACCATCTCTCCCCGCATCTCCCCCACGGCGGTGCCCGTGCTCTCCTAGCGGCGACGTGGCGGCATCTCCACCCGACGATGCGGCGTTCCACCATGCGGTGCTCGTGCTCTCCCCCGCGACGGCATCTCCACTCGGTGAAGCGGCGTTCGACTAGGCGGCACCCGTGCTCTCCCCACGGCGAGACGCGATGGCATCTCCACCCGGTGGCGCCCGTGCTCTGCCCCATCCATTCTGAAGCCCGGTCAACAGCCATCTCCTCCTGTATCTCTCCCGCGGCGGCATGGCAGCATCTCCACACCACGACGCGACAACTCCCTTGGTAGTGCCCCTCCTCTCCACCATCGCGGCACACGTTGTCTCCCCGACTGCGGGCCTGATTTGTGGTCCGACAGCCACTTGTGCTCATCTCTTGCGACCGCATTTTGCGCCGGACAACGATCGTGGGCTCGCCAGCATGGCCTGCGCTGCGATCGTGCTGCTCCGGCTCCACTGGTTCGTGACCCAAGCCCTCAACACCTCAGACTCCCTGTCGTCAGTGAGGAAGGTATGTGAACAACCCAACAATGACACTATGTTCAGATCTAGATTTGGAAATTAGAAATCTTTTGATGCGCTTTTTCTACACAAATAACACTCTATGGTCATGGATTTGATTGACTAATTTGATTAATTGGCCTAATCTAAGTTGCAAAGATTAGTAATTTTACAAAGCCGTAGTTAGGGTAGTCTTATTTAGCATATCAAGTTGATTTGTCAGTATTAAAAATCAGTAGGAGGCTCGACATTTAGGTCTTCTGTAGAGCCTATGTCAATTGGTGTTGATGATTACAATTGTGTTTTACATCCCTCTTGATTGCTCGAATATACTTTGTCTGCTTTGTTTGTCCACTTAAAATTTTTTGTTTCTAACATATATTCTTGAGGTGCTTGATAGTTGTTTTTTTATTATTGCAGATTATGTCATGAAAAGGAAGTGATAATTTTTGTTATACTTTATTGCAGTAAAGCGAAATGGAAGCAGAACAGTACGCCAGTCTAGAGGAAATTGCAGAATATAATAGCGTTGTAAATCATACTTTTACAAGTGAGGAAGATTTCTATGAGTTTTACAATAAGTATGCATTGGATAAGGGGTTTAGTGTCAGGAAGGACCGTGTGAGATACAAGGATGGCACACAAGAGGTGATATGGAGGTGATATACATGCTCTTGTGAAGGATATAGATTGTTGAAGTATTTTGAAAGGAAGGATACAAAAAGGCAGCCACGTGCCCTCACTCGATGTGGATGTGCAGCTAGGCTTGACGTGGAAAGGATTGAAAGCAGTGGCATATCGTATGTCAAGGATTTTGTTGATGTCCATACTCATGCCCTTGCAAAACTACAGCACTCATTTGTTTGGCAATCACACTATGGGAGGGACTATGTAGAGCGCAACTCAGCATGTCCGCTATGCAGAGCGCAACCAGAAATAGCACATAACATCCAAGTTAAATGTTGTTACTCGAGGAAAGTGCGGGAGGGACTCACGAATTGAAGTTTCTAGAGCCAGCTCAGGATAGAGAAATGGAACCAGTCGGAATCGTTCTTCAATGGTGGCACAACATGGCCAATACGCAAGGGGTTCTGTGAAAAGGATTTCACTTTGTCATCCTATTTGTGGTGTGCGAAATATGGCTAGATAGAAATGCCAGAACCAAGGACGAAACCTGGAAATTTTCTTGAGAAGCAAAGAGCTAATGCAAATATTAGAGGATGGTAAATCCTGCATTTTTATCTTTTTATAGTTTTTACTTAAACCATTAATAGGAAAGAGAGATCGACTACAACACACTTGGAACATATTAAAGAGGAGGTGCGACTATGGGGTGCTTGAGGAGGATGTTCGAAGGCGCGTTATTTGTTTGGTGCACCATGTAAAGGTTAACCTTTGTACAATTTTTCTTTTTCCTTTTTCTATATTTGATCCGTTGAGATTCTATACTTATAACTTTGGTATATCAATAAAAATCCCCCAATTAGGTGTCGTTCGTTCAAAAAAAATCACATGTAACCTCAAGGGTGAAATCATCTTGATGTGTGACTCTAATATTAAAGAATAAAAAATCCTGAATGATCTGAATGCATAGTTATAAACCTAATAAAATGATGTTACAGCTACATTCTCTAAGTAATGATCCAAGCTAAGCAAAATTATGATTCTTTTATTGTTTCAATGTAGAAACATACAATCCAAAGGAGTAGGATGGTCTATACCCAATAGTTAGACTTTTATGCCTAAGCTGCCCTAAGAACATATGGCCGTTGTGTTCAGGTGTATTAACTATTTTTTTTATAAAACTATCATCGGTGGACCCATCATCACAATTCTTAATTGTTTTGTCAAATTGATTATTTATGGATTCACTACACACGTTCTCGATACGGTATCACAAATATTATTTGAACAAATGAAGGACCCGCGGATAGCCATGTTTGCATCACACGTCTTAGAAGAGGTATCCCCCAGTCTCTCACCAAACCCTTTCAGTTCTACACCCAAATCCTCCAACAATTATCATCATCCTTACAACACTTTAGAATCTTCCTGATTGGTTCATAGCATAGCAGAACGAAGTCTCTCTTACAAGTTGGCAAGCAAGTGTTTTTGAAAATTTATGTGTTGCTACATGTGTCATAAGAATGACTACCCTACATTATCTCTATCATTTTTCTGTTGAAAATAACATTGTATACTTAAGTGGCGTAGCTAGGATTTTGAACCTAAAACCCTAATACAATGCATAATATAAAAAATATATAAACTTAAATATTGTGAAGATTCAATGTACTCTTATAGAAATTTTTTTAAAAATAAAAACCATGTCATTGTTTTGTTTATACATCATGGAGATTCATTGTTGAGAGTAATGCATCAAAACACACAAGAGGATGTATGAAACTCACAAAGATTTGTGACCAGTAGAAGCTTATTTGCTATGTCATACTTGAGAAGTTTTTAGAAGATTGGAGAGCATGTATGAGTCATACTTATAATTGCCATGCTTCATGGAAAAGTATAGAATTATCTAGAAGTAGATCATTTTGGCAAGATAGAAATATCAACAAACAAGATAAACATGAGAGAAAGTTCTATATTTACATATTTTGTAAAGAAAAGTGTAGAAGATGGAAAATATGAGCTATATTGCCTCACCCCCAAGGTGGTTTTTTGGACAGGGGCGTAGCTACACACTTGTGTAGAAAGGATTTATCCCCCCTCCTCCCCGTACACACACCGACACCTATAGGCTATATTCGCTTTGGTGTATCTATTGCTACACATGTCTATTGTCCCAAATTCCAATAGTGAAAGCTTAATATATGCTTAGGAGAGTTGTGAAATTCCATTTTTAATTGCTCTATGTCTTGAGCAATCAAACAACACCATGAGTTGTTATACTACAAACTTTTCTTGTTTGTAGTTGGTTTTGTTGTACATGTGGACTACAGGGGTTGTAGCGGTTGCGGTAGCTGCAATGGGAGACAATCAATCTTTACCGTACACGCCCACTATTGATAATAGAAAACATTATTCGTAGTCTTATTAACATTTATTAATATGGTGTAATTAAATACTATTTTTTTAATAACCTGAGCTAAAAATATATACATGATTTCACCCATCACAAAATGTTGTACAAGAACTAAGATTCTAGATGATCACATGAGTACACTAAACCATTACTTAAATTTGCAGATCCATCGTACTTCTCAGGCCTCCACCACATTAACAAAACTTTTTTTTTTGAGGAAACCACATTAACAAAACTTCAGTAGCAGCAACATCATGCAAGGATTCTGAATAGAGCAAATTCCCTATATGACACAGGTAAAATGACCCACTTCCTTCCTTCACTAAAAAAATCAAACTTTCCTACTTGACACAAGTTCCAATAGCTTCCATTCCTAATACAATACTTCCATCCATTATGTCAGGGATTTCTATTATTGTAATTTTTCTTGTCTGTTTTGTCATTTGGATCAAAACATTTCTGATGGAGTAGTTTGAATAGCAAAATGTTCACTGTCGCTTTTGTTGGTGGCACTCACTCATCCGGTCATCCCGCATCCTGGCTCCCCGCGATTTCTCTCCGCCTGAACCTAGGGTGTGATTGGTTCGCTTCCAAAAGCTGCCAAGCCAAAACACATGCAAATCTATAACTTTTGGCATTCATTTGGTTGAAAGCTAATTTTTGTTGGCCAAAGTTCCTTCAACAAGTGCGAATGTTAAACCCTTCATATTTTGAGATCACTAGCTTCTGTATTTGGCATCAAATGATTCGGTGACATAATTGGGGCCATTATGTTTTGGGCTATCTATGGGTCACCTAAGTGTTTTGAAGCCTCACAACACCTATTTTTTTCGAGCCATTAGATCTAAAGTGAGTGGCTCATATTCCCCTATTCTCTCTCTCCCTTAACTTTATCTTCTTCTCTTCTTGCTCCCTTATCTTCTTCTTCCTCCCTCCCGACGGTGCTTCTTCCCCACGCCGCCGCCACAGCCGTCTAGCCCATCTCGCTAGCCTCTTCTGCCACCGCCCTCCCCTCCCCTGTTCGTCGACGCCCCGTTGCCTCCCGTCGTTGAGTTGACAACGCCCCAACACTAGCCCAACCGTCATCTCTTCCTGCCGGCCTTGCCGCGTTCACCCCGCCATCGATCCTCCTTCAACGGTGAGCAGTAACAGGCTCCCAACAACTCTGAAATGCTAACCCCAAACCATAACCTCGTCGGAGTTGGGAAAGAAAGGGAGTTGGGGGAGGGGAAAATTTTGGGTGCTAGGAGCCTCTAAAATACTCGGTGCTCTTTAGGCCCTCCATAGTAGAGAGTAATAATTGAATAATAAAACTACGGGGATCATCGTTCCAAATATAATTCTCTTTAGAAAATATAGTTTGTCTACTCCCTCTGTCCCCTTTTATTTGTCGCCGTTGGTGTGCGTGCCATAAGTTTGACTAGATTTGTAGAAAACACGTGCAACATTTAAATGTCCAAATATTTTTTTATAAAAAACTAGATCTAAATATCTATCTAATGATATTTATATTATATCATAAATTTTAACATATATTTTTATATAATTGACCGCATTGTTTTCTCGGGAAGTGAGAAAGACAGATATTTAGGGACGGAGGGAGTAGCTAATTCATGTGCCACTTGATGAGGGCTTCGCCCTTTGCACGCCGCAATTTGGTTGTAAGCTTTTTTGAAAGCCAACGAGAGTCCACGTGCTCGACGGCGCGGCTGGAGGCCTACGTTACGTCTATCGTCATGCCGCCGCCGACCCACGTTAGGCCTTATTCGTTTTGGCCTGGAATGTCATGGAATGAGCTCCAAACCACATAGAATATCTTGGTATGGAATCAATCCCAAACCACCCAAAATGTTTGTTCGGTTAGGCCTAGAAGGGTTTGAAATCCAGCATGGTTTGGCTCCGTTCCATGCCAAAAAGACCTAGTTTCGTTCCATGAGTCTGGCCTCATGGAACCAAATCCCATAGTTTGAGTGACATGTATGGAACCACTCAAACCATACATGGAACTGGCCCAGCTCGGAAATCAAACCTGAGCAACCAAACAAGGCCTTAGGCCTTATTCGTTTTGGCATGGAATGGCATGGAATGGGCTCCAAACCCCATGGAATATCTTGGCATGGAATCAATCCCAATCTACCCAAAATATTTGTTCGGTTAGGTATGAAAGAGTTTGAAACCCAGCATGGTTTGGTCCCGTTCCATGCCAAAAGGCCTATTTTATTCCATGAGTATGACCTCATGGAACTGCATAGAACTACTCAAACCATACATGGAACCATTCCAGCTTGGGAGCAATTACGGGGTTGCCGAACAAGCCCTTAGTGGACCATGGCTTACGTGTGGGAGCACAAATGTGTCGCCGGCCCGGTAAGCAAGAAGCAAATTGCAAAAACAAGCAAAGCCATCATCTCCCAGGCATCTCTCCATCAAACAGAACTGCAAATTCCGTTGCCACCGGCTAGAGTTCTGCTTCAAAAATCCCAAATCCAAACCCTCAGCTAGAAAAGTCTCTGCCAGTCCACACATCTGGCGGATGGATGCGTGCATCGAGTCATCAACAGCACAAGAACTTGGAGCACCTACCTTACATACTCGTATATCCTCATCCTGCTACCAACATCTCTATGTAACAAAACTATGTCCGTCTATGTGCCCACTGCACATGAATAGCGTACGTATGTATCCTCACCTTCACCTATCCTCGGTCAGAACTCAGACTCATAACTGCAAGATGAAACACCAATTAAAGGTGGCGTCATGAGTGAAAAGGATATACCATTCCTTCTATCCTACTCTACTCTCCCTGTAGACCTATTATCTCACAAATCATTATCCTACCACGGACCGCACTAGCGTTAAAACCATCCGACGTTGAGATGACTATAAATCAATCAAACCAATCAGCCATAAAAGTCAATGATGTCTCCATCCAGTTCACGATGGCAAGGTGCTACCAGCCTAGCAACAATACAGAACACGCCTTTTCAGAAAAAACACACACACACACAATTGTGTCGTCGGTGGGAATGGGAAGAAGCAAGACACGTGTGGAGAGCATCACGTGGAAATCCTACATGCACAAGCACAAACGTGACGACCATTCAGCAGCAACACATATCAATCAACCAGTGCAAATTCTTTTACCATCAGCAGAGTGTAGCGCCCGAAATTTAACCGTTGGCTACCAAAATGTCCACCAGTTTACATATCTACGGAATGCATCAGCGACACTAGAATAAGGATCACCTAGTTATATTTATGGACTAACAGCATGTTCGGCTGCTTGTAAACGGCTCGGCTGGTGGCTGGGCTGATCAGCCGCTGGTGCAGCTGCTGGAATCAGCTGAACCAGCCGCTGGAGCTGAATCAGCCGCAGCCCCACAAGCCCCCACCCACAGCCCCATTGGAAACCGGTTGGATATCTTTTTTTTTTTCAGCCGCTCAGTAGTTCGGTTGAGCTGGACTGCCGAACGGCTGGGCTTATCAGCCAATTCAGCCTAGCTATTTACAAGCAGCCGAACGGGGCCTAAACCATTTGTAAGGCAGATTCGACCTTGGCTGCTACCAAGATCATGATGTTTCCCTCGTTTCCTTGTGTGCTAAGTTGACCCGGCCCATTTGACCATCTTATAGTTCGTTGTATGTTAAGTACTGCTAAGTGTAAATCTTGTGGGCTTTGATTGAGCCCTGGGACTTTTGAGCAGGACTTTTTTTTCACGATTAGTCCACGGAAGGTTAGGTACATTGTATATTGTGGTACTTTTTTTTTTTTGGGGGGGGGGGGGGGGGGGGTCCAACATCCCTCTCTCTACACACACATTACACTCTAATCGGAACGAGACTTTCCGTATATCGGTGGATGTTGAAGATGAAGAGATTCTTCCACGTTCTTGCCCTACGACCCTGGTATTTCATTCGATCCATCTTATACTTAGCCGTAATCTTTGAGGTAGCCATGTCGAAGATGTTGATGCTGTAGCCTGTCGACAGCATTATTCGGTCACCAGGAAGAAAAGCCACAGGGTGGAAAAGACCAGAGAGTCGGACGATGCAACGCTGCTCCCAGTATAGGCCTTGCCCCTCATCCTGAATCGGCATTGTCCAAATGATCACGGTTTCCTCACTGGTAAGTTCGCCCACGCATAGCTCCCCATGTAGTTCATCCAACGAAAAGGAATTGGGGAACACAGGGTCGACTGAATCAGGCAGCATGGTGATGCCAAATTTCTCGTCCGCCAGGCTAAGGTGGAGAAGACCCCATGGAGGGTGCTTATCATGGTTTCCATCAACGCGCCAATACAAGAACCCATTGACCGTCACAGCGGTATGCCAATTGGCAGCAGGGTATGGAAGATGGTCCATGATTTCCCTCCAAGCGCCGCCACAATTGCCTGAGACGGTGAACACCTCCATCCCCATGTCTGTCCCCATTGTTGTGTCATGATCCATCGACCGGTAGAAGGCGCGGACTACCTTGTACTCGCCTGATCGCGAGTCTCGGCCCAGGCCGGCGCAGCAGCAGCGGGCCGCCTCGCCTCGCGTCAGCTTACAGCTGCGGCCGCTGTCCGGCAGCGTGATGCTTTCCCTGGTGGCCGGGTTGAAGAGGTAGAGCTTGGTGTCCGTGGGAGCAAGCACCAGGCCATCGCAGTGAGCAAAGTAGCGTGCGGACCTGAGCGCGCTGCCAAAGTCCTTGGCGTGCATGAAAGTCGCCATCCGAGCACCCTGCTGCCATTGGTAGAAGCTGATGTTGTTGGAGAAGGTGGTCGGCCAGTCCTCGTACGGGATGACACTGTCCAGTGTGTGTGGGGTGACGACCAAGGTTGGGTTCTGCTCACATCTGGCGGCCGAGCACTGGAGGTGCGCCCGGACGAACAAGGGGTCCGTGACCACGGCTCGCCACGCTTTGCAGACCGCCTTGCACCGCAGGAGGGACTTGACAGGCAGCCGGACCAGGATGTCCATCAGAATCTCGTTCGAGAGCTCAGGGATGGGCTCTGCTGGTGTGCTCGTCTTCGTCTTCGTCTTCCTCATCCTCTTATTGCTCCTCGCCTGCAGATCCATGGTGTACATGCAGTAAACAAAGAATGATTTCAGGATTACATATGTAAGATCGATATATATACACGCTTCGACGCTCCAATTCGAAGCGGACACGGGCTCTGTTTCTGTGTCGGAGTCGAGCATCACGACAGCCCACACGGAAAGAAATGTTTTTTAATCCCTCCCCGAACAACAATAACAGCGGTAATAACAGTACTAATAACAACTGAGATGAGATTAAACCAAAGAAGAGTAGCAATCGATTGATATTCTAGAGGACGGGTGATTCCGAACTTACAGCATGGGTAAGGGGATGAGTGACGCAGCGCTCTAGTGTTACGCCACCACCTGTGGCGGAGGTCCCGCGGCGAGACCGCGCACCACCGAGCGGAACAAGCTCGGCCATCGGAGTTCCGACCACCGTGCACCTCCGTCGTCAACAGGTCCGGCGACCTCGGGCCGGCCACCCGCCCACAGCCGCCGGCCGGCCGGCCGGAGCACCGAGGGCCAAGGAGGGGCGACGCGCTCTAATTTTCGGCCACCGCCTCCGTGCACTCCTCCGGTAGTCCGGCCGCCGGAGCTATCCGGCCGGGGAGCGGCCGGGCGTACCCTAGATCTGGCCAGGGTTGGCAACGGCAAACCTCGCCCGTCCTGTAGTCTGGGACGGAACAGTCACGGAGCTGAATAAAAGAAGTGAGGGGAATGGGACGGAGGCGCGGTCCGGCCTGGTCAGCTCATGCCGAAGGCCCAGCAAACATGCGCCTTGTGTGTGTGTGTGTGTGTGAAAACAAAGACAACAACTCAAGAGGAAAAACAAAGACAAATGTGTTGCCAGCCCGGTAAGCAAGAAGCAAATAGTAGCCAAAAAGCCCAGCAAGCCATCCGAATTCCAACCCTCATCAGGTACAAAAAAAAAACCTGTTTGCCAGTTTACGCATCTGCGAATGGATATGCGTGCATCAACAGTACCACCAGAACCTTAGGAGCACCTACCTACATACTCGTATATCATCATCCTGTTACCAACATCTCTACGTAACAAAACTATGTCCGTCTATGTGCGCACTGCACATGAATAATACGTATATATATCCTCTCCTTCACCCCCATCCTCGGTCCGAACTCAGAACCAGAACAAAACCTGTGACTGACTGTACTCGTAGTCGTAGTCCCGGCGTGTGTGGGCAAAAAGGTGCGCCATGCAGCGGCGACGGTCATCACGGGCAGGAGTTGGAGCGCTTGAGGCAGGGCGCCCGGAAGCGGGAGTGGCCGTCGTCCTCGAGCGCGATGATCCGCAGGTGGGAGGGGTCGTCCAGGAGCATCTTGGCCACCAGGTAGCCGGCCACGGACCACGTCTGGAACTTGCGCGCCTGCTTCCCCACGTACCGCCCCGCCTTGCCGTCGTAGTACTCGGGGAAGTCGTCCTTCGCCAGCCGCCGTTCCATCATCTCCATCGCCCTCCGAGCCAGGTGCGGGCGCCCCAGCTTCACGCTCACCGCCACCAGCAGCCACAGCAGCACTGAACAGGCAAGTCGCATAAAAAAGGATGCTGATGCAGGGTGAAAAACGTATGGGTAAAACTATAGAATGTACGGTACAGGTCAATTTGCCAAACAAAAGGTCGGTTCATATTTGCAAACTGCAGCCTGTTCTAAACTTCTAATCAATGACAGCCTTCGGTTTCTACATATTATCTTTTTTTTTTTTTTACTAAAGCAGATCACACATGTACACATTTGCTAATCCAAAGATGAAATTCCCACATCACATACAGATCAAGAGCATACTGTGAAAATACGTTCAAATTGGCAAATAACTTATGTCATCTATTTACACGATTTGAGAGTGAATAAGCCACTGAACCGCATCATCTACAACAAATTTCAGGGCCACCAACAGGCACAGACGCAGAGTAGCACTGTGCAAGCTCCACCCACGGGCAACAAACATAGAGGTATCCATGCCATATAAAAAGGATGCTGATGCAGGGTCAGTATTGTAGATAATAATTTTCCCAAAAAAAAAAAAAGACGGTTCATCTTCACGAACTCTAGCTGGCTTTGTTCCAGTCAAGGATAGCTTATGGTCTCTATATATGCCATCTTTTCTACCAGAAGTTTGTCAGTATAATATGCAAGCACAGATTTCCGGATCCAAAAATGAAGTTTATCTTGGTAACCCAAGCTCAGTATTATCAATTTTCCAAACCTAAAAGATCGACAAATAACAAACCACATATGTTTATCAGATCTGAAAATGTAACTACTTATTACTCCCTAAATTATGTAATGCCTAACAAACTAATATGCCTGTCATGATGTCCAATAACACAATGCAGTACTATATATAGTTTCCAAAGCATGCTCACCTGGCCATGAGCCTCCATTGTGGTAACTCCACCTGGTGTTCTTTGGGTCGCATCCAGTGACTATCTGCCATTCCTGATTTTCCATAGCAGGGTAACAGATCTTGAGTGGCATCACTCCGATGAGTTCTTCCCAGCGCTCCTCCACAAGATCCAGTATAGCTTCAGCCTGTTCCCCAGTAGCTAGCGACGACAGAATTGCAATGAAGTTGCCCAAGCAAAACCAGCGGAAATCCATCCTCGCAGGACTAACATTGCCAATGAAGTATCCACCACGGCCAGGCATGAAGTCAAATATCCAATCAGGTATTGATTCAGGTATCACATTGAACTTGTTCAAAGCTGTCTGCGAGTATTCTTCAGTCTTGTAGCGATATATGTCATTGAGTCTTTGGAAGTCAAGCCAATAGTAGCTGTGTAGATGGTAGCTCAAAGCTTTGATTCGTTTCGTGATGTGGCTCACAAAGTCAGCATCAGAATCTTGTTTCAACATACTTAGCGCACACCTCATGGCCATGAAAAAGAGAGCCTGGATTTCAATTGGATAGCCATATATACCCTGCAAGGATTCAGTCGATAGTTTAGTAAACAAGATACAGGATAAAGCATGGACAAAGTTTCAAGAAAATCATTAGTAACTTGTCATCCCCAAGATCAAAGGGCATCAAAATGATTAGTACTTTTCAAACTGATTCTCTACAGGATGAATATGTAGCAATTAGGCAGCAAACTACAGGGAACTAAGATAAACTATTTGCAACCTATCTTCAATAAGAACAAAGCATGGGTTCAAACTAAAAGGAAACTAGACCTCAAACAAGAAGCATAACAATTTGACCACATGTTGACTGAGCATAAAGTACAATGCTGCTGTTCACAACTAAATAACGTTCCGAAACAATGCACTATTTTGTAGCATTCTTAATGTTCATAATTCTCTTGTGTTTCAGGTATTTGAACATGATCTTAGCAGTTAAAAAAACATCCTACAAATATGATTCCTTCTATAAGACCCATATGGAAAAACCTCTGAAGTATCAATATATTATGAGGTACCAAGAGCAGTCTGAATTCTGATTGACATCAAAGGATACATTAGAATAGTAACATTCTAGAAAACTGAAACATGAGGTGTTTGTCAACTATAATAAGGAAAAACATTAGTAAGCTGAGCAGCCTACCATTCTTCGGTCTATCATGGAGCAGCCATCGGCACAAAGCAAGGCGGGTGAGGTATCACATCCCTCTGAGAGACACAGCCTGAGAATAAGGTGCATGGCCCTTTGGCAGTTGGGGCTTTCAGCAAGAGAATTGTCCCCTGTCAATCTGGTGTAAGCACGAAGAAGAATAATCCACCATAAGCCAGAATCTACAGGAGCAACTCTCCCAATTGCAGTCTCACCAAAATCAGCCAGTAAACTTTCTGTTTTCTGGGTAGGGTTGCGATGGTGCACCTTAAAGCTTGCAGGCATCACACCCTGACCAAGCTTAAAGAGGTCAACCATTTTTTCTCTTGACTGAAGGCGGGCAGTTTCTACCAGAAAGTTCTTGACTATCAAGTGTTCTCCTTTCATCAGAAAAGCCAATGCACTAGGAATAAAATCCCTCATGAAAACCTGTCCCAGGATATGACAAAAAACATAAATTATTTCTGCTCGTATTGTATGCTTACAAAGAGATGTATCATGATTCATGCATGAGACAGTTATCATAACCACTTTTTTGCAGGAAGCCAATAGTTCTCCACATAAATATGTTGGATACAAAATAAGCAGTAGTAGACAAAAGCTATCAGGGGAAAATCTTCAAAGCTGACAACAGTATGAATACTTCACTGGAAACAGCAAAAGTCACCTGGTCATAGTTGAGTGCCGCTCCCTGAGACTTGTCTATTGCAGCAACAGTCCCAATTGGCTGGCCTCTGAAGTAAACTATTGACCTTTTGAGGGCTTCCCAAGCAGCATCTGCAATTGCATGCCTGTGTGAGGCATTAGTATCTGTAGGGGTTTCTTCATGGAGTGAACACTGTGATCCTCCTCCCGGGCTTTTGGAGACCTCAAGGGTCTGTAGCAGACGACGAGGATACGAATCATTGAGTTCCATGTCAGATAAGGTCACAACACATGATCTGTGCCGCTCAATGTGGTGCATCCTTGTCCTCTTCTCAAGTTTTGGGGAATCGTGGTTAGCATCTTCTGTCATTTCTGTAATCTCACTTGGGATTGGGATCTTTAACTTGGGAGGAGGTTCAGCACAAAGTACCATCTCTCCTGTTCACTTGCTTCTGAAAGAGAAAGCTCTGGTAGCTAACTCGCTATAAATGGCAAACATAGGAGTTAGCATATAGAGGACAGCACTCTAATGTTGAAATCAAAGCACTACATAGGACAGCACTCTAATGTTTACATTGAAACCCATGCAGCTAGTTTTTTCTTAACCCTGAAGCTTCGGCAGTTCTGTACTTCTGTTAACTCTTGTGTTCATACACTCAGAAATTTCAATGGTAAATGCAGGCTACTGGGTTCTAGATTATTCATTCCTATTCCACAAAGAATGATCAGCTACTGAAAATAGTATGAGACTTGCATACCCAAATTGCTGTACATAGTCCTTGCATGGTGAAAATAGCATGACCATCAAGCTAATACTACAAAAACAACTAGGGGTCAAAACAAAAGAACATGATGTTGCATTTCAGTCTAGTTATCCTCATGCAAACTTTAAAAACACGGGGAGACAGTCCACCAAACAAATTATATTAAATATAAATAACATCACAAGCAATTTACTCAAACAAAACATTTACACCTACGTTTAAACAAAAATCAACTCATGGTCATGTGATTTTAATGGCAAATGCAGCATACTCTATTCCATATACTGTTTGGTTACTGGAAATATTTCCCAAGTTCCATGCCTACAATTGTTATACCTAGGTCCTCACATGGGTAAATAATGCCTCAAAGCTGTTAATACAACAACCAGTACATCTTGTTCATACGCTATATGGCTGACACAGTCACACAGAAGAACATGACGTTGCATTTATATCTAATTATAAGTATGCAAATCTCGGTAAACACAGAAGGAAAGCACATTGTACCCGTTTGACCAAATTTAGAATAACACTAAAAGCAAATTCAATCAGATGAAACTTTTACGGCTTCTTAAATTAAAAAGCCATCGAATCAATCCACCTTCCGACCTTTGACATGAAGTCCTAATAAACTAGGAAATGGCAAACAAAATGTTGCAGCAGAACAACCAGTAGACCTCCCTGTAATCTCAGCCAGTCGTAATCCAAAATTAACCCCGAATTTATGCGCCCAAATGCAAAGCAGCAGATAGACCAACAAAATTTTGGAGGAAAACGAACGGGGTAGGTCGGTAGGATACTGAATTGCGGTCGGAACCAAACGCTTCCTAATAAGCAACAATAGCGAGATCGCAACTTCATAACACGACTCAGAACTGAACAAAACAAGTCTCCCCTGGTATCAAATCAGAACAGCACTCGAAAATCACAAACAAACACGTAAAATTAGGATGCTGCTCGAACAATAAAAAAACGGCCACGATTCAAAGGGGCTTCAAAATGTACTATCAAAACAGACAGAAAATCCCCGTGAAAAAAAAGTTTCCCAACAAATCGACAGACGCTGCTGATTTGGGAGCAGAGAAGCGCACCTCCTACAGCCCGTTCCGCTTCGAGAAGGAAGCTCGATCGAGCTTCTAGAAGCTTCCCCCGCCAGGCGCCAGCTCCCACCGCATTTCCGAAAACCACAGCAAAACAAATCGCAAGAAAAAAAATCCTGGAAAAAAAAGGCTTCCCAGCAAATCGCAAGTCGCCACAGATTTTGGAGCAGAAAGACGCAGGTGCGGCTCGATACGGCCTCGAATCGCAACTCGTAGAGCCCGCTCCGCTTCGAGGAGGCCGCCCGATCGAGTTTCTAAAGCTTCCCCCAGCGATTTCCAACCTGCATTCCCGGAAACCACCGCAAAACCCCGCAAAACCACCCAAAAAATTACCCCAAACGAGAAGGTCGGAACGCGGGAGCGGCACATCAGGGATTAGGAAGAGGAACAGGACGGTTTGGGGCGAGCGAGCAGGGAGACCGGTCGGGGAGACGAGGCCGCTCACCTTGAGCTCCTTCCTCCAGAAGAGGCGTCCCTGCTCCCGAGAGGTTGTCAGGGGAAGGAAGGAGGCGGAGGAGCGAGTGGGAAAAAGGCGGTGCGGCGGGGCTGTGTGCATTTATAGCAGGTAGGCACCACCCTTCTTCTCTCGCGCTTCTCATCCACTAGTGTCTCTAGATAGATGGGCTGGACAGCGGGCTAGACACTGGGCCTATCTGACGGGTCGGCCCAATATCTTCGATTGGAGTTTCTGGGCCGCATATTTCTCAGCTAGAGAAGCTTCGAATTTTGATGCCGGCATTCAGTTCAGGCATTTGTGGAGACTGGATTTTCTCAAAAAAAAATAAAGGTGAGTTTAGATTGGGAGAGAAAACACTGTAGATCGTGCTGGGAAGCGTGTTTTGTGAGTGGGAGGGATATGATGAATAGGGCAAAGTTGGATAAATAGTGTTTTTTTTGGAGAAGTTGGGTGAGCTAAACTCATGTGGAGGCTGGAGAGGATGCTTGCTGGGGTGGTCCCGTGCACCGTGCTATGCTAATATGCTATGCTTCGGCGTTCTGTGTTCTTCACGAAGAGGAGGAAGAGAGCAAATGATGGATGCCGTAGTTCAGAGTATCCACGCCGTTCGTTGACCCGAGGGCGTAACGAGCGGCTGTCCAACTCGTCTATATATGTGCCGTATGAAGCAAGGATCAAACCATAAAGATGGCTAGGTTCTTTACTCTTATCAGTTAATCGTAGTGCTGAGATTGGGTCTAACAAGTGCATTAGGCGTACACCTCTCTAGTCTCTAAGCCTACACTGAATCTACAAATTAAAAAGCTAGCTTGGTCAGCTGGACACAGCTCTAGCGTCATCAGGAGCACTGCCGTGACTTTGCCTTAATACGGCCTGTAGCAGCCTCTGCGATCATGGCGGGTAGGATATCTCCGGTGGTCACGGGGCGGTCCATCTTCACAGTGCCATGGCGAGTAGTCCCGGCTTGCTGCAATGCCGTGTGGGGAGCTCGGCCACGTCGGGCCGCCAGTATGTGGAGAGCTCAGCAGCCTTGCGCCAGAATGGTGGTGATGATGAGGGGAGCTCGGCAGCCTTGGGCCAGGGTGGCAGATCCTTGATGGTGGTTGCTCTCTATTGCCTGAAAGAACCTCCTGCAGCAGTTACAACGAGCAGTGCATTCATCAGGACACGATTGCAACATCATTCACGATTGCAACATCATTCGGACAGACTTTAGAAACAGTTCGATTGCGCGTAGAGAGTGTTTTCCGGTTTCATGGAAAATTGGCAATCTATCAGATGCCTTGTGCCAGATACCAGATAGGAGGCAAGAATTCTGAGGTGTCACAAACTGGGAACTGGTTTTGGACACCACCAAGTGATTAGATTAGACTTTAGAGTTGAAAAGAAAATCAACTAGATTAGGACTGTCTTTGTAAAAGATGCAATCTCAAAACTTGCGATTACCACCTACACTACGCGTCTAAGCTTAAGTGCTTAACCCAGTACCTGACTATATAAGCTGGACTGCAACAGTGATACAATGTCCATATAGCATCCTAGTTTAACGCAGCAACACGAACAGAATGCAAGAGATAATGGAGATAACCTGTAAAAGTTGATGTGCACTTTGAACTTGCGAAGAACCACCCTTGATCACAACTAGAACCTCATCTGGATGATCTCCCATTTCCTCAAGAACCACAACTGCCCCACTAACAGATCGAATAAATTCAATGTTTTCTCCCTGCAAGCCAATTATCTCTTCAGCATATGGTAGAGGGATCTTCATTGTCTGTGTAACCTGAAAGCCAAAATTATATGTGAGAGCAAGGTCTGAAGAAGCGTGATTGTTGGAAACATTAAGCCTACAGCTTACATTTACTGAAAAGGAAAATGACATGGAAAAGATTAAATTCAAAAGAAAATGGGCATAACAGCTGCAGTTTTAACTGAAAAAGACATACAAGATGACAAAATATTTCAGCTGTAGCTACAGGGTACAGCACAATACCTGTTTTATTAACGTGTCATGAAAAGATGGATAACATCCATACGAGAATATATTGCCTTTTGGATTATCATGACACAGCTGATCATAAACAAAAACACATGGAAAATATCAAATCCAAAGAAGACTGGGTATAACAGTTGAAATTCAATGCAATCAAGTAAGCAAGTTGACAAAACATTTAGCATAAGACCTGCATCATCGAGGAATCAGCTCCATGGCTGACATTCGGTGAGTAAGGGTCACAGAAAGATGGATCGTGTCCATACAATAGTCTACTGTCTATTGGGTTACCATAACTTTGCTGATCAGATAACCAAAAGTCCTGGTGCAGTGCAAGAGGATAATCATCAATAAACTGATTACTATCTAATGGCTGAGCTATGTCTTGGTTCTGCAATGAGAAAAATAAACATCAATTCATCAGAATACTAAATGATTCTAAAATGTCTATGCAAAAGAGTGCAGGCAAAGTATACCAAGATTACCTTCCTTTCAAATAAATGAAGCACGCCATGATCAACTAGAAACTTCCGGAGAACTCCAAGCACTGATTTTAGGCCATTGTGAACCTCTAGATAAGCACCATGTATCTCCACAATCATTTCATCTACTGATTCACAACTCAATAGCACATCTAGAAGAACATATGGAGCAGGAAATGTTATATATGGACTTTTATCTTAACATAAAATTTGATTGCAACGGAAAATAGAACATGTTCTCGAGAATGGAACTCAAACTCAGTCGTTTATAACAACGCTTAACCAGATAAAAAAAACAGCGTTTAAAACTAGGGTCAAACCAAATAAACTGATTAGTATCTACCAATGGAATTTAGTATCTTGTACAAACAAATAAATTAAGAGACAAGTAACAATCCTTTCTCTTTCCAATTTTCACTTGTGAAGCAGGAGATATTCAGGTGGATAGAGCTAGTACAAGTTCTGGGACATGGTTGGTACTACTTTTCCTGAGAAAAAGTCGGGTGCTAAAAAAAGCTACAAAAAAAGGGTATATCAGATTGTATAAGGCCTTAACGCACATAAATTGGGTTACAATTCACATTATTTTGTCCAATATCCCAAGAGTGAGGTAACATTTTCATGCCATAGGTAGCAAAAAGGAAACACTAAACTAATACTAGTTAGACTGCACGTATTGCATGATTGCATCTAACCAACCACTAATGCATACAATCTATAACTGAATGCTTTTGATGTTGATGAAGGTAATTAATAACATACCTTCATCTATAATCCTTATGGTAGCACCAGTACTTTCTTGAATTGAATTAATTGTGACTCCTTCCTTGCCAATTAAGTGGACAGCTTGTGCAGCTGGAATTAATAATCTAACAGAACATTTTTTTGGTACAACAGAAGATAAAGTTCCATCAGAATTGGTCTCTTCTATCTTGGTTATATGCTCAAATATCTTAATTGCAGCATTCATAGCAGGTGACAGCTCTGCTTCAACTACTTCTCTTGCAGATACCAAAACCTAAAGAAAGGGAAGAAAATAAATAGAAGGGCGTCATTTTTCAAATCCTGATATGTACCATACCACCTGTAAATGTTACATTAGTTTTCTAAGTAGTACCATTTAATACACAGTTAAGATTTTTCCTCGAATACTTGCAACAAAGAATGAGAATGGAACAGGAATTTTATATCAATAAATCTAGGCTCTAGCTTGAACTAACATTTCTACTGACAAATCATAACTTTTTAGATCAAGTAACTCAGGACTCTACCAAACATCAACATAGGATAAGGTTTCTACAATGGGTCAAATCATATAATGACATGTAAATAAACCAAGATGCACCAGTAACATGATTAATTACGCAATTACAACATAGGAGTATCCGGCAAACATGTGTGCGCAACTTGTTAGCATTTAAATATCGAGATGCAACAGTAACATGACTAATTACACAATTACAGCGTATCTTCATTTAAATATATATTCCCTAACCAAGCCAAGGTTCAGAATTTTACACTCCCACCAATATCATCATCTCCTATTCATAAGACAGATGATTGTCTCTAAACCGCAGCAGCGCATTGTAACGTAAAACTTTTTTTCTGGTGGAAGTAGGGTAACGCAAATATTGAAGTGTCAAGTTCTGAAGTCCAGGAGTAACTTTATTTGAAAATTGAAATCCGTCCAACCAACATCAATGCTACACAAATTGCTGAACACACCAGGCATGGTTGATATCTCTAGTATTTACAAATCAGCACGATTCCAGCATAAATCCAGTGTCATATTAAGCAATGGAACAAGCCGATCGAACAACACTTCGCCTGGCACAGCAGCTACAACATCGACGCCGTCCACAAATCATGAGCCATAAAAGCCCATAACAACAGAGCTCGACGGCGAACCAAAATTTGCGGTGGGGACAGGAACCGAGGGTCTTACAATCCGGTTGGCGGCGCCGCGCTCGGCGTCGAGGACGTGGACGCGGGCACGGGTCTCGTCGCAGATGCGCTTGACGATGCCACCGCCGCGCCCGATGATGCAGCCGACCTTGTCCGCGGGCACCACCAACCGGAACACGCTCATGCCGGGCCACCCGGGCCACCGCTGCGTCGCCTCCTCCCCATCTCCCTTCCTCTCCAGCACCTTCGTCTGTGCCGGCCGTGGCGTCGGCTCGGCCGCGGCGGGGGAAGGGTCCGGCGGCTCGACCGCCGGCGACGGGCGGTTCGGCTCCGGCTCCGAGTCAGAGGATGGGACCCATGGCTCTACCTCCTCCGGATCCTCCTCCTCCTCCTCGAAGCTAGCTTCCGTAATGCCGTCGATCGCAGGCTCCAGCTCCTCCTCCGGCGGCGGCGGCGGCGGTGGCATGGCGGAGGGTTTCGGGACGCGGCGGAGGGGAGCGAGTGTTTCGAGGTTTGGTTTGGTTGAGCCAGCCGCAGCCGCAGGCCGCAGCACAAGAAGTCGAGGAGTCGTGCCTAGTTGCACACGTGTCAGACAGTGGTTAGCTCACAAAGTCACATGATTTGCTTATTTCGGACCATTTATGTCCTTTCGCTCGCTCCATCCCAATTTATAAGCTGTTACTTTTTTTTTCCTTCAACTTTAACTATTCGTTCCGTTCAAAATTATAAAAAACATTAATTTTTTATTATGACTTCCTTTAACAATAGATATTCTTTAGAATAACTTAAATTTGACTATATTTGTACAAATTTTTTAAATAAGACAAGTGATCAAAATTGAGATAAAAAGAGTTAAACAACTTATAAATTAGGATAGAGGTAATATTAATTAAAGAAGACGAGTTTCAATATTGTGGTCATGGAGGATTGGAGGTGTTGGACAAAACGTGGTTGGGGAAACGTGAGCGAATTACTTACTTTCCAACATTTTGTCCTGAGTCTCTTTGGCCTCATACGTGAAAAAATATATCAGAGCTATAATCATTTTCTTTACAGCACATGTGAGAGAATTCAAAATTTTCAAATTAATTTTCCTGTCCTAAAAAGAATATAACTCTTACTTTCGAATGAAACAATTTCAAATTTGATAAATTTATATAAATAATATTAACATTTATAGTATAAAATAAATATTAGTATATTCCATACTATATCTTTTAGTTTACAATGTTCGTACTAATGCCTTGTTCAGATTTCAAACTAATCACTATTCATTTTAACTTTTTAATATTCAACTATTCCTCTCTCACATAAAACACGCTTCTCAGAACTTAGCTATAATATTTTTCTAAAGCTACAATGTTTTTTTCTATAATCCAAACACACCCTAAACAGCCCGGAAGATGCACTCATTTTTCGCTCGACTCAAGTCGTTTTCTTTTTAAAAAAGGTTCTGTACATCCGAGCCCATCAAGCCCCGTTCTTGTGCAATCGCTTTGCACTCAACTCTTTAAGTACACACACTGGCGAACACAACAAACTGTAGAGCACGGCACGACGAACTCGTTCCATCAACAGCGAACACGGAAGTCGAAAGTTCTCCTAGCTACCTAGGATAGAACCAAGAACAAATTAAACGAAAGAATCGTGTCATCCTCATCTGGCGATCATCTCCACCGCCGTTCTTGGGACGGCGATGGGCACCGATGAGCCGCCGGCGACCCTGCTCCCGGCCGTGACATGACGAACAGCGGTGGCAGCATCCTTCTGTCTGATCAGACGGGTCGCTTGGTCGCGCCGGCTGCGCTCCTCTTCTTCCTCGGAGACGGCAGATGCCGGGGGTGGCAGTACGGCGGCGGCGGCGTCCATGGCGACGACGAGCATCTGGCACTCGAGCGCGGCGCAGTAGCGCGCGAAGGCGTCGGGCGTGACGTTGAGCCGGAAGCGCAGCGCGAAGAGGAGCTCCAGCTCCAGGGCGTTCATCTCCGCCACCTCCACGCCACCAACCCGCGCGAAGTAGGCGTTGTTGTAGTGCCTGCAGACGTGTTCAGATTATCAGATATCAGAGATTCAGAAATCAGCAACCTCGCGGTACGGTCAGTGAAGAAGACGGCTAGCTCATCAACCAACAGTGGTCGCAATCATGGGTCGATCATCACTGCAAATGGTGTTAGTGCGTGGTGTTTTGCACGATGATGACGATGATTGTCAAGCAAAGGTTCATATCGAGGTTGCGTAGCATTTCTTTTTTCCGGTGGGTGAGCGATCAGGTTCAGAGTTGAGGTGGGGAGAGGAACAGCCTAGCAAGTGACGAGCTGGACGTCCCAACTGACCAATGCACCTACCGCCACCGGCTGCTGCGTATATGCATCTAGCTACTTTCTGATTGTAGTATATGCAGCAGGTGGCACCATACATCTGCATGTGAATGTGCGATTGCAGGCAATTGAGCTAATGGAGTACAGGAGTAGTACATCTCAGTTCTCAAACAAACACGGCTGGAATTCGATCAGCAGTTGTTGGTTGTGTGCTCCAGCTGGGTTAGTTGACGACCAAGACGTGCAGTGCAGTGGTGTACATTCTAGTCTACTCACTCATCCCATTGTTTCATTGGATTTTTGGATAGCGAGACGGATAATGCCAGGATGAGCTGAAGAGCTAGATTAGGCAGTGGCATGCCCTGTCAGGCTCCATGGCTCGCAATGCTTACTGCTGCGCGTACAATTCGGCAACAGCTAGGCGACCAGCACAGCGGTGGCAGGACCGCAGGACACATTTGACTTGCCTTCCCCGGCACACACGCGCGCGCGCGGTGAACTGATGAAGGCAAGACATACGGCTCTGCTTCTCTGTGATCTACGGCGGCGTACGTCCACGCCGACAGGCCCTCGGGCTTGTCGCTGGCAGCGACTTATTTGCCGGCGGCGGCGGAGCGGCACCGATGGGTTGTTTATGGCGGGAAATCAAATGATCACCCAGGTTAATTATACTGAAGAATGGCACTGATCAGCAGTGCTATTATTATAGACAGTCAACCGTTGCATGTGCAGGTGTTGGTTAATTGTCAGCTCCACCCATTCCTAGGCTCCTAGCTGGAAATTTTAGTTTCCTATTCTGCATGTAAAAACTATTGACTATCGAGCAGACCAAATTGCTCCCGATCAAGCCTAGTAGCGAGAAATGCAATCAGATGCAGCGAATTGAAGAAGTAGCGCTACTCATCATCAACCAGTGGAGAGCAGAGTACTAAGGCTGGTGAAGGGGCTACTCACATGTCGTCCATGAACTTGGCGGCGACCATGACGGAGGTGATGAGAAGGCGGTGGACGCTGCACGAGTCGACGCCGACCACCGCCGCCTTCGCCTCGTCGCCGTCCTCCTCGTCGTGGGGGCCCCGCGCGAGGCGGTCGAGGTAGACGTAGGCGACGACGAAGCACGCGGGGCTGCACCCGGCGTACCGGTATATCCGCTCCGCGTACCGCCGCACGGGGATCTCCGGCGGCGCCCGTCCCCGGAACGCCGACGACGGCGCGGGAGCGGCGACACCCTCGGCGTCGCCTCGCTCCGCGGCGCGCTCCAGCAGGCCCGCCAGGACGGCCACCGCCTTGGGCACGCGCGCGCCGCCCTTCCTCGGCTCCATTCCGCGCCGGCGTGGCGTCGCGTGGCGGCGGGGGTCTGGCTCTGCCTTGCTGGCCGGCCAAGCGAGCGAGGGAGGGAGGGGAGGAGGGCCGTGAGCCCGTGACGGCCGGGAAATAAAGAGGAGGTTGGTGTGGTGTGGTGGCGCGCTGGCGGAGTGGCAGGGCGACCTGCCCGGCGTCCTCGGCTTGCCGCTTGCGCACAGGCGGAGGCGTAATCTGGGGGGAGGCGCCTTTGGTTCGGTGAGGGTAGGTGCCCTGGCTACTGCGGAGCTGAATTGCTGATGAATGGATTAGTGGAGCATGCAATTTAAACATGCACTTTTATCCTTTGGGAAAGAGAAACGTAAACCGTACGGGACGGGACACACACGGTGGTCTACCTTGGCTCCCTGGGCGGGTATACAACCGCCGACCCGTTTCCGTTTCGGATTATTGTTAGTGTAGCTTCGGGGTGCTGACCCGGGGGCCAGTTTGCGTTGCTGTCATTCGGTCCACACAGGCTGCTGATGTGCGCGTGTTACTCGTGGCCGCGCAACGCTAGACTAGACGATGGTCGGGGAAAAAAACCCCCGCTAGATTAGACAAGAGCAGAGTCCATCTCGTCGTCCCTGCCGCAGCGCCCGTGCTGCTGCTTCACATCGTGCGGCGGCGTCCGTTCCCTCACTCTACAGACAGCGTCTCGTCTACAACGTGACGACAGGCACAGCAAATAGTTTCGTTCACAAACGCATCCAAAATAAACATCCGTAATACAGTCACAGCAAGGGATTAGGCAGCAGCGTCAAAGAACGAATACATGCACAGCAAGGGATTAGGCAGCAACGTCAACATTCTACCACATTGCCATTTCTTCATAGTTTGTTTTCAGGATCAGACATTCAGACCAAAGCCAAAATCCAGTAAACACAGGCTTCAGCAAACGTCGCACGAGATTCACAAAAGAACTAACAAACCAAGAGAAAGAAAGAACAACTCTCGGTTCCATTCCAACACATCACCCAGTTATGTGGCAGCTTCGTTACATCCTCCTCTACGCACTCGTAGTAGCATTGCAGTGGTGATATACTAGTAGCAGGTAGCGGTGGCTTTCTATGTGCACGGGGTGGGGGACAGCGCTACCCAGCGCTCACGACCTCTTCTTCCTCTTCTTGTCCTCCGACTTGTCAGATGCGTTCTTGAGCTGCACCAGCAAATTCAAAAGCATTGTCAGCACATAGATATCGCGCATTGCAGCAATCGGACAACACTAGAAATAGTCAAAGGTAGTCAGGCAACCAAATACTAGGCTCTTACCATGATCACAAGGATGCGGACGAGAACAGCCACGAAGTCGGTGAAGAGGGTGAGGGCGTGCTTGATGTAGTCCATGTCGCCATGGTGAGCCCGCTCGATGATCTCCTGGGTGTCGTACACCATGTACCCAAGGAAGATCAGCAGCCCAAAGTAAACCTGCAATGTGATACAGGTCGTCACGGGTAAGTTACTACTCCTCGACCAACCATCAGTCACATGCCCAAACATGCATCTCGCCGACAGACTCACCTCAAACATGAAGCTGCCAGTGGAATGGCCAAAGATGGAGGCGGCAAACTGCAGCCAGAGCAGGATGGAGAGGCCAGAAGACAGCAGCCCACCAAGGTAGAGGTACTCTCTACGCTTAGCCACGATGGCAGCGCCAGAGAAGCACGCGAAGGCAATGGCAGTTCCAACAAATGCCGTCACCAGGATGCTGAAAAAAACACAACAGAAGTAACACGTAAGCAACAGCAGTGTAACTACAAACTCATGACTCTGGGTACCTGATTTAGTTCAGAATACAGTATAAGAAAGTCCAGTTCATCATGCCAAGCTAATTAAAACAAAGTAGGAGCACTTAAACTCTAACAGCATCAATAAAAAAAGGCGAAGCCTAACACAGGACAACTGGACAACATCATACACAGATCAGAGTTCCCGTACCATGTCCCCATCAAGTAATTCAGAAGTGTCTTTGCTTTTTCATTAGTATATTTTAACAACAGCAAAATGTTTATGGGGTTCTGAATGTAAAATTTGACCCTCCTGTCGACAGCTTTCATCCTTGTAAGCAAGGTTACATAAAGTCTGAACATGAATTATCTAGTGACAGCATCATGCGTGACACACTGGAAACTGCAATTCTCAGGTGTGAAACCTAAAATTCCCCCTTCTCCAAAAAATTGATTCTTATGAGGAAATACTAGTCCAATTTACATGCAACATACTCTGACGTTGACATGGGTTAAATGAATAAATGCCCTCAAGAACGCAAGACAGGGATTGACAGGAGGCACGTAAACCATTGGCATCCAGTATGTACGTCCTAGTCAGTACTAACATATTGCCAATCACCATCACCTATTTTATACCATTTACTACAACTAGCCGACTGGCTCCTACTAATCCATTCATGCATGATCAAACAAAGTGGACTTGTAAGTATTTGATTAAAGCAGTAACGCAGCACCAGGCAATTGCCAACACAACCACTAGGTAAGTTCCTTATTACCTTGGGTCAAAGTCGACAGCAAGCTTGATCAGAGGTCCAATCGACGCCCCTTCCAGGAGGGCAGCCGCCATCAGCAGTCCATACCTCTTCCTCTGCAGACACGAACATGGCAAAAACATTCACAAAAAGTCAGCACAATTGACATTTTCCATTGTCAAATTTCTCGCGAACTTCTACAGCACGATAAAGCAATCAGGTTATCAAGGTCAACTGATGAAGGAGATGCGAACGAACCTCCTCGTAGACAGGCACAGAGAAGAGCCAGGCGATGCTGCCGACGCAGCCGAGCATGGTCAGCATCCCGCCGATGTTCCAGACGACATGCAGGTAAGCACCTACCGCCGACGAGGCCAGCGCCACGCATAGGGTGAGGTAAACCTGCAGGCAACCAACCAGCAACCGTCAGAAATTCAGAAGAAAGTTACCCGAGCAACTAGCCATTAGAACAAAGCCCTGATATCACACGAAACTTCAGCCGCGTAAACACGCAACTATTGGTATCAAATTGTTAAAATATTCCTATCGAATTACATATTCTTAATTAATGACGAGGTGTGGTGTCATTCTTCAGTTCTCAACCCATCGAATAAACGCGTCAATCAGTGCGCATCCCAAATTCCCAATGGCTTCCGGGAAGAAGCAACACGTGAATTCCACTAGCCCCACGAAACCAACACAAAAAATTTATTCTAAGATGTTACTGCGGGCATAGCATTCACATTCCGTGGGCCGTGGCTGAAGCTGACCCCTGCAAGCGCCTTAGGCCATGTTCAGATTCCCAACTATTCACTATTCATTTCAACTTTTCACTATTCATTCTAACTTTTCACTATTCATTCTAACTTTTCACTATTCCCGCCTCACAAAACACGTTTACCAGCGAATGCTACAGTGTTTTTTCTTATGCTACAGTGTTTTTTCCTACAATCTAAACACACCCTTAAGATAACTCAACCCGACAGATCCACATGCACAAATCGAACCGGGTAACCATCGGGCGCAGAAATCAAACCAGGGGGCGGGAAGCCAGGATGGAACAGAAGAGCAAACTCGACGCATTCCACCAAGGGACCCAAATCTGAACCAAATCCCCCCAAAACTTCCGAATACAGCCGTCAAACCGTCAGATTCCAAAACCACGGGGCACCCCAAATCTGCTGCCGCATTCCACCACCACAAAGCCCTAGGAATCGCCCGGTGGCAGCAACGCAGCCCGCATCAAGCAGAGGACAGAACGCGCGAAGATCCGGAAGAAGGAGAAAAAAAACTCAGAAGAGGGCGGAGAGGGGGGAGGGGATACGTACGAGCTTGAGGTGGGTCTGGACGGCGGGGGTGATCTGGCGGAAGTTCTTGAGCGAGTCGTAGCCCCAGCCGCCTGCGTGCGCCGCCGCGCCGTACGGCGCCGAGGAGGACGAGAAGAAGGACGCCATCTCCCTTCCTTCCTTCCCTTGCTCGGATCCCTTCTCTCTCTCTTCACGCGAAACGGAACAGGAACACGAATCGCTCGCTCGCTTCCTCCCGCTCGCTGCTTTGCCTTTTGGATTTCTTCTTCGGTTCGAGTCGTGTCGGTTCGGGTCACAAACAAAAAGGCGCTTGTGGTGGTGGGTTTCCTCTCTGGAACACGGAAGTGGAGGCGTGTTTATATAGGGTGGGCTCGTGGGGGCAAAGGGCAAAGGAAATGCGCAGGCACCGCGCTAGTAGTTCTCTGGAAGGCGCACGCAGCCACGCACGAACGGGCCGCAGGCCCCTCTTGTGCGCCGCGACGGTCCTAGAAGTTTCGTCACGTACCCCGCCCGCCCGGCCGCACGATGGTTTTCCCCGCGCCACCGGTCGCGGGTGCGGCGCGGCGCACGTTACTTTCCTTTCCGATTGCAGTCACGTAGAGTACGTACGGTACAGACGTTTTCGGTTTCTGGTTGGTCGTTTGAGCGAAGCATTATTTTCGCGTGGCTAGTTTGTTCATTTTTTTAAAAAAATCCGTTGATGGCCGATGAATTCATTCGTTGATGGAGTTTTGAAAAAAAAACAAGAAGAAGAAATAGATTGATTTACTTCACTTCGCCAGAGTCAAATGACATGCGTAAGTTAATTTGATTCAAGCTGTAAAACTTGTGGCCTATTATTTTCTTTTTTTTTCATGTTTATATGACGTGCACGTACGTAAGTCCTCACGCTACGGGTATTATGTGTACGCCCGTCGCTGGCGGCTTGGCATACCCAGCAGCCACTTGGTTTTGACCCGAACGGACGTGCCGACGTGGCAATGGGATTGGTAGAGCCAGCACCTGCCCATCGGCTTATCTCTTTCTTTGGCGCTAAGAAAAAGACCGCCCATATCCGCGAAGCGATGACGCGACCTTACCAGGACTGGACCAATCCCACCCTTCCACGTGGCTAGTCCGACGCGGGCACGGGCGCGGGACCCGCGGGATCAGCGAGAGAAGCTTCCGCGAGCGGTGGGCCCCGGGAACTTTCGCGCGCGCGGCCTTCCAGAAACGAAAACGAACTGGTCCCGCCCGGCCCGTTGGGCCGTATCGGGGTCTATCCATTTCTATATGTTTTTTTTTTCGACGCGGTCCACGACGTTTCCACGAGACCATCTCTCGACACGTTTGGAATTTTCTAGTATTCGTCGGGCGATGTGAATTTATTTGGACCCGCTGAATTTTTCCATTAATTTTACGTTGCATCAAAAAAAGAAAATTCGCTAATAATGACTTTAATAGGTACTTGGAGCATAAGTTCGAGCCTTTTTCTTCAAGCACAACTCAGGGGGGTTGCGTTGATCGGGCCAGGTGTAATTCCAACTTGGAACGGAGCAACGAACGTAACTAGAATTTGAAAGAGCTTACTAGGGCTCTTTTTACAAATAATTTAACCGTGATAAGATCTTGATTTATTATTGACCGTGATAAGACCTTGATTTTTCATTTTTTGTACGGGAGTACCAAGTGTCGGTAGGCTTTGTGATTTATGTTTGAACCCCCCGTGCATCATGATGAGTACGAGACGCAGCTAGCAGAGCTAGCCTTGCATTGATAGAGCACTACGCCACTACCTGATGCTCGACGAATGATCTGAAAGATAATATAATTTTTTGTTAATTGTTAAATAGAAAAAAATCAGATTAAGATTCTTTCTGGAGGGTGAGGACATATAATATCAAAATCAAAGAGAATATGCCATTACCACCGTAAGAGATTTGTGTACGCACAGCTAGTACAGCATAATCGCTTTGGGATTGTGTATCTTTGCATCTTTGACAAGTGCAGTGTAAAAATTCTCTCCGGCTTGTTACTGATGGTAACTGTTGCTCTCGCAACTCTAGGTTCATTCACCTCTTTAATTATATTATAGGGTATATATACCTAGTGTTTTTTAAAAAAAAAATTGGGGGTGCAGCTGTAACCCCATGCACCTACACTACATCCGCCACCCTTTAATATATTCCAGAGTAAATGACATGGCAGGTACAACAACTTGTATGGTGGATGCAACTAGGTCATACTTCTTGTAAAATGCTCAAACAGGTCACATATCTTGTTTAAGTGGTGCAATTGTGGTCAAAATAGCACTTTATGGCTGATTTGTTTTGCCACGTCACTTCCAATGTGGATATATTTGTTTGCAAAACCCCCCTTGTCTCTAGCTTATTTGTCTTCTTAATAAATTCTTGCTACGTAACATTAGTTTTGGCGGCTCTATGATATTGTCGTTTTCTCTTCTTTTTTTTTTCACGGATGCCTACTGAGTCCATTTTCTTCTACAAAGAAAGTTTGGAATAATCAAATGCAATGCATGGTTTTCTCGACCCAAATTATCAATGATATAATTGTAATCATAACTCAAAAGCAAAATAGTTCACATCTTTGTCCACATAAGAAACACAGAAAAGCAACATGTTCCATTCTTAAACGAAAGGGAATAAGGCACATCCATGTTGCACCACCGTTTGAAGGTTTTACAAGAAGTATGACCTAGTTGCACCCACCGTACAAGTTGTTGTACTTGCCATGTCATTTACTCATATACTCTATATAGTACATAATAAATCAACACCTCTCTGCTAGCTACCTTGGTTGCACGTTTAACATAAAAGAAAAAAGAAATATACACTTGTCACCAGTAGTTTTTGCATCGCCCGGTGCGACTGTGAGTCTGTGACAAATATCTACCAGAGAGCTCCTTACAAGTTGCGATTGTGATGCACGCATATATATGCATAGTCTCATATTGATCTTCGCCAGAAACTATCGCGAACTTGCCTCCTGCTGCTGCTGCGAAAGTTTTCCAGAATTTGGTAGTCCTGCTGCCCCTGCACGCGCACAACGACATCTATTTTGTTTTGGCTTTCGGAGTGGAAATATTCCGGCAGCGAAAGAGAGAGTGTCGATGCCAAGCTATAGCCAATTTTGGTGAGTGTCTTGTCTCGTAGGTGGTTCAACTTTTGTCCATATACTTTAATATCTTTATTAGATCTTCTTTCTCCTTTTCTACAACTTGTTAATTGGCTCAAACGACGTATGCTGATGTCTTACGAAAGGCATGCATGGTAGCATACATGGTGCGTACCTACATATCTGTTGAGTTATAAAAATATTTGCAACGGCCCCAGCCCGAGCCAGAACAATAACGGCCATGCATCCATGGCCATTAAGGCCCCGTTTAGATTCAGAAATATTCCTAAAAAACCACTATTCATCTAACTTTTCACTATTCATCCCACCACTTCTACTCACATAACACTATTCATCTACAGTGTTTTTTTGGTGAACAGTGTATTTTCGGGGAATCTTTCCCCAATCTAAACGCACCGTAAGTTAAATTACACTTCACTACATCTAGAGAAGACGACTAGCTAGCTAGAGAGTATCTGGCTGACTAGCTACCTTGCATTGCTATTTGCTAGGCATATCTGGCGCGTAGTGGCGATGGAATTTACCTCTATGGTTGATGGCTGACTGTTTTATTCCCTCCATTTAAAAATATAAGCATTGGTTGACTTTTAAATTTTACATTTGATCATCCATCTTAGTAAAAAAATTACGAAAATATTATTTATCTTATCATGACTTGTTTTACTATTAGATATACTACACTTTTAACACAACTTATTTGTTACATTGTCGTTACTTTTTTAAAATAAAATGAATAATCAAACGTGATGCTGAAAAGTCAGCAAATGGTTGCTGGCTGCTGGTAGGTATCATCAGCAGCAGCATTGCAGGGCCGTGGCTATCGTATATTCGTATTTGCCAGTATCGTCTCATCAGCAGCCGGCCAGCCGACGGCACGCAGCCGCTATCGCTATCTTTATTACATATATATATAATCCGCGGAAATTACGTACAGCTCGATCGCTAGCTAGCCTGGTAAACCCGGCAGAAATTACGTATTACGCATTGTTACTGAGCTGCCACGTTTTATAATGACATGACTTGATTGACTTCTTCTTATACGTAGATTAAAAACTATATATAATTAATCTGGCAAGTCGGCCGTCGATGGGACGGTAGAAAAATGTTGCAGGGCGAGCTATGCATGGGAGGTTCCATGGCTTCCATTTTCAGGATAGCTACTGCTGGCAATTTCCAGGAAGCCTCTCTCAGTCTCGCTCTCGAGTCCTATTTACATCATATCAGTGGCCTTTGCTGTACTGTACATGTTATGGCCATTTTTACGATCAGGCCATACTCATTGGGAAAAGCTATTTATTCTTTCTTTTCTTTTATTTTCTTCTTTTTATTGAGAAAATTACAGAGCCCATACATTTAGTCCCGGCCTAGTCGCGCAGGCACCACGACTAACGTTCTGGGGCGAGCTTTTTACACGTCCAGATCAGGAATAAGCTAAGAATCACCACCAAGCACACGCACATGGGATGCCATGCTTGCATGGGCATGTTGCTGTCGAGCGAATATGCAGCTTATATCCACATCACTGTTCGTTACTACGTACTGTCTTCCTTTCTTATCGTCTCTCAGCACCTTGTTTTTTTTCTGGTCGTATATGCATGTTCTTCTACTTTGCACCGATTTTCCGCCGGCTCATCTCTGGGATTGGAGCTGCGCAATGCGCATATGGTAGCTAGAGATAGATAGATCTGCAGATAGGAAATCTTCAGGAACATGCGTGCGTAGATGCTGCCCGGCAGCTAGCAGACGCTCGCTCGAAAGTTTTCCACGAGTTGCCTCATCATGCGTGCATCTCTGTCGGTTTCTTGGTAGAAAAAGTTGTGATCATCCGACCCGCCGGGAGATATCGGGCCAGATATGATGGGGTACGGTATCATATCGTTCCTGGACTATTCTCCCAGCACTGGTCTATTATTCTCTTCAGCACGCAGCTCCAATTTCATTCTTCCTCTTTTTAATTTCTACAAGCTGATGGAGCCCTCCAACGAAAGTTACACATGAACAGAGTCGACTTGTTAAACCCTAGCTAGCTGCAGCTATAGCATGGATGGACCCTCCGATCCAACGAAACTTACATGCACCTATCAGTACGTTGTTTGTGTTTCAAAATCGTTGCATGTCAGACTTTTTCCTGCTGCCCTACCTGCTGGGGAATTTCTCCGAACATCATGCATCATATCATCGCCGGTCAATCGATGCATTCGTTAGCCTCTTGGCTGCTGGCTGCATTGTTGCTGCTGGCCTATCGTCAATTCTCAATGTAACATCTAGTGATGATATATGATAGCAGCTGCCTCGTTCTTCTATGTTTTTTTCAACTAGTTGCATTGATCGCCAGGGCGTCGACGTACTTACCCTGTTATTTAATGCCAACCTCGTACGTACCAAGGTCATCGCACGCAATCATCATTCGGAGTCTCGAGACTTTTCTCCAAATAGAATTGTGTAAAGTGTAAAGCTAGGCCCTTGGAACTTCTCGGAAATTTTGGTTGACATGTATCGAACCCTCATCAAAGATCCTGTTCGGATGCTCATAAGTGGCTAGGCGGGCAGGCTGGACCCACCAGTCAGCCCCCATTCCGGTTGGGTTCCCAGCCAGAACCAGCTACAGCCGTGGCTTTTCCAGCCATCCGAACAGGTCCAAAAGTTGTAAGACATTTTTCTCTGCTCGATCGTTTGCTATTATATAGTAGTATGTGTGGGAGATGATGATTTGACCATGCATTTAATTAAACTCCTCGTCTGCTCCAACAGTAGGACGAAGGTGAAGGACGCCTTCATGGGAATGGGACGGTAGCAAAATGTTGGAGTGAAGAAGAAGAGCAAGAAGAAGAGAAAGAGGAGGAAGAAGAATGGATCGAGCCACGGCAGAAGAATTAAACAAGTCAAATAACAGCAGCAGAGAGAGCATTCCGCAACGTCGTGAATAGGGCCCAATGTCATATGACCCAGGGCTTCCCATTGGGCCAAAGGCCCATCGCATATAGGGCCTAATTTTATATGACCCCCTTTATCCTTTTGTTTTCTTTTTTAACCACCCTCTGAACTCTTTGAAATTCTCCAACGCCGATTCCATCAGTTCAGTTGTGTGGGTGGTTGGTGTTCTAAAAATTAAGTTGTGTGGGTGGGCGTCTCAGCCAGATATTCAGATGCCCGGGTGGCTAGAGAGAGAGAGAGAGAGTTTAGGTGTGACAGTATACTTGTACATGCAAAACAAGGCAGCAACAGATATTTATTTGTCCAAGATCATGATTTAACACACAAAAATACGACTTGGATGCTAACAAGGATCTTGACCATACACCAATTAAACCATGGATATATAATCAAGCGTCTTGCAAACAAACTGGAAATATGTCAACACCTAAACAATGCTAAGAGCTACATGTAGCATATTCAGGAGCTGATTGATGTTCCCGCCTGCCAATGGTGCAAGTAAATCAATCCACATTTTTTTTTACTGAAATGGCATCATTAATGGTTGCTGAATTACTGAATTATGTTCCCTATAAACTGCAGGACCTGATCCTGATTCCCTGATTGCCATCAGAGAGCGAGCTAACCCTGCATCCAGGTGACTCAACCGGCCAGCAAGTGATGGAGATCATGAGCATAGCCAAGCCGATCACGAGCATGCATGATCTGTATAAAAGCCTCACCCACCGGGGACGGGGACTTTGGTCTCCGATGCCGGCGGCGGTGTCACCGGCGGTGGCGTCTTCTTCGCCTGATCAGGCGGCGGCGGCGGCTGCTGAGCTGGCGCCGTCCAGTTCTCCACCTTGAACACTGCCGGCGTCGAGCTCCCTTTCCCCGTCGCTGACCGTGGATGTTGGCTGCCGCTGTACGAGTCCTCCATGTCCCCGCTGGAGATGGTGAACCCCAAGGTTGCCGGTGGCGGCGGCGGCACCGTCGTGATCTCGATGACCGGCTTCTTGTTGGCGTTCTGGTCCAGCTGGTAACTCGGGAGGAAGCTTCCTACCACGACCTGGCACAAATGCCATCAGGTTGCAATTATATATATATATTAACAAGCATGCATTGTTGAGTCATCATGGGCTGAGGGCTATAGTTAATTATGTGATTAACCATAATAATATAATTCATTTCACGTGCATGTACATATAGTTCAATGGGTTCACATGTACCTGGACGGGGCTAGCGGCCACTAGGAGGCCGGCAACTCCGCCTCCGATGACACGGCCGTCGGCGGCCGCCAAGGAGACGCTCATCCCACCGGAGCGGCTTCTGGTGCCACCGCTATCGGTCAGAGTGAAAGATCCAGACAGAGATAGCAGCTCAAAACGGCCCTGGTTTAACATGATGGAAGCAAAAAAAATCATTATGAAGTATAAAATTATTGTTTTGAGAGATGGAGGATTCACAGGTCTTTTGTCTAAATATCACCCATTTTCTAGTAGCAAAGAGGAAGGTCAGATGATGAGTTTTTCCCCCAACATGTTATCACTGACACACATGACTAAAGCATATGTATATAGTTTCTCTGCAGCTTCTTTGATGCTACTAGTTTCCATCGACTTTCCATGTGTTTACCTTTCATCACAAAAAGTTGAAAGGTCCTAATCATGATTTGGCCCTAGCCACTGGAATCAAACTTAACGAATATTCTATAACAAAACATATATACATGGTGTGATTTTCAATTTCACTTTGTTGATTTTTAACTTTGCATGGAATTTCTATCAGGTTTCTATAGCCACTTGCTATTATATGCACTTCAAACATCAGCTGCTAAATTCAGAAGGCCAATTGCTTACTAAATTTAGTTTTGTGATACACAATTTGAATTTTGTGGGTTACAACAGACACAGAGTAAACCAGAACCTAGTACAAATCTTCTGCAATCAACATTTCTCATACTATCAAAGCCATATTAAAATTTGATAATACAAATTACTATTAAATAACTAAAATCTGGAAAGACGTTTCTGTGCATGATAACTGCAGAGAACTGTGATAAATGTTTTAAATATGGGAAAGCCACATAAGTTTGCTCATTCTGTTTAGAAGGTCATTAACATCGATCGATCTTACACTTAGTAACGCAATAACTTCATCTATGCCACCACAAATTATATTCAGCACTTGATCTGTTGACTGCATGTCAATGTTTTTTCTCTAACCATTTTCATGATGGCACAGACATTATACAAAATATAGGGCTACAAGGAGTATGGGTTTAGTTTTGGAGGGTTTAGAATGTACAATTGGTGGCCTCAGATCCCTCGTTGAACAAAATAATCTATACAAACCCACTTCAAGGAACAAATGCAAAATTAAAATAAAAAATGGAACACCAATATGATAGCTAACGTGCAGGTAACATGGCAAGAATTAAACATCATCCATCATCTTCAGTTGTTAGCGTGTATAACTTCAGAAGTAAACATGGACAAACCTCATAAGTAACTGTACCGCCTAAGGAGTCCTGTTGACGCAATGTAACATTTGCAATCACACCATTGGCAGACAGAATGCAAATTGCCCTTGGACCTTGTTGGGAGAAAGATATGACCTTCATATTAACATCCTATTAAATAAATAAATAAGGTTGGTAAGTATACTGATGAGTGATGAAATTAATATGAAATGTCTGAACTCAATTCACGACCAAAGGGTACCAATCTAGAAGCAAATATATATAGTTCATGAAACTATTAAGTAGGAACTTGTTCTATTTTATCAAGAGGAGTAGATGAAACACATGATACTTACCTCACCAGCGGCAACATTAAGGATATGAGGTGTGAAATTTGCACCAGAAGCACAAGCTACCAATTCACCTGTCCATCAACCAAAGAATACCATGTTTCAGAAACAGAGGCAGACGGAATTATCAGGAGCATATTCACTTTGAATATTCATTCCAGCAGTCTGGTCTTTCTCTTTGGAAAGACTTTGGTCTGTCAAATAAGAATTCTGCCTAATTTGTTGTTCTAGTGTGTAGAGTTTTATAGTTGCACTGTGGTGGAAAAAAAACCAAAGGAAAGAACAAGGAGGAACAACCAAGAGACAGTTACTGTAGCAGAACCGACAACGTAGTGTGGCAGAACATGTGTTACTGTAATGTTCCTGTTCTTTGTAGATAAATATATTAGTTAAATGTATCAAATTATCTGTCTGCCCATGGCAAACAGTTAAAACGATATCATTGTAAATCACTTCCAATCCTGGGATATCTGTATATATCACAATTCACACGCAAACCATGCCAATCCGCCAAAGCAACAAAACCATATATCTGTTCTCCTCCAAACGAATATGCTTCCAAGAGACATCGACTTATTTAACATCACTACCAATCATATTTCTGTCAACACAAGGCCACAAGTAAATAGATAGGCTTCCAAACCATTCCGTGGTATCATCTATGACAACACACCAATCACATATTAATAGAGAGTTTATGCAAGTGAGGTTCCAACTACATGTGCAATTCTGCATCAAGTAGGCAGGTTCCCTGGCGGGCATGGCAGTTCCAGATTCAGTTGTATTTCTCTCTTTCTAGAATAAAGTATTGTTACAAGAAATAGGTCTTGAAAATTGTAATCATTCCTTGATCAATTCAATCGATGCAGCATAAGTATGCTCTAACGTGTCACCGCACGAGGAATTAAAGCCTGCATTTGCAAGTCTGAAAGCACTTGCAACCCACAAATAAAGCACGACATGGATACCCAGCCACGTCTTCAGAGAACATGAGCACTACTGAACGAAGTACTACCTGAACTGAAACTAGGCTGCATGTCTCTTTCAGAGTTTCAGTTCACCTACCTAGAACAGCAGAGTTTTCACCAACTATGCTCCGACAAAGCAGAGTTTTTTTTTACTAAAAAAATGTGTCATTTCAGTTTTGGCCCCAAATTCCAATCTCAGATCGAAATTGAACGAAATTATGAGAAAAAATCTCAAAATTAATCGAACAATAAGGCTTCCAAGTGATGCAGGGAAAGGGGAATGATCCGAGGACGTACCGAGTGGCCCGAGCTGTGTCGGCGGCGGCGCCGCCGGCGCTGACACGACCACTGCCGGCGTGGGCGCGGCGGCCGTCACCGCCACGGATATCGGTGTCGCGCGGCTGACGAACCCCACCGGGCGTCCCCTCCCCCTCTTCATGACGGCCCCGACGGCGGCGGCGGGCGTGTACTGTGCCCCGCCGGCGTCGTCCGGCACCGACGCCGAGATCGGCGTCGCATTCAGCGGCCGCAGAAGGCTCCCGTCCGGCCCGTACTTCCGCGGCCTCCCCCGCTTCCTCTTCCCGTCTCCTCTCCCGGCAGCCACCGGCGCCGCTGACACGGGTGCCGGAGCAGCCGGCGCAGGCTGAGAGCTCGCCGGTGGCGTCGTCGTCGTCTCCGGAGCCGGCTCCGGCGCTGGCTGCGCAGCATCAGCCGCGGCCGGCGAAGCCTCCGTGGTTGCCATCGTGGGCTCTTCGCTGAACACTACCTTCCTCCTGGTCGGGCCGTGACCATCCGAGGCTGCTGCTGCTCTGCTTCTCTTCTCGTCACAAGCGCGATCACGAAGCTTAAGGCCTGAATTCCACCTCCCAACCTTGAATTCAGAGCACAAACTCAGCGCACAGCCTCAGCAAGGGAGCAGCCGATACGCAGCCGGTGCAGCCTTCCGGCGAGCTTCGCCGCGCCGGCCGTATTCCGGCGAAAAATTCAAGAACAGAAGCGACAAGGGGGGAGGCAAAGGAAGGAGATGAAGAGATGGGAAATACAGCAAGGAAATAAAAGGGATCGATTGGTTTTAATTTAAACAAGGACAAAAACTATTTAAAAATATTTTGCAAATGGACGGAATATTTTAAAATTTTAAGTTTGTTCGGTTTGGTGATTGGGGTTGCATTAATGGGATTTTTAATGGAGAAAAATAATGGTGGGGGTTTATTGTTTAATTGTTTCCTTGTTTTGTATCGTCTAGAGGGAGAATTTTTAATTCGGGGTGGTGCTAATTTCGAAATATGCGGTGTGACGCGGAATTAATTTATGTTTTTGGTGTGCTTTTATGGATTGGTCCTTCCTGATTTAATAAATCACAGATCGTGGAAGGGCTTCGTGATGTTTGAACATTCCCGCTTTCACACTCATAGGGAGCTGCATGGCTGTATGGTGTGTATGAACAACACAAGCATAACGAAAGATCTTATCCTGTTGTGGACGCTGTACAAAAGTCTTGATTCACGATGTACAACGTGCATGAATTTGTATTCAGATTTCATGACATTTTTGCTGCATGTTTTGAAGAGTATTAATTATACTAGTCACTGAAGTTAACATGATCCTATCATTGAGCAGTGTTGGTCAGAACTCAAAACATATATGTGGATCACAACTCCGTTGATTCCTAGACCTAAAACTAAAGCTCATTGGTGTCACCACCCAAAACTGCACAAAGACAAGTGTGTTTTTGCAAAACAGCTTTTATATTTGGCCTTTCTTTTCTAACATCTCTATTTTATAGCCTAGCTAGCGACCCAAACATTAAGATATGTATGTAAAGGGCATATATGTGGAAAGCAAAAGTATGACTTTTATTTTATTAACCAAATAAATTTATGCAAAATATTTGTGTGAAGTTTTTTATTGGTGGACAAAGAGTCTCTTGCCAACCACTGATCTACTTCTTATCTGACTTGATAGCTATTAAATTAATTCTTTACACAAAATAATGATGGTAATTTAGGTAACTTTACGGCCACTACATATGCTTATGTGACTCGTGGTGATCAGGAAGGCTAAGATTAATTAATTCTCCAACTTAATTATCAGAAATCCTCGTGTTATCTTGGTTGTTCACCGTGTTTTGCTCAACCTTTTTTAATTCTCGAAAGGTTCCTACTCTAGATGATCTATGTGAAAGATATCATCGATGTAATTCGCACAAAGGAAACATCGATATAAGATGCTTCTTAGTCACAAATCATCATTGCTTTGCATGACAATAATCATATGGTAAAATATCATTTCATTTCCCTATCCAATATCGATGCATTATTGACCAAATAGGGTTAATAATTACTTGGTTATGACTATTGAATATATCGTTGAGGCAGTTGGATATGACGATATTATTGTTATCTTAAGCTTGGATCGATGATAACACCTTCCAATAAATATAGAAAAAAACAACTTTGCACAAGAAAAGTCAGTACATGCCAAACTAGCTTTAAACACAAGTTGCAAGGATTAGATTATACTATTCGATGGCCATTTTTCAATAGCACATCGATTTCAAGTGCTTCCCAGTAGTTAACTAGTTTGGTTCATTCCCACAAAGAAAAGTTGAATCTTTTTATATTTTTATTAAAAGAAAAATTAAAAGAAGAGACCCGACCCTAGTTAAGTTTCTTTTAACCAAAACTGCACAACACTCCACAAATATTTTAGGTGCTTTCCTATACAAATTGTTTTTGACCAGTGCAGACTAGTCAACCTCCAAGTCAATGAATAGTAAGATCCCAGGTTAAATTCATTCTAGTGGAAAATACATAGTACGTGCATCTTTAATTTGCATGGCATAATACATCTCAAGCTAAGGAAAAGGAATGCAGCAAGAGAAGTCAACAATCAGGACAAACGTAAGCACTTTGATTTTCGACCACAACATATTTATCATCTTCCTTACCATGTTATATGATAATCTTCTAATTTGTCCCCTATTTAAAAATTGCATATATTTATCATGCATTTTTAATTCCTTATGTACATTGCAGAAGGGTGTAGAAGCACTTATTAGTTAATTACGATTTCCAACGTATTCACATGCATCTGGGCCCAATTTCTTGCAGCCAAATTATATATATTAGCCCATCATAGAAAATTGGTAAGCCATAGAGGCTTAATTTGACTGAATTATATTATAGCGGGGGGACAAATTTTGACCGATTGTATATGATCAATAGGACAAGATTATAGTATCTTATTTTACGCTAATTATGGATTTGGGTGATCTAGGTGGTGTAAATTATACGATACAACTTTAGTCAGTGTGACGTGGTAATAATATTACATTATTTCCAAAGGAAATGATGTCGATTGGCGTGTTATTGTTCCCCCTCTCACTGCCAAAAAGATTTTTTAAAACATGGCCACATGACGTGTTCCGGTTTGTCCATTAGTTTACACACCCATGTTATCAGATAAGTCTGACCCAACTGCCTTATCTTTTCCAAAGTTTTTTATTTCCATATAAAATAGCTGATTTAAAACTGTATTAAAAATAGATATTTTATTTCATTTGTTTATGCTGCTGGCAAGATGTACTTTTTTTAATATATTTTTGCCTTTGATGTAATTTTTTATGGTTTATCTCTTGAGCTCACAAATATGATGCGATCCACCTAGCGTAAGGTAATGACCGTTGAAAATACTAGGATTAATCATAACAGTGGATTTGAAATCCTTTAACAACATGGAAATTCCACGAATTCAAATTGAAACCGTAATGTTTTCTTGTGTTATTTATTCTCGTGGAATTCCAACTTCCAAGGGAATTCTTGCGTTCGGTACAGGCACAGCACAGGGAATTCTTGTGTTCTAAAAGAAGGGCTTCGAAAATCGAAAGCTCCCTTGCCGGCATTTGTCACTTTATTTGGGCCGGTCTTTCGTGGGCTGGCAAGTGTATATGGACCACGTGAGAGATTCACAGGCTTACAAATGAGCAAACGTAGGGGGCAAGCTGGCGAAGACGTGATGAGCTTTTTGTGGCCGACAGACTGTCCCACAGCACCACAGCTTAAAATATTTCATTTCATTCATACTGATGGAGAGTAGCGCCCAAGGAAGAAGGAGCCATGCGCTCCAGAACTGAGTTATCAAGGATTAACATTCTTATAACTGATTTGGGACGGATAGAGTAGTTGAGTAAAGTTTGTTAGGTTAGTTTCTACTAGTGAAATTTGGAACTAAAACAAATTATTGCAAAACCATACCTAGCCCGGCATTGACTTCCACGAATTTGAAAAGATGGTATTTAGCTATGAGATGCTCCTTGTGTTCATCCCCGTAGTATTTACACTGATTTCAAATCTGAAACGTTGCGAATTGTTTAATAACATTTTTAAATTATACACAACCGACCAATAATTTCGAGTTTAAAATTCGTTTCGAACAACGCATTGACAAAACGAAAAAGAGATATAATTGTAGTTTTAAATACTAGTACATTATAAAATTATACTTTTAGTTCCAGGAAAAATCCTGAGATAAATAGCGGTACATACCGACAACAAAGCCGTGCTCGTTTTGCAAACCCATCCATAGCCGCACGATCTCGATCCAAGGCTCCAAGTCACACTCCTCCCCTCTCTGTGTCCCACTATAAATTTGTCCCCACTCGACCGCCTCGCCCACCTCTCCCGGTGATCCCCGGGCCCACACGCCACGGCGGCCACACGACGACGCTCACACCAAACCAAACACGCGCGCCGCACCACACCACCACCCCCCAATCCCCTGCTTGACCTGACTGCCCCCGCCCGCAGGGTGCTCGACGCTTCGCCCCGCCGCCAACGCCATGGCCTCCTCCGTCTCCGCCGCCGCCAAGGCCTCCGCCGCCTTCGCCCACAAGGTCCGTCCTCTCCCCTCCCTCCCTTCCGTCCGCCCCAACCCTCGCCCTGTCACTGACCCAACCCCGCTCTCTCTCCCCTGTCGCAGAAGGAGCTTGCCGCCGCGACGGCGTCAGCGACGACTCAGCACCGCGCGGGCTCGTCCCGCCGGACCAAGGCGTGCCGCGTGCGCGCCGTCGCCTCGCCCGCGCGGGCGCCCAGCGCCCCGGCGTCCACTGGCTCGGTACGCCCCCGCTGAATCCCCTCTGCCCCCAGCTGTTCACGCGCCTCTTCTGAATCGCTGTCGCGTCTGATGTGCGTGCGTGCGTGCGCGCCTGCCGCCTCTGTTCTGAATCTCGCCGCAGGTGAAGACGGCGATGACGATGACGGAGAAGATCCTGGCGCGTGCGTCGGAGCGCGCGGGGCTTGAGCCTGGGGAGAACGTGTGGGTGGACGTGGACGTGCTCATGACGCACGACGTCTGTGGCCCCGGAACCATCGGCATCTTCAAGAAGGAGTTCGGGGAGGACGCCAAGGTCTGGAACCGTGAGAAGGTCGTCATCATCCCGGACCACTACATATTCACCAGCGACGAGCGGGCCAATCGCAATGTCGATATCCTTAGGGACTTCTGTATGGAGCAGAACATCAAGTACTTCTATGACATCAAGGACCTCAGCAATTTCAAGGTATAGCTGCACATTTGCTTTTCAGTTCATTCAGTTGTTATTTGCTTTTCAGTTCATTCAGTTGTTATCTTAGCTTGCTTGCCTCGTATCAATTTTATGTATCTGTTAATGTTTTTCTTCTAGCAGAAGTTTCATATTCGAGTTGTTTGCAGGCTAATCCAGACTACAAAGGTGTCTGCCACGTTGCACTTGCTCAAGAAGGCCACTGCCGACCAGGCGAGGTACCTTACTGGCTCTACAAAGTTCTGGTAACCTGTGATTTTACTATACAAGAAGGATTAACTCCAATAGTTTTCTAGGTTCTCCTTGGTACTGATTCTCATACATGCAATGCTGGAGCCTTTGGGCAATTTGCAACTGGAATTGGAAACACCGATGCAGGTTTTGTGTTGGGCACTGGAAAGGCTCTTCTGAAGGTATTGCCCAATGTTTTTCATTACTTCCAGATAAATTTGAGCTCTAGTCTTACAGACAAAAACAAGTAGAATAAAATTTTGGAGAAACTTATTTGTGGGTAGGGGCTATTATTCACAGAAATGTGATTTTATATTTCATTGATGTGTCAGGAGATTTGCATAGATTTATCTTCCTGACAATGGGACTTCATCAGCCAAAAAACTTTGTTCAACATAAATCAAAACTAAAGATAGATTTCTTAGAGAATCAGTGAAATGTTATTATCTTTTGCACCAACTTGCATTTCCTAAAAAAACAATAATAGAAATATCGAGTCTAGTATCCAATGATCCCTGTTTGTGTACCAGTTATCCATTCTACTTGTTATGTTAAACTTACTTTTTTCATATATCATCAATACACTTCAGCCAGTTCCAGAAAAAAAAAGCAACACACTGTTTTGATATATGTTAATCTTATGTTCAGGTGCCACCGACTATAAGGTTTGTACTAGACGGAGAAATGCCACCTTATTTGCTCGCGAAGGATCTAATTTTGCAAGTAAGCCTACAGGCTATGTTAATTTTTTTTTTCATATCTTCGGATCTAGCCAGGACTTCTTATTCTTGCTAATTGCTACTTACAGATTATTGGTGAGATTTCTGTATCTGGTGCAACCTACAAATCCATGGAGTTTGTTGGATCAACTGTAGAAAGTCTAAATGTGCGTTCCCTGCTGAAGATTACCTTAATTAATTGTCATTCTAATGTGCTGTGTAACATTGAACTAATACGTTTCACACACTTGCTAGATGGAAGAGCGAATGACATTGTGCAACATGGTTATTGAAGCTGGTGGAAAGAATGGTGTTGTACCTGCTGATGAAACTACATTTAAATACCTTGAGGTACAGAACTAACCTCTGAAATGGTATTGATAAAACTGAGGCAATGTGCTTTCTGCTCATGATATTTCATAGCGTTTGAGGTAGTGAGTGCTCAGAACAATTTGCAAAAGCTTTGTCATGGTAGTTCTGACATTGTAGCTGTCACACTGGTATACTGCAGGGAAAGACATCTGTTGAATATGAACCTGTGTACAGTGATGCTCAGGCCAGGTGATTATAGGCTGCCCTTGCTTTTCTTGTCCTTTAGCTCATGCTATGCATTGAGTTGTATATTAGAGTTTTGAAGATATTTTTTTTTATGGAGAGTGACTCCTTGGTTGACAGTGTTGAAATTCTAGAATGAATGGTACCTATTCAACAAGTTTGTCCTTGCTTACACATGTCTTGTTCTGAAAAGTATGTTATACATATGTACAAGAAATTGGGATTAACAGTCTTAGTGTTTTCCTTCACAACTTTTCTTTTTAAATAAAGAACATCCAATTTAAAAGAAAGCAATGCAACATTTGAATAGATGGCTTCTGCTGGGGCAACCATCTGAGGATAGCAGCACCAAATATTCAGCTAAAAAAAATACCTAACTTTTAAAGGCATTGCTTTTCCTAGCTCAAACATTCAGCTAAACCACTGCCTAACAGTAGCAGGACCAAGCATTCAACTAGAAAGTTTTTTCCTTTGGAACTTTTGAGCTTGTATTCTTGGAGTAATTTTTTTTATAGGGCATGTGCATAAGCGATTACTTGTTTTTTTCAAAAAAAAACTTAATCGGCTTATTTTTTATTTTCCTTCAGATTTTTTAGTGACTATCGGTTCGATGTATCCAAACTGGAGCCAGTAGTTGCCAAGGTTTGTTAATGTAGCCTATTGCAAATCTTTACCTTGGATTTGTTGACTTTCCTATAAAAGCCGAGTGACAATCTTCATGGACTGCAGCCACATTCACCTGACAACCGTGCTCTAGCAAGAGAATGCAAAGATGTCAAGATTGACCGAGTCTATATTGGTTCTTGCACTGGTGGTAAGACAGAGGACTTCCTTGCTGCTGCAAAGGTGTTCTTAGCTTCAGTAAGAATCTTGAACCCTACCATGGACCATGGTGTATATGCATGTTGGAGGATACTCGCCTGTCATGTACTTTGAAACTTGTACGCTAATGATGCCTGTTATGTACTTTGAAACTTCTACTCTACTGATCCGTTATGTACTTTGAAACTTGTTCTTATGCATGTACTTGCTGTCTTTTAATTCATTTTATCCCACGAGTCCATGATGGCTTCACTAACTGCAAACGTTTTTCTTAATCCAGGGAAAGAAGGTTAAAGTTCCCACATTCCTTGTCCCTGCGACACAAAAGGTAAATTTATTTATCTAGAATAAAGTATCCTGAATTAACACTGTAACATCCTATAGACCTGTTCGTATTTAATCTAACAAATGTGAAATCTCTGCAGGTGTGGATGGACGTATATAGCCTCCCTGTACCAGGGTCTGGTGGCAAAACTTGCTCCCAGATATTTGAGGAAGCTGGATGTGACACACCAGCTAGCCCTAGTTGCGGTGCCTGCTTAGGCGGCCCTCGTGATACATATGCACGCATGAATGAACCAATGGTAAGAATCTTATGCAAATCTTGAAGCATTTGTGTGAAATAGGCTGGGTACTTGATGTATACGTGGGGGGTGAGGCTACTATGGTTCTATGTACATAAAGTAGTATGATATCTGAATTTATCTTGTGCCATACAAATTTCACACCATTGACTGCCTACCTGCTGTTCCGCTTATGCTTACCTGGTTACAGAATTGCTACCATATTCTCAGTTATATACTATGTTGGTGTTCTAATATTACTGAATAATTGTGGATGGAAACACTTAACAAAAATGTTCCCTTAGTTGGCTGAGTTCCTCAGAATACATTACACGATGTTGGCGATTATGATGAGCTAATGATTTCAACCACTTATAATCTGGATGCAGGTCTGTGTGTCCACAACGAACAGGAACTTCCCGGGTAGGATGGGGCACAAGGAGGGGCAGATCTACCTGGCATCCCCCTACACTGCTGCTGCCTCGGCCCTGACTGGATATGTCACAGACCCCAGGGACTTCCTCATGTAACAACCTTGATACAGAGTTCATGATGTAACAGAATGCCTGTATTACTGTTTTTTCGTGTCGAACCTTAGTTTAGACGTGTCTCTTGATGAGAAATAAGCAGTTTTCCATTGCTAGCGACTACAAATCGTGAGATTGGCATGTATGGTTTTGCATTATTACAGGGTGTACTATCAAGAATAAACATGATTGTTACAGGAAGAGAATGCATTCGAACAGCAGCTCCTCTACAGAATCTGTGGCAAATGCTTTTTTCCCCTTTAGTAATGCTACCTCTAGAAACAAGTTCTAAAAATCATACTTGCTAAAGTGTACAACGCCAGCATGGGAAATCTCTCGTCAAGATCAGTATGCACGCTTGGTTCTTGTCCACATCAGCAATTAATTTCAAAACAGTATGCTTGGTGGTTAACTGGTTATTGTCCACATCAGCATTCAGGTAGGTTTTTGTAGAGCTTGTTTGTTGGGTACCATTTCCCTTGCGTAGTATCCTAGCAGATCCATCGGGACATGAAAAATAGCAGGAAAGCAATGGGTATGATCATGGTGAGTAGCGAGAATAAGCGAGATCCATATTGAATATATATATATATCTGTCAAGAAAGAAGATGCCATCTTACTCTAGGTGGTTAAATTTCCTTAAACCATTATTAGGCACGGTTCAACTTTCTTTAAAAATCTTTGGGCAATGCAAGAAATACGAAAACACAATGGACACGCTGTGCTGCATGCAGAAGATGCGTGTGCCTCGGTATCATCTCGGCAGGATCAACAGCAGCACAGCAAGCCAGCGCAGGGAAAAAAAATTCCCTGCAGCCCTCCTGCAGCCTGCAGGGAATTTTTTTCCGCCAGCGCATGGGTGTTTCCTTCTTGTATTATGACACAAATGCATGCATTTAGTAATTAGTAGCGAGTGACGAGTGAGTGTTTCCTTTTTTTTCTTTTGCGAAAGAATGTGTTTTTTCTTGTTTTTCTCATTTCCAAAACAACATGCTGTTGGAGTTGATGAATAAATTCACTTTCTTCTGCAAGGAAACATTCAATTTTTCCGTGAAACAGATTACCATGTGCTGGATTCATGAATAAATTGATTAACCTTGGATTCAATCCAAGGCTGTGGCTAGGATGGTTTTGGCTAGTAAAAACATTGTTCAGGAATGAAGATTTTATCCATATTATTAACCAACTCAATGGATAGTTCACGACACTTCAGAACTATGGTAGATTCAGAAGCAGTCAACACTCAACCGAGGCATGTAAAAGCCCGGCCACTCGGGTTCATCCACGGTGATGATGCCTATTATTTTTCCTTTAATCGTACTCACAATAGAGCTACCTGTTGTACTAAGAAGAAGAAATATCTAGACGGACCAACAAAAACAAGAGAACTAAACTAAAGGGAACGTATGGCATGAGAACAAGAACTCAAATCTGGGCCGCATGATTTTCATCCAAGGAGAAGGTGTGAGGGGGGATTTACAAAAGCATAATTAAGGGGGTGGTGATTTTACAAATCCCCCCTCCCACCTCTCCCTACGCGCTCCCCTTGGATAAAGATCATGCGGCCCAGATTTGAGTTCTCATAGTTCTCACGGGAATTGAGTTCTCATAGAATACGTTGCCAAACCTAAAACTCTAAAAGGCACATACACATGTACAACTAGAAAACAACAAAATATCACGAAAGAGGTGCCTAGTAGTGGTAAGGTTTGATGCTCATTAATTTAAGAAGAAGCAAATGTGGTGCTTCCTTGGTTTAAACTTTCTGCATGCATATGTATATGCTCTCGTATTGGTGTTGTGGTGTTGGATCAATTCCTCTCCACCATATAATCAATTCAGTGACGTGTGGGATTTCGTAGAAATATCACACTAGTCCAGGTCATCTGACGTCCAATTAAATGAATATAGACGTATGTGCACGCGTAGATATAGTATCTGTAAGCAGCCCATCGATCATTTGACAGTATGTGTGGAGAGACAACGACGAACGAGCGCGGTGCACCCGAGGTGCTGTTGCATTATATTTGCGTGAACGATTCGCGCGCGTACATCTATATATAAGACGCCGATCGTTTGAGCGCCGGCCATGCCACGAGCTGACGACAGTGACGAGCAAGCTATAGGAAGCAAATAAAGGGTAGTGCAAGAGGAAGGAAGGGTAAGAATGCCGGGAGCAACGCCAACGTCTTGGCCGCAGCTGGTTGGGCAGCCGTATTTCCAGGCTTACCAGATCATCACGCGGGAGCGGCCGGACGTGCACATCGAGGAGCACCCGGAAGGCGAGATCATCGCTCCCGGCCCGCGCGATGACACGCGAGTTCGCGTCTTCATCAACTACTTCTTCGCCACCGTCGGTCACCCTGCGCCCGCTGTTGGCTGAGCCGCCTCTACCATAGTGGCTGGCATAGCGTTCTCCCTTCCCTGCTTCGCTAGGCTAAACATTATGTATTTATGTTATTGTGTGCTATTTACATATGCATGCCTTGCTAATAATATATGTGTCTAATAATAAGACTGGCGCCTGAGTACTGCTGAATAAATAATAAAGCGAAGCGAAGGGGTGGTGCATGCATTCTATAATATATACGTTGTAAGTTGTGTGATAAATATAATCTAGCTGTACCGTATCTATCTAGTAGAAGACTATATATTAATCATATCGTTCTCTTATATATATAATATAATCTGGCCCATGTACAAGAAAACTATGGTAAAAGGTCACCATAGACCACAAAAGTCGTGACCATCAACCGTGGCCACAACAAAGTAACAATTAATGCACCAGTGATACAGGAACAAGATGCAAAAAATGGTACCACAAAAATTGTGGCCATCAACCACACTGCAACTGCGCATAACAATGCAAATCGTTGTCGATTTATATTACATGAGTATACTAAAAATAAAGCTCACGCAAAGCTAGCAAGTAACCGACCCCGGCAGATAGAACTAACAGAGTTGAATACTGGCAGCGCCAAATGAAATCATCTCGAAACTTGCTTTTCTCCATCCCACATGTGGTCACAAACCTGAAAGAGTGCATTTAAGATATGAGTCCACAGCGTGAATAAACAGCCCCCGCAAATATGCATTCGAGTAGACTGGCCAAGCACCTCTCAAAACAGTTGTGATCTGCAGTCCGGTATTCTTTGTACTGCTCCAATAGCTCAAACACATTCTGTTCAACTAGCTGATTTAGTTCTTGCACTTGCCTTAGCGTATGGTCAACCTTACAAACCTTCAAAATAGAGAAAGCGGAACTTTTAGGGCTTACGCAACTTGAATCTTTACTCAGATTTTTATAATAAAAGTGGAAAAATCAATCTGATTCGTGGGAGTTGATGACACAAACTCGTGTGAAGTGATTATATTCCAACAAATATGTCACAATCTCTGAATCAATACGGCAGCCCTCTATGCATAAGCATTCAACTTGTTCTTCCTTTTAAGAACACAATCATATTCAACATATAACTATTTTTCAGGTTGGCAAGTGCACAAACTGCTATTGGACAAACTTCAACTGACTGCCGAGGTTTAAGGCCCAGATTGAAACCTGTCTCTGGCAATGACAAGCAAAGCTAAAATAATATTTGTCCAGACAAGAAACACTAGTCCATGCTGCTGGAAACCTCAACTGAAACCCTGAAGTTTACAAAGCATTGTTTATCTGAACTTTGAATGAAAAACCTTGACAAGGGATTTTTTTTTAACCAAACCATTAGATATGAACAAAACTTCTCTGGATATTATGGTTACAGAAGAATCTTCCATTATGTGGCTTCCAAAAAAAAAAAGCTATATATTAAAAGGCAATGATAAATTATCTATGAGCCAGGCAGGCTGGTATAAATTTCAATTAAGGGGGACCTGCTACACCTAAAAAGAATCAGAACAAAAACCAGATTCCCTAGTTAATCTTAGGAGTTAGGTTCCGTCAACCTCAACTACAATGCCAAGACAAGATGAAGAATGACAGACACAGTACAAGGCTCATCAGACCATAAGACCATTAGCTTCGATAAGGTCAAGGTTTCCCACATACGAAAAAGAAAGAGATGTAATCAAAAGCAACCACATCCCTCATCTATTTAAGAACAAATGTCCAAGCAAGTTTAAAGAACCATAACAGGCTGTGACAATCGGTTCAAGTCAAACATTACTTGAAACAAAGTGAATATGACAGAAGTAATATGGCTGCATGGGTCTATATGGGAAGTTTTGTGGATGGAGACTGCAGATGTTGTGGAGGCATCAAATTAAAGGCCAAAAACTAAAAATACATGACATGCATTCGCATTTTTAGTTCTCACACTCAAATTCATGTAGAATTGCAGTGATAAGACGATTTGATTGGAGGCATCTCAAAAAAGAAAAGAAAAGAAAAGAAAAGAAAAGACAATTTGATCGGAGGCAAGACTAGTCGTACCAACATATACTGAAAGTGTTCATGTATAGAGAACAGCTAGCTCACGCAGCTCATGGAGGCACTAACCAAAAGGGGTGAAAACAAATAAATTTAATTTTACCTTGTCATCCAGCGACTTGGGGTGCTGTTGCTCTCCCGGCGCGCCCGAGCTGAAGAAGCGGCGGGGTGGAGCAGCCCGGCGGGCGGCCAGCCCCTCCGCCGGAGCTGAAGGCGGCGCAGCCCCGGCCGCTGATTGGAGGAATCGGCGGAGGGCGCTTCCCCGGAGGATCGACGAGCGCAGCAAGGTGTTGGACGCCATCTGATCTCTCCCCGCTGCGTGGCCCTTGCAGCGATCGTAACTCTTTCTCTCGCAACCCCTCTCTCGAGTTTGCGCCCGATTGAGCCGCGGCGTGTATACTTTGATTTCTTCCCTGTCCCGGCTCCTCAAGAATATCGTATTTTTGATAGAACCCCTCTAGAAAAACAATTGTCTCCTGAAAGCGCTTGACTGATATCATTTCTCGTATTATGACATTATTTTCAGTATTTAGTAATATATAAAAATTATTATATAAAATTAGTTTCGGCTGTATTTTACTATTTTTTATTTTTATTCATGTTATAAATATGGAAAAAAAAACTCTGACCTAATTCTTTTTCTTGTATTTTAATATCAAATCGGATCGTTTTCATCTCAAGCGGCAAGTACACATAGTAAGTTAGAGAAACACGAAGACATCCAAGTAAGTTTAATTCTCTCTAAGAAGGGCATTAACGATCAAGGCATCGAAATAAGATGGCGCTAGTAGCATTATGGGGAGATTTGGCTGAAAGGCTAAAAGCTGTCGCTGCTAGTGCTAAATCGAGTCCCGTTCAAAATCCGAGCATGACAGGATCTAGCAAGTCTTGAACTGGCTCAGAATATAACAAGCAAGGCTCACAGCATGCAAATAGTACACAAAAGTCATCCCTGCCAACTGAGGGCCTCTTTGAATGATGAAATTTCACCAAAAAATTTCATACCGTTCTCAATTTTCATTTCATCATCTAGACAGGCCTTGAATAAAACATAATTTTTTTTTTTCATCACCATACATAGAAGAAACACAGGCATGTCCACACCCGATCTGATCTGAATACATAGTAACATAGAGGAAACAAAGTTACTCGGGAATAGGTTTTTCAATGTTAAGATCATAATAACAAACACCAAGGGTATCGGCAACACGCGACAACAGTTATCCTCCTACCATCCTTGTAGTTAGCTTCCTGAACATGAGTCTTGTTCTCTCTGCCTTAGCCTGCATTGGACAAGTTACGGCCTGCATTGAACAAAGAAATACGGAGTCTTTATGCGTAAATTACATCTTATACATCAAGTCAAATGGTGACCTTATTAGTTTTGACATTAAAAACACACGGTTTATAAATACCTAGTTGTCCTATTCCTCTCTGCCTGAGCCCAGGCAGTGCTCTGCAAAGACAAATAGAGCAAGAGCACCTACCTGCCACGACCACTGGACAAATGGATTGAGTAGCTTCCTTTCCGCATTAACTCTGGATAGCCAATAAATTGCACTCAAACGCATAAGGTCTCCTCATAACATTATTTGGAGCATATAGAGCAAGTCTGATTATTGCTTACTTTTGAAGGCTTGCATATACTAAGTATCTTTTCTCCAATGTAGTATCCAGTTCCTTGAAACTCTGATGTAACAAAGTCACCTGCATACCACAGAATAGCATATCTTACCAAAATCAGTTGAAGATATCAGTAATAACTGGGAGTGGTAAGCTTCAAGTAAAAGGAATAGTAACAAAGGCAGCAGCAGCAGCACTGAACAATTTTCACTTTGGACTCCATCCATCGCTTATATGATACCGATGAAAGAATGACACGGTTACCTCTGTCAGTTTCCATGATCATGCGCTAGTTTAGAATTAAATTGCAGATCTAAGGGTTCGCATTCCAAATTAGTAACAATCTTGGTCCCCACAAGCACCAGCAACTAGAATTTGATCAGCATCTTTACTACAGCAGGGAATCAGAAACACGCCGTTGTGAGGCCATGGCTGCTTCCATGTTTTTTCAGCTAATATCTGTGTCAACTTAAGCACGGCAATCTAATGAATGCTCAAATTTCGTTTTAAACACATGAATGTTCAAATTAAAAAATCGATTAATTTATTTGAGGTTTATTTTGCATCTTATTGGCTCATACATTCTACGGAATTGTATACACAGGAAACAAAAATTGGTCGAGGAAGATATATAGTAGATGTAACGAGAAGTGTGAGCAGGGAAGGTGGGCTACTTGCTAATCCGATGCCAAGCAACGAAGGAATCGGCAAGGAAACCAAAGGGGAGCACCGGAAAAATTTACCTTCTCTTCAAAAGACTTGGGAGGCTGATCACCTGGAGAGCGCGAGAGGCGGCGAGGCCAGACAGCGCGCCTGGCTCCCAACCCTTCTTCCCCGGCCCCGGCCGCCGCCGAGAGGGTACGGCGGAAGGCGGCTCCCCGGAGGATCTTCGTGCGAAGAAGGGTGGAGGCCATCGATGTCCACTAGCTCGCTAGTCCCCCCACGCCGATCTCTCGAGAGGGCAGAGCACGGCGGCGGTTTTGCTCGGGTTCGTTTTCTCCGCGACACCACGGACGAATCCACCTGAACATGAGTTGGGCTGGGCTGGGCCGGAGAGGGGCGGGCTAGAGCTAGAGGGGCTCCGCTTGCGGGCAAGTCTTGGACTCAAAGAGTTTTGCACCTCTTAATATATTTTTTCCAACTCTACAACTACATTTATTAGTCTCCAATTTTAAAATATTATATAAAAATTAGTTTTTTTTGCGACTAAAGGGAACTTTATTAAGAGAAGAGGTCTTTACAAGCCAGTGTGACTAGGCACACTGGGAAGTCCCCTAACCACACTCTAGACTTTCCAGACTTCTTTGCCGCCTGGGGCAAGTTCATGGGCTAATTTATTTTGCTCCCTTCCTATCTTAACAAAAACTAGACTCTTTAGGCAAGCTTTCTCATATGCCATATCGCTGAGCACAGGCGCCATCTGAGCTCTATCATTCAAGTCCTCCTTGAACAGCTTAACAACTGGAGCACAATCAGACTCCAGGATTATATCCATGTCTGGCCATCGCGCTCCCATGCGAATCCCTTCCAGGCAAGCCAGGGCTTCAGCTTCTTCGGCATCTTTGCAATGATACAACCTCCTCCCAGCCATGAGTAGAGGCTGGCCTGCATCATTCCTGATCACAACTCCGACAGCCGCACTCCCCGTCTCAGGATTGAAAGCTCCATCAACATTTATCTTCAGCGTGTTCGGCGGCGGAGGCCTCCAGCTTTTCTCCTGCGGTTGCCCCCTACTGCATCCCGACTCCCCTGACCAGCAAGCCTTCTGCTTCCCCCTCTCATCCATGGCCGCCTCCTGTTGTCGGGCGGACAACAGTGACTGCATGTATCTCGTCAGAAAAATCACCGAGCCCTCCATCGACAAAGCCTCTCTGCCTTGGTCACGCCATTCCTGACACTCCAACATCTCCAAATTAGCATAAGGAAATTTGCACATGTCTGAGAATCAAACCTATCCAGCAGAAGTAGCAGCCAATCAGGACCCGAAAATATAAGATCCTCCTCCACTGGCAGGGGCCAATGTGCACGCATAGCCTGTCGTAGTAACCGGGCATGTGGGCATCCCACAACTGCATGGAAACCATCTTCAACTTCCCATCCGCACAACTCACAATTTCGCTACTCATCCAAATGTCTATAGCACTTATTAGCTTGGGTAGGCAGTCCATTATTCACCACTTTCCAAGCATGGACTCGAATCTTCGCAGGGACATTCGCCGCCCACAGCTTCTTCCATAGTCTCCTCTCCCCGTCCGGGCTGGAACTGCTACCGGCAACATCCGACCCCCCATCCAGATGCAGCGCCAGTCTATAGGCACTGCGGACGGAGAAGAGACCAGATTTCTCAAAATTCCAGGCAATCAGATCATCACACTCGGTAGCTGAAAGTTTGATTTTAAAAATCTCCTCAGCATCACATGGGTAGAAAAAACGTCGAACTGTGGCTTCATCCCACGATCTAGACTCATCATCAATTAAATGTTCCACCCTTCCTAACCTGCAAATCTGGGCGCTCCCTACTGGCCTCATCACGTATGGTCTTGGGATCCAATTGTCCCTCCAAATTCTGATCGACCGACCATTACCAACCCGCCAGATGACTCCTTTTTTCAGTAACTGAAGCCCGTGCTCAATGGCTCTCCACGTCTGAGAGGCACTCCCAGCTGGCGCAGTGTCCAGCAAATTTCCATTTGGAAAATATTTGGCTCTCAACACCTGCGCACACAAGCTGTCAGGTAGAGATACAAGCCTCCAGGCTTGTTTTGCCAAAACAGCTTGATTGAAAAGGTTAAGCTCCTTAAAGCCTAGACCTCCCTGCCCTTTTGGCTTAATCATCTTTGCCCAAGGCACCCATTGAACTTTCCTTCTGCCCTTTTCTGAACCCCACCAATAAGCCCTTATGCTCTTCATTAAATCTTCACACAACCCGCCCGGCAACTTAAAAACACTCATAATATAATTGGGTAAAGCTTGTGCCACAGACTTAATTAAAGTCTCCTTTGCTGCCACCGAAAGGTCTTTCTCCTTCCAAGTCGTCATTCTTTTTAGGAATCTCGCTTCTAAAGGCTGAAAAATCCCCCTCTTCATGCGACCAGAGGGAGTAGGTAGGCCCAAATATTTCACCTCAAACTGAACACGTTCGACCCCCAAGATTGTACGCACCCTTTCAGTCAATTCCACATTCATCCCCTTCCTTCATCAAAAGCGAGCACTTACTGGGGCTAAGGAGTTGTCCAGTATTTCTCTCGAAAACCGACAGAAGTTCCTTCACATTCAAGGCCTGATTCTCCGAGGCCCTGAAGAATAGCAGACTATCATCCGCAAACAAGAGGTGTGAAATGCTCGGAGCTCTCCTGCACACCTTAATACCCTCCACACGACCATCCTGCTTATAATGATCCAGCAAGGTAGAGAGGCCATTAGCAACTAAAAGGAAGAGGTAGGGCGAAAGCGGATCACCGTGTCGTAGACCACGCGAAGGGGCGAAAGGTGCCAACGACACCCCATTGAAGCGAACAGAATAGCGTACAGTGGATACACAAGTCATGATCCACTGCACCCATTTACTATGAAAGCCTAGCTTCACCATCAAGCTTTGTAATAGCCCCAATCAACACGATCGTACGCCTTGGATAAATCCAACTTGTACGCACAAAACTCCTCCAGATCACGTCCTCCTCTCTGTATCGCATGGATACATTCAAAAGCAATCAGCGCGTTGTCCGTAATTAACCTTCCCAGCACAAAAGCACTTTGTTCTTTTGAGATGATTCCCCCCAGAACAGGTCGCAACCTGTTAACCAACACTTTGATATAACCTTATAAATGACATTGCAAGGCTAATTGGCCTAAAATCTTTTAAATCCACAGGGTCATTTCCTTTTGGGATAAGAACTATGGCTGTATCATTTATTCCTTGTGGCATCACTCCATCCTCAAAGAATTTTTGCACAGCATACACCACATCCTCTTTTAGCAATTCCCAGTTCTTTTGGAAAAATCTGGCTGGGAACCCATCTGGGCCAGGACCCTTTAGAGGTCCCATTTGGAATAACGCATCGGCTATCTCCTCGGCCGAAAAATCCTTGCACAAGTTCTCATTCATCTCCCGATCTACTTTAGGCACAATTAACTCCAGAATTTGTGTCGGCCTCTCCCCATGTTCTGCAGCATATAAAGACTTGAAAAAAAATCAATTGCCATGTTTTTCATCTCACTCGGCTCATCACACCAAATTCCATTCTCCTTCTTTAGCTTCTTTATTTTATTTTTACGAGCACGCCAAACAGCTTGGCAATGGAAATAATTCGTATTCCTATCACCCTCACGCAACAAGCAATTCGTGATCGTTGGAGCCACATCATTTCCTCTCTATACAATAGCTCATCCATTCTGTCTATGATCGACCTAGCCTCCTGTCGAGTAGATGCTGGATTACCCTTCACCTCTTCTAAGCGTGCTCTAAGCTCTTCCAGCTCTGTAGTAACTGAACCAAAATTCACATTACTCCATGCACGAAGAGCACGCTGCACATGCTGGAGTGCCCGTGCTATGCCACCCAAACCCTCTCTGCAAGGGGCTGTACACCAGGCTTCTTTGACCTCCTTAGCAAGAGACTCTAATCTTTCCCACATAATTTCATAACGAAAGATACGTGGTTTATGTCGTTTCCAAGACTCTTTCTTGATCTCCAACAGCAGCAGACAATGGTCAGAACGAGAGGATACTAAATGATGAACCGTAGCCTCTGGAAAGATATCCCTCCATCCAGTGTCTCCAACAGCTCTATCTAGGCGTACCTTGACATTTGCTGCACCCTCCCTTCCATTGTCATAAGTAAAAGGCAATCCTACAAAACCCAGATCCATTAAATCACAATCATTCAAAGCCTCCCGAAATATAACCATCTGGCGCTCTGGCCTTTCGCAGGATGAGAAATGCTCAAAGCTCCACATAGCCTCATTAAAATCTCCAACAACCACCCACGGCAAGCTCGAGGCACTACGAAGTCTTCGAAGTGCCTCCCACATGCGATAGCGATGTTCTGTGCGAGGCTCTCCATAAACAAAAGTAATTCGAAACCAAGGTTTGTTCTGTGCGAGGCTCTCCATAAACAAAAGTAATTCGGAACCAAGGTTCATTAGGGGCCATACGAGTAGATACATCAATATAACGGAAATTCTTCTCCATTAAATTCACCTCTACTCCCTCATGCCAAAACAAGGCCACACCACCACTTCTTCCATCACTATCAACTGCAATACAATTCCTCAGCCCTAATCGCCATCTGAGGTTAGTAACCCTAGCTTCCGATCTATGAGTCTCACAAAGAAAAACAAAACTCGGACTCCTGGCTCTAACAAGAGCCTGTAATCTTGAACTGTCCGAGAGAGCCCGATCCCTCGGCAGTTCCAAACTAGAGCATTCATTGCGCCTGGTGGGGCTCGTCCTGAGCACCCACCAGGGTATCAGTCACCAGCTGCTCTTGCCCCTGCTCATCCTCCTGGACATTCCCCACAACATCCACATCTCCCGTACATAGATTAGGGCCAATATGCATAGCGTCTACCACCTCTTGGGGAAACAAATTCCCAGCTACTTTCTGTCGTTTGCTCCCCACCTTACACTTCTTTGCTTTCAAACTATTAATTTTTGCACCAGGATTGTTTCTAAGTCCCATCTCCACACTTGCGCCTTCAACTTTGCTCTTCCCTAACTGCCTCTCATGCATGCTCATAGACGATGCAGCACGGCTATTCATCTCACCCTTCCCAGTAGCCGATGAGCCGCTCGAATCAGCAAAAGAGTTTAACCCCAAAACTCTGTCTTTGGCATGCAAATCCTCCTCTCCACCCTGCGAGTACCCTCCCACGAGACCCGCATCATCAACAGCCATGTCTTGCACGCCTCGAGCCAGCTCACCTTCCATCTCCCCAGACATCCGAGTTGGAGGTTGTGAAGGACTCGATCCACCCCATACTGAATTTCGTTCCCCACCTCCTCTCCCACCAGAGCCTCCTCCCATCCGCTCCCGGCCCCCTACATTCACACCTCCTCCAGCCGACGACGAGCCTGCCATAGACATCACCTTAATCTTTTGTGCTCCACTGAAGTTAAGGCCTTTCTTTGCTGCCGGGGTTGCCATATAAGAGGCTAGTTGTCTGCCTGCAACCCTCTTGAAAGGTGAAGCACGCAACTCAGCCCCCAAAACGAGTTGACTCCCCACTCAGATCCTCATCTGGGCACTCCCTCTTAGCATGACCAATTCGTCCACAGCAGAAACAGAAGTGTGGCACGTCTTCATACTTTACTTCAAAGGACATAATCTCCTTCACCTTCACTCGAATTTGCACAGACGCCTTTACAGCGTCAGCTAGCGCAAAATCAACTCGCACCCTCACAAAATCCTTAACTGCCTCACCAATCTCCAACACTCTCCCTACCTTTCCACCAAGGGCATTTAGAACATCATTTCTTTGCAGCATCACCGGAATATCATAGATACGAAGCCATAAAGGAATAGATTCGATCACAACCTCCGATAGCCTTGAGCAACCATCATACCTCACCACAATCAGGGCATCTCCTCTGAATTTCCATGGGCCACCATTTAATGCAAGATTCAGCGATCTTTTTGATGCAAATTCTAACAAGAACCTATTATCCCCCAACTCCCTCGAGATAACATCTCCCCAAGCATTGCTTAATTCATCAAACATCACCCTTGCTTTGAAATTACGGCTAGAATAGAATCTAGCCACAGCCATCCAGCGCTTCACAGTTGCCTCCATCTCACCCTCAACATCGAAAGCAAATTCTTCATCCTCCTCTCCTGATGCATCCTCCCCAGCCGTGGCATGGACCACTAATCTCCTGTCCAAGTTCGCCAGCGGCGAAGCCGACGAATCTTCCTCACCCTCAGCCGCTGACATTGCTCCAAGCACCTTCTCTTGCTCCAGCCCTTCCGCCTTCCCAGCATGAGAAGCGCCGTCCTCTCCACCCACTTGTTTCACTACATTCAGATCCATCCTAGTCACCGGTAGCCTAGGTCGAACTCTCTCACCAGCCACGGCTTCGGACGGGAAACCTCCTCACCGGAGACCCCTTATCGCCCCCACCGCAACCTTAGATTGAGAACGCGAAGACTGGAGCCGAGGCGCCGGAATAGATCAGAAACGAGCAAAACCCTAGCAGGCTGAGAGACGTAAGGTTTATGCAAATCACGTAGGCAAACCAGACTTTACGAAGCAATATCCCAACCTCAACCTTTACAAGTATCCAAACCAACTCCGATCTGATCTCCAAACAAAACACGCCACCACAACCAGAGAAAATCTGATCTGGCTCCAAACTGAACACGGCCAGCCCAAAGGCGCCGCACAGGACCACCTGGCACGACGTCGCCCGCAGCCAAACTGCACACACACAGCCGATCAGGAGCACCGGCGGCCAGCAAGACTCACCGTGGACTCACAATCGCCTCCGAATCGCCCTCGCACTTCCTCCGCCATATCCGGGATTTCTGTTGGCACCGTCAAAATTACCCACCGGCGGCTAGCTTTTTTCTTATATATAAAAAATAGTTATATGTTATCTTACTTAAAAGGAATAGTACCGGATCTAGACCGATTTGGGATTAAAAAAAAACAGAACCATAGTCTCCAACGTTTTTGCCCTGTGCAATTGAACAGTTTTGGATGTCTAACAGATCAACATGTGAAGATGGGATTGTTTTACATGTTTATTAATTGTATATATAGCCGATAGTTTAGAGAAGCAAAATCATTAGAGGCTCCGGGTTTTTTTTTTGCCCCCTCGATTTAACCATCGGTCTTGTAGCCAGCTAGAGGAAGGAGGGGAAAAATAGAGAGGACCAGCCCAGCCGAGACAGCCCGACAGGAGGGGAAAGAGTAGCGGAAGGTCAGGCAAGACATGGGGCATGTTTGGATCGATGCCGTCCTCTGCCTTTCCAATTTTTTGGCGTTGACCCCTCCCACTTGGTATGTTTGGTTCAGTGCCAAATTTTGGCTTGCCCCACCAACCCACGCCAATGCACGTTCATTTTTTCGCCAATTGAGGGCAAAACTTTGGCGGCTGTTTCCCCAACCAAAAATTTGGTGAGCCAACAAATTGATGTGGCTACCTGGGGCTCAATCCAAACGTGCCCATGGCCTCCGCTTTGGTGCGCACGTCGGCTTGCACCTTCCGCTGTTTAGTCTCGTCTACGTGTTCAGGTGGAGAAGGGCTGGCCGTGCGGACCGTCTCACTGGGGCCCTGTCCGGTTCGCCGCCTGTCGAACTCGACAACTAGAAGTGATCAGAATCCTATGGACCCTAATGACAAGGTAAATTTTAATTTTATTTCTTTTTACCCCACGAGGCCTCTAGATTCTGGGCAGGGCATGACGAGGTTTTATTTCTTGGTTGTTTATTGTTTATTATCTTTTCCATATATTTCGAGACGAGAAGGATCCCCTTGATCCCTTCTATTACTTTTTGCTCGACATATTCTGAAGCTCGTGAACGCAAGACAGATCCATCTTGCTGTGGTATTGTGGGCACAGCTGCCTCTTCGTGGTATTTAGCAAACTGTGGTGCTCCAAATCCAAAAGATTAATTTTGCCTTGCGGCTCTGTCCTGTCCTGTCTGTTGGAACACCTTAGGCTGTGTTTGGATGTCTATATTGAGGGTCTTGGCATTGAATTGAGTTCAATACCAATGCAGTCGTAGTATTGAAATGGGCACAATTCAAATTCTATTGTTTGGATGGCTGGAATTGTAAGAATGCAATTCACGTTTGGATGTGCAAGAGGAAGATATTGGAATTGGCTCATGTACTCCATCTCCACCATCCAATCCACTGCCCAGGCAAGTGCGCTGCGCCGCCCATCCTTCACGTTGGGGAGAGGCGAGCGCCCCTGCGATGAAGGAGCAGTGGTGCGGGGAGGAGGCAGTGGAGGATCAACGGCGCGGCTCGCCGGCGGAGGAGGTGGAGGAGCAGCGGCGGGCTCGCCGGCGGAGGAGGCGGAGCAGCGGCGCCCTCGGTAGCGACCCTGGGCCCTTCTCTTCCTCGTCGGCGGCAAGGCCCACCCCGTCCTCTTCCTCGCCGGAGGCCGGGAAGAGAGGGCGCCGTCGAGAGGGGACGTGGTGGCCACGACTGAGTGCGAGCGTGGTAGCCGTGGATCTGCCGGAGGGCTAGCTCCGTCCGCCTCGACTCGTGCTGTCCTTCCGATGTAGGTCCACGCCTGAGGCCGAGGGAGAGAGAGATGTGAGGACGATTCCGCCCAATACAGCGTGGGATGTCTCGGTATTGAGAAGGGTGTGCGGATAGCTAGGTGAATGCCGTCTGGTATTGAGTTAAGTTTCCAATTCTAATTCTGTGAGCACCCAAACAGCTGGTATTCGGTGCCTGCCAATTCCAATTCCAATTCATGGGCTTCAATATAGACTACCAAACGCAGACTTAGGGATTTTGGAAAGTCTGATAAGTGGGACCTGCTCCCCAGCTGCATAGAGAGCACACCTGAGCCAATGCCACCCCTGTTTTGCAAGATTTCCTCAACTTATCTGCAAAGTGATCATACATATAACTCTCACTTCCAAGAGGGAGACTTATAGTTTCACCACTAATGTTGGGCTGTTAGTTCTTATCACCACTAATGTTGGGCTGTTAGTTCTTATTACACCAAAGCTAAACAGAGAGGGCTCTCCATTTAAGCTTAAGTGGAGAGCCCTCCATAGTTTCTATATTTAGAGGATGCAGAGAACTATAACCATATGAGAGGGGAAAGTGAGAGAGCGGGAGCACTACCGAATGATTGCTGACATCAAATGTTTAATGCTTTTGGAGATTGTGGAAGAAGTAACTTTCTACTCCGCTGGTATCTTGAAAAAGTAACTTCGCAGCCAATAAGCATCAGAGAAAGTACATCTTCATTTGCTTTGCGATGTGAAAAGTAACTTTTCCTTCTGACAAAAGTAACTCCGCCACCTTTCGTCAAAACATAGTCGACTGAGATCTTGTTTTGAAGTATTTAACGAGACAAATATAATGGTGTGGTCTGATTACAATTTGGATGTGTGCTCGTAAAGTTGTGGCTTTTTTAAGTTTCGAGCTCCACCTTGCATGCGGTTGCACATGGCCCCCAACGTGCAATAGATGGTGCTCCCAGGCTGGCTGGCGGCCCCCTGGTTAGGAAGTAACTTTGTGCTCTGCTGATGTTTTGAAAAAGTAACTTTACGGCCAACGAGCATCAGAAAAAAAGTAACTCTATACTCCGCTACTATGCAAAGAGCGGCTTCGATGTCGTGGTAGAAAGTAACTTCGCCGTATCTGTGCGATATAGAAAGTAAGTTTCGACATATCCATGCGATACAGAAAGTAAGTTTCTTTCTTCCAAAAAGTAACTTCGGCATTCTTCATCAGAACATAGCCGACTGAGATCTTGTTTCAAAGTTTTTATCGAGACGAATATAACAATGTGATCTGATTGTCATTTGGATGTTTGATCGTAAAGTTATGACTTTTTTTTTACCGTCCCACTCTTCCACCCCCGTATGCATCCTTTCCCCAAAATAAAATCCCGGAAGGCCTCTCCCCAAACCGCTAATTGGAGAGGCCTCTTCTTATTATTATAGTTGTAAAAGTATCTTAGTCTATGCCAGTCGACTAGTATGGACCTTAGCTTCTATATATTTTTTAGTCAATACGACTGTTGCATTGGTAGTAACTAGTACGTGGCTACGTGCTACATCAACACAACAGTAAAGGAATTAACATGCTGCTACTACGGTGGTAGATATGTACCGAGAAGGAACACAACTAGTAATGCTACTGTTTCAGCAAAGTTGTAGTGACTCTGTAGTGTGGATATCATGCAATAATGAAAGGTACCAGTTTTGCAAAATCGAGAAAAAAATAGCTGAACTGAAATTGAAATAATGCATGTGAGTTGAGTTTGGACACGAAGAACAAAGCATTTGGCATGTGCATTCTGCCTCCCAGCATACTATCAGGTCTTGCATTTTCATCTAAAAATTCCTCCAGCCACTTTACATAAAACTTAAAATGATTCCGCAATGAAGCCTTGATTGGTGTTTTACTCCTCCCTTTTCCTTAGGAGCTAAGGGGGTATGAAATTGAAGAGGGGAGTAGATGGGGGGAGAGAAGGGTGGCTATTGATGTGTAGAAGGGTGACACATCGTCATCATTGAGGATGATCCTATAGAGTTATTGTGTGAGGCTATCGGTGGTATCAAATATGGCGAGTGGTGGTGCTAGTGATGTCAATTAATCCGTATGTGTGTGCCCTGTGCTCAAAGTTATGTCAAGGTTGTTGGGATAACCATTTAGGTCACTGCAGAAGTGCCTTGGTTGCTTTACGTTCCTGAAAAATTTGAGCGCATACATCTTGTCATATTGGCATTTTCAGTTATAATCTGTGTAGTCTTTTTAAGTAAATTTGATATCAAACAATAGTGTTATAAGCAGTGTTTTAAAGGCGTTGCCTAGGCGTCCAGGCGTACCCAGGGCGTCTTAAGGTTCCATTTATGCCTTGTTGCCTAGGTGATAAGGCGCACCTAAGTCACCTGGCCTTACCGTTTTTAAAACACTGGTTATAAGCTAAAAGTAAATTCAGTTATTGATGTACTTAAAAGAAAAGCGATTATCGTATATCCGTGAAGAGTCACATCGCTTATGAATTCTTACCTTAGGTGTCCATATTGTGGCATTAATTTTTACAAACATCATATACCCAACTTTTACAAGCAGTTAGATACAGTGCATGAGGAACTTCATGCAAAAAAGGGTACTGCTGCTTTATTTAATCATATTGTTTCTTTTCGAGAGGAAATCCATGCTTGACTATAAGGAATCACTTGTTTTTTGTTGTGCAGTTCGATGCACTGCTTGACGAACTTCGTGCAAAAAGGGGTATCTTATTGCCAAATGATGTCGTATCACACATTTTCATAAGGTATACATGTTAATGTAACACCCAATCCCTCCTTTTTCACAAATATTACTGACTGTGATTTCTCCTAGTTACGCGTATGCTAGTAAGGATTGCTATGCGAAGCAACTTTCGAGGTCCTGGATGACTGGCTCTGTGCTTGTAAGCGGCGGCTTCTCTGGTTACTACATATGTAAACATAACAATGTAAGAGATGGAGCTGGGGAAGGCAACTGATAAGTCTGCGCTTGGCTATATTACTTATGTTACCCTTGAACTATCTTTTGGGGTGATAGATATTACCCATTGAACCTGTGGGGCTTTAAAATGTGAATTGCTTATGCACTTTGTACTAATCCATATTATTTTGGTATATGTTTGAATTTATAATTTACGTAAGTTTGCCTAAGCATGTTACAACGTACGTAGCTGGCAAACTCCGGAGGCAAATTGAGAATAATTATTTAATCCGTTCGGCACAATGGACAGAAATGCAACTGCAATGAGCATGTTGAGGCTTGCTAATTTGAAGAATGTTAGGAGCCAAGAAAACAAAAGAATATTCACAAACTTATATAATTAATTAAATAATTATTAAGTTTCTTTATGAAAAAGACTCGAAAGAAGCTTCTCTATATGAATATAAAAGGATTTCATTTTCACATGCAAAAGAAAGGAGGGTGTCAGGGTGTCAAGTTGGACATCAATTAGTTCGGCATTGCTACGGTACTCCGACATAACTGTGAGTTGTCGATTTAATTTCATATAATATTTGTTAAGAAAAATAGGATAAAAGGGGAGAAATTACCCTATGAGATGTAACTGATACCACGTGATAAATTTCGTAACATGATACAGAGTCATGGCTATGTGATCCAGCCTAATAAGTACGACATAAAAAAAAAGGTAAGGTGATTTTAATTTCCATGGTAAATAAACTATTCTATCTAACTGATACTGTATGTATATACGTGATCTAACGTGATTTGTGGCATGCAATACTGGGGGACTACGTGATCTAACGTGACAGACCTGAATGTGGGTACGTACACGCAAATAGTATTTTTCTAATGAACGATACGTATACACGTATACAAATAAACCCTGCATAAACCCGGAAAATGTGAGTTTGCCGAGTGCTAGTGTGTTCGCCGAGTGTTTTTTCTCAAGCACTCAGCCAACAAACTCTTTTCCAAGTGTATTATCAAGGAAAAAATAAAAAAATTGTTTGTTGAGTGTTTTATTAAATACACTCAGCAAAGGGATTGTTTGCCGAGTGTTTTTTTTAAGCACTCGTCAAACAAGTGGCCGGGAGGTTTCTGACCGCATCAAAGGGCCTTTGCCGAGTGTAAAAAAATGGCACTAGGCAAAAAAATGGCACATATCTTGGTTCAAACAATTCTAAAGAAATGTTGTTCACAAAATCCACATCTCTCGTATAGTTTTCGGAAACTAGAGATGAGGTTATAAGATTTGTGCACAATGTTAGTATCACTTTAAAGTAGTATTTGTTGAATGAAGAAATAATCAAACAAAAGTTGTAGACATTCAGAAGTTATTCAAGTTTGTAGTTGAAAACATTTTAATTTAAATTAATTGTACCTCAGAAAAGTAGGCCTAAATTTTCTCAAATTTCAAATTTGAATTTTTTCCAAACAATCTCAGATGGAGAAACCCTGATAATGAAAGTTGTATATCACAATAAGTTAGGAAACTTTGCAGTTGACAACTTTTTCATTTGAAAGCCTCGTATGTTGGTGTAGACTTTTCAAATTTGAAATTTGAAATTTTGCAAATAACCTCGGATGGAGAAACTTCTATAATGAAAGTTGTAGATTTTGAAAGTTATAAAACTTTATAGTTGATAGCTTTTGCATTTGAATTTGTTTAGAGCCTCAAACATGCAATTTACTCTCGATTGGGTATAATATGTGGTGAATCGAAACTGATTATGGACATATATGTGAGTGTAGTATAGTGCTTAAGGATGATTTGTGTGAAGGAGGAGGTCATGGGTTTGATTCCCATCCATCATGGAGTGCGTGAAATTTACCCAAAAAATCATGGGATTGGCATTGGATGACGGGTGCAGGAGGTTGCTGGCTGGTGGAGTCCCTCCCCTAAAAAAAAATTGCTATTTTTTGGACCGTTTTTTTTTTGGCGCGGCAAAAATAGGTTGCTGGCTGATGGCTCAGATTTATCCAAAATCTCAAGTAATACAAGTACCATATAGGCCCTCAACATTGTTTAGAGAGAAAAAATGATTCGCTCTCTTGTGTGGGAAAAAACAATTCGGACATGTATAAGTACATAAAATAAAAATATAGTGTTATATATTTTATTTATTTTATTGAGAATACAAATACATGGTTCCTTGTATTTATATGCACACTAGTTTGCTGGGCACCTCTGAATAAGCTCCGACATGGAAGTGTACTAAGTCCATATTTATACATCGCTTTGCGGCCTCCTCGTTTACGAATGGTGTGGTGGTGTACAAGCGGACGTCGTTGTGATTTATGACCTCATCGGTATTCATAAACCGATGTGATATGATTGAAATGTCAGCTATGTCCGTCTTTGTGGTTCGGCCTCGTCGGTGTCGAACGACATGAAGTCATGATGGTAGTCGTAGACTCTAGTAGATGTATGGTTGCATGTAGCTCGTGCGTGACTGAATCGATGTCGTGGCAGCAGGATCTCGAAGTGCTGACCGACAACATAATCTTAATTAAGTCGATCTCTGGAACTTTATCTTTTCATCATACTCACACACATGTAGAAAGACGCATCTGTATGCAGATCGATGCATGCCGTCACGTCTCTTCTTGCCCTCAGATGAGCCTATAGCAATACACGTGCACGTGTACGTGTGCTGCCTGATCTAACTCATGCGCCGACTGTCTAACTCATGCTTCTTTTAAGCAACATGAATAAAAGGTTGCACACGTATAGCTCCTGTGTTATTAGGATGTAGTAATCGTGTATACGTACGTGCATGAATCTTCTGCACACGTTCGTTGTTCTTGTATCCTATATCCTGCAAGCTTTGACTTATTATTGTTCTTTTAGGAAACAACGGCAACCTAGGTCACACGATGTTGATCTAAGAGCGTGTTTATGAAAGTGGGATGGGATGAGTTATTCGTAAAGTTTAAGAAGGTGAGAGGGGTAATTTGCAAAGATACTTCTAGTTTAGGTTATTAAATTGGAGTAGGACTCACAATATGGACATTAGGACACGACGTCGATCTGTTTATTTTTTAGTGGACTTATTAAATTGGAGTCTTATCGGGCTGGGTCGACGTTTCGTGTATCTTGTCGTTCTCGTGCGAGCGAGAGAGAGAGAGAGTTGGAGGTGAACAGATCGATCGAACCTTGGCGATCAGCTAGCTCGTCATGGCGGCGGCGATGCGACGTTGGGTTGCCCGCATGATGATGTCGAAGCACCATCCCAAGTCCCCTTTCCCCCCGTCCATCTACCCTACGGTATCTCCTCTTCGCCTTGGCTCGATCGAGATCGCCCCTCCCTCCTCCATCGATTTATTTGATCTACCTGATTCGGCGGCTGCATGCACTGTAATATTTACAATTGATCCGATCGATTGCAGATGCTGCAGAAGGTAGAGGAGATGAAAAAGATCGCCCCCACAGAGGATATCTCCCAGGTTCTTGTAGGGATTGAGGACAAGATCAAGGTTTTCGACATCGTCTGGGAAGCCAACGAGAGGTAACCCTTCGTTTACAACTGATGGTCAATTGAAAGATAGTAGAGAGTATGGGACTTGAAATTAGCACCAACTTCAGTTTGTTTGACTAAAAATTAGTATGTGGTTTGTTTTAACTAAATGAGTTTGTTTACCTGGTTGTTTTTGCCTGTGACTTCGATCCCTTCAGTTGCCATCTTGCGTTCTAGCTTGTGCAGTGGCTAAGAGTGACAAGTATTAATTTAAGCCCTTTTCTTATATTCATACTTATTTTTTTACAGTGTTGTCATGAAAATGATATCCTGATTAATTGCTACATATATGCTCATAAAAAAATTATATTGTTGCTTCACAGGAAAGTGCAAGGATTGATGCGAGACGGGATAGGGTGTCAAGCGTTCATCATCTTTTGCAGCATTGGCTCTGCTGCTGCGCTGCTGAAGGGCGCACCCGTTTTCTACAAGTTTGTCGAAGTCTGATCAAGAAGATTTAGTTAATGAACAGTTGAACTCTGTAAATTAAAGAACTACTTGTGGTCGTGTATGATAAAAGTAATGATAACCCTATGTACATGAGACTTGTGGAGACCATTGGCCTGGATATGCTTGGGTGTCATGCATGTGCCATAAAATCACTCAAGGGATGATTTAAGCAAGAGGAAAAAATATAGATGCTCTATGAGAAACAGATGTGTTTCATATATCTCATAGCATTCTTGTTTTTTTAATGTAAATACTACAGAATACTCATCACAGCCGGTTGGGGAACCCCATCGCAGCCGGTTTTGGGAACCGTTTGATTCCCAGCGGCTGTGTTGCTTCGGGCAACACAGTCGGTTCCCAACCGGCTGTGATACACCCTCACACAGCCGGTTGATGGCTAGAATCGGCTGTGATGGGGGCGTCCAGGATGGCTTACGGGAGCTAAAAAAAATAGCAAAAACTTTTTTTTTAAATGGGGGTGGGACCCCACAGGACAACCACCCTGCCAGTCGCAAGATTTTTCGCGCGCTACGCGGTAGCTGGGATTCGACCCACGACCTCCCCCTCGCGCGTACCCTCCCTTACCATTGCGCTACACAGGTAGATGTGACCATATCACATTTTCATTCACCACATACTATACGAACCCGAGCGTAAATGACTTATTTGAGGGCCTAAACGAATTTAAATTAAAAACTTGTCAACTACAAAGTTTCGTAACTTTTCAAACACTACAACTTTCATGTTTTCCATTTTTCCATCCGAGGTCGTTTGCGAAATTTGAATAATTTCAAACTTGGTTTTCGTTGACAATACGAATTCAAATGAAAATGTTGTCAACTACAATGTTTCATAACTTTTCGAGTTTTACAACTTTTATTTTGGTCATTTATTCATACGGCATAGTGATAATAAAAGTGTTCACTAATCGTACATCTCTCTTCTAGTTTCATACCTAAACCCTATATAAGAGATGTAGGATTTGTGAACACTTTTACTACCAGTTTGTCATATGAACAAATGACCAATATAAAAGTTTTACATCTTGAGACATTATACAACTTTGTAGTTCAACGCTTTTTAATTTGACAACGTTTAGGGCTTCAAAAATTATATTTGCCAAGTGCCTATGCATATAGAACCGGCTGCGTTGATCCACACAAACGGTTCGTAGCTCCAAGGGGCTGCAATGAGTAGCAACGCAGCCGGTTCGTGGCTAGAACCGGCTGTGTTGATGAGCCCTCAACGCAGCCGGTTCAAACCACCAACCGGCAGCTGGTTCGTAGCTGGAACCGGCTGCGTTCCCATCACCCCTCATCACAGCCGGTTGGTGGCTAGAACCGGCTGTGATAAGAGCAACGCAGCCGGTTAGTAATCCAACCGGCTGTGATGCCCCTTCACAGCCGGTTGCAATAAAACCGACTGTGATGAGGCGTTTGATTTAGACGATTCTGTAGTAGTGAGTGCATCATATGCGTAAATTTTTCCGGTCGGGTTTTTCAGGTTTTAGAAAACATCTACATGCATACAGCACCACCGTATTTGCATGAACGATGCTCCTCCAATACAAGATTATTGTCAGGCACCTGGGTTCCAGCGTGCCATGCATGGTGGCGGCCTCTCAACTGTAGGCACTACGAACTGAGCTGTTGCTTGTTTCTCGAATGGGAGTAGATCTTGCTGTGCTTCATGATTGCTTCTGCTATAGCTTCATTCCTTCCAAGTTCCAATGTTGTTTCTGAATATATCTGAAACAGACGGAGGATTAACACTGCCGGAATGAGTGAATAATTAAAGGGTGGTTGCATTGGATCCTAGGCTAAACTTTAGCCTCCCGCTACAATAATCATTTAGTAATGATGGGGTAATTACAATTATGGGTAGTCAGAATTTTAATCTTTTTAGGCCGGATAGAGTACCTAGAAGCTCCATATAACAACCCACGGTCACCTAGCTCGCGATCCCTCCTATCTCATATTTCATCCTGTTTGAAAAATATAGATCGTTTTTTCATGCTTAAGTACACAGTTTTTAGTACGTTTCTAGACACAGTGAGTGTACATCTAAATACATACTACTAACTATGCATTTAAATGTCACAAATAATATATAGTTTGGAAAGGAGTAGTCGAGTAAGTAAGTTGTAAAGTAACATGTATACGTATCTCTTTCGCTCTCCTCTAGTAACCCGTTCCATAATTAGCCTGCACGTACGCGTGCCACGTGGCCACCTAGTACGTGGCGCAACCAATCAAGCCAATCCAAATAATCCCTAATTAGCTACGTATAAGGATTAGCATGCATGAGCTGTTGTTGCTCGTAACTGACATGCAGGAACTCAGGATTCTCTACCTCTCCCCTCTCGACTTCCCCGACGATGTCGCCGACTGCGACGGCTCCTGCGTCGCCGGCGGTGGCCCACCGTGCCTCCTCCATGCTGGCCTCTGCTGCCCCGACGACTCGCTGGACACCATCATGAGCAACCCCGACGTGTTCAGCGACGAGCTTCTCGAGGACCTCCTCATAGCCGCCGCGCTACCGCCGCCGCACCGGGGAGTAGCGCTGCCCGCCGCCGCCGCCGCCGCCATGGTTGCCGGCGAAGAGCTCCTCGTCGACGTTGACGCTGGCGAAGACGACGTGGATTTTTACAGCGACCGAGGCAGCACTTGCTCTAATGGCGCGCCACGGCTGCCAGTGCTCGCCGCGCTGTCAGACACCTCGTGGACTACGTCCAGTACTCTGGTGTCGACCGAGTCATCGTCTCCGGCGCCGGCGCCACCGCATGCCTCGCGGCTTGTTGTGCCGACGAAGAAGCGGGACATGGCCGTGAAGCGCGGGAAGCGGCTGTGGTCGTTGGAAATCCCAAGCGTCCCCGAATCTCGCGACAACATTAACAACAACCTCAGCGGCAGTGGCGGAGGGGACAAAGACGACGGCGACCGCGTCGTCGTCGTCTCCGGCGACGGCGGAGGAAGCCTCCTTGGAGCACGGCCACCGGCGAACAGGCGGCGAACTCAGAAGAGGGCGTGCCGCCATTGCGAGAGCACGGAGACGCCGCAATGGCGTGTGGGGCCAGACGGACCGGGGACGCTGTGCAACGCGTGCGGCATACGGTACACGAAGAACAAGCTGCTGCCGGAGTACCGCCCGTCGACGAGCCCTAGCTTCCGGAGTGACAAACACTCGAATCGCCATAGGAAGGTAGTCAAGCTGAGGGAGAAGAAGGTCAAAGTCAAAGAGGAGACTGTCAGTGTGCCACCAGCGGCGACAGACCGTGGTGATTTCATGGATGTTTGTAAATATATATCGACAGGTCCCAAGCAATTTGATTTAGTTTGACTGTAGGCTAATATTTATTCTTGATGATTTGGATTCACATGAAGTCATGATTATTGTTCTTGGATGTTTAGCTGTAAAAATGTACATATATATAGCAAACATGCAGCTGACGACATGCCACTTGATTTTATTGTAGGCTACTTGTACACTTTTGCTTAGGGTTTTAGTGTTCAAGCTCAACTTGGAGTTGCGTCATATCCATACATACTCCCTCCATTTCAAATTATCAGTCATTCTAGCTTTTTACTAGATTAATTGAAAATACTATAAATTTAGATAACTATATGTCTAGGTTCATAGATGATGCTACGAACTTTGACACTCAAAATGATACCTAGGATGACTAATAATTTGGAACGGAGGGAGTATATGCTATCTATTCTAAACATTAATAGAGACAAGCAACCTCTTTGCAATGTTGAGTGATTTGGATTAAGATTCATTAAGGGCTTGTTCGGTTCCATCGGATTCAATCCGGGCCGGGAATGGTAGATATAATAAGAAATTTATGATAGGTACATCTAGAGACCGGGATTTATTCCGGGTCATAAACTAATTTATTTGTGATGGATACATCAAGAGACCCGGAATGATTCCCCACCTCTTGACTAGTGGATTGATTCCTTGTCTTTTGGTGTCACTGTAGTGAGTAAATTAGCTTTTGACCCGGAATGAATCCCGGTCTCTTATTGTACATATCATAAATTTCTTATTATATTTTCATTCCCGGCCCGGATTGGATCCGATGGAACCGAACAAGCCCTAACTAATTCCTTACCGTTTTTATGTTCTTTTAATTTGCCTGTGCTTGTAATTATAACGAGAAATAATGTGCAAACATGTGCACCCCATTGTATGGATAGTGTATGTAAGATTTGTACAGTAGTTCCAGTCGGTGACATATATTAATTAACGTCCCAATTCATGCTAGATCGAGAGGCGCGTTACAACAAACTAACTCATCATCTTCATCAAAATATGACCTTTTCTCTGTCTATAAGAGTTTGGCAATGATAGGTGGTGTACTATTCATATCTGTTCCAATAGCCTTGTCGATTCAAATTTATGTCATGGAGCTAGAATGATTCAAAGTTGCAGTGACAATGGCAAACCTGCTTTCATGTTGTTTTGATATGCTAAAGAAAGCTTATTGGAAAAACTGTATATGTCACATCAATTCAGTTACAATATACAAATTATAAACCATACACATCAATACATCATGTACATATCATAATCACGAAAATTATCCTTCAATGTTATCAATAGATTGATTTAATCAAGCTAAACTCTAGCATCAATTTGTAATCCAATCCACATGTTTGAAATGCTCTCAACAACCACAAGAAACCTCTACAGATGATAAATCTTACACACTGATATACAACTGAACTCCATACAGACTATTCAGGAAGTTCCATCGATGAATAGTCAGGAATTGCAGATGCAGGATAAAAGGGAAAACAATTACAACACCAGTCTGCTATTCTGGCACCTATCTCCAGTCGTAATACTTCATACATAGTGTGCATCTTTGCTACATAGGAATAGCTCCTGCAATAATACTTCATACATAGCGTGCATATTTGCTACATAGGAATAGGAACTCTCCCCTTAGCTTTGATCCAAACATGCTGCATTAGATCAATTAGATAAAATTAGTTGAACTATACCGTGATCTATAGATAAAACATAAAAAGCTTAGTATGGAACAAGTGAAAAACTGTAGTGTAGAGTTGTAGACTACTATATGATGTTTAAAAAAAAAAATCAAATTTGCAGATATGTAGCCTATCACAAAATGTAGACTACAGCGTGAAGAAAACTAGATGAGTAAATCCTCGAAATTTGCAAGATGATCATATTTAGTCTCACCTTTTTGCTGTTTTTAGCTTTTGCTTTTCTCACTTTCAAAGTATTTGAGGACACCATATCCAACCGTACCAGCCAAAAACAGAACAACTGTCGGAGTGAATGATGGATAAAGGTACTTTACAAAAAACTTATCGTACTCCTCCGGCAGGAAACCTGCAAGACATACAAGTTGGAAACATGACTTACTTGGTTCAGAAGTTTTGCAGTACCCAAATTTTTGGCATATAATTACTGGATGAGTCAAACCCAAAACTCAAACAGTAGTTACTAGGTAGGTGACTTGAACCTAACTTAATTATTCCTTCTGCTGCTTCACATTCTCTCACTCAGATGAGCAAAGAAAAACGTTCTTTTTCATAGTTTTGTGCGTCATTAACACTGCATTTAACCACATTATTGCCTACAAGCTACAATTCTACTCCTGCACTACACCAAATAACACTGCAAAACCACATGGGAGCACACCATGGAAGGTGCAAGCAGAGTCTAGTGCTAATGAACTCTGGCAATTTCACGTTACCCTTCCTCTATTCATGGTATGGATTTATAGAAATCACATCTGGCAATCTCAAAGTTGCGATGATTTCTGAACCAATATCTTCCATTTGAAAATTCTCAAGCCATTGAATGCTGTGATCTACTTTAGGATGTTCTAGGATGGGTTTACTTATGTGCACAAAATGATGGTGTAGCAACCAAAATGCCACCATCATGAGTTAACTTGTAATCATCTATTGATGTGGTTTTGTACTCATAGAGTTTAACACCATAGTTCCTCATTTGGGGATGTTCAATACTATTGCCTACAATTCTCCTCCAGCACCACACGAAACTAGCACTGCATTTCACCACACGGGGACACGCTTCACGCCATGGTAGGTGCAAGCAGAGCATAGTGCTAAACTGAAATCACCATTCACCAATAAGCAAAGCGAATGCAGCATTGCAAGTTTACCAGAGGCGGCAAGCGCGATGCCCTCGACGAAGATGATGACGCCGAGCCCCAGCCAGGAGAGGAGGAAGGCGTTCTCATTGGCCTGCCGCTGCCGCAGCTCCTCCTCCGTGGGCCCCTTCCCGCCGGCGCCCCCAGCCTTGGACGCCGCCTCCTGCTGCTGCTGGAATATAGAAGCGCTTCCCGCCGGGGCGCGGCGGACCACAGGGGCCGGAGGCTCCAGCGCCTTGCTATCCTTGTCCTCGCCGGCTCTCCTGCTGCCGCTCTTGGGTTTCTTGCCCTTCTTCTTGCTCCCGGCGCCCGAGGTTGACGCGATGACACAGAATAGAGGCGTTGCGCGGAGAACGGGAAGGCCGGCGCGGGGGACGAACGCGGTGGAGGGGGGCGCCATGGCGGCGGCGGCGTTCTGTTTCTGCGGCGATGGCGCGGCCGCGCGCCGGCTTATCCGACGAGGCGACGACAAAACACTTCTGGGGCTGGGCCGGAGAGAAGAGTCGGACTGGGCTTTTGTTCGCATGCGTGTTTGGGCCGATGAAATTGAGCCCAATTGTTTCATGTTGAGCGCAATTAGCTTAGCTCCACTGATTTCCTTGAGCTAGAGCTGGTAGACTATGAGTCTATGAATATTCTCGCTCATAAAAAAAAAAGGCTACGCATTTTCTTAGAAACACTCTGGGTGAAGATTTTTCTATTTACAAAAAATGGCAAATCATGTTTTAAAACTCATGTTAGGCAACTAAAAAAATCATCAGAAACATATGAAAAATAAGTGTTTTTATTTCCCCCCAAAAAATGTAATGGGCATGATTGAGCATCCATCATTTTCTTAAGGCCAACAAATACAGTTCCGCAGATAGTGTCACCCCAACTGTCAGTCTGTTGGTCGTGACGATCGATACAAAGTTGTTTGAATTAATAAACTATTTTCGTTCCATTATTATGGACTAGTATGAATTAAGCTTGCGATTAAGTCTGATGAATTTCCGAGCAGCAAGGACACGTATGAATTATTCTTTGCTCTAATGATCAATGCTAGTTAAAAGCAAGCTGTGCATAACAATTGATAATGGGCGGCCATACAGGATAAGATCGACCGGTGTGTGCATGCTTTTGAGATCTGCAGGACGGAGCTAGTTGATCTTTTTGTTGAGTTTTTCTGGGAAGCAGAAGACGACACCTCCTGTGTACGCATGTGTATACTTAATCATAAGTGGTTATGATTGAAAGCTACGAGTGCATCATAGATATATATCTGTGTGATTTTCTTTGGAGAAAGGAAGTACACATGTATTAGTTGTCACCATTGAACTTTTTATGCGTAGGATTAGTTTCACTTCATTGTTTAAAGGCCTGTCTCCCAACAAATCATGGTGCCCCCCTCAAAGAGAAAAAGAAAGAGGTTGTGTGTATTCGCAACTGAAACATATATAGGCTCCTTCAGTTTAAAATATTTTTACCCGCAATATTCTGCTGATGTAAGAGTAATTCTTATGACACAAATTGATGTCATTAGACTTATATCGATAAACACATGATTATGATAGAATATGGTATTAATTGAGTAATCTTAAATAACTATGGTCAAAGCCTTATTATTACACTTTTTAATACAAATTGAAGGGTGTGTGTTATTTGTTACGGTTTCCGGAAGAATGATTAGAGTTTAGAGGTATATACATTGATGGTCAACAATAATGGTTTGATAACAAAATAGCTAGAATGTAAATCAGGTGTAGTCAAACTTAGGAAGCACTAGAAGATCCCTTAAAACCTAAAAGGAGAGGTAGGCAATGCCAATGCAAGGCAGCACAACGCCACAATCAGATAGGAATCGAGAGATGTTAACGTTACGTTAGTGCGAGCACATGGTTTTAAAAGGAAATAGCGGAAGAGACGGAGAGAAGCACATGGTCGTTCGTTCCCCATAAAAAAAAAGATAGAAAAACATGGTCGCTTTGGTTGACTGCCTGCTAACAATGCTAGGTAAGATCAGTCATCAGAGGTGCAAAATCATATTCGTACCATATGGTTTCGGTGAAAAGGCAGCAAACATTTTTATTGCATTAGTGGACGGTGGTCCAAGCTTTGGTAGTAATACTGTAATAGTATTAATGGCCGTCGGTTTCGCGTGTCAAAGCAACGTTTAACACACGGCCATGCTGATGATGAGCAACAAGTAGGACGTACAGGACGCGCGGAGCTCACGCGGCCAGCCAGCGAAGCTCATCAGCTGTCCCTTGACCTGAGACATGCATCTAGATGCGCGTCTCACTCTTACCAACTTTGATCGATGACATTGATTTCGTTACTCCGATTAATTTTATTTTAAGCTCTGAATATATACCAGTACTACTGTTTCTTCGATGCTTGAAATAACAGATTTCTCTGATGATGTCATTGACGTTAACCATATGCCATAGGGTGTGTATACATTTCAGATTTCCATAGGCTCGTCTAATAAAAATATCATAATGCTATCTCTTTTTTTTAGTAATATAATGCAATCGCTCCTGTTCTCTGTTTAGTTATATACTTGCCGTATACGTATCGATGTATATACTACATTTGAAGCTTTTTTTTTTTAACAATAGAGGGATTATTTAAAAGTATGGGCGCCCCTACTTCTTGTCCTTTGGCAGATGCAGAAGGCAGCGAGTCTGCAACCATCCAATGTATATATGTTGCGACATGCTTGCGTCGTCAACGAGTGGAGGGAGGGCAACCAAGCTAGCTAGCCACCGAATATCCCAAGCAGGCAAGCACCAAAGGTGCGGTCGAGAACTCGAGTTGATACTGTATTTGTAACGTAGCATGATAAAGTAGGTAAATAAATAAATTAATTAAAATGTCAAAAAAAAAATCCTAACCTCGCAGTGCCAACGAAACGAACTGACAAGTGTGTTTAAAGTGGTTGGTTATCTGTTACTGACAGGTACAGCTAGTAGTACTACACTAGTACTACCCGTGCAGAAACAAATGGGGTCGAGCTCCAGCCTGTTTGACATGACACTACCATTACAAGTGATGCATGGCCATTGGCCAGGCAAGATTGTGCTGGGATTATCTCCGGCCAAGTGTACGTACTTCATCTCGTGCCGCTAGCTAACTCCTAGCCTATCATGGAAATTGCACGGTGTCATCGACAGGGTGCACAGCACAAACGAGATCAGGGAGCTCGAGACCTAAAACTAAAAAGAGCCCCACAAAAACGCAAGAGCCACGGCTGCATGCCTTGCCATTCCGGCGACTGACCACGACGCCGACATGGATTCGTGGTGGTGATGTGACGCCGCCGGCGAGGTGGGCCGGCCGGCCGAGCCCACGAACCAATTGGGTTAGGGCAAGCTCGCTCGAACGGCCGGCCACCAGACGACGGCCGGAGGGGTGCGGGTCGCTGACGTGGCGCGCCGCCGTTGGACGGAGCGGAGACTTGGGCCCCCACCGGAATCGACACGCGCCACCAGCAGCCTCAGCCCCCAAATCCCCTTATCGCTTGGGGCACTGCCACCCACGTCGCTGCGCCCGGTCCATATGCTGCCCTGCCGCCTCACATGGGGGCCATGGCCAAGTGTGTCATTTTCTTTGATTTTTTTTTCTCTCTTTTTGACCAACAGATACTATACTACTGGTGCTGCTGCTATCGGGAGTGATGGAGACCGTACTCCACTAGCAATAAAAAGTTCATTGATAGGTGATTAGTCAATTAACAGTGGTGCAAGCACAAAAGAGGTTTACCAAGTTGACCTGTTAATGGAATATTCTACGTGGAACGAGTTTGATGCATTAATTGATTTAATATTTAGATTTGGTAGAATTTTATGTCAACCTTGTAATGATAAATTTCTTACGACGATGGAATGAGCTTACATTGATTTGCCCCCTTTTTTTTTGTTAATTTATGTGGAGGTATGTGTATTAGGCAAGCCTAGATCACAATAGTTTAGCATGTTTAGATACCTTTGGAGCACCTTCTGTGCCCTTTAAGGAACACAATGAGAACATCAGACTCAAGAGAAAACGACTTCCCAACCAACAAGTAATAATCAGATGACGTGATGAGCACAAAGCACTGGCACTACATGACCTAAGCTAGAACACCAAAGGAGTAACCAACGCCTTTGCACATGTAATCACTCCCTACCAATAAACAAACTGCTCACCCAACTCCGTGCATATGTTATCACATCACCATACTGTTCTCATAAAGAAATACAAGAAAACATACCCAAAACTCTTGAAAGACCAATAAACTAGAGAGAGATCACTGCTGAACTTTCAGAACTCTCCAAAGTCCAAATAAATTAGAGATGCACTTACTAAGTCCCCAAAGTCCAAATATTTCAAAAACCAAACAAAAAATATGCAGAGTGAGATAGTCCATGCACCATGTCCACACCCCAATGACCCCATCTCTACTCGTGCACCACACCTTTTCCCTCCCCAAAAGAGAGAAAAAAAATCCAAAAAATTGAGTCTTTAATCCTCTCCATAGGCCGCAAAGCCCCATTCCTTCCTTCCTCTCTTCTCCACCCCCCACCCTCCCACCCGCACCGCCGCGTCTGCCCCCCACGCCGTCGCCGCCCGCCCGGTCGGCTCCGATGGGGTACGTGCTGTCGGCGGTGGCGAGGGTGCTGGAGCAGCCCACGGCGTGGGGGGCGGCCTGGGAGATGGCGCTCCTCGCGGGGCCCCTCTGGGCGGCGGCCCTCCTCGGCCTCCTGCTCGGCTGGGCCTGGCGCCCGCGCTGGGCCTCCGGCCTCGTCTCCACCGTCGACGGAGAAGCCGCTGCGCCGGTGCAACCTCCCTTCGCCACGCTCGACTTCTGGAAGGCCCAGCTCCCCGCCCGACTCCGGGCGCCGCTTGGCTACGCTGGGACCGCCGCGCAGCAGCAGGAGGAGGACGAGGCTGCCGCGCAAGGGTATGTAGGCTCGTGAACTGTTTGGTGGAATGCGCCGTGGTTCTTGGTCTGGCTTGCGGTCAAAGCCGTGTTCTTTGGTGGATTTGGCGTGCGAAATGGAGCCCGCCTTTGACGGAATGGTGGTGCTTGGCAGGTCCAAGGAGATGGCGAACGAGGAGCTGGCCGTGGAGAAGGACGACCTGGTGAACCTCTGGAGGCTGGTGGAAGGCAGGGATGGCGGCCCTTCCTGGATCAAGATGATGGAGAAGTCGCTGCCCACTTTTACCTACCAGGCGTGGAGGAGGGATGCCCAGGTGAACGAATATCACGGGCTTTTCTGTTGCAAATTTGAAGCCTTGTGTGCTTATATCTGTTTACATAATTTTATGCTTGTGTAATGATGAATTTTGTTTGGATGAAATCAGAATGGACCTCCCCAATACCAGAGTAGTACTATCTTTGAGAATGCAACGCCAGAGGAAGTGAGGGACTTCTTTGGGGACGATGAATTCCGGATGTCCAACAAGTGGGATGATATGCTCATCTATCATAAGACACTGGAGGAGTGCCAGACAACCGGGACAATGAAAGTGCATTGGGTCAGGAAGGTAAGCTGGTCTTTAGATGGTATATTTGCTATAAATTTTCCTGGTTTTATGATCATCAGCTTATGCTTTGAGCTCCTGTTGTTGCAGTTCCCATTCTTCTGCAGTGACAGGGAGTACATAATTGCTCGTAGGATATGGAAATTGGGGGGCGCCTACTATTGTGTCACGAAGGTAAAACAGACTAGAAAAACTATTACATGTTGCTCTTCTATAATACTTCCTTATTTTGGAGTTGATTCCAGGAGGTATGGGGTCTTATGCTTGATCCCTACCATATACTTTATTGGATGAATTTGGTCCACGTAGCTTTCACTACATATGAATTGTAATGTTGACAGAATTTATATTGTTGCCCTTCAAGGCTTCAACTAAATCAGTTAGGAATAGGTACATATGGATGGCTATATCAATTTATTGCTTGGCCAGGCCGCTAGGCAATCACACTTTTGCGTACTACCTGTTGGTCACTTATAGAAGTTTAGGGGTTATTTCTCAGCCCAGATATTTCATGATGGCTACATGTATCTAATGATACTGACCTGAGGCCACTTGTCCACCATCGGAGTACACTTACTTAGGCATACTTTTCACATCATTAAAATTTTGATGTTAGTATTGAGTCGTTGACAGGGAAGTCTCTGATTCTTCCTTTTCATCATAAGTGCTTCGAAAACAAACTATGGAAAGGAACTTTCATTTATTAGTATCTGCCCTGCATCAGCAAGGAGAGGTTAGGAAGTAACAGGTATATCAAAGTTAGAAATATGTCAGGTCTGACCATATTTCCTTACATGATGTGCACACCAAAAGTTTTTTTCTCTACAACTAGGTCCTTTTTGTGTTGCATTCTAGAATCTTTATTGTTATGGCTTCACTTAATAAATGTTATCCCACTATTGTTTTTCTTGACTTCCTGCATGCTTTTTTTCTGTCTTATTTCACTCAGTTGTTATGAATGATTTCCTTATTATTCTTCATCAAATTTCAGTTAGTTGATATGAATGAGTAACTGTTGTTTTCTTCTATCGGTCAATTTGTGTCATTGTTGCGCCTCAGGGTTCTTGTTTGACCTTATCCATGACTTATGCCCAGGAGAGAGTGTCGTTTTGGGATAGTGAAAATCTTAGCTATTATATTAGTACGCATCAGATTGTTGCTTTGAGCTTTTACCCTGTATACAGTGGTTATAGGATGTTTACATCTATTCCAGCCAAAACAATTTATTTATGATCTTGTTTGTAATAAGTAGTCTTGAGACTAGTTACGCTTGCACTGTTCAGATCACTAAATTGTGCATTTGGGCATACAGATCTGTAGATTTACTCACATTATGTGCTCATGCCCAGTCATTGATGTATTGGTAACATGATGCAGGGTATACCATGCTCATCCATCCCACGGCGTAACAAACCTCGAAGAGTTGACTTGTATTATTCAAGCTGGTGCATCCGTGCAGGTAATCATTTTTCCTTGGTTATTTTGCTTGAAAACTGGGGGGAAATAGAATTTGCATAACAGAAAATTAGAACTGATTGCAGGGAAGTCCCTTTTCTTTCTGTTTCTGTGGACACTTTTCTAATTCAGACTTTCTTTTGACTGATATTGGAACAGTGGAATCAAGGAGAGGGAATGGAGGGTTGACAGCCTGTGAGATTCTCCTGTTCCACCATGAGGACATGGGTATCCCATACGAGATTGCTAAGCTTGGGATTCGGCAGGGAATGTGGGGATGTGTAAAGAAAATTGAGCCTGGACTCAGGGCCTATCAGAAGGCCAGGGCTGCTGGGGAGCCGGCATCAAAAAGTGCCTTGATGGCCCGGATCAATACTAAGGTCGGCGACAACTTTGTTAGGTCACTGGAATCCAACAGCGACGAATCAGAGATTGTGGAAGCAGAAGAGAAGCCTGCGAGAAACAATGTGGCGAGGTTTCTCGTGCTTGGCGGGGCAGTCGCTCTAGCATGTACTCTTGATCAAGGGCTCCTGACAAAGGCTCTCATCTTTGGCGTTGCGCGGAAGTTCGTGGGGCAGAGGAAGCCATTGTAGCATCTTGGGTCTCTCTAGGTGCGCTCCGCTTGGCCAATGCGCGTATTGGACTCACCATGATTCAGCCTTGGAGCGGAGGGAAGACGTGATTCGACCGAAGATCGGGAGTGAGACGCCATTGAGACTGAAGAGAGCAGATGAAGAGCATTTTGATGTACATACATGCTACCCGGCTGTCAGATAACGAGGAAGAGAGGGCATAGAGTAAAACATTGTACTTTTCATTTGTTCTTTTTGAAGTTAGCAGGAGCTCTGCCATATCAAGTACTTCTCGTTTGGAAAAAGGAACTCCTGACTATATATATATATATATATGCATAAATTCGTTCCGTGTAATGATGAAATCCTTTTTATCTCATGATCAAACGAGATGACTATTTTCTGCAGATCAAATAATCAAATGATGAAATGAATGAACAATTATGATGTTTTCCCCTCATCTGAAAATACAAACCGCAGCAACCGACCACGGTTAATCCGTATGGCTTCTGGGTCGGATACGGGACACGGTTCGGTTCAAACTCGGACACACCAGGGCCCGCGCGCCGTGGATCCTGGACAGCTCGGCGGCGCAGGCGGCGGCGCTACGGGAGGAGAACGCGGCGCTGAGGGCGCGCGGAGGCGCTGGAGCGCGACAACGGCGTGCTGAAGCGCCGTCGCGGCGGAGCGCAGGCGGCGGGAGGAGGCGGAGCGCGACAACGCCGTGCTCAGGGGCGACGTGGCGACGCTGCTGGAGGAGGCGGAGCGCGCGGCGGAGGAGCTGAGGAAGAAGGTGGCGGAGCTTGCGGCGGCCAGCTACGCGCTCAGCGTCCAACTACGGACGGGCTCCGACGAGATCTCAGATCGCTTCAGTGCTTTTTCTGATCTCGGAGTAGAGCTTATGGCTACTGATTGTGATTAGCAGCATCTATCTGGCTAATCTGCAGACCGATGTATGTAAAACCTAACAGCAAATCCTTTGTTCGCTTTGGACTTAGACCAAACTCGAAGTTTGTATACAGCATCTGAGGAGTTTGCAGCAGTAGATGCAAGAATCTGATGGCCTGTTCGAGTCGATTCTCATGGCCTGTTCCACAGTCCATTCGGAGTTCAGAATGTTTTCCTGGTATTTCTGTAACTCGCAGCTGTATGATCCCGAGGTGTAACAGTGATTAAGTTCCGTGTCTCTTTGTAAGAGAAGGCAACTTCTACCGTGTGCATAGATACTTCATTGGTACCAAAACTGACAATATAGCATTAAGCTCAGCTAGTAGAGTTCTAATAGTTCTCACGAGAATTGAGTTATCATAGGATACGTTGCCCAGCTAGTAAGAGCCTAAGAACAAGTATAGTAATAGCTAAAAGCGGGTGACCTCTAATGTGGGAGATAGAAATGAAGAGAGAAGAGAAGCAGCGTCTTACGACGTGCCTGCTCCAAGCCGGCGAAGAGATGCTTCTGCAGCTGCAATTGGACAAGAGCTCATTGTGTGCCATAATTGCTAGTAGGGTCTACCACATCATAAGCCAACACAAGGTATATGCAGCCCGCTACGAGCGGAACCATTAGCCATGCTCTAAGCAGTGGCGATTCTAGGGGGTGCAGGCAGCCCCCCTACCTCCCCAAAATCCATGGAGCCCCCCTAAGCCCCTCCTACATTTTTGAGAAGGAAGTAGAAGGAGAAAGGGAGGGGAAGAAGGAAGAAAGTGAGAAGAGCCCCCGCTTGATTTCATTTCTAGATTCACTACTGGCTCTAAGGAAGCTATTGGTTGGTTCTGGCGCATGCATGGGAGCGTGATTGGTTGATGTTTTGTTCGAGCTAGGCCAAAGGGAGTTGGCGATTGGTTGCTTAAATATGTAGACGCCAACCAACTTTTACACGTGTTGGTGCGCTCACTAAGTCTGAGTTCGCCTGAGTGGCCTCTAGGTCGAGAGGGATTTCTTGCACCACACGGGCAAGGCCCATGGTTGATTCAGGCAACCAAGCATTTAAATTGTATCTGTGTAGCCTGGCTGAGCCTTATTCAGACAACCAATCAACCCCTGAGTGGGACAGCCATTGTTAACTTTTCATGACGCGTAACACTACTTTACTGATTGAACAATAAGAGGATTCATGTCAGTATGTCACCAAGCGAATGTTGTGTACTGGAACTTAGCGATATATGTTGCATGCAATTTGTTGTGATGAATAATATAGCTCAAGTTACGAATAGATGTAGGCTTAAACTCTAGGTGTGGCAGATGACGTTGAAGTCTTAACTAGTAAATTTATGACTAAGTATATGTGAAAATGATATATATATATGCCGCATACGTGTAGCATCATCTGTCCTCATCGATGCGAGATTGCAGCGCCATCGTCGAGCTCGCTCGTCTTTGACATCGTCCTTTCGTCAATGCAAGGCAGCAGGCAAGGGCTGTGTCTGTTTGACTTGTTTGTTTGCCAATAGGCATCAAATTCTTTGCTGTCGATGGATCGGTCGCCATCCACTTTCCCCAGGGCCATTGACATTTGACAACAAAGCCCACTCAAAAAAATGTTTTTATATTTGCAAAATTTATTTTACGCTTATCCTGAAGTTGTTTAGAGAAATCAAACAAAGTTTTTTTCCCCCCCAAGAAAACACAGGCTACGTCGGTCACAGGGTACGATAGCGTTCAGAGTCGGACACAATGCCTAGTCGGAGTCGGAGTGTCGGACACGGTTCCGATCGCGCTGTTGGCGCCCATAAATTCACCCCTTGGAGGCTTCGACGACCTCGCGGCATTCATCCATCCAAACCCTACCACCAGCGGCTTCTCCCTCTCCCCTTCCTCCCTTCGCGTCGCGATGGCCGCCGCCGTGGCTTGCCGCAAGCGCTCCGCCTCCCCGTTCCTCGACGACGTCATCCCGGCGCCGCCACACCTCGCCAAGCGCGTCCGCTTCTCGCCGTGCCCAGGCGTCGCGGCCTTCCATGGCGCCGGCCCGGGCGAGGTCGAGGAGCGCAAGGCGGCAGCCGCGGCCCGGGTCGCGACCGCCGCGGCGCGGTCCGACGGCGGCGGCATGGAGGAGTTCGCGGCGGTCCTGGTGGAGCAGATGGCCGCGGCGGCAGACATGGCGGACGCAAGGCGCCGCGCGTCGTGGATCCTCAAGCTGATCGAGGGCGCCGTCGCCACGCGCGCGGCGGCGCCGGCGGAGGCGCTGCGGGAGGAGAGCGCGGCGCTCAAGGCGCGCGCCGACGGGCTGGAGCGCGACAACGGCGTGCTGAAGCGCGGCGTGGCGGCGCAGCAGAGGCGGCAGGAGGAGATGGAGCGCGACAGCGGCGTGCTCAAGCGCGGCGTGGCGGCGCTGCACGGGCGGCTGGAGGAGGCGGAGCGCGCGGCGGGGGAGCTGAGGAAGGAGGTGGCCGAGCTGGCGGCGGCCAACTACGCACGCGGCGGCGTCGACAGCTGCCGCTTCCAGGTGTTCCGCGGCGGCCCCGACGTGTTTTGAGGACGGGCTCCGGGAGATCGCTGATCCGGCTTAGTGCTCTCTGATCTTCTTGACATCACATGTAGAGCTTATGGCTACTGATTGTAATTGGCAGCATCTTTTGCCGATGTATGAACCCTAACAACAAAATCATTTAATTTGTTCACTCTGGATCGGATTTACACCAAATTCAAGTTTGTATCCAACGTCTTGAGCTTGCAACAGTAGAAAGCAAGAATCTGATGGTGAGACGGCACAATGTTTTTCTGTTCGACAGTCAATTCAGGCTGACAATGTTTTTCTGTCATCTGTGTTTACTAGCACAATGTGCGATCCCAATTCCCAAGATGTCATCTTTGTTCAGATTCAGTTAGTTCTGCGTATATCTCCTTGTAAGAAAGAAGGCGATTGTGTGCCTTGTTCGGTTAAAATTATGTGCATTAATATCTGATGACAGTATAGCATTACAGCTCAGTTTCTAAGGGGTGACGTAGTCGTATAAGCCGTAGTTACTCTCGTGCTATACAACATTATGTACTTTACTGAATGAACGGTACGAGGATGTCACCAAGCCATATGTGTACATGAACTTAGCGATATGATGCATGGAATTTCTTTCCATAAACTATATCTCTCAAATCCAACTTCGAAGTGTTGGTAGGCAGACGACAGCATATTATTCTTTTCAAGTAATAAAGTTCATTAAGATCCGATCTGGTACGCAAAGACGCTATACGCTGAATACGTGCCTGGCAAGAGTTTAAATCCAAGAGAAAAAAAATGAACTGGCGACGACGGTTGGCTCATTGGGCCCAATGTCGATGATAAGGCCAATTTGCGTGGATCACGTAAACGATAATAAATGGGCCTCGGCCCATTTTATACCTGACACAGTCAGCACACTGAACTGGCGCATCGCAGCATAATCAGCATAATTGCTGGCTGCAGCACAGAAAAACCTTCGTCGGGAAGGCGCCTCGACCATGCCGTCGGCTTCGTCGCCGGCGATGGCGTCGCAGCACCCGCCGCCGCGTCAGGAGCTCGACCTCGACGCCTTCCTTCCCTCCTCTCCAACCTCCTCCGCGGCCTCCGACGCCGACGCAGCCGACGCCGATCACCGCCGGGCCGTCGACGACCTCCTGCTCCTCCTCTCCTCGTCAGACTCCGACTCGGAGGAGCCCACCCCCACCCCCATCCCCAGCACCAGCGGCCGAGCGCTGGGCCGCGTCCAAGCTCCGGCGCCGCCCGCAGAGGCCTCGCCTCTGCGTTCCCCGCCCGCGTCGCCTTCCCCGAGGAGATCCACATCCGCCTCGCCGTCGGAGACCCTCTCCTCCCTCGTCGCGAGGACCTTCTCCGGCAACGGCGCCTCCTCTTCCGCGTCCAAGCCGCTCCCCTCGCTCTTCCGCGGCGTCCGTCCCAGCCCCAAGCCCGGCGCCGCGCTAGCCGCCGCTGCCGCGGCATCCCGCGCGGTCCTTACCCCGCACGCGGCTGCAATCAAGTCCCGCCGATCAGTCTCGGCGCCCGTAGAGAAGCTTCTGGAGGAAGGTAGTGGCTCCGAAGCCTCCGAGGAGCTCCCTTCAACTGGAAGCGCAGAGGTAGAACTAGAAGAAAAGGGAAACTCGGAAGTGGTGGTTCCTGAACCAACAGAGCAAACTGCCACTGGGAGTGGGACTGATGGATTTGAAGATGAGAAACATGGAGAGGTGGAAATCGAAGAGAGTTCTGAGCCAATGAAGCTGGTGGAGGCGAGTACCCTTGATTCTGTAGCTGTCGACGATTTCAGTGCGCATGAGCAAACAGCTGAAGATGGCAGTTTGGTGGAAACCAACCAATCTGAGAATCAAACTGCGGTTGTCTACGAGGAAAATGCATATGACCAAATTGGAGATGCTAATTATGCACAATCAACTCAGAGCATGGATCCAATTGGGTATGTTTCCGAGGAAAGTTTTAATGATGAGGGGAAAGGTGATGAATCTGACAGCATTGCTGGAGACCAAGTGGAATCTGAGAGTTTAATTGATAAGGTCATCGAGGAGAGGATGGAGCAGCTGGAGATCAGCAGAAAGGCCGAGAAGAACGCAGAGAAGAGACAGAAAGTGTCAATGAAACCGTTAGAATTGGCAGAGGAGCTTGAGAAGAGGCAGGCGTCATTTGGTCAACACTGGGAGGAAGGAGCAGCTGCACAGCCCATGCAATTAGAGGGGATAGGAAAGGGCCCACCAGCTATTGGTTACATGCAAATTGAGATGGACAACCCAGTAACTCGTGCCATGTCCTCACCGTCATTTAGGCCAGACCATGGCTCTCCCCAGGTGCTGGCAGTTCATAGGAGCTATATAGCAATGGGCACGTCTAAAGGTGCTGTCATTGTCATTCCAAGTAGATATTCCATTCATCAAGCAGATGATACAGATGCAAAGGTTAGTCACTTGTGCTGGTGTGAACAAGGCATGTTTGGTTAATACTATAGTATAGTTGCATAATTTAAGATGATGTTTTACTATGTGGAATTTGTAATGAACTTCAAGATGATCATTTCAAAATGTTGGGCACTATTGTTTACTATGTCAGTTTTCATGTTAATTTATCAGAATTTAGCTTTCTTGTCTTAACAAGAAAACTGGAATGCCCAGAAGTATGATGTATTTATGTTTCTATAACTATCCTATGTTGTCTTTGTGCACCATCATTCCACAATGAGTTCTTGTGATCAGAATAGAACTTTTAAATATGTCTTAGTCTGAGTTTAGTTTGCTGGCAAACATGTGGTTTACATTACTGCACCAAATCTAATACAGAGACAGCACTTAGGTAGATTTTGCAGAAGTAACTCGGATTCTAGATAAGGAGTAGAGAATGTAGCAAGTTCTTGTGAGGAAGATGACAAGAAAAATCCCATGTTTGCTGTACCCTTTTTAACATAAAAGGATTGACAATTCATGCCATACATCAGTGAGTCGTTGAAACATAGATTGTTGCCATTTCTTTCTTTCTAGCTGATTGAAGTGCTATTACTTTTTTGAAGATAATATGTTGACCTACAGACTAATATCTGTTTCAGTTCGGTCGTGTTGAAGTTTTGTTAATTACGTATGTTGGTCTTTGAGAGTAAAACCTTTTTTTTTTTTTAAAAAAAAAAACAGATGCTGTTCTTTTGGAACCAAGGTGAGAAGACTCAATCACCAGTGACTGCCATGTGCTTTAACCAGCAAGGGGATCTTCTGCTAGTAGGATATGGTGATGGTCATATGACAATTTGGGATGTACAAAAAGCTACAGCAGCAAAGGTCATATATGGTGAGCATACAGCACCAGTAGTGCATGTTTGTTTTATCCGCCAATCTAAAGCCATCACTGGAGATTCAAAAGGGGTAGTTCTATTGCACACATTTTCAATTATCCCAGTAATTAATCGTTTGACTATCAAGGGAACCCAGGTATGGAAAACACCATTTCCCCCCTCTATGTTGCATGTATTATCTTACTAGCTTTTATTGAACATGTGGTCTGACAAAATCTAGCTACAATTTGCCAGCGCCTTTTTGATGGAAATACTGGAATTGTGCTCTCAGCCTGTCCTCTTCTAGTGGATGAATCCTTTGGCTTTAGCAACTCATCTGCCCTGGGAAACCAAACAACTTCCTCCAGTGGTGGTCTTGGCAGCATGATGGGTGGTGTTGTTGGAGGTGTAGTTGGAGTAGATTCTGGATGGAAGTTTTTCAATGAAAGCTCCTCTACCGTGGAGGATGGTGTTGTGGTCATGTTTATTATGCATCAGCATGCTCTCGTGGTATAAACCAGCTACAATTCTGGTAACATTTCCTTTGATTATCTATGAATTCTTGGATTGAGCATAATGTTCTACTGTTTGCCTGTTAGGTTAGACTCCGTACCAACATTGACCATGTTGATCATATTGAAACCTTCTCAAGACCAGATGGAGCACGAGAAGGCTCCATTGCTTATGCTGCATGGAAGTACACATCATCCTTGAATGATTCAACATCTTCAGGTAAAAATTAGGCTTCTTTCGCAAGCTTATATTGATGTTTTCTTTAATGATTCTTCAAATTTTCATGGACTAAATTTGTTGATACAGATGAAGAACGAGTATCATGGCTCGCACTTGCATGGGACCACCACGTGCAAGTGGCAAAGTTTGTTAAGTCAAAGATAACTAAACACAAGGAATGGAAGCTTGATAGTGCAGCTGTGGGTGTTGCCTGGTTAGATGATCAGGTATGCAAAAGGTTTCTTTTCTTTTGTTCATTTAATATTGTGCTCTACTTGGGTATAAAATTGAGTTTCTTTTTTTCCCTCTTCAGATGTTAGTTGTCCTTAATTTGAGAGGACAGCTCTGTTTGTTCTCTAAAGATGGCAGTGAGCTTCGCAGAACTACCTTTGTTCCAGATGGTCTTCTGTTTGATGACACCATATTGCACCATTCACATTTTTCTAACAGGTTTGGTAACCCAGAGAGGCATTTTAACAGCTCAGTAGCAGTAAGAGGCGCGACAGTGTATATTCTTGGACCAACCTTTCTCACAGTTTCACGACTTCTTCCATGGAAAGAACGAATTGAAGCTCTAAAGAGAGCTGGCGATTGGATGGGTGCACTGGACATGGCTATGAGACTTTATGATGGTCAGACACAGGGTGTCGTTGATCTCCCAAGAACAGTTGATTCTATTAGAGAAGCCATAATGCCATACTTAGTGGAGTTGCTTCTATCATATATAAGCTATGTCTTTGAATATATTTCAATTGCATTATCAAATCATACTGGAAAAGGGGGAGACTCAGATGTTCTGATAGAGGCTGATAGATCCCTGCTGACACAAAGAGAGGAACAATATGCTCGTGTAGGAGGTGTTGCAGTGGAGTATTGTGTCCACATCGGACGCAATGACATACTTTTTGACACAGTGTTCTCGAAGTTTGCTGCTGCACAGAGTGGAGGTAGGCATGCCCCCATTCATAAGAAACAGCAACATTTTTTTGGGTTTATATTCTAAACTGTAATTGGCTTGATGCATGCGCCTATTCTGCATTAGTTATATCCTACTAGATCATTCTTAAGTACATCATATGGTTTTGCTTGAACTTCTTGAATAAAACTAGAGAACCAAGCAAGGATATTTCATGCTCCTGATCTAAGCTGTCCACTTCCATTGAATCCCTTTTTTGAGTTTTTAACCCTCAATTGAAGCTTTTCAATAGCCTGACCTGTCGATTTGTCTTCCCATTTTTTTGTCTTTGTAATATTTTTGCTTGTGTTGGAAACTCCATAGGCTTCTAATCCTTCTATATATATTGTGGTTGTGGAATCTATTTTTGCTTTGTAATATTTTTGCTTGTGTCATGCTGGCTTATGGGGTTCTGCATGTACATGTATCATTGTATCGGTTGTTAAACTATTGCTATTTTCTAACTTGTCATGATAACAGGCATGTTTCTGGAGGTACTAGAACCATATATATTGAAGGATATGCTTGGTTCTCTGCCCCCTGAGGTGAGTAGCATCAGGATCTACCAGTGCTAGCACACCAATTTATAAATGAATAATTAAATATGCATATATTTTATTTGCAGATTATGCAAGCACTAGTGGAGCATTATAATGGCAAAGGATGGTTACAGCGAGTTGAACAATGCATTCTTCACATGGATATTTCTTCATTGGATTTTAATCAGGTATAAAAAATATTTGTTCATGTAACAAGTGTAAGAAATCATTCTGTGTCGTGTTGCCAGTTATTCTGTTCCCGAGATTGGCCAAGAACATAGCATTTTAATTGGTTATTGAATTTGTTTTGTTACATTTTTATAGCTTGAAATACTGTACTGTTCGAGTCTGCCAACATATTTTGTTATGCTTGTATTGTGTGCAGGTAGTCAGACTGTGTCGTGAACATGGGCTATATGGTGCTCTAATTTATTTATTTAACCAAGGTCTCAATGATTTCCGTACACCTCTAGAGGAGCTTTTATCTGTCGTTCAGAACAGCAACAGAAAAGATGCTGCTTCTACTGGGTACGAACTATTCTGGCTTGTAATTGTTCTATGAAACATTTCCAGACATGCAAAATACCAGTCTCAAGCATAATATAATGATATAAATTATGTTGTTTCATAAGCTATTTATATATAGCCAGATGGTTTCGCTATTCTAAAGTTACTGACAATTTTTTTTTCTAGTTAATAAACTAATCTTAATCCTCTGATTTAGTAAACACCATTCTCGCATATAAGATTATACACTAATCTATGTATTCTATAAGTTGTGGGTCGTGAATTTGTTATGATTTAATTATTCTGTGATCCCTTGAAAAGTCTGTTCTGGTATATTTTTCTTAAACATACTTCGATTTTGAGCAAATGCCGTTGTTATTCAACCTGGGATCATTTTTATTTGAAAAATAGGCCAAATGGATCTCTGATACTATGTAATTTTTCTCAACGGTAATGAATGCAAAGAGGCAAGTACCTCGTTATGTGGGTAGACTTATTTTTGATAGATATCCCCACATATTACTTAATATGTTTTTGCTAGATATTAGTCTAATCCTAGCATCACAAGAAATCTAATATCTTACCAAACTCTTTGTTGAAACAGATACAGGATGCTTGTCTATCTTAAATATTGTTTTCAGGGCCTGGCATTTCCCCCAGGTTAGTGCCTTTGCCAATTGTGGCATACAATTTACCATATACCTTCTTCATCAAATCATTGGCAGTTTAGTATGTAGTTGGATTGCAAACTGTGCTTTTCCATGTGGTATGGGTCTATGGCTTTGTTAGAGAAAACTGTATTGATTTTGTAAAACTGGAGACATTGCATAAGATTGATGTTTTGTCAATCATGGTAATGTCTGTAAACCTATTGGCAGGTATTTTTTGTAGAGCCAGAAATGATACATATTATAATATGGTTTTTAAATATAACACTTATCTGGTGATACTATTGTACTAGGAATACATATTAAGTTGCCACACTACAATGCTCTTATATTGTAAATAGATCTCAGATTTTCTGACATGATTCCATTTCCAGGGCATGGGATTATTTCTCGATCACACCTCCATTCCGTGAGGGAAGAACTCCTGCAATTTCTGCTTGAGGAGTCCAAGTCCCTCACTTCTGAAGTATTTAAGGGTTTCCATGCTGCTTGTGGAAAGTGCCCAAACATATGCTATCTGCTATGGATGGATACTGAAGCTACCTTGGAAGTTCTCAAATGTGCTTTCACACAGGACAGCTTTGATCCTAGAGATGAATCTTCTACTATTGTAAATGCATCTGTCTCAGAGGATGAAGATGGAATTATTGCTGGAAATACGGGGATTCAAAATAACATGATACAAAATATATTGGATGCCATCATTGACATTGTTGGATTGGAAAATGAGGTGATTCGGTCCATTGTTATGGATACAGCTGAATCAGAATTTTGGCCTTCAGAGAAGGAATTTGGCTATTTAATCGAGTTTGTGTCCTTTTTTGTTTCCCACAAAAGGGCTGTTGCATCTAAAAGAGTTGTTATGCACATTCTCACTTATCTCACTTCATCTTATGATGACACAAGAGCAAGGACTCAGAAAGAAAAGGAAGTTCTTCAACTCTTCAATGCAGTTCCCCGAAATGACTGGAATTCGGATTTTGTCTTGGACCTCTGTTCAGATGCTCACTTTCATCAGGTTTGCTGCCACTATTCAGTCAGATTCACTCTTTTGAGATTTATGTAGCACTGCTGCTAAAAAAATACCAGTTTAAATTTGTGTATTAACATTATTATTACTGTACAGGCCTGTGGCTTGATGTTTATGACTAGGAACCAGAATTTAGCTGCTTTAGATAGTTACATGAAGGATAAAGAGGAGCCACTCCATGCCTTTATCTTCATTGATAAAAGGTTAAATGAATTAACTGATGATGAAGCTTTGTCATTTCGTACCACAGTAATATCTCGTTTTCCTGAGCTAGTCAAGCTAAGCAGGTAAGGTTCTTTATCTTTTACCATGTAATTATTTATCAAACAAATCATATTCTTCTCTGTCATGCTTCCTCATTTTTGCCTTTCAACTGAACACACTCATCATCTCTTATGCCCAAATGCTGATAACCTTCATGTTTCTTTTTCAACTTTCTCAGGGAGTGTGCTTTTGTCTTGGTCATTGACCATTTCTTCGATAAGATCCAGCAGATATTAGCAAAGCTTCATTCTGACCGACACAGCCTCTTTCTTTTCTTGAAAACTGCTATTGAAGTACACGTGTCCGGAAAACTTGACTTCAGTGAGCTTAGTGTAAGAAACAATCAAACTGCTGAACTTCAGTACTCTTCCACTGACCTTGAAGATTATCAGCAGAGGTTGTTAAAACACTCCAAGTTAGACCACAATCCAGTCTCTATTGACGACGAGTTAGTGGAACTATATCTTGAGGTTAGTGTAGTGACAGATTATTTAACTTCGATACCTTTCAAATGGTGTGAGCATTTCATAATCCCTGTACACTTAAGTGCTAGCCACTATACTTTACATTGAATTTATAAAAACAGCCTGTAACCAGGCAGCTTAAATTGTGAATTGTCAGAATTATAAGGCATCACAAAGCAATACTCCTTTGTAAAGTTGTAGATAGTGTAAAATTATGCCTCTATTATATACAAGCTTTGATGTAACTGTTACAAAATTGGTCTTTCTGAAAATCATACATAGGCAACTAAAAATTGATCCCGCATTTTTCTCATGATCCCCCCCTCTTTGTTAATCCATTACCTCTTCTTTCACAGCTTTTGTGTCAGTATGAGCGAAGGTCGGTTCTGAAGTTTCTGGAGACTTTTGACAGTTACAGATTGGAGCGGTGCTTGCATCTTTGCCTAGATTACGGAGTTACAGATGCTGCTGCATTTTTGCAAGAGAGGGTTGGTGATGTTGGGAGCGCCCTTGCACTTATCCTGGCTGGACTTGATGAGAAAATCAATTTATTTATCTCTTCTGTGGAAAATACTTTCTCTGGTGTTGCATCAAAAAACATCTCTGAGACTAAGCAACCAGACATTATTCTAGAAATGATTGAGGTTTATTTCTCATACCCATTTGAATTCTTGTCTAGGCTTGTAACCACTGTTGTATGGAGATTAGAATTGTCAACATTTTGTTTTAGGCTCATCCGGTGCTTGATGCATTACATGCCTCCACTGGGTTGTGCCAAAGGAATTCACAACGTTTGGACCCAGAGGAGTCTCAGTCCCTTTGGTTCCAACTGCTTGACTCGTAAGTTATGCAATACATAAATACTTGGCTATACTCTTAGTATTATAGTGTTACAAAGCTACTCTGTATGATGGTAGATGGAAAATATCAATGTCCCTGTTCAGTCAATGCCTTAGTTATGGTTGAAACTTGTGATTACAAACTCAAGAAATGATATGCCTTAGTTATGTCTTCATGAAATTCTCTATTAGATTCAATAGCACATTTGGAAAGATAATACGAATCTGTTGCTGTGTGATAATTTCCTGAAGTTTTTCCAAATAATTCTCTCTTTTTCATGCCAGGAAATCCTATATTAGATTCAATAGTACATTTGGAAAGATAATATGAGTATTGCTGTTATTCGGCGAACTTTTCCCCAATAATTTTCAACTTTGTCATGCTCGTAGTTTGCTGTGACCATATATTTCAAATTTATAATGTGTAGTGATAGGTACCTTTAGCATTTACTGCTTCCAACATTGTTGTATTATCGATTCAGCTTCTCGGAGCCATTGAAAAAATTGTATGGAAGCAAGGATGTAAATGAAAAAGGTGCCAAACCCAAGGGGAAGGAAGCACCGATTGGAGATATGAAGGGAAAAGGACTATCACAACAAATGAGGATTTTAGCTAAACAAAGGTGCCTATACGTTCTGCGGAAAATATTTTCACAATTTGTTGGAGAAATAATAGAGGCAATGGCTGGGTATATACCTCTACCAGCAATCATGGCAAAACTTTTATCCGATAATGGGAGTCAAGAGTTTGGTGATTTCAAACTTGTGATACACAGAATGTTATCTATGTATCTTTATGAAAAAAGAATACTGGTATGACTCTCATTTGTCTTTTACTTGTATGCTACAATTACTTGCTCCATTTAATGTTTTGTGGAACACTGTAGAAGATCATTGGTAAGTTTTAAATGGCATGATTACATAGCACATGCTCATTACAATAGTCAATAGAGCAAGGTTTGAAAAATTGCACTGTGTTCTGATTGCGCATCTTAAATGGTATGCTATACTTTGTTAGTAACTGGCCTTGAAATTTGTTACTTAGTGCTACTGCCTCATGATATCTTGAATTGGATAGGCTCGTTCATGATCTGATCTATTATTTTTTTTCGTTTTTCTTTTTTGGCGGGTGAACTGGTTTCTTTGTTTTGCTCAAGTAACCTACTGTTGGTCCTTGACCTTAAATGTTGAGCTCTCTGCCTATCATATTTTTTTGTTACATGAGGTATACCAATCAACTTGATGGCCTATTTCAAAACTTCACTGCTTTTAGGTTTTGGTATTCGTCCAAATTGTCTGATACAGTAGAAAATAATTGCTTAGCTGTTTGCTTTGATACCTTATGCACCTGTCTGCAGGAAACAGCCAAGTCAGTAATTGAGGATGACTCATTTTACACCTTGAGCTTATTAAAGAGAGGAGTCTGTCATGGATTTGCTCCACAGACTTTTGTATGCTGCATATGCAACTGCTCACTTTCTAAAGAAGGTGCTATTTCAGCCGTGCGGTTATTCAGTTGTGGGCATGCAACACATCTTCAGTGTGAATCTGAGCAGAGCAGGTCATCCAATCGGGAATCCAAGGATGGATGCCCTGTCTGTCTCTCAACAAGTAATACGCAAGCCCGGAACAAATCGCCTATGTTTGAGAATGGGCTAGCAAAGTATTCTGGGGCTGAGCATGAACCATCACGTGGCATCCATCAGATTCATGAAGTTGATCATGCTGAGAGATCTCGCGGGCTTCAACACATGTCACGGGTAATATGTCAGATGGATGCCTTTCTGACAAGTGAAAATGTATCTAGTTAAAACCTTCTATGTGCCAATTCTAATCGATGTGTACTATTTCTTTTTGCAGTATGAAATACTGAATAATCTTCAGAAAGAAGAGAAATCCTTTCATATCGAAACTGTGCCTCCATTGAAACTTGCACCCCCAGCTATATATCATGAAAAGATACAAAAGAGGGCCACATTGGTTGGGGAAACTGGCAAACATTCAGTTAGAAGTCAAAAGCCCCAGAAAATATGGCAAATGAAGGCGCAAAGATCAAAACAAGCTGGGAATCATCTTCAACAAAAGTCAAGTGTACCCCGTGAGTTACTCCCTTCACTCACATCATAGGCATCACTTTCACTGTGCTTACTCAGTTGTGGGTTTTTTTTGACCGCTTACTTTCCTTGATCCTCTGCAGGTTAATAGAAAAATGAAGTGCTGTAGTGTTTGTATGGTATGTAGTTCAACCTTTACGCCTTCCCTAGTCCTCCTTGTCTAGTGTCTCCCTTGTTTTAAATCTTTGGCATCTACTGAGAATGTTCTTAAGATTAGGGCTGAAGAGACTAGCCAAAATATGACCGAGTACACAACGAGGCTGAACTTGTCACTACAATAGATGCTCAAAATCGTTCAAATCTTAGTAGTAGAACAGTCTCCAGAACTAGTCTTTGGCTTATAAGTTCTGTTATACTACAACGTTTATAGCAACAAATTCATATCATAGGGAAGTACCTTTAAATTTTATATACTACAATGTTTATAGCCTGCCTATGCTTGCTCATTAATAATAAGGCTACTGACATTTCTTCTTGTTTGGAGCAGGAACCATTCAAACTGATTGTTAATTTGCAAGCTGCTCAACAGTACATAATTTTCATCTTGGGAATTGGTCTTGTTGGTTCGGAGTAGCGTAACTCTATATATGTATACGACGATCAAAGGTATCAACTTCGATTCTTCCAGTTTTTGACTCTTTTATTTGCTGATTACAAGTGTCTCATTTTTTCTTTGTCATTTCAGGTTCTCGGAGCTAGGGTGCTTTTGGGCTAGGGAGGGATCCTGAACACTGACGCGATGAGGCTGTAACTTGAAGTAGAATAGTTTATGACAGGAAAATTAGTGCAGCTCATCAAGCTGAGTTCCTGACTTGTTGTACAGAGCATTTTGTGGTGGCATGATCCTAGTACAGTACATACGCCTACAAGTTCACAGTAAATTGGCGTGTCTCAATCCATTGTAAAATAGTACAGTCTAAAGTAACAGAGGAGCCCTGGCATGTATAGCACGAGAGTAACTAGGCTAATTAGTACTCCACTGCCTCTTACGACCTGAGGTAATACACTGTCGATTTGATATCAATGCACACAATCGCCTTTTTCTTTCTTATAAGAACAGAACTGCAGCATTATTGTTGCCTCTTGCAATTTTGTTTTTTGAAAATAATATTGCAATCATACATCTGGTAGCAATTTGATACGGAATACCATATATCAGAAGAGACTGAAGTGATAACATTCTTTGCTTCTGGAGTTCTATTGCTACAAACCCAGAGAAAGAAGTTGGATGCTACAGCTTTGGATTCAAGATCAATTTGAGCGAACAAGACTGAATTCCCTGTTACATATTCTATTCTTCTGTAGTTCTATTGCTACAAACCCAGAGAAAGATGTCAGATACTACAGCTTTGGATTCAAGATCAATTTGAGCGAGCAAGACCGAATTCCCTGTTACATCGGTTCGATCAGCCAGCAACATGTTGCAAATCGCCCTAGATGATGAATCACTGTGCCCTAAACTCTAGATGATAACATGAAGATCACCAAAAGCCCTAGATGATGCCAAGAAGACCAGGGAGCGATGAGCGATCTCGTCGGAAGGCCGTCCGCATAAGTCAGAACACGTCGGGCCCACGGAACACCTGGAAGCGACAGCTGTCGACGCCGCCGCGCGCCTGGGCGCCGAGCGCGTAGTTGGCCGCCGCCAGCTCGGCCACCTTCTTCCTCAGCTCCTCCGCCGCGCGCTCCGCCTCCTCCAGCCGCCCGTGCAGCGCCGCCACGCCGCGCTTGAGCACGCCGCTGTCGCGCTCCATCTCCTCCTGCCGCCTCTGCTGCGCCGCCACGCCGCGCTTCAGCACGCCGTTGTCGCGTTCCAGCTCGTCGGCGCGCGCCTTGAGCGCCGCGTTCTCCTCCCGCAGCGCCTCCGCCGGCGCCGCCGCGCGCGTGGCGACGGTGCCCTCGATCAGCTTGAGGATCCACGACGCGCGGCACCTTGCGTCCGCCATGTCTGCCGCCGCGGACATCTGCTCCACCAGGACGGCCGCGCACTCCTCCATGCCGCCTCCGCCGTCGGACCGCGCCGCGGCTGCCGCCTTGCGCTCCTCGACCTCGCCCGGGCCGGCGCCATGGAAGGCCGCGACGCCTGGGCACGGCGAGAAGCGGACGCGCTTGGCGAGGTGAGGCGGCGCCGGGATGACGTCGTCGAGGAACGGGGAGGCGGAGCGCTTGCGGCAAGCCACGGCGGCGGCCATCGCGACGCGAAGGGAGGAAGGGGAGAGGGAGAAGCCGCTGGTGGTAGGGTTTGGATGGATGAATGCCGCGAGGTCGTCGAAGCCTCCAAGGGGTGTATTTATGGGCGCCAACAGCGCGATCGGAACCCTGTCCGACTGGGCGATGTGTCCGACATTGAATGCTTTCCTACACTCTTACCGACTTAGCCTGTGTTTTCTTGGGGAAAAAATGTTTCTTTGATCTCTCTGAACAACTTCAGGATAAGCGTAAATATAGTTTTCGAATCGGATCAGACTCGGACGTCACCTTTTTTTTATTACATATTTAGTGAAATTGAATGTGGACTCGGATATTATCGAATTCGAATGCAAAATAGATACATCAATTTCAGATATTATATATCCACTTAACTTTACCAGTTAATAAATTTCCATTTGATTATATTAATGGTTTTGAAAGTTCCAAATCATCATAAGACATCTAAGAATGGATGAAACATAACACAAGAAAACAAAGATAATTTTTCAAAAAATATTTATGAATAGATATTAATTAATTAAGCCTTTACATACATTATGAAAATAAATAAATTATTTGAAAGTAATTTGGATAAAAATATGTATTTGTGTAAAATTAAACCGAGATAATATATTTATTAGGTAGTTTAAAGTGGTGCTTGTACTAAACGAATGCTGATAATATCGTATATCCCTCTAGATCCAATAGTTTTTTTTCTAATACAAATTCAAATAAAAACCGAATCCGAACACCTGGTTAAGGCACCATATATAGTAATAAATATATCCGAATGTGGATATACATATAACATATCTTAGCGGATTCGGAAAATTAAAATATCCACTTGCTACTTGACTCCTAATCCTTTTCAACCATTGTCCTTTGATGACGATCTACCCATAACTTGTTGCTATCACCAGGCTCATTCCCAATCCCAGGCATCCCTCTGAGCCCATATCCCTACCTCCGGGCTCCTAACTCGAACCCAAGAGATGGGGAAGGCTCCATGCAATGGTGGGATTAGGGTAGTTCCAACCTTGACTTCATGGTAGAATCTATCTCTATTAATTACATTGTCATGTAAGCATTTTGCTGATGTGGCTAGCAATTTAATGAGAAGAGAGACAAAAACATAGAAACCAGGTCTAAGTTAGAGGCCTAGGCGACTAGGGATCGAGCTTGAGATCTGAACAAGACAGAGAGGTTGAGGAGCAAGATGAGCAATGTGAGGACCAAATCGATGAAAATATTCCGGATCATCAAGAAATTGTGTGCACTACAGATCTTGACATGCTACAAGGATCGGGCTCGTTTAAAATAGTGTGTATGTTTATTTGTTGTTTCGTTCATTGGTAAAATTTTCCTTTTGCGTGCATAAATTTGATGTCATTTGTAGTAATCACTACAGGGTGAGTGGCGGAACTGGAGACAAAATTAAAGGGGGGCCAATTTTTTTTGCATTTTCCACACAAGCACACACTACCTAGGCATGACTATAGTCATTAACTATGCAATTACAATAAAAATGAATAATTCACAATATGATCAATATACCCTTTTTATTTAAATTTTATTGCACGATTCTTCACCATATTGAAATCATCAATAATCGAATATGTGATGACCTTCATTGTAATCTCTCTATCTTTCTCAATACGGGGGACAAAGCAACCACTTAAAAATCTATCTTCCGTTCAATTTCGTAGCCTAGTCTTTACAAATTTTATTGTAGGAAAGATGAGTTACACTTGTCAAATTTTAAAACTTTAGATTCATAAGTACATCATGCTTACACTGACATGCTCTCTTAGTTCCAAATTGTAGTCATTCTAACTTTTTTAGAGTCTCTAGCTATTTTATATTTGAGCAAAATTATAGAGGCAACCGCAAAGGTTTATGGCACAAATTAATGAAGAAATTTATATATGATACTTATTTGATATCATAAATGTTAGTACTTTGTTATATATATTTTGTCAAACTTGGATGATTTGTCTCTGCAAGAAAATTGGAATAACCTACTATTTAGAACAAAGAGAGTAATTGACATCTGAAATTGGCTTTCTCTTGTTCTAAAAAATATACGATACAACTTCAAAACTGTAGACGAAACTTTAACAAGAAGTAATTTTATTTTTTTCATCAAAAAAATAATTTTATTTTTTTCTTAGGGGTGCCAAGCTTTACGAAATTATGGAACCTGAAATCTGGTAAGGTTCTTATGGAGACTGATGAAACCGGGATATTCCAAACCATGTATGAGAACCAAATTTCTCTCGTGTTGAGAATATGCAATGCATACTCGGAACATTCTAGAAGGTTGTGGAGGACACAAAAACTTTGCCATGTATGAGGATAAAAATCATGTCAAAGTGAGAAGTTTTTAGAACTTTGAAGAGTTTGCAAGGGGTCATAGTAGCATGCTTCATGGTGAAGTATGGATTGTTCTAGACTCTAGATGTTTACATGGCAAGATAAGGAGATAAAATTCTAGAGTTAGATATTTTTGTAGAGAATGGTGTAGAAGGTGGACACATGACATCACTACATGGGCCATGGTCTCCTATAAATAGGGGTGCCCTCCACCCCCATGTAAGCCATGACATGGTGTGCTATATGAGTCATACGTGAGATAGCACGACAAGGTTGCCATGGTGCACAAGTGTGCATGTGTCATGATAGGGTAGCCACATAAAGAGTGAAAAGTCATTCTGTGTTGTTTCAAGTTGAGTCGTCAATAAAGTTTTGATTTTCCTAGTACAGGTTGGTCTCCCGTATCGGTGTTAGGTGAAGGTATTAACAAAGTGAGTAGTGTCAAGGTTAGAAGCACTGATTTCTCAACAACTCATTTCCAGGGGCTGCTGCAAAGAATTATTCATATGCACCATTGCATATTCAAAGATGGGATAACAGTTTGTTCGATCAACCAAAGCAAGATCTAATTGATTATATTGATGTGTTAATGTAAAAATCATAAATGTAATTGCTTGTTATAAGGAAATTTGATGTACCATGTGGGAACTTTACACGGGACTAGATAATGAAGGTGTCAGGGATTACAAATCTTACTTGAAGAAGACATATTACAATCCAAATAATAAGCCTATGAATCCTTATTTAATTATGTAGATACTAACTTAAGCTGCATTGTCCAAATTCTGAAGCTGGAAAGAAACATAGGTACATCCACATACTACATGTAGGAAAGGTCATGCTAAACTTAAAAAAAAGAAATGGTTACCGGAGCTCATGAGGACTCTCCTAATCGGTTCGATGAAAGTGGGTCGGATGCTACCCCTTAACCCTTATACTCAACCAGAGTTCAGAGCTCGTAGTTCACCGGCTGACTGGTGGCCACCCCCATGTGCATTGCCTGAACATACATCTCGAAGGTCTCGAAAACATTGCCTAGCCTTGCGACGAATCTGTCAGCACCTCTTCTAGCGGTCTTGCTGATGGTACTCCATTTCCGGAACAGGATGGAGAACTCACGGTCTTCATTTGCAGTTTTGGCTATCATGTTTTGCAATAGGTAGTGCACATGGATCCTCTACTCTGGAAACCTACACGCCTCAGAGATGGCCGTGATGATTTGATACACGGCCACTAGGATCTCTTGGCGGGACTGGTCGGTATAGTGCAGTAGTGAGTCGTACGACTGGTAGAGTGCCCAAGCTCTGAGCCGCACGATGCTGAAGTGGCTGGTAAGGTAAGAGCCCTTGAACTGAAGGCGCCGTAGGCCTGGGGTGCTAGAGGTGTCCGCTACCATCAAGTCTCACGTCGTCGAAGACGAGCCACTGCTCATCATGCATGAACCCAACGAGTTAGAGCTCATGGCAGCTGAACACCAAAGCCAAGGGCTGCCGTTGATCGGCCCATTCTGGTGGCGGGATCCTAAGGATCTTGAAGAAAACCGACTCTGCGGTCAGGTGGAAGGTGTATTGGTTGTCGTCGACCTCTTGGGTCACCACTTGTGCGACGTCGTTGTTGTCGGCCGCCACCTATGCAACCAACACGTCGATGATCCAGTTGATGAGCTCGAGAAAAGATTGCGCAAGGGGAAATAAAGAGATCGAATCATTCAGTCGTGTGTGCATCTTGTGTGAAAATTTGCTGATCAGTCAATCAGATCTCCGCAATTTTGTACACATTTCGGTGGTGGTTTTTCTTTTGAAAAACAAAATGAGAAATTAGAACGGCACACGACGAAAAAGGCCAGATTTACTTGTTCCGTGTACCCTGTATACCAATTCGATCAGGGTGGTGTGTTGAAAAAAGAAGAAAAAAAGACGATAGAAATTGGTGCAGCATAACAAGAAAGGTGCCAGTAGGGATGCAAGTGGGCGCAGGCCCACCCACTGGCGGAGCCATGTGTTGGCCAAGGTGGGCCATGACCCCCCCCCCCTTCTCAATGAAGTCCATGCTTGTCATACTCTTATCTTACGTTTGCTTTAAAAGAAATTATGATGCATAAGTGAAAGAGTAGTAGAATTTGAGCCATCCAACAAATTTATTCCACCAAGTATTTAAACCATCTAATAAGCATACCTTAATTCTGAAATCTTTAGTGAAGGACATGATTAATTAAAGTTGTTTGTGAGTACTGAGTATGTATTGAGCCAAGGCTACTAGCGTTGCTGTAATTAGTGTAGCATTGGCCCCTCCTTGTCTTCAATCCTGGCTCCGCCACTGGGCCCACCTGCAAGCCTGACAGGCCCGCCTGCAAAAACTGGTCCAGTGGACACCTGTAGGCAGTTGTGTTTACATTTCGGGCTTAAACAGGCGACCCTGCTAAATCCAATGGGCCTAAGCAGGTAAGCCTGCGAAACCCTCCAGCAACATGCGAGACCTGCAACAACCCACAAACACCACCTGCCGCCGCGTCCTTTCCTCCCTCCGTCTCCTGCAACGGCGCCGCTCAACGCTCCGGCAGCACCACCGCCGCCCAGGGAAAACCGCCTCCAGCCGACCAACCTACCTTCCATTGGATCCGTCCTTCCGTTTCCATCTCCACTGCCTCCTCCTCTAGGAAATCCTAAGCGCATCTCAAGGCTCCGGCGACCGGTGGCTGCCTGTCCTACTACTTCCTGCTCCACACCACACATCCTTCATCCAGGAAGGGGATCAGCGCAAACAAGTGATAGAGAAATTCTTTTTTTTTAGCGGAAACGGCACGAGTTTGTGCCTATTAATGATAGAGAAATTCATTTCCGTCTCCTGCAAAGGTACCTGCAACAGACAGGCTTGCAATTGCAAGCATGTACCTGCGGGCGCCTACAACCTGCAATATGCCCGCAAGGCCCGGCAGAGAAATGCGGGCAGCGGGGCAGCGCCTACAGGCACCTGCCGGATTAAGGCATATGAGCAGGGTAAAGTTGGTGAAATGTCACATTCATACTTTTATCACTAATTAGGAGTACTAAATATAGACTAATTATAAAACTAATTACACAGATGGACTCTACATCGCAAGACGAATCTATTAAGCATAATATGTGCTGTCGCTAGCGCATTTTTAATGACGGGTTACTGTAGCACGACAGTGTCTAATGACGAATTAATTAGGCTTAATAAATTCGTCTCACGATGTGGAGTCCATCTATGTAATTAGTTTTTTTACACCTATGTTTAATACTCCTAATTAGTGTTCAAACATTCGATATGACAAGTTAGCAAAATAAATTGGCAAAAGTTGACGATCTAAAGAAGTCCTAAAATTTTCTCTGTGCAGGCTGATGCGACAGCCTGCGCGCACCCGTAGGCGCACCTACTTGCATCCCTGGGTGCCAGATTTACTTGTTCTTTTACCCTCCTACTACTTGTGTCAATTCGACCGGGGTGTGGTGGATAGAAAACGAAGAAGGAAAAAAAAAGAAGACGACGACGGCAAGAAATTGGTGCGACCCAACATGCATGCACATACGACTTTCTTTCTCGTTAATACCACTACTACAATTTCCAACTTGATCGATTCGTACTACGTGTTCGGTCTACTGAGTCCACACTACACGGGCGCCCAATACCAAGGACGCCGGCTGGACCGATCGAGCAGTACGTGCATGTAGCATTCTTCTTCGGTTACGTTCCGTTCTCTGTCAGGGTAGCACATCATGCAAGTGCCTCGGGATATATAGATAGGAGCAGATAGTAGATAGATACAATAATCATAGCTTGTTATGCATTGATCACCATCACGCATCGATCACCGAACGTCGTCCATGAATGCAAGTGTAGCTCTAATGTGGCCTACTCTCATTTTTCAGTTGCTCTGCTATATATATGTACCCGCAAAACTAGGATGCCCGGCGGGTGATTCCATTACATCGACAATATTGATTACACATACACAATATAAGCATAAAGCATGCATGAATTGTAGTGAAGACACTCTCCTGTGAACACTCTGCTGGATTTTTATACCACCGTTTTCGATCAATATAGTTAGCTTGCCTCTCCCGATATTCTAGAAAAATAATACTTGGATTTCTTGACTTTTTATAAGTATATTATTATTAATTGTAGTGCAGTATTGTAAACATATATTCCCTTGGTTCCAAAGTACACGACGTTCAAATTAGTTTAGTTTTGAACTAAACAATTTGTCCTAAGCAACACATGTATTTATCGAATAAAGGTACGACGATTTATACCACGAGTAGTAATTAACTAGTAAGGTCGTCCTCAACTCCACAGTCCACACACAGTCGCAAACGTCCTCATCGAAGCAAACAATACCATTTATTTCATGACGTATTTATTATATTATACTTGTATATATAGGGCAACAATAAACATATATTCTCTACGTTCCAAAATGGATATGACTCAACACGCCGTCGCAAGCTCCCTGCGGTCGCCGGCATTCCATGGTGACTACCTGGCGGTTAAGTTGACCACATCACGCCCAGAGTAAGCACGAGCCCATGTGTACATTTTACGTGGACCCATGTTACAAACAGAGTGCTGCTACATTGATAATAATGCGCACACATATTGCACGTGAACAAAATAGTCCATAGCGTACTATATAGGTGGAAGCCGCAGTGCGTTTTACCGGCGTACAATCAAACATACAAATATGCGAGGAGGCAAAGGAACCAAACAACCATCATCGATTTATTTTATTACTATTATTAATTGTCGAGCAGCCTTATACATATATTCTCTTGGTCCCAAAATATATGACAAACAAATTCATTTAATTTTGAGCTAAACAGTTTGTCATTAACCATGAATGAAGGTATACCACACTAGTGCAAGTAATATAATATCCTCAACTCGACACGCAGTCGCAAACGTCCTGTGATGATGTGTGCGGTGGCGGCATTCCACGGTGACTAGGTAGCGACAGTAGGGAAGTACTAGCCGACCATGGGGGTGTAGACGACGGGGCCGAGCGAGTTGCCGGCGTTGAAGAAGACGCGGACGCGCTTGGCGTTGTAGCCCGGCGACACGGTGGCGCCCGCCGGGATCACCTCGATCGCCACGTCAGGCCTGTCGCTGTTGATCTGCGTCGCCGCCGCCGTCGCCGGCCACCCCACCACCTCCGGCCACGACGTCTTCAGAGTACTGCCCATTCTCCTTCAAGTACCTGCACGATGCCAACCTGACAAGGGCAACTACAAGTAACCGTGTTGCTATGGATAGAGTACGATACGTACCTCTTAGATCAAAACTGGATGTGGTTTATATATACAGGGATCGCGTTAACAATTAAGCGTGTTTTCGTTAATCTGAAAAAAAAAATTAGGGGTGTGCATGCATTGGTCGTTTCGCCCTTGCTGAAATCGATACTAGCAACTCATCAGACTTTGGTTGTAACTCCTCATAATTCTGTATTCCAGTTCCTTGTTTACTGACGGAGCACTAAGCAATTCAGAATTGTGCAGCTGATCTGATACATGCCAATATTAATACATTCAGTAAGACAACACAAAACTGTTTGTTTTTAAGAGAGTAAACTAACCACAAACAGAGATCTAGCTAGAAATTTAAAATAACTTTGAATACTTTTAACCAGCAGCAAAGAAAACCGTCTGGACAATCATCTAACCATCCGACGACATTGATTGAATTCAGAAGTGTTGTATGAACAATTTGATTCTACTAAGGTATAAGTCTGATTTTCAACCTTCAACTATCGCTTCCGTCCGATTTTCACCCTCTAACATCAAAACCGGATAACTTACACCCTGCAACTGTCGAAACCGGACACTTTACACCCCTGAGCCCAAAACAATCCGGTTTTGGCTATGACATGTTAGTGGTTTTGCCAACATGGCTGCCATGTATACACTCACAGCAATAGGGCCCACAAGTCATATTCATTAGATACCGAAAATTACTAAACTACCCCTAGTCTTTCTTCTTCCCCTCTCCGCTCAAGAACTCCGTCTCCTTGTTCGGCACTCAATGCGCCGTCGTACATAATGTCGCTGGCGCCGGCCTCGCTGCTTACCTTCTCCAGCCCACACGAGTCCGGCCGCGCTCCATCAAGTCTGCACGCCATGCTAGCGGGCCATCAGATCCAGACCCCGTTGCCTCGAGCATGAGTTTTTCCCTCCTTCCTCAAGCACCGTCGAACAGGGGATGGCGGGATGCGATACGGTGCTCACATGAGAGAAGCTTGCTGGTGGTGGCGTTGCTTACTTGTGTTGGCTCAGTTGGAAGTATGGATGGTCAATTGAGCTTGAAATTTGTTCGAATAGAGATACATGGGTGGTGGATCTAGTGATCCGAAACTATGGTAGCGCGTAGATGAGCTTAAGTTGTGACTTGATGTTTGCTTTAGTCTATTCTTATTTGGAAAATCGGTTGCTAGTTTGGGGAAACAAGATAACATAGACGGCACGACGTCGGGAAGATGGGGAGATGTTGCTGGTTGGTGCAGAGAAATAGGAGAGGAGAGAGGGGGACGAAGGAGAGGTGGAGAAGATAGAGCTGACAGACGGGTCCCACAACTGCAGGATGACGTGTCAATATCATGTGCCACATCAGATCAAAACCCGTGTGGTTTGGGTTGGAAGGGGTATTTTGACTAGTTTCGACAGTTCAATGGCGTAGGATGTCTGGTTTCGTAGTTGTAGTGTGAAAATCAGACAGTGTGATGGTTCAAGGTTGGAATATGGACTTTTCCCTTCTACTAATGATCCGCGTCTACATATAACTGTAGGATTGGAGATGCCGGTAAAACTACGTGCATCATCTATCGCAGAGCTATTTGATCCCGTCGGATTTCTCCTCTGAAGAACAGTCAACAACTAGTGACCACTGACCATCACGAACTCAACCGACCGGCGAAGAACACCTGCCTACGGCTTGGGCGAAATAGCTCTACACTGGAACAGCAGCGCCAAACTACAGCGCTGGAAGTGGAGGACACCACCAGGAAGAGGAGCGGACTAACATACACGATGGAAAGGCGGCGCTGCCGCGACAGTCGCCAGAGTCGCGTAGGCAGGGCCGCAGGGGATCCTGTCGGCGGTCATGGCGGAGGAGGGACCATTATGAAAAAACACAAGGGTGTTTATGTAAATAATTAGATTGTGACTATTCATTGCAATCTGATTTGGGGGGGGGGGGCATCACGATCTATTTAGGGGTTTTCTGTAAATATCTAGGGATCTTTCTGCGAAAACATTGAACGCCGCTGGAGCCGACCATGGCCGCCATTTCCGAGTCCGCGATACCATGAAACCCCGCTCTCTGGACGATGATTGGGTTTCTGACAATGGCGGATCTGGTGGGCGCGCCAATAGAGATTCGGCTGGGAATTGGTGGGCGCAGAAGTTCAAGGGGAGGAGCAGAGCTTAGTACGCGATGGCGCGGGAGCTGCGCGTGAAATGGGGATGAGATCGCTAGCAGTCATGACGGAGGGAACCTTATGAAAATAACCAGGGTGATTTCTCTAAATAATCATATCATGATTAATAGTCATGATTAAATTCAGGGTTTTATATAAATAATCGTATCATGATTATTAGTCGCGATCTAATTTAAGGACATATTTTTGCAAATATTAATCCAAGGCTGCGAAGCCGTTGAACGCCGCTAGCAGCTTGGGCGAACATGGCCGCCGTCTCCAAGGATCCTGGATTCTATCTCGCTGCTCGGGCCCTCGAGCCGTTCCGCGTCATACCTATGACGTGTAGTGTTCTTTGATGTCAGGGCCCCGAGGCTTGAGAGTGTCTATAGCTTAGTAACGTTTTGTAGTCTAGCTGGTTAGGATACTCGGCTCTCACCCAAGAGACACGGGTTCGAGTCCCAGCAACGGAAATCTTTTTGTTTTTCATGGATTTTGCATTTTGCCTCATTTTGTTAGCGTGAATTTTGACCAGTTTGGAAGGGTTTCAAACATTACTGGTATTTGGTCCGAATGAATGTGAAGCATTTAGCACCGTATTTTTTAAGCGGAAAATAATGCAGATTCTTCCAAAGACATGACGAAACAGAATTGGGAGATTGAATTTGTTCGCTCAAACAAACAGATTCCTGTCAGCTGCTGCACTGGCAAGTTTAACATAACATTGAAACAACAACGATCAGCCTGACTGCAGTGAAGAGTAGCAACCAACCAAGCACAAACCTTTTTGAGAATAATCAAGCAAAAACTGTATAAAAGTATGAACCATACAAACTCTATGCACATTTTTGGAACTTGGACGTGTGCACCACGACATTCCGGGGCTGATTGGTTCATGGCCACAAAATTGGCATGCCATGGTTTTGGCAAGCCAAAATATTAGCCAAAAAAGTTACCAATATTTTGGTAGAAAAATGTGAGGTGTGGATAACTTTTGGTACCAAACCAAAAGATGGCCACACAATAGGCATGCCCATGTTTTGGCATACCAACATTTTGGCTACCAACCAATCAAGCCCTCCCTGGCTGGCTAGGAAGTTGTTGCCCTGCCCACATGGCTTTCTAACCACAATACAGGTTTTTAAGGTCTGTAACCTTCTGATATCGTATCAGACCATGAATATTCTTCTGTTGCAACTGCAACTTGCAAACATGCTCTCCATGATCAACATGTTACCATATAATATAATACCAGTGCAAGCTGCAAATCTTGGGATCATTGTTATATCCAAATGAGCAAGTCAACCCACTATGGATGCTCCATTTGCGGATTTGCCAAACAAATACTCCGTATGCAGCAAACATGACAGCCGAAGGGCATTCTTTAGGAATGCATTGGCATATGAGCATAACCATCATGTAAAGGGAAGCATAATTTTCCATTGAAGTGAAATAAGTAAAAATAAACTTAGTACGATTACATCATGTCTACTTATGGAACAGAGATAGCAAGATACTTTTTTTGTTCAAACACGGGAAATACCTTCTAAGCAAGTTACCTAATTGCCACGACTTGTCAGTCACACCCACATAATCACAAGGCGGAAGGAGGAAATGAAACAAACGGATCGCTCAATGCCTCGACGAAGAGAAGAACTTGCTGCAGCTGCCAGTAAAACTAGGAGGGGGGAACCAACAATGCAGTTTCGCTGAAGCAAGACGCGACGATAATACCATGGCAACTTCGCCATTGTTTCTTTGTCTACTGATGATTAGATCACAAAATGGAGCACGCTCCCCTCTGCGCCTTTTTCTTCTTCTTCGCCTTGGGTGGCTGCAGCACAACCTTTATCGCCGCATCGAAGACACCCTTTACGTTCTGAAATTTAGGCGGGAACAAAGAAAACATTAGTATCTCATGTGATAGTGCGTGTTTAGCTGAGGATTGAGCAGATAGCAATACTAGTTGGGTCTTTGAGCTGCATTCGATGTAGTATGGAGCGCCTATTTGCTTTCTTAGCTCCTCACCCTACAGGCAGCAAGGTAATGAGTCAGACAACAGTCACCGGACAAGAAGAAAATCAGGACAAACCTGGAATTTTTTCATTAAATCTCAAAACAATTATGTAATAACATTCGTGCAAACACAGCAGTAAAACACCCATAATATACCTGAGCAGTAGTGATAGGAACAGCACCAGGATGGTCCACAAAGAACTGCTTGTCATCTCGAAGATCTGTTAGTGCAGTGCACATTGTGTAAACGTGAGATGCAGTGGAGCTGGCGATCTGAAGCATCATGCAATACATTGGTTTATCTAGAGGTTATGCCACTAGTCAAATAATATAAGCAGTGCAAGAACACCAATAGAGGGGGAAAATCACTGAACCCAACGGGACAATAGCAAACTGAGGACAGCTAACCGTTACCTGTCGCATTTTTTCCCTCTTATGAAACGGGGCAGCCTACCCGGTTGATACACGCACCACGCCGTCAAAAATATTTTTTCACCGTCCGATTACCGTCCTACGGCAAGTAAATTTGCGTCACAATGGTTACGGCGCCGATGTGAAGGCCCACTCATCAGTCGCCCAACAGGCAACGTCAATACGCCATCCATTGGTTCAATAGTTTTCCCTCACCTGGCCTCCGCCCCACTCGCTGGAAGGCTCCCGAATCGCCTCCTCCGCTCTTCACAGGAACGACTGGGAGCCGTCTTGCTTCTTCCCGCCTCCGGCGACAGCTTCACCGTCGTTGACTCACTGTCGTCTTCGTTCTACCATCGCTCCGTTACGCTCCATTGGTTTCCTTTTGCCCTGATTGCCTTTTCCTTCTCCAGCGGCGATGTGTGAGCTCAGCTGTAGTCCGGCGGGAGCAGAGGCATCGCACGTGTGGGCCAGATGCAGTTGCCCATAGGGAAAATTGGCCCTGAGACACCGTTTAAACTTGCCCTTTGCCAGAAACCACCGAAAAAAATTGACTTGGCCACGGGACACCCTTCAATCACGTTAATTTGGTGTAAAACACTCTAACCTATATTTTAGTCAGACTAAGGCTATTCCCAACCCTCCACCTAGGATGGTTTCTATAGCATTAATTAGGCTGCCACCTAGGACACTTACTTATGTGTCATCCTAATAAATGAGAGAGAATGAGAAAAGAAAGAAACTGGGTCTTGCATGAGACTCAGTGTCTACACGAGAACCTATGTAATAGACACTACCAACTTATGTATTAGGAGAGTATGATGTCTTCGTATTAAATGAGAAAGAATTATGATTGGTGAGGAGAATAAAGAGTGAGTTTATTAGAGACTCACACTAAGAAACCACGGGTTGTGGAGTATAGTTTCTATAGTGGTATTTTGATGATACGGCAATATGGACACCACCCATAGACACTATGGTTGGGAATGACCTAATAATCATCACGAAGGGGGAAAAGACGAAATTACCCCTGAGTACAGAGGCCATCCATCCCCTCACGCACGAGCCTTATCGCTTCCTCGTTCTCGTTCTTCCTCGACGGCGGCATCCAGCAGAGGCGGCGTCCTGGCGACAGCACCTCCTGGAGACGGCGCCCGCCGGCAAGGAAGCACGGCCTTCCCTCCTCCCTCGCCGGCAAGAATCCTACCCTTCCTTCCTCCCCCGCGGGCAAGCAGTGCACCCTCTCCTCCTCCCTCGCCGGCAAGCAGCCCGCCCTCCTCACCACCGGCGATTAGGCATCCAGCCGCCGCCGCCGCCGGAGAGGCACTGCAGGTGGCGGTAGATTCCAGGGGGAGGCAGCCCCGGCGCCCACCTGCAGCACCCCGTCGGGAGGGGCGCACAGGCACAGCCCACGGCGACTACTGCTTCAGCAGCAATTGGTAGAAGATGGACCCTTCACGATTCCTCAGTGAGATTTTCCCGCAAGATGAGCCTGACCTTTCATGGGTTCCTGACGGGTAAGTCTTCTCCCATTTTCCCCTAGGGTTAGTGCTAACTGTGGGCTCGCATTTGCTATGAATTTGCCCTACATGTTGATTCCATTCCAATTTTGTGCTACTGTCTATAGGATGGATTCTTGCAATGTTTTCACCCCACTCGGTTAGGTCAACTGCTCAGTGCCTTTCTCAATACCCAAACTTGTTTTGCGGCATGCCCTGACAGCAGCCATTGCCAATTCTACAAGTTTCCTTGATACGAATTGCTCACTCTCGCACCCTGGCCCCGAAGTCACTACATCGTGCCTGTCCCACATTACCACTGTCCTTGCATCCCTCGTATATCTCTTCATTATGTATTCTGATGGTATATTGTCGATCTGCAAGTATGTGAAGGCTCTGAGAAGATGGGCGCAGAATAAGCCTGAAACAATCAAATTGACCGCAGTCAGTAAGTATTTTTACTAAACCCCCTTTTACTTCAAGTGTTACAAGGAAAACAATTTGAGACAAGTCTCTTACCTGTATGCTTCCATGTCTTGCACTCACATGTATATCTACCTGATCTCACATCTGCCTCCACTCTGAATGAATGTTGAAACCATGCATATTTCCATGACTGGTTCGTGTGTGTCACCAGGTAAACATCAACCTCGTTAGGATGAGGACCAATACGAAATGCAGTGCTATACAGAAATGTTTCCCTGTATTGTTTGTACACATTTCGTGTGTACACCCTACTCAGATGGCCATCAAAGGGTTGCAATGTTAGCCGCAAGTTATCTGCCTGTTTCAGATCCAGATAAAAAATTATCCCCAAGTAAATGATATACACACAATTTTTAATGGAAATTCTAAAGAAATTTGAGGTATCCATGTCACAAATATTTCAGGTAACGCCATTATTACCTGAGACCAATGGGTTTCTCCGGCCGCCCTGTGATTTGTGCGCTGAATGAAATCAAGCATCCTGCGAGCAAATTTACTCATGCATGTCATGTGTCCTGTGAATCCGCTGCCCACCTTGTTAACACTTTCACTTCTTTGTGTAGATGTCATCCTACCACAGTACAAGGGTTTAAAGTAAGCAGCAATCCACATTTGCCTACTATCCCAAAGGCCCTTCATAGTATCATCCTCCTGTAGGTCATACTCATCCATCAGCTCCTTCCAGCAGCCTCAAATTCTGTAGGTGTGAGCGGGTGATTAATAACAGTGAGTAGTTTTATATTCAGACCAACATGTTGCTTGTACAATTTTTTGAGCTCTGTTCTATATTTCTTCAGCATATGCCAACGGCACAACCTGTGTTGTGTTTTCTTGAACACCTTCCTGATAGCGCCTGCCATTGCACTATCTTGGTCTGCACCAAAACAAATTGAAAGAGTTAACGAAATAATCTACCAGATGTATCACTCGAGAAGTTCATGTACAAACAGAACTCACCTGTGAGGATACACCTTGGGTCACGACTTCCTGACATGCAGTTTTGGAATGCCCCAAACAACCACTCAAATGTGTTAGCTTGTTCATCCTGCAATAATGCTTGCCCAAACATGATATTCTGCAGCTGATGGTTGGCCCCGACAAACATAGCTAATGGCATGTTATACATGTTGGTTTTGTATGTGGTGTCGAACGTGACCACATCTCCGAAATCCCTATATTCTGCACGCTGGCTCGCATGACTCCAAAACACATTTTTTATGACGTTCTTACTGTCCACCTGCACTTCATAGTAAAAATATTCATTGTGGGCCTTCATCTCCTTGAAGAACTCAAGCAACTTTGGTATATCATTTTCCCTTTCCTCCCTGGATGCTGCGGCTTTCCTGAAAATATTTTTAGAAAGTGTCACCTAACCTACTGTTATTTTCATTAACCAAACAATAGCATGCTGCATGCGTGTTTTAAAACATGAAAGATTACCTATTTCTCAAGTCCATTTCGGTGAATGTGAAATTTTGTCGACCACCGTATAATTCAGAAAGTAAATGTACGGTTGTGTTGTTGGAAGCGTCACACCTATGCATCTGATCAACAATCCCCATGACTATAGGGTCCTTGTCCTTCTGTATCCTCAAGAATTGTGTGCAGGATGGGGATGGGTTCAATGGGTGACTGTGCTCCAACCTTATCCTCTCAAAGAACCAGTTCTCCTTCTTCACGTTCCATTTAACCTTCACAAATGCCTTGCACTCACACCTCATTGACATCTTCTCACGTACCCTCACCTCATCAACAACAACAACATAGCCTTTAGTCCCAAGCGAGTTGGGGTAGGCTAGAGATGAAACCCAAGAAACAAAGCTCAAGGCTCAGGAACGTTGATAGCAAGTCTCTAAGCGCTCCTATCGAAAGCTACCTCCTTGGAAATATTCCACTCCTTAAGGTCTCTGTTTATCGCTTCGTCCCAAGTCAATCTAGGTCTACCTCTACCTCTCTTTATATTATTGGCCCGCCCTAGGACCCCAATACGCACCGGCGCCTCCGAGGGCCTTCGTTGGACATGTCCAAACCATCTCAGCCGATGTTGGGTCAATTTCTCCTCAATGGGTGCCACCCCGACCTTCTCCCGAATGTCTTCATTCCGAACTCTATCCCTTCTTGTGTACCCGCAAGACCATCGCAACATCCGCATCTCTGCTACACTCAGTTGCTGGACATGTCGCCTTTTAGTAGGCCAACATTCCGCCCCGTACAACATCGCCGATCGAACCGCCGTCCTATAGAACTTCCCCTTCAGCTTTTGTGGCACCCTCCGATCACAGAGGACGCCAGAGGCTTGACGCCACTTCATCCAGCCTGCTGCGATTCTATACTTAACATCTTCATCAATGTCGCCATCCTGTTGCAACATCGATCCTAAATACCGAAAAGTAGCCTTTTGGGGGACCACCTGTCCGTCGAGGTTAACGTCTCCATCCTCGTGCCTAGTCCCACTAAAATTGCACATCATGTACTCAGTCTTGGTCCTGCTAAGTCTGAACCCCTTCGACTCTAATGTGCGTCTCCACAGCTCTAGCTTCTCATTAACACCTTCCCTACTCTCATCGACTAGCACCACATCATCAGCAAAGAGCATGCACCAAGGGATATCCCCTTGTATATCTCTAGTGACCTCATCCATCACCAAAGCGAACAGATAAGGGCTCAATGCTGACCCTTGATGTAGGCCTATCCTAATAGGGAAGTCAGTGGTGTTGCCATCGCAAGTTCGGACACATGTCATAGCATCCTTGTACATATCCTTAATGAGGGTAATGTACTTCGTTGGGACTTTGTACTTCTCTAAGGCCCACCACATGACATTTCTCGGTACTTTGTCATACGCCTTCTCGAGGTCAATAAAGACCATATGCAGGTCCTTCTTCTGCTCCCTATATCTCTCCATCAACTGTCGGATTAAGAAAATCGCCTCCATAGTTGATCTTCCAGGCATGAACCCAAACTGATTTTGGGTCACACTCGTCGCTCCTCTTAGACGGTGCTCAATAACCCTCTCCCAGAGCTTCATGGTATGGCTCATCAGCTTAATGCCACGGTAGTTAGTACAACTTTGAACATCTCCCTTGTTCTTAAAGATCGGTATTAATATACTTCTCCTCCATTCTGCAGGCATCTTGTTAGACCGAAAGATGAGGTTAAAAAGCTTAGTTAACCATATCGTCGCTCTATCACCTAGGCATCTCCACACCTCAATGGGGATACCATCAGGGCCCATCGCTTTACCGCCCTTCATCCTCTTCAAAGCCTCTCCGATCTCTGCCTCCTGGATTCTTCTCACAAAGCATCTGTTAATATCATCAAATGAGTCATCTAGCTCAAGGGCAGGACCCTCAATCTCCCCATTAAACAAATTGTCAAAGTACTCTCGCCATCTGTCCTTGATCTCCTCATCCTTCACCAGAAGTTGATCTGTCTCATCCTTGATGCATTTGATTTGGTTGATATCCCTTGTCTTCCTCTCGCGAATCCTAGCCATCCTATAAATGTCCCTCTCTCCTTCCTTCGTGCCTAGCCGCTGATATAGGTCATCATAAGCCTTACCCTTTGCTACACTCACAGCTCGCTTTGCAGCCTTCTTCGCTACCTTATAGCCCTCGATGTTAGCTGCACTCCTATCAAGGTGGAGGCGCTTGAACCACTCCTTCTTCTCCTTAATAGCCCTCTGCACCTCCTCGTTCCACCACCAGGTGTCTTTCCCTTCCTGTTTGCCTCCCCTACTCACACCAAGGACTTCTGTGGCCACCGTCCGGACACATGTTGCCATCTTTAGCCACATGTCGTCTACATCTTCTCCTTCGTCCCAGGGCCCCTCCTCTACCATCCTCCCCTTAAAAGTTTGCGCCGCTTCTCCTCTAAGCTTCCACCACTTCGTTCTTGCCATCTTGGCACGTTTGTCCTGATGGACACGTACCCGCAAACGGAAGTCCGCCACCACAAGCTTGTGTTGAGGGACAACACACTCCCCAGGTATCACCTTACAATTTAGGCAATCACGTCTATCGTCCCTCCTCGCAAGGATAAAGTCGATCTGGCTCGAGTGTTGTCCACTATGAAAGGTCACTAGATGGGATTCCCTCTTTCTAAAAAAGGTATTCGCTATCAACAAGTCGTAGGCCAGCGCAAAATTCAAAACATCCTCTCCCTCCTGGCTCCTGCAACCATACCCGAAGCCCCCGTGCACTCGCTCAAACCCCACGTTAGTTGCCCCCACGTGTCCGTTGAGGTCTCCTCCTATGAAGAGCTTCTCGCTGATAGGCACGGTGCTTACCATACCATCCAGATCTTCCCAGAACTGCCTCTTCACACTCTCACTGAGGCCTACCTGAGGGGCATAGGCACTAATCACATTCAGAGTCGAGTCTCCAACTACCAACCGAACTAGGATAATCCGGTCGCCTCTCCTCCTAACCTCTACAACTCCGTCCTTAAAGCTTCTATCGATCATGATACCTACGCCGTTCCTACCCGATGTTGCCCCCGTGTACCAAAGCTTGAAGCCAGTGTCGTCCACCTCCTTCGCCTTCTGGCCCTTCCATTTAGTCTCCTGAACGCATAGAATATTTACACGCCTCCTAATAGCCGCATCAACTACCTCTTGTGCTTACCCGTTAGGGACCCTACATTCCAACTACCTATCCGAATCCTAGTTGGCTCGGCTAGCTTCCTTACCCTTCGCACCCGTCGAGGGAAGTGCGAAGACCCTTGCTCATTTTTCACTACACCCGGGTGTAGATGTAGCGCGCCACTAAGGTTGCGACGACCCGACCCTTGCTCACTTTTCATCGTACCCAGGTCACGATACGACGCACCATTGGAGGGATGGCGACCCGGCCCTTGCCCATTTAACACCACACCCGGGTTCCGATGTAGCGCGTCGCTAAGAGGGTTACGCCCCAACGAGTTTCTTATGGGTTTCAAATCCATTAGAGTGGCTGATATTTTCCGCTGGTTCGCCAAACCTAACGCGGCCCTCCTCCTTTACCCGGGCTTGGGACCGGCTATGTTGAAAGCCCGGGTACCCTCACCTCATCAGGCTTGTAAATTGCATGACATCTCTAGTACTGTCTTCCTACCACTCTTGGTAACCAGCACACCAAATCCTGCCTTGCCTGCATAGTGTTTGTAAAACTCTTTCGCTTCACCGCTGCTCCCAAAACGCTGTTCCTCATCAGGCACAATGGTGGGTGGCATGAGGGGATCCTAAAATCATATAGCACTAATCACAAACCAACTTCGAGAGTTCCTCTAAAAAAAATAATACCATACTACTACACATTTCCTCATTACTGTATTGCAGTTTCACACTAATCAAGCGCTAGACACAGAGCATGAACTTACCAGCTCCGTGTTTATTATAGTCAAGGGAGATCATCGTAAAAAGTAATAAGACACATCTGAAAATACTACAGGTTCACCATACTCACGTGCAAGTACGTCCTCTCCTGATCAGGTGTTACCATGGTCCCCGGTGACACGGCTTGGAGAGGAGTCACCGCGTCCATCCGTCTAGGATTTACTGCCGGCGTCGGGGACACTACCAGGTCAGCGCGTGCTGCAGCTTCGGTGCCCTGTGGCAACGGCGTTGATGGCGGAGCTGAACGGACCTGCGTCGACTGCGGCGTTGGGGACACCAACAGATCAGGACGTGCCGCAGCTTCAGTGCCCTGCGGCAACGGCGGCGTTGATGGCAGAGGTGAACACCGGACCGCCGTCGACTCCGGTGTTTCTGCCGTCAGCCCAGACAACGCGCCGATTGTGCCCAGTCCGGCTGACGTTACTAAATCCATGGAAGCTTGATCGTAATTGGAGGTAGACAGTGGAGGAGCGTGAGGCACCATGGCTACAGGCAACATGATGGTTGTGATTTGTGAATTGCCCTTAGCCGTGAAAGAAATCAAAGGTCGCTTAATGGTGTAATGATTGCCACGCTCGACCAGTCTCCTTTGATCATGCTATGCAATTAATGACGGGAATGCCGGACAATTATTTAACGCTATCAATATAACGAAAATCCAGTACAGCTCGTTACCAACGGCCCATACTGGTATAGAATTTGGTAGCCCAATTGGTAAAATTGGATCATGTCATTACGCTATGATAGTAGTTGTGCAAAAAACTTACCAGGCTTATTAGTGTTATCTTACTCATTCTGGTAAGTACGTTGATATAGTAGTTGTCAAAAAAATATTTTTCTAGTACAAATTTCTGAAAAATTTACTTCTGGTTACTAGTATCAGGCAGGGAAATTATCTCACAGCTCTCATCCAAACTATGGTAAAATTTGTCTCATTATAGTAACTAGTTCCTGAACAAATCGATAAATTCCGGCTACTCCCATCCCAAGTATTATCGTGATTTATTTAACTTTTCAAAACTATTTCATTGCACATACCTCGTGCCATTATAGTATACGGTTTCTTGAAGGAGCATGATGTCTAATTGTGGTAACTCCCCATCCTATACCTTACTACTGCGTAATGTATCCTGGTAACTGGATTTTCAATTGCCGGTAAACATTGTGCACTCGCATGCACCTGTAGGATACATACTGTATGGTTCATATGCTAAAAAGCACGCAATATATAGTCAACGCATTCTCGTAACCCTAACGAGCACTCACATGCACGCGTACTACATAAAATTTACTACTAGTAGTTCATGCAGTGGTAATCACGAACGGCGACTACGACACGACAGCCCAATTCACATTCCGAACAGGAATCGCATCGGCTCACTCAGCTCGCGCATGGCTCGATGATTTGATTACTGGCTCATGCACATTATTACGGACATTAAAGCAGGACGACCAGGGGATGCATGCGCGCCTGGCGCGGGATTACTAACGCACCTAGGTGCTGCGGCGGTGGTTAGGTGCAGTAAATTGGGCTGGCTACAGAATAAACTATTCTATAGATAGCTACGGAGTATATATATATACACATATATATATATATATATATATATACTAGCAAACAATACCCGTGCGTTGCTACGGGCAAAAATTATATAGATACATTATTATGATATTATATTATGTCCTTATGCGGCGTTGACCTGCGTTGCTACTGGGCTAGAAGATTTGCCGCTGGAGTCACGATGCGGGCCGCGGGAGACCGCTCACGATCGTGGCTCTACCGGCGGAGCAACGGGCAGGCCATGAGGACACTATTGTTTTATTAGTAGTAGAGAAAAGTGAACAAATTTCTACAAATATTTTTAATCTGAATCTGATGAGTTGTACAAAGGGTTTATCATGGCGATAGATCCCTTACTTAGAGCTTTGCGCCTTTTCACACAACATGCCTTTTCACGTTTTCTTTTTACTTGTTTTTGCTCAAATGTCATATTTGCATAGAGCAATCTCTGACAATCACGTATCGCTTGTCTTTGCTCGGATGTTAAATTTGCATAACGTGCTCTAGCATTTATACGCCTCGCTTCTATTTGCTTGGGTGTGCATGGTATTTCTCCTTGCAAAACTTTCTTTTCCTGACGAGCTTCACAACGTTTTTGTAGTAATTCATCCTTTTTCTGGTCAGATAGTTGTGCATATCGGTCTCTTTCTCGCTTCCTCTTGCGTTCTTTAGGATCTGTGAGTGGTGATTGGTCACTGGATATCATAGGTCCCCTATCATTGCTAGTGTTATCACTACCTAAAAAAATACATTTCACATTTAGCTGGATAGTACGAGGTGGAATAAACATTTGTAGATAATAACTGATCAATATTACTTGTGTTTGTAGTGCTGCTTTGGTCCTTCAGTGGAGGGTTTTCCTCGTATCCATTCGAAGAAGCCATCTGCAAGAAAAATACATGTTAGTTCTAGTAGTTCAAAATTAGATGTGACAAAATAATAAGACACCCAGGGATTCTTGAAAAGTGGAAAATAGATTCATGTCACAAAGTGATTCGGCATTCCATAGGTGCACAATATGTGAACGGATAGGTGACAAACATCGATAAAAAAAGTATGTTATTGGCAAAGCTTCTAGATTAAACCAAGCAAGTAGCGCATGTTCATGTGATGCGTAAGGAGAATTGAATTTACACATCATGCCTTCCGCAGAAGAAGACGGCGTCTCAAGCCAACCGCGTAGTATGTGACAAGAAGAATTAATTCTCAGGAACTTTGTGTATTCTTATATATATGGGATGGCGTATATGGCTAATAAGCAGCAATTCATGTCTTAATAGGAATAGGGTAGGATTCGTAGTCGAAGAAGTATTCGAGTTTGACCCGAAAAAAAAAAGTATTCGAGTTAGGAAAGAAAACGGATAAACTGATGCCCATACGAAGACAATGGAGGAACAGGCCGGAGGAACGTGTTGGGCCGGCCAGACTCAGCTCTATTCAATTCCGTCACCGTATCGAACATCGCTCGCCCCATACCCCCAGCGGCCCAGTCTCGCAACGCACGGCCGATTCCTCTCCCTCGCAGTCACAACAGGGCAACGTAGCAACGCTTCTGTTTGGCAAACCGGGGAACTCAGCCTCCGCCCTCTACCTTCGCTACACGGGAGCAGGCCAGGCACACGCCGAGGGAGGTATACAAAAGATGCCCACCAATGGTTACAACCCAAGGCCCAACAACACTCTACTGCAAAACCCTATGTATATAATAACTGAACCCACCAATCCCTCCCAGGAGCTCTATCCTCAGCCTCCAGGCGGCCGCGGCGCCGCCCCTTCCCTCTCCTGACCAATCTCGCGGTCTCGCCAGTGTCCTAGCGAAGTAGCGAGTGGCGCTCACCTGGTCGCACTTCCCCTTCGTCCTCCCGACTCCTACGGCGTGTCCGTCCTCGGCACGAGCGGGCGAGCAGGCAGCCGGCGGCAGACGCAGCGTCTTTTCCACCTCTTCTCCGACACACAAAACGCCACCAGATGCCGGCAGCCCGACACCTCTCCACTGGCAACAGACGGACCTAGCAGCTGTTGGCACCTCTACCTTTGGCAACTGGCGTCCCTAGCAGCTCACGCCCCCATTATCTGGCAGGTAGTCGGCGGTGGAGCAGACTGCACTCCCACACAGCAACAGGCCCCTTTGGCATCGGTTCCTGGCTTCATGGAATTTGTTCGCAAGTTGATTTTCCTCTTCTTTCCATATTCTATTTTATTTTGTTGCAATATATGAGATGATTGTTGGATCCCTTGCTCTTCTTTTTTGCTTATTCCATTTAATCTTGTTCGAATCGATGACGTTTTTGTTTCCTATTGTAACTGAACCTGGCTGATGCACTTTGTAGTAGTATATTTGATTGATTTCGATTTCGATTTGGATCTTGTTGTGTGGTGCGGTAACCAAGCTCCTGTCTGGTGGGCCTGGGGAGGGACGACAGACGAAATTTGGGGCAGAAACAGGCAGAACAGGTGAAGAATTTGTTATGTGCTTTAGAAATAGGTATAGATACATACATACATACATACATATATATATATATATATATATATATATATATATATATATATATATATATATTATACACTTACTACCCTGAGTACCAAATAATATTCGGTAGCTGAGCCTTCTGTGCCGAGCCCGAACCCGCGCTCCCTTCCGCAGCGGACCTTCTCCGTGCGGTTGTCCACTGGTTTATTGCCCCACCAATTTTCAATCGTTTTTTACATTTGTTGTTTATCCAGGTCAAAATAGATCTGCCGCCGCCCCGGTGAGCGACGCATCGCTCCTCGCCCGTCCCGCAGGGGCGGACACAGCTAATGGACATGGGTGTACAAATGTACACCCAATATTTTTTACCAAAAAATTATAGATAACATGCACATGCATATATATTTTTCATATTTGGGTTAGATCGTGTATATTTCAGCTCAAAGCAAAGAAACAGCATACTCCAAAGTAGTCTAACCTTTTTTTAATTGGATTTTTTTTTCCAACATATCGCTGATAAGTGATAACTACATGATCCAATAATTTTCAAAAGCCTCTTCACTTAGTGAAGTTATAATTTTCCTTTTGCCTCCTCTATGGTTTTCTTATATGGATCTTTATTGCTATGTGCGGTAATTTTCAATCTTAAATGTACACCCAATAGTAAAATTCTGCGTCCGCCACTGCCGTCCCGGTGAGAGGTGCACCAGTACTCACGACGCAGAGCTGCAGAGGGCCCACCGGCGCGCCGTTTCTCCCCTTGCTGCCGTACTGTGAGAGCGTCACACGGGGATGGCGGTCGTCAGGAGCTCGTGGTCCCCATCGCCTATTGCCCGCCGGAGGCTGGAGCCCCCTACCGCTTGGAGCACAGTGACGCCGTCACGCCGGCCGCTGTCTCCGAAGTCCGGCCATTCTACCTCCCCCACACTCGGTGAATACCTCGTCGCAGCCCTTTTCCTCTCCACTCCCTCGAGCTCTGATCTCCGGCTCCTATAATAGCAAATTTCTCCCGGCTGTACTGGATGCAGCTCGGCGACACGCACGCGCCTTGCCCGGCCGCATGGACGAGTCCATCGCCTGCTACAGCAAGGGCTCGAGATCCAGATGGCTGCGCTCGGTTCCATGCCGGCGAGGTCGCCCATCCTGCCTGTGTGCCGCCGTGCTCCTGGACTAGCTTGCCTTCACCAGCGGTAGCGCACGAGGCCGGCGGCCAGAGAGGCGCTCCTCTGCTGCTCGAATCTCGGTCAGAGGGCCTTGCCTTCACCAACTGCAGACGAGGCTGCAACCACAAGGGAAAATCTGCCATACTAATCTAACATTTATCTGTTTTTTTTTTGTATTAGCATCTCATTTCATCCAGATTTAGAAGCTGATTCCCAATCGATTAGATTGTTCTTCATCAATTTTTTTTAGTGCTTTTCAGTTGGTCTGAGGTGAACAGCTGGGAAAAAAATTCACGTTGCTGATTCAAAACAATCTGATTCCCTTTAGATTAGCAGCAGATTACTTCTAAATTAGCTGCAGGTTCCCCTTGAATTAGATTTCTTGCTTCACTGCACATCCATTGTTAGAGCTTTTTTGCTGGTTTGATTGTCCAGAAGGAATAGGTTCTTGTTGCGGTGTATCATATCACATAAATTTGACTGCACAGGCGTACACCAGGCACCATATCTTTCTTTTGATTCTATCAATTTTCGGTACTGGCCTTCGCAGTGCTAAATTGTTTGGATCTAATTTACTGTGTTCCTGTCCAGGGCACCAGATGGTTACTGTGTTTCTTGTGAAGCTCCTCAGCTGTACCCTGTGAGCATAAGAAGTGAGCCCTCATCTCTCTCATATTAAAAGACTACATCTTCAGCTAGGACTGTCACTATATTATAGTAAATCTCATTCAGAATTCATTATTTGTATGGGCGCTATGGAGGAAGAACATGCTTTTCTTTGTGCTAATCATAGTTGTTTATTTGATATATCCAGTGCTTTATTGTTTTATAGTAAATTTCAACATAAAACCGAGGTATAAATGCCAGTATATGGTGATGGCTACTGCTCAAGATATTGTCGGGGTACCGTGGATGGTGGTAGCTCTACACATGAACTTTTCATGACACCTAAAACGAGTTGCAAATTATGCCTCTGTTCTTGTCACTGCACAATCTTTGTGAAACTTTAAGTGGACAGCTGGATGGAAATAACTTTGGACATGTGTATTTTTTGACTAAAAAATTACATCTTCAGTTCAGCTGATGAACACTATTAGGTCATGGGTCTTATTTGCGTGCTTTTGTTACAGATTTATAGTTCCTGACTTTTACTTTGCTTAGGACACTTTGCAGGTGAGAGCATCCAATAATCTCTGCAGCTATAAGATCACACTAGCGCAGATTGGTCAGAACAAACAAGCTTGACATTTATTTCGTTATGGAAGGCATTCAAACAAGATGTCAGATGATGGAAAGCTGAAATATCTCCAGGGAAATGTATAATATTTTTTGTTCGCGTTAGGGTTGATGCCCTTCCAAGACATACCTTTGTATACCTGTAATATTATTTCCGAGGCATCACAGTGTATGAGATGTGTAAATTCTTTGTTGTGTACTTTGTTTAGATTTTCTGGAAGCCAATCCTTTTTTTATTCATATAGTTCTTTTAATTAGTTTATGAGTTCATAATTTTTCTAGTCTTTGTAAATTTGAATCATAAAATTTTGGCACCATCAAACGAGTTGTGCCTACGTTCGTGAGGCAGATCGATGGCGATAGATCACACACCCGCATTTTATTCAGGACAAGCCAAGAACAACAAAAGGGAGAACACATGCATATATAAGTATGACTCATCATATCGATGATCTACTGGCCGATCGGGCATCTTAGCCGACGACGGGCGTCTGGACGACGGTGAAGAAGGTGTCGACGAAGATGCGGACGCGCTTTGGGTCGTAGCCGGGGCCCGGGACCTCGCCAACCAAGTGCGGCTCGAGGCTCGAGCACTACGTCCGCCCGGTCGCCTCGGATCTTCCGGGCTGCGGGTGAAAGCTGCATGCCCACCACCTCCGGCCACGACGTCTTCAGCTCGTCGCCGCCGTCGATCACCATCCTGCTCGTCGCCGGCATGGCAACCTTGCAAGAAAAAGAGGTCGAGCAAGCAATGATGAATGTCGTCGTGCTGCCGCTCTATAGCTGCTTGTGGCACGTACATGTGCTCTTTATATATATACACAGACAGTAGGAGTACATGCTAATAGCTACGTACGTAGCTTGTAGCTTTGTTGCCTTGTGTCGATGGTAATGATAATGGGTGCATTATATTATCTGGGATAGGTCATCATTGAGTAAATCACCGTCACTGGTATCAACACGGCCTCTCTCGTCGTCGTCCTCTGCGAAACTAATTAAGAAGATTATCTGTTTCTTGTTCGCCGACAATGCAAACGAGCCACATTATTCCTAGCTGCATGCGTTCAATTGCAACGAAATTGTTTCTCGCCCCCAACTTCGTCCATGTCTGCAAGAGATCTGTGCACGATGTCATTTAATCATTTATTATAAGCTATAACTAAGTGTTTTTTAAAAAAATAATGGAAGGGCCTCTTTGTTGTTCACTTTAGCTTCAACACTATGATTTATTTCATGCTTTGCTAGACGATATGATGAGTGCTGGCTCGGTCCATTGAAGATAAATGTCATATATCTTGGCAATATGTCGGTCCACAGGATCAATTCTATGAATTTTAAAGCGCATCAAACAAATAGTTGAGAATTCTTTTTTTAATGGAAATAATATATTGTCCTCATGGCCCGGTGCATTTGCACAACAAGAAAGGATTAGATTTTCAATAACATCATCGACCTCACGGTTGACTCCTGTGAAAGAAATTTTTTTCTCTAAATTCCCTCTAATACCGTAGTACGGACCACTAGCTATGCCTAATCTGAAGCATTCGATAGAGTCCTAGCTCCAAGCCTTGTAGTTTTCTTTTCTTAATTCTTTTGATATTCGTAAGACTTCTTTCCTCTTATGTTAAGTATAGTATTAACCAGTAGGGGCTTGTTCTCTTGTTGCTCTAGAAAAAAAGGTTAGAAAGCTTTCATAAGAAGGCCAGATAGTAACATTTATATGAGCTACTAGAGGGGTTAATTTTAATTTTACTTTGATTTATATGGTAAAAATGTGTGTGTAAATACATGGGCTCAAGCAAGCAAGCAGCTAGTTGCTTGCACATGTACTCAATTTCATGAGAGCATGATGATCTATAATCACACTCGCCTTATTCAGTACACTCTAAGATTGGATTGCGGCTGTTAATGAGCAACAGAGTGGTTTCGTGGCATCATGATTGACCAAGCTGAGTGGACACACTTTCATTGAAAATAAAACAAATCTTTAGGCGTTACTTTAGATGTATTCTTAATCTTCGGGGATGATAAACCACCGTCGGAATCCACAAAATTCGCCATTATTCCCATGGCACAAGGCAAAGTCCCAAATACACACGGCAAAGAGTTCACCGTGCGAGGTCCATGGCAAAGCCCCAACGCCGACCACGAGACACGGTGAAGCCGGCTTTGTTGTGCGCTATTTATCGCGCACACGGCAAAATAAAGCAACGGACAGTCCCCCGGCACCACCATTAATAGCGTGGCACGCTAACGACCGGTGTCCCATCAGCTTTTTCGTGTGCCGGGATGGCGGCACATGATAAAAATTTATACTCTGCATTGTGCCTGGATAAGTGGACAGGATATTAACTTTGTCGTGTGCCACATGTGCACCACACGGCAAATCTAAGGCCGAGTTGTTGGGGGAGGCTTGGGCGGAAAGAAAAAAGGCCGGGAAAAAAAAGAACATAGACTTGAAGGTTTCTTGGGTTTTCAAAATTCAAACACGAAACCAAAATTGAATTCCATAGAATTTTGAATTCATCACTCAGAATAAAACATGTTCATAATGAATGCATCAACAAAAGCAGACCTATATTTATTTTTAGTTCTTATTCATAAGAATGATTTAAATGCCTAACAATTAACAACTCCTACAAGATCAAATTTAATATTCCAAGTAAAATCCAGAAAATATACAGAGAGTTGCTAATTTAAGATGTGATGAAATTTAGGGCGTTACACATGCTAACATACATACACCCGCACTATTCAGTACGTGTAGAAGGTAAATAGATAGCTAGCCTTAGTGGCGGCTTAAACATTAATGGCGATGCGATCTCTAGCCGACGACGGGGGTCTGGGCAACTTTTCCGTCATTGTTGATGAAGATGCGTACACGCTTGTCGTTGTAGCCTGGCTCCACTCTGTCGCCAACCTTGTGGACCTCAATCTCCACGTCCACTCGCTCGAAGTGAATCTTCACGGTGGCCCAGAAAAGCTCCATGCCGACCACCTCCGGCCACGACGTCTTCAGCTCGCCGGTCTGCAGCATCCTCCTGCTCGTCATGTATGTCCGGCCTTTAATTTCCTGCTGCGTGCTCAAACTGTTAGCTAATCGATCTCAAACGTACTGAAATCAAATATTATATTGCGTTGTTCTCGATATTGTTAGGTGTAAAACCCAAGTACCTGCAGAAGAAACCGATCGAAGAGAGAAGAGACAATAACGTCGTGCTATATAAGCTTGTGGTTATGTTGCAGCTATGGTTAGTTACGTTCTCTATAAATGCAAATACATGAACGCTACGTACAATGTACGTGTACGCATAGCCTTGTTGTCTTGTAGTACGTGTCGATGGTCGTAATAAACTAGTAATGCCTATGCATGCATTATATCTGTGAAACCAACAATGAAGCGCATCGATCATTCCGCAAATATAATGACCTTGGTTCACTGGTATTAACGAATAACGAGCTGATCGACGCCGTCGACTTTTCTGCGTTCTTGTGATTTTTTTTTTGTTCGCCGACAAAAGTTGTTAGCTCAATGCAATGCTCGGCGATACACCAGGCCATGTGTATGCGCGTGCGTACGTATATCAGGCGTATGCAACATGGATTTTTCACATGTACAATGATATAAGTGTGCATCTCCTATATTCACATAAAAGATAAATTTCATATATCTTGCGCATGCACTGAGTGCTGGCAATCGATCGGTCTCCCAGAAGTGGTAACTACAAGATCAATTCTATGAATTTTCAAGCGCATGAAACAATTTTTTCAGTTGGAAGTTTCTTTTTTATGGAAATCATTGTCCTCGTGGCCTGGTTGGATAACAAGAAGAAACAGCGATTGGATTTTCAATAACATTGACCCACTGCCAACTCCTGTAAAACCAAATTTATCTCTGAATTCCCTCTTATCTCCTAGTACTAGCTAAGCCCAATGGGAAGCATTCGATTTCTTTTTTTAAAAAAAAAAAGACTCCTAGCTCCAAGCCATTTAGTTTCCTTTTTTTGTTTATATTTATATGACTTCTTTCCTCGTTTTCTGAATTATTGCATTAACCAGTAGGGCAGGGGCGGAGCCAGAAACTCAATTTTTCTCATGTTAGGGGAGGGGGGGCAATAGTGTAACTAAATTTAAAATTTGATCAAATTTTGAATTTATTAGTGCTAATCTAGCTTCATTAAGGGGGGCCAGGCCCCTGCCCGCCCCTCCCTGTCTCCGCCCCTGCAGTAGGGGCTTGTTCTCTTGTTGCTCTAGAAAAAAGTTAGAAAGCTTTCGTAAGGAGGCCAGATAGTAACATTTATACGAGCTATTAGAGGGGGTTAATTTTACTTTGATTTATATGGTAAAAAAAATTGTGTGTAAAATACATGGGCTTAAGCAAGCAAGCAACTGGTTGCTTGCTCATGCACGAGAGCATGGTCCATGATCACACTTGACTTATTCAGTACAAGCTAAGATTGGATTGCGGTTGTAATGAGAATCAGAGCGGTTTCGTGGCATCATGATTGACCAATGCAAGCTGAGTGAACACACTTGCTGACTTGCATTGTCATTGAAGAATAAATTAAATAAATACGCACCCTCGTCAAATCTTTAGGGGTTACTTTAGATCTATCTCAATCTTCAGGTATTATACTCCAATTTGTAACAATATGATCAGATACAAATTTATATCGTTCTCAACAAAATTACATATATACATATATATGGTATATGTTATTCATCACACTATCTAGCACATATAACAGTGAAGCATATGTGATGCATTGCACATAAGCAACCAGCTGCCAGCTGGCATGGTGATCAGGCGATGTATCAGAAATTCAGAATCACACATACACCTGCATTATTCAGTACATAGAAGGTAATTAGATAGCCTTAGCGTGGCGGCTTAAACAACAATGGCGGTGCATGCGATCTCTAGCCGATGACGGGCGTCTGAGCAACGACGCCATTGTAGATGAACATGCGGACACGCTTGTTGTTGTAGCCCGGCTCCACGCTGTCGCCAACCTTGTGTACCTCAACATCCACGTCGGACCGGTCGATTCGGATCTTCATGGCGGCCCATAAAAAGCCCATGCCCACCACCTCCGGCCACGACGTCTTCTGGCGGTGGTCGCCGCCGCCGCCGATCAGCATCCTGCTCGTCGGCATGTCCACCTTTCCTGCGTGCTCAAACTTTTAGCTAATTGATCAACGATATTGTTAGGTGCAAAATCCAAGTACACCTGCAGAAGAAATCGAAGAGAGAAGAGACGACGTCGTACGTACAGTACATGTGCGCGGCGTGGTTATGTAGCTGGGGTTACGTGCTGTATAAATGCACATACACGGATGCGCACGTACAGTACATGTACGCGGCGTACGCATATCTTTCTTGTCACTCTTGTACGTGTCCATGATGGTCGCAATAAACTAGTAATGTGCGCATGCATTATCTGCGAAACTAACAATGAAGCGCATCGAACATTGCGCAAATATAATGGCCTTGGTTCACTGGTATTAACGAACTGATCGACGCCGTCGTTTCTGCATTCTTGTGGACTTTTTCTTGTTCGCCGAAAAAAGTTGTTAGCCCAATGGAAAGCCCGGCGTTCACCAGGCCATGTGTATGCGCGTGCGTACGTATATGCCGGCGCATGCAACATGGATTTTTGATATAATAAGTGTGCATCCATCTCCTATTCTCACAAAAGATAAATTTCATATATGTTGCGCATGCACTGCGTGCTAGCAATCGATCGGTCTCCTAGTGGTAACTACAAGATCAATTTTATGAATTTTCAAGGGCATGAACAATAATTTTTTTAGTTGGAACTTTATTTGTCATGGAAATCATTGTTCTCATGGCCTGATGCATTTGGATAACAAGGAACAACGATTGGATTTCAATAACATTGACTCCACTGCCGACTCCTTTAAAAGAAAATTTATCTCCGAATTCCCTCTGGTCCTACTAGCTAATCCCAATAGGAACATTCGATGGAGTCCTAGCTCCAAGTCTTGTAGTTTTCTTTTTTTTTTTCGGTTGATATTCATAAAACTTGTTTCCTCTTTTTTTCTAAATATACTATTAAACCATTAGGGGTTTGCTCTCTTGTTGATCTAAAAAAAAGTTAGAAAGGTTTCATAAGGAGGCTAGATAGTAAAATTTGTATGAGTTATTAGAGGGGTTAATTTTATTTTTACTTTGATTTATATGGTGGAAATTGTATGTAAATACATGGGTTCAAAAAAGCAAGCAAGTAGCTGGTTGCTTGCACATGTACTCGGTTTCATGAGAGCAAGGTGATCTATGATCGCACTCACCTTACCCACTCCATCTCAAAATAAAGCTATGTGAAGCTTTCAAAATTTGTTCCAAAATACAACTGCTTCTGACTTGTTAAGCTTGATTGAATAGGCAAACAAATGAAAATAATGGTATATGAGACATTTTATCACTTATTAATCTATCTGAAAATACTAAACGTAGCTATATTGTACAACGGAGGAGGTACAAGCTATGATTGGATTAATGCGGCTGTTAATGAGCATCAGAGCGGTTTCGTGGCATCATGATTGACCAAGCTTAGTGCACACACTTGCATTGTCGGTTACTTTAGATCTATTCTTAATCTGTAGGGACTAAAAAAAACTTCCGATCCGATTTGTAATAGTACGATCAGATACAAATTTATATAGTTGGCACTTGACAACAAAATCATACTCCCTTCATTTCAAATTTACAAGTCGTTTGACTTTCTTTACCGCAAGTTTAACCTCTCGTGCATTAAAAATTTTGTGCAAACATAGTCAAATTTAGTCATTTGTAAAGAATATTCATTAATAAAGAAAGCCATAACAAAAATTGATATTTCACATAATTTTTTGGAATAAGACGAATGGTCAAAGTTGGAATAAAATAATCAAATGACTTATAAATTAAAATGGAGGGAGTACGTTGGTAAATTATTCATCACACTAGCACATATAAAGAGTCAAGCATGCACATCACAAGCAGCTATATATATATATATATATATATATATATATATATATATATATATATATATATATATATATATATATATATATATATATATATATATATAGCCACGTACGCTTTTATTCAGTACATAGAAGCTAGTAGGGCAGCCTCTAGTCTTATTGGCAGCTTAAACATGCATCCATGGCGATCGAGGCCATAATCTCTAGCCGACGACGGGCGTCAGGGCAACGTTGGCGTCATTGTTGATGAAGATGCGGACACGCTTATCGTTGTAGCCCGGCTCCACACCCTCGCCAACCTTGTGGACCTCCATCGTCACGTCCGCCCGGTCTTTATGGATCTTCGCGGCGGCAAAGAAAAGCTGCATGCCGACCACCTCCGGCCATGACGTCTTCAGCTCGTCGCCGCCGCCGATCAGCATCCTGCTCGTCGGCATGTTGTTCGATGACGATCCTTTAATTTCCTACAGGGTGCTCAAACTGTTATTAGCTAATCAAACACACTGGAAATTAAATTCCTGTAATGAACAGGAAATTAGATATTGTGTTTTCTTGTTATGTGTTAGAATCCAAGTATGTACCTGCAGAAGAAATCAAAGGGAGAAGAGAAGACGTCTTGCTGAGCTTTTGGTTATGTTGCTGGCTGTGAGTGTGAGCTCTATATATATGCACTGATGCACATACACGGACGTACGTGCATACAGTACATGTGCGTAGAGCTTTGTTTGTCTTGCATAGATGGTATTAAACTAGTGATGCGTGCATTAGCTGCTGCTGCGAACCTAACAATGAAGCTCATCATTGCGCAAATTAAATGGCCTTCTCTCGTTCACTGGTATTAACGAGACGACGTCGTTTCTGCATTCTTGTGGATTTTTCTTGTTCGCCGGCAAAAGTTGTTTGCCCAATGCCCGGCGATTCACCATGTGTGTATGTGCGTGCGTGTAGGCCAGCGTGTACGAGCGTACAAAATAGCTTCCCGATCGGATCATACTTCGTTTGCCAGGGCTATATGCACGATGTTAGTTAACTGCTTATAGTTATTAGCTAAGCTAACTATATTTTTTACAGAAAATAATATTAATTTAAAGTAGCGCATCCAAATTAACCGCATTGTAACTTAGCAACCGCTATTGTACGTTGCCATATGCCTTTTGCCTATAGCTTGTCTATTTTAGCATTGTGAGGATGTTTTTTTTTTCTCACATATATACGCAGGCAGATATTTGTGCATCATTGTATTTCCACACCCGGGACTAATTAAAGCTTTTAGTCCTAGTTTCCACACCCAAGACTAATTAAAGGTATGTGCAAGCCAAAAATTATTCCACAAAGTCGGGACTCAAACTTGAGACCTCTTTGGGCCGCTTATAGCTTCCTTGTCACTCCACCTACACAACACATATGACTTGTGTTGGGATGCGATCCTTTAAAAACTAACCCGGGAGGATCTTTTAGTCTAGGTTGGTAACACCAATCGGGACTAAAGGTGAACATACGTCCCGGTTTGTTTTACCAACCAAGACTAAATATTTAGTACCGAATGATAACACCAGCCGGAACTAATGTTCACCTTGTTACCAACCGGGACTAATGTCTCATTTGTCCTAGTTCTATTCCTCGGAACAAATGGGGTGGGTAGTGGGGATTTTGTAGTAATGAATAATATAAATAACAAGCAGCTCTCTGTCCATCCTTTCAAGAAAAAATTAATAAGTAGTTAATTATCAAGGAAGACTTTAAAATATCTAATTCAAACATGGGGATGGGGGGGTCAATATTTATGTATACATCAAATCAACGTGTTTTGTTAAATTGCTATTGAAATTTATATTCCACAATAAGCAACGATTAGTATCTCTATAATTTGTTCTTTATTACCTTAAGTTTGATCTCAGGCACGCATGAATGGCATCACAACGCAATCATCCACCGAGGAAGCACACGTAATCTCAAACCAAAATGTCAACGGGATAGCAGATTCCATTGATGACGGCAGCGATGCTTACCAAGCACCAGCCAACATCGCATCAGTTAAAAAACTGTGACAAAAGACAGCCAAGGACAACACAACCAAGAAGATCAGAATAGGGCGTCCACCCAGCATCATGGCACGAGAAAAGTCGACAGCGACTGTCGACACAAAACCGAGCAAAATTGCGATTTCAGGCTCCCCAAGGCGCAAGGATCTCTCAACTTGGGTCAAGACTTTACATTGAGTGAGGTATACTGGTATAGATAATCTTATGTTCTCATTTCTCATATACCCAACAGTCAAGAGGAACACACCATCTTAATGCAGCAGCCAAAAAGGAGGGCCCAGTCTGCCAAGCAATGCGATCTTAATGTATAGAGGAAGAGGGGGGGGGGGGGGGGGGAGGCATCACTAATCTACTATCCTACTTCGACGTCCTTGAAGTACTCATGTTCGAGCGCCGCCCGGGCGTTGATCCTCTCGCTTGGGTCTAGACATAGCATTCTCTGCATATTGGTGGGGGAGAAATCAGAAAATTGAACGCACACTCTGAATATAATCCAAGAATTTAGGAGAAGGCAACTAAGGTTAGCATAAGAAAATAATGTTACCAAGGGGCATATAGTCAATTCATATTGATGTTCTATAATTTTTTTAGGCAAAATGTTCTGCAATGTAGATGTTGACACCAAAATGTTTTGGTGTCAACAATAGATATATTACATCCGAGCATACGGTTTAGTACAGGGCATACAAAAAAGGGAATTAATAAGTTGATTTACAACCCTACAACTGGATGCCACACAAAGCAATGCAGTTTCCAGATTACAGTTTTAGTTATCACTGTGTAATGTAAATAGTGATCTAAGTGCCTTAGAATGGATCGATACTTCATCAGAAAAAGACCCATGTGCCTTTACATGCAGCTAACCAGATAAGACTCTGAACTGATCTTGGAAGAGAAATGCCTACATTGTTACAATCCAGTTGCGCATGCAGTCATGCAAGTGCTTCCAAGATGACAAATGTGTAGCAGGGATAAGAGAGCAATTGTGCTCATATTAGGTTTAACATGATGTGGGAGCAACAGCCTTAGAATGCAGCTAGTACGCCATGTAATAATTGCGGTCTTAGAATGCAAACAATAAGATTACAAGTGCAGAGACATGACCACATAAAAAGCGGTAGAGATTTATAGGCTATAGCTAGGTTCCCACTCCACCCAGTGCATGAAACCTTGCGCTATTCTTTCTGCCTTTGTATAAACCCCACAAAGAGAGCCATGCTTTTCATCTATTCACTGAGTAAAACTAATGGCACAGGCAACAGGCAGAAGATGATCTAGTGGACTAAGGAAAAACAGTGTCACTGGGAAAAGTGGAAAACATTAGTAAACTCAAGTAGAATTATGGAGCTCAAAGAACTCATGAGTCCGACTTACAGATAGAAGATCAATTCCTGCAGGTTCGAGTGTTGGGACCACTGTTGCAAGGTCCTACAACATGAACCTCGTGTTAGAACCAAAAGTGTGTCAATCAACATAATGTTGAATTATATTAATACACAAACCAAAAGGAGACCCCCCCAAATTTGTCTATTACAGATCAGAAGAGTACAAATTTTCATCCTTACCCACAAGCTGAATTGCTGAAACACTATCCCACTATTCGCAATGATAAAAATAATTCAGCGTATAATTTACCACAGATGGCCACTTTGGGGAAGCTGACATGTAGTCGGGTACCGTAATGAAGCAATGCCTGGCCAAGTTGCTTCATTTGGAGTGCCCAGAATTCTGCATTGACAGAAGATTATGTATATCTGAGGTAAGATATTTCTTTCTAAACATGCCACAAACTAACGAAAGCCTGAACAAGACTTGTAAATGAGACCTGAAAATCTTGAAAAGCTGATCAATCTCAGAATACCCAAGAAACAGTGGCTTTTGGTTCACCATTTCTGCAAAAATGCAGCCAGCTGACCACACATCGACTGGGGTAGAATAATGCTTTGTGCCAAGAAGAATCTCTGGCGCTCTATACAAAGCGTCACCACCTAATAAAAAGTTTGGCTGCAATTAAAATCTAAACGAAAACAAACTCAGAGAGAAAGGAGCAATATCGTGGTAACAGTTCATTTGTATAAATGCCAGACTCAATGATGGTTGCCTCAAGTCAAAGAGGATATTAAAATTACTCAAGAAGGCTGTCGTCACTAGGAAAGATCTGCACTATCACGAAGAAGACAAAAAAATAGTTTTTTATACAATTTACTGCTTAATAGCCTTCCCAATTTAGTATAAGAACCTATGTTAGGTATGTATATTTGTAAGCATGTGTCCCTTTTATAATTCCGTTTTTAGCTTCGCTATTGTTGTGTTGTTTGTCGTTTCTACAGGGCAGAGTGGACAACATTAATACATACTGCAGCAAAGCACACACAAATGGCGTTACTTGTGGTCACAAAATTGACCGTTATTTCCTTATTTCTCTTTATAGAAAGAGAAATGTGTCTACACGCGGCCTAATGAACTGAATTGGTATAAGACATAGATATATTCAGTTTCTTTTCTCAAAAATGATATATTCATATAGTCACATATATAAGTACCTACGAATTAAATTCATTCAAGTTGAATGCTTAATTCGCTATCACAAATAGGGATTTCTGAATATGAGAGTAGGAATTTGGTAATCAGTGGTGAAGAACTGAAAGATAACCTCAAGGCAGGAGGATTTTTTTCTCATTTTTTTTATATAGATACATGTATATATATGAGTATATATATTCGTTTACGTGTTTGTCAAGATAATGGGTATTCAATGAATACCATTTAATACCAAGTGGGCCTGCCCCTGGTTATGCATCAAAGATATATAGCATTTTGTCGCGTTCATCAAAAGTAGCTGCAATATTCCTTTGCCTAGCTAGATGCAAATTAAACATGGCATGCGGTTCTGCATCAACCTTGACCCATGCAGACACCTGCTTAAATCCATTCAAGCATGCAACAACCTACGACAACATATGGTTGTCAACAACGCGTACCTCATGAGTAAGAACCCTAACAGGAACGCCGAACGCCCTTGCCAACCCGAAGTCAGCGAGCTTGACGACGTTCGTACGGCGATTTATCAGCAGGTTCTGTGGCTTCAGATCACGGTGAAGCACGCGGTGAGAGTGGCAGTAGGCAGTGCCCTGCAGAATCTGGTAGAGGAAGCTCTGCACAGCCAGCCACAGAGAGAGAGCATTAGCATTCGATCACCCGTACAATTCAAAGCACAAAAACAAAAAAAAAAAGAAGATAAATTAAGGACTGACTTTGACTACGCGGTGGTCGTTGAATTCCGGGGACGAGTCCATGTACTTCTTGATGTCGAGGTCGAGGTACTGGAAGACGATATACATGCACCTCTCGTCGTGCACGACCACGACGTCGCGCAGCCTGCACACGCACACCAACGCAACACGCACGGCCGCGCAAACGACTGGAATTAGTGGCTAGGTGGCGCCTCGTGTAGTGTGTGGGGGAGCCGTGGAGGTGGGGGTGTGTGGACTCGGGTTGGCTGGGCTTTTATAGTGGACTGCATGCATGCATGACGGATCAGCACGTGTGTTTCTGTTCATGGACCGCGTGCGTGCACGGCGTCCTCTCGTCCCCGTCCCGTTTTTACCGAGGGCGGCAACGGAACGGAATGGAACGGGTGCAGCAGCGCAGCGCGGCGCGCTCTCCGTCGCAATCGCCGGCGATGGGGATCGGCGAGACGGAGTCATGCATGCATGCATGTTGCGGAGACGAGACCGATCCAACAACTGCCACGCGCTGTGCTACTAACGAGCGGCCTTTCCGGGTGACTGGGCAAGAGGAGTTAATAATTGACCAACAAAAACAACTGATATGCCATGGCCCATCATCTTGTGGTTAGGCCGATAGAGCTAACTGCTCTCTGTATTGCTGTGACGTACTGAAGCTTCGAGTTCTCGTGGTGTGTATACAGTAGCTAGCTCACCAGTACGTACTGAAGCTGCTTGAGTTATCGCCCTAGGATCTCGCTCCGTCCATCGCGTCGCCTGGACGGCTACCTGCCTTCAGTTTGTTTTAGGCGGTACTTTGGTTCTATCAGACTAATAAAAGCTCTACGGTGTGGTTCTACGTGCTAGCTGTAATATAGTGGCCTTTTAAGTAGAGATAAAACCCTTATTCTCATTTAATAAAGAAAATCAGCTACTGATCAATTGTTATTAGTTTCTAATGCTTCAGGGGCTCACTTTTATCCTGTTCAACTCCAACTCAGATATGATTTTATCCAACCCCACATCCACCGAGGACCGTTTATTTATCTTTGAGTGGGCGAGAGCGTCATTCAATTAGTTTCTCATCATTTTTTAATCACATAGCAATATGGTGAGATTTCTATATATGTTTTTCTCCATAGTTATTAGTTTGTCATCATTATTTTAGTTTCATAGTAATGTCTTGGAATTTTCGTATTTCTCTTTTCCCGTACTTAGAACCGCAAGGGTATTATCCTAACCAGTACTAAACTACTCATGAGAAGTTCAGGACCTTCCTCGCTCGTCATGTGTATCTCAGAGCTGAGCATGGAGTCATTTGGGAGAAACTGAGCCCTCAATGTGATGTTTAAGGTTCCCTTTGCGTGGAGAGGATGACTCGATGATTGCAACTAAAAGGAAATGACCGGCGATATATCTCTAGCGTATGCATGCTTTGCATCCATACTAGAAATTAAAAAAAAACTATCCTAATATATAATAACTAGGCAAAAGGCCCGCACAGATAGCGCGGGTAGCTAGTTTTTTCATAGCTACGTGTGAATTGTTTTCGATGTAGAGTATTTGGGTGGTTTAGACCATTAGATCGTCATAATCTGACGGTCTAAGTTTTTTCTTTAACATGAGAATCTCTTAGCCCTCAGCCCTCTATGTTTGTGATTTTTTTTCTAACTAAACAGAGTGAGATTGAAAAAGGTCCCTTTTGTTATTTTTATTTCAAATTTAAGTATTTCTAAATTATATTTGACAATTAATCCAGATTATTTATTTAATTATTTTTGCTTCCCAATTAATATAGATATAATAAGATAATATTTTTATTTTAAAATTTATATATAATTATTTTTCTGTAATTGAGATGTAAAAGATTCTTTTTTTCCTATTAGCATGTCATATTATTGATTGGTCAAATTGGATGGATCCTCCGGTTTGCTCTATCGTTATATATTAATAAAATTTTAATACTCATACTTGATATGAACTCTTTTATGATTAAGATTGTATATTTATTAGTTATATTGGATATATACTCTATCCCCTACTAATATGTTATATTTATTAGTCTTATTGGACATTGCTCTTTGGCTTACTCTAGACTATTAGATCTTCATCAAATTCAACGTACTAAATTTTTCTTTTTTTCTGATTACGTGGGAATGATGCTAATAACCTAATATGGCTAGCTATCGTAGTTCTATTTTTTTCAAAAAAACAATTTATCTTTTTCCATAGGTTTGTGTAGGTCTTCTAAGTTGTTATTCAACCTCCACATAGACGCACTCATCCACTTTCACTATTCGCTCATATGGCCATATGGGCAACAGCTCTGTGTCAGTATTTGGTCACGCATCATGGATGATGGTGTTACATATATAATTCTTCAATATTCGAAGGAGAAATATTATCAGCAGACCATACCATGATGTTTTTACTAATATTTAAACATTTTAACTCCTTATTTGTGGATGCCATGTGCTTAACATTTGACTTTAACCAAACATGGATTAAGTCCTTACTGTGTAATAACCATGTAGGTCCGTTTTTTTTTTTTTTTGCCTTTCTCTGACCTGATGGAATTTTTCACTTGCCAAATATATTTGAGTATGGAATCAATTTTGGGGAGAAAAATAAATGAGTGCAACTACGCTTCTATAGTTTTATTGCTGAGTTTGATTAATGGGCCCAAAAAAATGTTAAGAAAGCTTCCTTTTTGGCGAGGCATTTCTCTTATATCCCATAAAAAACATATGGATAAAAATAAACACAAAAATATGTAACGATGTTTTTTAGCAAGGCATAGCTTATTCGAGGCCCAAGCTATGTCACCAATCCGATCTCTCTTTTAGCACTGAGTGGTTTATGATTCCACCACCATGCCAGCAATATTAAGAATTTTTGCTCTTTCTCGTTCAGCATAATGGCCCAAAAAAAAATAAAAAAATTTATTTATTAGTCATGTTTGATATGGACTCTTTTATCCTAGTATATTGCTAGTTGTATTATAGACATGGACTCTTTAGTCTGTAGTCTATTGCTAGTTGTATTGGATACTGACACTTTGAGTACTATAGATCATTATATATTCTTCATAAAATCAAACAATCTAAATCCTTCTATGTTTCCTGATTAACGTGAGAATTTTTTGGTTCTCTTTGCGAAAGTGATTCCCACATTCTTTTACAATTGTTATTACTTTCACTTTGATGCACCACACTTGTCCATTTGTAGTTAGTTTACAATGAGCTAACTGCCGTTAGAGACTATTCGAGCAATCCCGGCGACAGAAGATAGAACATGAGCAATACCGAAGGCGATAGAAAATCATGGGAGCGGAATAGTTGGTATATGATTGTGTTTACAATAGGGTTCTATTTATCTATTAGTGTACTCCGTGTATGTTTGTGCTAGAGTCGGATTGACCAGCATGGTCTTATTATCTTATTCAAACACGAACACTTTTTTGTGTGGGGGAACTGATGTTGCCTTTTTTTAATTGACGTGAAGAAATTTGATTCTAATCCCATGCGACCTTCTCCGATCAGAAACATGGCTATGGAAATCTAAAAATATGTAGGAAAGTGACCGGATATAGTTTCTTTTTCAATACGGATTATGGACCCTTTGACAGTTTGACTTAGTTTAGGCTGTTAGATCTTTGATTTCAAGCACACAAAATTTCACTCGCTGTAGAAACAACTCCATGGTTCCAACAATACAAAATTCCACTCTTTATTGAAACAGCCTATATTAACTTTGATTGCTATGTGAAAAAATGTATACCAAAAATCTCTAAACGCGACTCATTACGATATGCAGCCAACGCATACGACATCAAAACCTTTTTCTTTCTCGATGTATAAAGATAGTTTTTTTTTATGTAGACCTTTTTCTTAACGTGTTGTAATTTACCTCCACCACATGTATTCACGTTTGCTTTTCTATGTTTACTTTTCCATCTATTGTCACAGATGTAGATTCAAATTTCATATGGAGTTCTAGCCGACATGATTATGTCATCTAAGCCCATAGATTTCCTTGAAAAAAGTAATATAGAGTAATCTAAAGACATGTATTGGACATGGACTCTTTGGACTTAACCGTTGGATCTTCATAAAATCCGACGGTCCGAATCCTTCTCTTTTTTCCAATTAACGTAGGAATTTCTTGGCCCTCTCGGCGAATGTGGTGGCTCCTTTTTTTCTTCAAGTAATAATATAATAGATAGATAAAACCGAAGAAGAACGAACCATCATTACCTTTTTTCTATATCGCCATAAGATATCGACTAAAATCTATTGCACGATATATCAAGGGTTAGCAAGCAACCGAATAATGCGAGAGTGTGATATCGACTACCATGCATGCATCACCAGATTATGTGCATGCATACATGGTGGTCAGTATCACAACCTCTCGCACTGTTGTGTCAGTTGCTAGCCTAGCTAGATATATCATATCAATGCACAAAATCTAACAGAAGACGGCCAGCCAGGCAGCCAGGACATGGTACTAGCCGACGACCGGCGTTTGGGCGACGGTGTGGCCTTCGTCCAGGTTGACAAAGACGCGGACTCGCCGGTTGTTGACGCCCGGCCGGACGCTCTCGCCGGCCCGGTGGACCTCGACCCACAGCTCCGGCCGGTCCTGCCGGATCCTCTGCATCGCCGGGTAGACGGGCCAGCCCAACACCTCCGGCCACGACGTCTTCTGGGGATCGTAGAACGCCATTGTTGTTGTCACGTCTCCCCCAAGACCTTAGCTTGGTCGCGCTACAGCTCGATCGTGGCTATATATGGCGCCGGTATATATACGTGGACTGTGTGGTGTCTGTACGTAGACGCGCGCGCTTACGTCACGTAGCTCAGCTCGCCCGCTTCGCGACGATGTGAACGATGCATTGGATGTAGCTATCAGCTTCTGTGTGATCGGGCACAAACAACGCATCGCGTAACTCGCCCTTGCTCTCTATTGGGATATTCAAAATTATATCGTTCCTTGTTCGCATATACTGATTCAGCCCCCAACCGGTAATTTACCCTGTCGAAGAAACTAGCATATGTCCTTTGGCAGTTTGGCTTCAGCTTCGTCGGTCTTGCCATAATCATCAGTCACTTCGTCAGATACTTCGTACTTAGATTATGCATGGTGTCGGATTATTGTCGATGCTTCATCGGGTGCTCCGGACAGGCAATGATCACATTGGAAGAAGACTGAAGACAACGCGGCCATGATTACATTGGAAGTGGTTTCATCTCACTTTGGCCTCTACCATTGGCTGGCTGATATGTGGGCCCGGTAGATGGGCCAAAGGCAGAAAAGCCTAATTGGTCATATCGGAGTGTCGCCTCAACGTGAGTCTTCCCTCGTTTGGGGTCTTGTTTGTCATGGCAACATCGAGGTGAATCTATTTTTTTCTTATAATGTACTCCACGATAGGGTGCCATCCATAATTCGAACTAAAAGTCATTCTGAACCTGTTGAGTTGCATGCTACCGACTAAGAGTTTAACATATAATTAGCTGAAAAAATAGATAATTCAGCTACACCAACCGAGCTCCGGCGACCCACCAAATCGAGGCTATCCTGTTTGTGTTTTCTCCAGCCAACAAATTGCTGCCCAAGCCCACTGACAAGTGACAAGACACCATTGCTGCCCAGGCCTGTCATGGGATACCTTGAACTTCATTAAATGGGCCAAAATGGACCAGTCTTGGGCCTTTTTTTTTTTGTCTAAGCTTTTTATCCATGTATAAGGGCAACATGTCATAGGACAACATACTTGAATAGAAAATCAGAGAATACAATTTTAGGTACTCTGATCGCAGCAAATAACTGAATTGTCATAGGACAAAAACATCCATGTACTAGATCCACTAGACAGCCTGAATGCAAGGCGATCAATCAATTTTTGACACCCATTCAGTCATAAAAAAAAATTCACACACATACAACCTCATTGTTCCTTTAATAACACAAGCCTTCAATATATGATCGATGAGGTAAATAAAGTAAAGGCCGGCCAGGGCCAGCCAGATGCTTGGGAATGAACGAAGCTACTAGCCGACGACGGGCATGAGGGCGACCTTGAGGTTGTAGTCTTGGTGGACGAAGACACGAACACGCTTGTCATCGAACCCTGGCGGCACTTGTGAGCCGACCGGCAGCACCGGGATCTGCACGTCCGGCCGGTCCTTGTGGATCATATCAACAGCATAGTGAGCAGGCGAGCCCACCAACTCGGGCCACGATGTCTTGAGGTCGTCTTCACCTACCATGCCTCTTCCCATTTTTACCTCTCCCTTTCTCCGACACTGTGAAATTAAATATCTGTTTACACAAACAATCTACCATTAATTAGTTGTTATTATTGGATGATTTTATCGTTCTTAGGATTTGAGAGGTACATAAAAATTATGTGTCTAGAGTAGCATTGGAATTTGTTAATTAATATATATAATAACAATAAGCCAAATGGATAAAGCAGTAGAAACAGAATGCAACAAATTGGGGCTTTTATTTGCCACGTTGAAAAAAAACATTCAATAGAGTGAAGTCATGGGAATATATGCATATATTGTACTTTTAGAAAATGCTTTCCATTAATCCATTGCATAGGGTGCAATGGTTTACAGTTTTTTGCCACATTTTTTGTTTTTTCAATGTAATATGTATGCTTTTTTGCCACAATTTTTTTATTTTTTTCGATGTAATGTATATGTTTTTTGCCGGTAATGTAATATATATCATATACGTTAACATTGAGACAAACACTAGTATGTCACTATGTACCCATGCACTGTCAACATGCATGCACTTTTATGAGTAATTAATAACGAGAGCTGGAGAGAATTTACCTGCAGAGCAGAGAAGAAAGAAGAGCTATACCGTCGTGGATTGGGCTAGCCGATGCGTAGTACGTTGTACGTACGTGGTCATTGGTCAATATATACGCGCTTGCTTGGGTTCCATAACCTGTCACGTGTCCATGTCCAGTATGTAAACAGCAGGTAGCGCCTCGCGTAGACCGCCGGCGCTGGGGTTAACACGAAGTTGCCCTTTTCGTCTCTGCATTATCGTTGACAACCAACGCAAGAGCATAGTATTCTCATCTCAACAAACTCGCTCCATCCCTTGCAATGGAAACAGAGGAAAAGACGACGACGGCCCCGGCATTGTCTCTCGGTTAAGATGGCCAGTCAGTCATTTGGCCACGTATGTAGAAGTGTTGAGAAGGAAGCCATGATGCATCGAGGCCAAGGTAATAAATAGCGGTGGTAGCGGCCGCTATAGCGCCCGCTATAGCGGTAGCGGCCAGTTACTGCTACCGCTACGAGGTAGCAGCCTTGGAATAGCGGGTTGGAACTTAGCGGCCGCTATTTAGGGTTAGCGGCCGCTATAGCGGTCCGCAATAGCACTTTTAGACCGCTATTGCAGGTTTATGATTATATGATGATATTTATAGATGATTTATAAATGGTCAACCACATAAATGTTTACATATCTACTCTTTGAGTACAAGTAATGCATATATTTACTCTTAAGTTATATAGGTATATAATTTTATTTTTTTAAATGGGTTTTTAACAAGTTAAAAAGCCATTATAGCGGTCCACAATAGCACTTTTAGACCGCTATTGCAGGTTTATGATTATATGATGATATTTATAGATGATTTATAAATGGTCAACCACATAAATGTTTATATATCTACTCTTTGAGTACAAATACATGCATATTTTTACTCTTAAGTTATATAGGTATATAATTTTATTTTTTAAATGGATTTTTAACAAGTTAAAATGCCATATATGCTTTAAAATAACGAGTGATATTTACGTCTCGCTATTGGAACTTAGCGTCCGCTATAGCGCCCGCTATCTGCTATCCACTACCCCGACACCAGTCCGCTACCAACCCGCTATCTGCTATTTATTACCTTGATTGAGGCGAATCTTTGTTTTACATGCATTTTGTGTTTTGGAAGTATCTGGGTGGATGACAATGAATCAGGGATGATGCTGCATAATGGAGTAAGCGCAATTTATCTATCTACTACATATACTAAAGTCCCAAGATTTAAGGCTCTCTCATGAACTTTGAACTTTGGCCCCACGTGGGACCCGCTACTATTTACATAGGACCCACACACTATTTATGTGGACCCACGAGGTGGGACCAGGGTTTTTTTTACCGTGGGTGGAGCGGTTTTTTTAAAAAAAACGGTCTGGCTAACCGGTGAAATCGACCCGGTTAGCCGAGTGGTCCGGTTTTATAGTGTCGGTTTGGGAGCGGTAACCTGGGTTTTTTTGCAACCGTGAGCGGAAACCGGTCGAACCGGACCGGTTCCCAACGGTTTGGTTAACCCTGGGTGGGACCCATGTAGCGCCCACACACTATTTATGTTGGAGCCACGCATGTTTGTTTATTGTGGGACCCACTTGGGACCCACGTGGTGGGACCCGCACACTATTTATGTGGGCCCACACATGTTCATTGTGGGGCCCACATGGGACCCACGTGGGGCTCGCACACTATTTGTGGGACCCACACATGTTCATTGTGGGCCCACTTAGTAGGACTCATGGTACACTAAGAGCATGTATCATTTATTAAAAAGCGAATGATTTAACTAACTTTATACTCTATACTATTTTCATCTATGATAGTTCTATGCTTGTTTTACTTTGCTTTCATTTTATAAATTCAAAAAATAATTTCCAATTATTGATTATTTATTACTAATTTTTATAGTATTCTCTATCAAAATCAAGAATAAGCGTAAGATAACCAGGGTTCACAAATCCGGTCCGGTAGTTCGAACCGCCGCCCGGCGGTAGCGGTTTACCAGACCGGTTTGACCGGGAACCGGTGGAAACCGGTCAAATTCAAATTTTGAATTCAAATCCCCCGTGCAATCGGTTTTTGGCGGCTAACCGCTCGGTTTGACCAGTTACCGACCGGTTTGAGCCGGTTACCGACCGGTTTGAGCCGGTTGTGTGGACACCCCAAACCGCTCGGTTTCGGTCGGTAACCGACCGGTTTGAACCGGTTCGATGGACAGCAAAAATTTGGCATGAAATATGCGTAAATTAAGGAAAAAAATAACTAAAAATATAGACAAACATCCATACATATAATTGTACATACAAACATAGTACAAATGTCCATGCAAATAGTTCAGTAGTCTTCTCATACAAATAATTGTTCAACGGTAGCATCGCGAGGCCATTTCATACTCCACGGTGGACATCACATTCAAACCCTGCCTTACAAGCAACTCAGCTTTGAACTCCTGCCAAGTTTGGCCCGTCCAGGCCGATGTCGTCTGCCATTCCTGAAGTAACATATTATACCAATGAGGATCTTGCCATTCGTACACCCATCTCATCGGTGGCTGCATGCTCAACTCCGGTATAGGATAGTGATAACTAGACTGTGAGGATTCCCTGTAGGAGGAGCTAGAAGAGAACTGTGGAGAGTCGTAATCCGTCGGTCCAACCGTTCTCCTCTGCGACATCGGTGCTCCATGGTCAATGTCCTGGGTTGCATGTGTGAACTCAGTCTCCCCTGCAATGAACCACATAGTATAATTAATACTCATAAGTCAAAATAATAAAAACATGTTCATATATACGTACACTTGCTACCTGTAAAATGGAGACCAGCAGGTGGGTTTGAAGGTGACACGCCTCCGCCCCCGCCACCGCCGTAGCACCGCCACTGCCGCCACCACTACCACCACCATCATTGCTATCATCACCATCACTGCTACCATCACCATCATTACTACCATCACCATCGTCGCCAGAGCTGCTGTCCTGAGACTCCTGATACTCTGGGCTTTTATCACCCTCACCATCATCAGTGTCTTCATCGCTCAGGACTTCTATTTCTTTCTGTTTCCCTTTTCCCGTTGCCTGGCCTCGTTGGCGCTTCGGGATAACCTTACTAGGCGCGATGTGGTACTTCCGCTTCCCTACATGAGTGTCACCCACATGTCGCCGTGCCCAATCACTGATGCAATCTTCCCCTGTAGAAGTACGGAGGTCCGCCGGATTTATTTTATCAGCGACAATATTAGAGGGAAGCGGCGTGTCACCTTCATCGTCGTCCTCGTCTAGAACAGGAGCTTTGTTTGACCTTCCATATTCCATCCATTCCCGCACTGGATTTTTAGGCTCATAGAATGAAAGATGGGCTAGCTGGTCAATGAAATCTTCTTGATCCCGTGGAGGATCGGCAACATCCGCAAGTCGCAGGCGTAGGTTGTAGTTGACATAGACAAGCTTGTTCAGTTTTTTGTGTGACAACCGATTGCGAACCTTTGTATGCAGCAAGGCAAAAGTACTCCAGTTCCGCTCGCTTCCACTTGACGAACAACATTGAGCAACAAGCCGCAAAGCAAGGGCCTGCAGCCTGGGAGTTTTGTTCCCGTTCATCATCCACCAAGAAGATGCAGTTGTCTTTGGGTCATGCGCCATTTGTTGTGCCAATTGTGTGCCAAAGTCACCACGTTTCTGTCGAAACAGCTCAGCCTCTTGCAATGCCTGGACGGCGCTCGAGATATCGGTCATGCGCTGAAAAGCATCCTTCAGTGTACTCCACATTTCTGGACTTGGAATAAACGTATAGGCATACCTCGGATTCAGGACAGAAGCTGCAAAATAGAAAGTACCACGAATGAGCATAAGGTGTATGGAACGTGAAAGTATAAACTTTTGTTCACAATGAGCAGAATCCGTCTTACCTGGAACCACATAAGTGTCATAGAAGATGTCCTTCAACCTTGCATTGTAAATCGCTTCATACTCTTTGTACATGGAAACATTGCGGCCAAAGAAAGATTGCATTTCATTTCTCACACTCTGTACGTTGTGACATACCCCGCACATGTTCGGCCGCTTGTCCTGATCAGCAAAGCGAAGTAAGCTGTATATTGGTTGGACTGAGTCAATGACAAATTTCATTCCCTCCCACCACTGTAGACTTGAAAATCTCGTATGAGTAAATCTACCCATATTTGAATTGGCCCATTTGCTCTGCAAAAATTCAGGAGATCCCATCCACTGCATGAAACGATCACGTTTCCGATACATGCTGTCTAGGAACATGTAGTTGGTCCCAAAGCGAGTTGCACACCACTTCACCAACTCACCACCAATCGCCTGCCTCATCATTGCATTCAACTGACCATGATTGTGTAACCACGTTGATATTTTCTTGCATTGTTCGATCAAATCTTGATGTTCGTACCTTTCACCGATATCCTTTAACATCAAGTTGACAGTGTGTGCTAGACAAGGTGTCCAAGTAATGTGTTCGTATGTTTCTTGAATCCCCTTGCAGGCTTTCTTGTAGTTGGAGCCGTTGTCCGTGATGGAAAATCTTGATGTTCGTACCTTCCAGGAACTCCCGCAGTATGGAAAAACTTTGACCAAGCTTTCCCAATAGCTTCCTTTGCATTCTTACCCTTCTGCGTCCATGAGCCTGTGTCAATCCTTGGCTGCGTCGATCCACGCGCCGAACCTAAGTTGTAGTCCGTCACCCCAGGAGTCTGCCTCACTGAAGTTGCCCTTCGAAGCATCCTCTGCAACGTACCCTCTCCCCTCGTACCACTACCCCCTCCATGCTCGTATGCACCTCCTCTCTGTTGCACCCCGCGACGGAACTCCTCTTCCGCTCTTGATTGGTTCAGGGCACGCTGCAGCTCAGCCTCCTCATCATACGCTTCACCTCCACCAGGATAGTTACCTTCCGCTGCAGTCTTCTCCTTTCTCAACTTCTCTTGAGCACGTTGAGCAGTTAGCTTCTTTGTCCTTTCAAGCTCACGCTGAAAGTACTCACGCACCTCCTTTGAAACCTTCTCACAATGGACGACCTCCGTCCCCCGGCCTGCCAAATGTTGTTTCAATCTAGTGGCACCACCGCCTCCCTTGGACTTATGACAATAGTTGCATCTCCAACCGGGGTGAATATTTTCACCGTGTTCCCATACAACATCTCTATCTCTGCCAGACATTGCGTATCTGCAAACATGGAACGAACATAAACATATCAATGTCAACTTGACAACACATAGCTATATCACAATACTTAAATCCTACATCCATTTCCTTATTTCCAAAATCACAATACCCTACATCAAAATGTACATACATGGCTACAAATCACTAGATCCACTTCATACATTCTAAAATCACTTGGAGGCAATCAAAATATACCTAAATATCTCCATCACTACATCCATTTCATAATTTCATAGATCACAATAGCCTAAATCATTGAAACCCGCATCAAATCCATACCTCACCCGCGGTCGGGCGGTAACCGCCGTTACCGAACGGAAACCGGAGAAACCGGAGCGGTTTGCCGGCGTGGGGAGCCGGGAACCGCGGTGCCGAGAACCGGGGCGGTTTGCCGCTCAAACCGAGCGGTAACCGCTCGTACCGGAGCGGGATCCGGGCGCGCACGGCGGTTGCGCAGCTGGAGGTGATTTTTCGCCCGATCTGAAGCTCAGCTGCGCGGGGGGGAGTGAGGGGGTGTTCTGGGGGGTGAGGGGGGCGAGGGGGGTGGTTATTAGGGTTTACGCGAGTTGGGCCGAGTTGGGCCGAGTTGGGCCGAGCTGTTTTTTTCTTTTTCTTTTTTTATTTAACTTGTATTTCGCGAAAAATAGCAAATGACCAAATATTTGAGAAATTTTGACACCAATAGATCCAGCACACCATGAAGTATTTTTAAGAATTTTTATCCGATTTTTCAAATTTTTAAATTCAAATTTGAAATTTTTGAATTCAACCGGTTTCAAACCGCCCCGAACCGCTACCGGTCCGGGGCGGTTCGACCGGTAACCGCGGTAACCGGACCGGTTACCGCGAATTTGTGAACCCTTAAGATAACACATCAATCCATTAGCTATTTGGTACTACCACCTAAAAGTCAACCAGTTTCTAAGAAAAAGTGATGTAGTGCCTAGATGACTATTAAAATAATAAAGTTGATCCAATAGCAAAGTAAGACAACAATTTACAATTTATCGTTAACATATTTTGAATAGACGCGCATCGCGCGTCAACCTATATAGTTTATTTAACACGAAAAACGAATCTTATTGTTTCGTTGGAAACACACTCTCTCTCTCTCGGAGGGAGGAAAAAAGGTTTGGTCGTTCGTTTGGTGCTGCGCGGTGGGGGCTTGGTGACGGGCCCAACATGACCGTCGTCGTAATGGGCCGGGCGACAGAGCGCTCTCGCTCAAGAGGAGGAAGAAGAATCCAATGCAAGAACGCATCATCACGTTTTTGCTTTGGTCTGTCTCGGCCTCGGAAAACTATAGTAAAAAAAGAGATGAAGGTCAAGGGAGGGCATGATGGGTGCTCGTGCTGTGCATGCATTGCATGCAATGGTTTCCATGTCCAAGCCTGGTCCCGTGACTAGTATGATGAGCATCATCGATCATACTAGTAGTATTTGCGAACCCCAACGTGCACTCGATCTCCCTGCTCTCCTCCTCATGTTCTGCTACTGCTAGATCGTTCTCATTTTTTTTTTCTCTAAATTATTCAGGAGAGAGAGAGAGAGAGATATGCATGTAGTACTCCGTTAGCCTAGGAGTAAAAGGCGCCCGAATTGAAGAAGATCCGGTAGTAGGAGTATGCATGTACCGTGTCGTGTCAGGCGGGGCGCCATCATCACCGCCACTTTCGATTAGTAGACGACAGACGGGCCGGGTGTGGAGACGAGGCGTATCGTATCGTATCGTATCGTATCGTCGGGCCGGCCGGGCGGTGAGTGACCCGAGCCGCCGGGCAAGCAATGCACAATGCCAGCACACAGGCGAGGCGTGCGCGGCCGCACCAATCGGATCCATCTCGGGTGCCCTGCCTGCTGCTGATTGCTGCTAGTACTCCGTATAGTGCTCGAGCTCGATCATGAGCAGCTATGGCAACGGCTCGATCGCCGCCGCGCTATCTATGCTATGCTGGTGCTATATATGCGCCGCATGATGGCGATACAGTCAATGATGCCCTGCCCCGAGACGATCCACATATACTAGTGTTTGGTATGGCTGGCGCACGCCTCGAGCGAGCAACAGCCATAGACGATGGTCGTCAAGGGGCCACATGATGGCCTCCATCCCAAACTCCCTCCCTCCCTCCTCTTCGCAATCTCGCCTCCATCTATCTTATTATTTGTTCTTTGTTTCTTTCTTTTTTTTATCTTTCATTATTTTCGAAGTAGTAGTAATTGAATAGTACATTGTTTCTTTTTGTTTCAAAAAAAAAAACATCACAACAATGCAAACTGATCGAATAGTTCATTATTTTCGAACGAGTAACTGATGAGTAGCAGCTGGTCACACAAACGCCACATGTTCATGGCCGGATTACTCAGAGAAGTACGCGACGGGGTAACTAAAGCAGAATAATTCTCATAAAGCTGCCTGCATGCCACTGATGATGCCGATTAACCTATTAGCATTGCGAGCGAGCGCTTGATGATGGTCTCCGCGGGCTGTCATGCGCCCCACTAACCTAATTAAGCTCGACGCCATCATGTTCCCGCGGACCGGGCATCGTGGGCCCACCATGTTCCCACTAAACCTAAGCTAAATCCATCTTTGTACAGTGCAGCCACCCAACTCGTTCATGCTCCTCATTATTTGTCACGTATAAAAGGTACTACTCCCCCGTCCCCGTGCCGTACATCCAAGGGAAGGAATTGCCAGATTCCCTGCTGCGATTATTCAAAAAAAAATATTACTAAAAAAGATTCCCTGCTGCGATTATTCAAAAAAAAATATTACTAAAAAAGGTTTTGTTTACAGTAATTTATATATTCTCTCTGTTCTACAAATTTTTCAGGACATAAAATAAGTGGTTACATCTTCTGTATTACTCAATTCGTCAAAAAAAAAAGAATGCAATTATTCTATCACAGTAACAGGTTTTAGTATATGAAGTTTGAGTAACTATTGATAGTACCATTCTAGTATTTGGCGCGTAACCCCATAGATTTTGGGAGTAGGCGGACAGGATTAGCATCCAGATACTACTCGCATTCAAAATTAGATACGGATGGAACATTCCGTTCGGATTCTGGGTAGGCTATGATGACCACCCAGCTACATAAACCAAGTAGTAGTATTAGTATATGCTCCCTAGGTTGGTCTCACTGTCACTCAAGTACTTACTCCGTGCATGGCCTTGGGGAGAGATTCGGCACGGCTATGATCGCACGCGTTAATCAATGATCAAGCTACTAATCAGGCTGTTGAGTAGTAGAGTGTGGACAAAATGGAAAGGAAAGGCAATGCAGACATGCAGTAGCATGTGGTCAAAGTACAGAGCAGCCCACCTAGTCATGTGGGCCCCAACTGCAGCGGCATGCCCCTATCATAGCTAGGCTTGACTGGGATGGACCTGGTGTTCCCGACTGGTCCCATCGGTCAGCCACACGCCCGGCCATAGTAGATCAGAGTATGAGGCGGCGGCGGCGGAGGCGGCGGCGGCGGAGGCGGCGGCTGTTCTGCCTCAGCGGCAGCGGCTAGGGAAGCAGATGCTAGTGCGAGGAGGCTGGTCGTCCGGCGATGGCCGCGGCGGCGCAGCCTTTTAACAAGGCTGGCCTGCCGTGCCGTGCCGTGGCGAAAGGCGAGGCTTTAAGCGAGGGAAGGCTGCGCCGGTGTCCGCCGGATTTGGCTCTTGTGCAGCCGCATCATCATCGTATTTGAGGCGTTGGTTGTTCCTTTTCTCCGTCCAATCGGTTCAAACACGCATGCGATCTGCAGCTGGGCTTTTGCAGGCAGGCCACAAACAAGACGGCGCTCGGCGCTGGTAGGAATTGAAGGAGGATGACTCGAGTACATGAGCCTCGCGTGCTAGTCGAGGCAGGCAAGGCAAGGCAGAGGCAGCTGCCATGGACAGACACAAGGCGTGGAGCACCAAACAGCAACAAGTGCGCGCCTTTTTGCTGGCCCGGCCCTGCCGAGCGCACCAGTCAGCCAGTCAGTCCACTGAGACCTCAAGGTGGTTTGGGCAGATGGGAGTCAGAGGATCGGATTCCCCACTTGTCCTACTCGTGTCGTGTGTTGCTGCCAGCGATATGTATGGTGCCAAACTACCTACCCATGGTGGATTGGTGCTGTGACTGCCAGCCAGGGCACGGCAGGAAGCTCCATCGCACGCCGACGCCAGGCACCCACCTCCACCTCCACGTCCGGCAAGACGAGCGGGCAGTCACTCCCGGTCCCGGCAGTGGCCCGGCCGGCGAGCCGAGAGGCTGGCCGTGTTGCCGATGCTTTGTGGAGCAGGACGCACGCACGCACGACTCCACGGAGAGCACGCACGCGCACCCACTACACGGCCGCCCCACCACCACAGTCTCCAACCCAATCGAGTGCCCACGCACGCTCCGTCGCAGCCACCACCACACTCTGCTGGCTCCTTCCCCTCCCTCCCTCATCGATCGCCTTCGATTCCCGCGCCCCCTACTGCATCTACTCGAACGCCGCGAAAGCCGCCGCCCCGCCACCGGAAGTGTGTGTGAAGCCCAGCGGGCAGAGCTCTCCGGCCTGCCATTGCCATTTGCCAATATATAAACCAACACCCCCCGTGCTCTCCTGCGTCCTGTCCTGCCTTGATCCTCCACAGCTCGCCGCCGCTGCACACTGCACTCGCAAGGCCACTCCCCTGCTCCGTCCATCCTCTACCTTGGACGCTCGGCCTCCTTGCCGGTCTTGTGTTCCTCACGCGGCGTCGTTCTAGAGGCGCCGCGCGGCGAGCGGAGCAGACCGGCCGCAGCAGCAGCAGAATGCCGAGCCGGATCGTCTTGTCCACCTCACGCGCCGTCGGCATTGCACGGTGATGGCAAGCGGCGCCACCGCATAGCACAAACGGTTAGTTTCCCAGGTATTCCGTCACTACATCTACATGCTCTTCTCTGCTTTTTTCCCTCTCTCTCTCTCTCTTTGCTTGATTGTGTGCTCTGTTTCAATCAAAACCATGCTTCGTCGCACCTGAATCCTGTGGCTACAATCTTCAGATTAATTGATTAGACTGCTTTTGCTTAGCTTGTCAGTACACTAGGAAAAGGTATGCCTGCATGCTTAATAGTTACCTGCATGCTGTGGTTACAGATTTTGCTCGGCCTGTCAGCACCGTAAAGCCATGCATTTTGTTTTGTCTTTGAAAAGTTGGACCCTTTAGCTCTTGTGGTCTCTAGGACACGAGGAATGGCACGCCACTGATGCCGCACTACTTGTCAATTGTCATGTTGCCATCGCCATTGCCTCCTCTGCTTTCTGTTGTTGCGCCATCGCCTTGCTCCTGTTGTTCTCTGTTCCTTCCACCTCCTACTAGTCGCCTTATCTCGATGTGTTTTTTGATGCGTTCTTTTTTTTTCTCATTTCGATGGTGACGTGCAGGCCGACTACTTCCGTCGATCGCCTTGTCAACCCTGTGACGCAGCAGAGGAGGCATTGCCTGGCCATTGCAAAAAAGCTTCAGGCAGCTTCAGAAGAGAAACAGAGGAAGGGAACAGAGTGGGAGGTTTAAACTTGTGGCAAGCCACAAACCGTCAGCGTCATCATGCAGGGAGGCCATGGCTACGGCGGCTACGGCTACGACGCCGGAGCATACGCTTCCACGGGCGGTTACGGCTACGACGCCGGCGCGTACGCCTCCGCCACCGCCTCCGCGGGTGGGTCCTACTACTCCAGCGTGTACTACCCTCCTCCGGCGCCGGCGGCCTACGAGGAAGCGGGGCGGCGGAGGGCGCAGGACTTGCCGGCGCCGCCACTCGACGGGGTGGAGCTGAAGCCATCGGAGGCGTGCCCCAAGAACTACGTCATCTTCGACCAGACCAGCACCAGCAGCTGGGTCACCTTCCACCCCTCCCTCGCCCACAGGCTCACTACCACAGGGGGATCGTCGTCTTCGGCAACGGCGGGGCACGCCACCGGCGCCGCACACGACGACGACCTCTGCTCGCCGGTGCGGCATAAGGAGGACTCGGCGGAGATCGACGCGCTGATGATGAGCTCCGAGGACGGCAGCGGCGACGACGACGTCACGAGCACCGGCCGCGCCCCGGGAAACGGCGGCGGGTCCTCGCCGGACTCGACGTGCTCGTCCACCTGCGGCGGCGGCGGCGGCGGCATGCCGGGGCGGAAGAAGAAGGATCGGATCAAGAAGATGATGCGGACGCTCAAGGGGATCATCCCCGGCGGCGGACAGATGGACACCACGGCCGCTCTCGACGAGGCCGTCTGCTACCTCAAGTCCCTCAACGTCCAGGCCAACAAGCGCCGCGGCAGCTAGTCCGACAGCTCCAATCGATGGCACATCGGCGTGAGGCGGCGGCCATGAATGATCGATCTGACGATCAGAGGCCCAATTCTTTTTGCGCACACTCTTTTGGCAGGCAGAGGGCTCGATGCTGACTGCACTGTAGCTAGGGTCTCTGAACTCTGATTCCATTCCCCTGCTTGCTAGTAGTAGTAGGTCCCCCTTCCTCCATATGATCCTTTAGGCCTGTCAAATGGCTTGTGCTTTTGTCTTGTTACATTTCATCTCTCCTACTACTCTCAAGTGTTGCGCGTGCATGCATGGGCTAAGTGCTGATGATTGCGATGCGTGTGCTGATCATGATGGCGAAGATATGATGGTGGCCTGTTGGCACACCTCCCCCACTTCCCGTTTTATCTGTCTCTGCCCTCCTTGTTGTGGTCCGGTCATCGTGCTCGTGTCCGGCGGTGTTGGTCTCGGCACTACCAATCGAGCTGCCCTCTCCGCCGTGTCCAGTGTAAACCTTTTCCTTCCTGTCCCTTTTAATAGTCTCGCTAGCATAGTGCTCGCATCCCACACGGGGAAAGCACATTGCTTCCTTTATCACTGCAAAGTCTGCAATGTCAACTTGATGATGCGTGCTTAAAGGTTTCTGACCCTCCTAATGATACTCTAAACTAGAAGGTTTCATCTTTAAATCTTGACGGCTGCAACCATAATCAGGGCATGGATGTTAAGCTTTTTAGGCCATGTTCAGATTCCCAGCTATTCACTATTCATTCCAACTTTTCACTATTCATTCCAACTTTTCACTATTCCCCCCTCACAAAACACGTCAGCGAATGCTACAGTGTTTTTCTTATGCTACAGTATTTTTTCCTACAATCTAAACGCACCCCTAGCAAAAACTACTGTCCAATGATTTGCTTCAGAACATATATGTAGTACTCCGTATATTCTTCATTCCTGGTCTGAATAACAGCTATCCTTTCTGCATGCTTCAAGTGGTGTCACCATCTTTGACCCCAAATCCTTTTTTTTTTTTCCTTTTTCGCTGACATGCAGTTGACTTCTACAGTGTTGGCGTGTCCCCATCTATCGCTATCAGGCATCTAACGGACCGCATGTGAAGATGGCCGCCCACACTGTACAAGCCTTAGCTTTTTGGCCCATTTATTTCTTCTCCCGAACGAGTGACGACGCATCATTAGCACGGCCTAGCAATTTACTAATTTGTTAGTATTTAGATTATGAATTAATCACTCTGCATTTCACTTGAAGGGCCTATATTTTATATAATACATCAATTCACTAAAATATTTGCACAACGGTCACGGTAAATTTTGTGCAACGGTGACTCCATAATTAAGATTTTGAATCACAAAAGTACTACACACTGATAGAGTGATTTTATGTCAAAACAAAACCAAAATGCGTCTTACATTCCTGGATGGAGAAAACACGAATATATGAATGAACCTTACATTTCACGATGCGTACAGCGTACTTTTAATTGAAATCAAGTACACAACATATGTGAAAGATTAATATTCGGTCTTAAACATTCACTTGCAAATGTCTACGACCACAAAGAAAACAAATCTTCCATATAATTAACTAGAAGATACATGAGTGCTTAGACTCTGAACTTAAAAAAGTACTTTGGTAGCGTGCAGTGTGGATGGATGCAAATCGGGGTACAAGAAAGGCAAGTGGCTGGTAACAAGTAACAACGTGTGTAGTGTGTGGATGGAATAAGAATTGGCCGGCTGGGGAGCTAGCCGATGACTGGAGTCCTGACGACGACGCTGCGATCGTCGCCGACGAGGATGACGCGGTTGGCGTCGTAGTCAGTGGGCAGAGGTGTAGGGAGGACGTAGAAGGCCACCGACAAGTCCGGCCTGTCGATGTTGATCCGATCCGCCGCGTTCAGCATCTCAAACCCCACCAGCTCCGGCCACGACGTCTTCAGATCATCCCCTCCGTCGTCTCCTGCCGGCATCGCCCTGCCCATTACGTACTAATCGCTATATCTATCCCTAGCTAATTATATTAAGGGATGGGTAGTGCTTTCTTCTTGCGAAGTACTCCAGTAGCTACTACTGTGTGGCTGCAAGTGCTGTGAGCTATCACGCCCTGATCCGAGTATTTATACTGTGGGATTCGATCGTGGACATGCATTGCGTACACCGCCAGGCCTTTTTGTCGCATGCATGCAGTACATGTTCTGGACTAGCTCGTTCATGACGACGTCGGTTCTGGGCGCCATCTTCTTGCCAATTGGCTCCGGCCTTGCCTGATGACGATGTTTTTTCTTTTAAAAAAAAACAGCTAGCTACATCCGCCGGCGCGCCGGAAGATGATTTGTGTTGTTAATACAGCAAATTGTTGATTTGAACCAGTCGCCACTCACTAGCCGGCCGGCGTTCCGATCTGGACATGCAACGTACTGACTAAAAATCCTAATACTTACTAAAAATCCTAATTAGGTATGTGAAATCATGTCAAAACGGCTGGCTTTTTGGAACCGGAGGGAGTACACGGAAGCTTATGAGTACGTACTCCAATTTTTTAATTTGATATTTTTTCTTTTCTTTTATTTTTTTGCTAGCTAGCTACGAGCTTTTTTTTTTTGCGGGCAGCTAGCTACGAGCTTGACTAGGTGACAAACTGACAGGAGGACCATCGGCTAGCGCATCACTCTGGATTCAATCGATCCATCAGCTGCACAGTAACTAGCAAGTTGAAAATGACTGATAAATCGTGTGACCAGGTCAACAAATTCACGCATGTATGTTACTACATGGAGAACTAGTAACTAGTCAACAAATTCAGGTCAACAAATCAGCTGCACACTACATTTCGGATGCATATGACCGGTGGATGCGGATAGCGGCTATCCGACTGCTGAATGCGGATACGGATAGCTATTCGAATTGCTTCACTCGGATGTGGATATATTCGGATAGCTATATCTGTCTGACCTAAAATGCTACTAGGCTCGAGCCGCCATGTTGCAGCCGTGAACTTTATCGCTCGGTCTCAGCAAACAAGATAGCCGATGCACGTATGTTCATGCTTGTTCTGTTTTCTATATTTTTGCTTTCAGAATTTGCTGCCGTACTGTATTTTCGGATGCGGAAGTATCCGGATAGACATCCGGCTGGAGCCCCCAGATATCCGGATAGACATCCGACTGTCCCAGTTTCTCTAAGCTTGTGTTGGGTTGTGAGACGTAGCGGGATGGAACCGTCGTGTCCCAGTTTCGCGGGATGGAACCATCCCAGTGTTTGGTTGAACTGGGATGGGATCATCTCTGCTTTTTTTGTTTGGTTGCGAGTTTGAGATAGATAGGATGAACGAATCTTTTAACACCGTTAGCAATAGTACTGAGCAGGTCCCACTTGTCATCCCATGGTCCCACATGTCATTCAAAGGTTATATTTTTTGTTTTGTTTTTATTTTTTCCCTTCCGTTATCTTCTTCCTGGCTCAACTGCATCCTCAATCAGCGGCGCATGAGCGCGCCCTCAACCGCCGCCGTCGCCGGCGCTACTCGCGCCGGAGCGGAACCACGCCGGTCGAGCATGCTCGACCGGCGTGGTGGCACTACCTAGCCAGGTGGAGGAGCGGAGCGGAGCCGTCCGCGGAGGCGGGAAGTAGAAGGGAGAGGAGAGATGGCCGGAGAGGGCGCCGACGAGAGGCCGTGGACTGACGGCAAGCTGGAGGTGGCCGTGTGGGCTCCGACGAGCTGGAGGTGGAGGTGGTCGTTGCTCAGGGCGCCATGGCGTCTTCCAGCCATGATGGCGTAGCACGGTGGCGGAGCAGGAGCTTGCCTGGCTGGCAGCGCAGCCCCGCGGAGCAGGATCCCCTCGCTTGGCCGATGGCTCAGGCTCACGGTGGAAGCTCTCGTTCCTGCTCACCGTGCTCGCTTGTGGTGATGGAGAGCCCGGAGCTACAGCAGAACGAGCGCACGGAGGAAGAAATGCCAACGGGGAAGAGGACGGGCGAGCGACGGGGCGGAGTGGGATGACCCGTCCGCTCGATTTTGGCATATGAGGGGAATATCCGCTATATGGGACGACCCTGTCCTTTTGTCCTCAATCCAAACACTACCAGAAATAGGCTCGTCCTATCCGGTCCCACCCAACCAAACACATGCTAACTGATCGAGCACACACCTGCTAAGGATGAAAGTGGTATGGATATTTTTCGTCCGACCGATCGACCGAAGGCCCTGAGCCTTTAAATGGTACAGTCCATATCCGGAACCGAAAAATCAATATCCGACCGTATCCACGTAACAAAAGTTGATTATCTATTGTAGATATGTAATGTATATCAATATCCGATGCATATCCGACATATTTTGTCCTGTCCGTATCCAAATCCGAATCCGATCCGGCAAAAAAATAAATATCTGTATTCGTATCCGGACATATTCGTCCATATCCGATCATTTTTCATGCCTGCACCCTAGCATCGCAGTGATATGCTACGGTGCTGCTCTTGGCGCCAGACACTGCTGCGGTGCTGCCAGCTGCGCTCAACCTTTTTTGTTTTCTTTTCTTGTCCAGTTTCTTTTCAGTTCCCTATTATTTTCCCCAAGTATTTCATGACAGGTGCCAAAAACAAACTATTCTAATCAATCATTCTACGTGTATTACTAACAGAAACGACGTAACTCGCATCCAACTCGTGTATGAGACTATCATCCAGTATGTGCCAAGACAAGCATCACGAGTCACAACAACTGTTGCTTGATGTTGCTACATCCAGGGATGTATCATATGTATCGTATCAACATATACGACTTATCACTACTAATGCATTAATTCTTAATCGTGCCAATTAACTACTGGTGCTGCTCTGCACCGATTTATCTCAAGGAATGTAGTGTAATCGAGTGCCAAGAGTCCATGGCACCCGGTAATTAGCTAAATTATCAAGTGGAGACCTTATTTTATCACAAATGATTGGTTTTTGTTGATTTGATCGAGTGACTAGGTCAACACATGATTGGGTGACAGATGTCTACAATACATACGTCGGACTGGTGTATATATTCGGATGCGGATAGCAGCTATCCGAATTGCAGAATTCGGATACGGATATCTATCCGAATTGCTGCATTCGGATACGGATATCCGGATAGCTATCCGACTGACACAGAGTGGAAGCCTCGATCGAGTCGAGCCGCCGGCCGATGCCGCATCGGCCAACTTAAACCGTCGGTCTAGCGAGACAGCCGATGAGGTTGTATCTTGATGTTGTCAGTCGCCCTTGGTCTTCTTTACAGCATGCATCAGCTAGCGCGTTGTCGGGTATCTATAAGACGGTACTCTAACTTAGGCCTAAAACTACTTGGCGACAAGACCCACAACGACATTGGCCTGGCTCTACAGCCCAGCAAATGCCCATCACAACAACTCCTCGGCACCCGTCCCGCTCGAGGTGAACGACCACCCTCGAGCAGGGATGTCCGTGACGATCGAGGCTCAGCAACCTCGAAGGGGACGATCACCCTCGAGCGGCCGCTTTCCGTCTCGTTCGAGGCTCGGTGAGCTCAAGCTTGCGGTCCAAGCTCGAGCCGGCCTCGCCAGGAACGACGCCCAAGGCTTCGTGACCCATCAGAGTCATCATGACGCTCCTCTGCAGTCAAAAAGCAGGGGAATCACTGCTCCACGCCACCGCCCACGCTCCGGAGAAGACACCGGTCAAATCCACTTACAACAGGGGACTTCTGAGCGCCATGCTGCACGGCCAGACCTAACCTGCCAGCAGCACTGTGCCAACCGCTCCTTTGACTTTGCCCGCCTCGGATGCGCTACCATCCTCGAAGGCGACCCTCGAAGGAAGCTACAGAGGCTCGATCTGGACGCCGTACGCAAGTCACCACCCCTCGACGCCGTAAGCCGTCACAAGAAGGAAGTACATCACGTCAGCCACTGCCATGTCGTCAGCCGGAGTTGGAAGGCGCGATTCCCGCTCGTACAGTGCGCGGCATGGACAAAACAGTGCACTTAGCAACGAACACCACGAACACATGTATTCGCACCCTGCCCCCTTGGCCTATAAAAGGGGAAGGGAAGCCCATGCAACGGGCACGATGACAACGAGCGACACTCAAGTCCACACACGCTTGAACACGCACCACATAGCTGGGGACTTAGGAGCTCATCTCCTTCTCCCGCCTTGCTTGTAACCCCCTACTACGAGCAACACGAAACCGGTGCTCCGCACCACTGCTGGACGTACGGCCCCGTGGCCAGAACCAGGATAAAAATCCCTGTCTCTTCTCCCACCATCAGGGCAACGAGTGGATTAGCACCGCAATCACTTGTTGGTGCCGGTGCGACCAAATCAGGCACCGACACGCGTCGTACGTGTTTTTTTGTTCAATTCTCCACAATGGCAGACATTTAACCTAGCTAGCATGTATCATCAAGTTGACATTGCCAATGGAAGCAAGGGGCTACCAAGACGATGGCCACGGGAAATTTAAGGGCAGACAGAGTGTTTAGTTGCCTCCATCGTATCATAAGTACTTCCTCCGTCCCACTATATGTACAATCTGAGGATTCAAAAAAAGTCTCAGATAGTAGCAAAGGGGGTGTTCGGCTGCACTCCGGCCCGGCTGCAGCTGCAGCTGCTTGGGCTGCGGGCACTGTAGCAGATAGTAGAAGCAGCTGCACTGCTGCCCAGCCGAACACCCAGAAAGGAGCCTGAATCCTTGTGCAGACTACAAACAAAGAAAAAACAGAGGCCTTGTTTAGATGGAGAGGTAAAGTTGGTGAAAATTGGCGAAATATCACATCCATACTTTTGACACTAATTAGGAGTACTAAATATAGACTAATTACAAAACTAATTACACAGATAAACTCTACATCGCATGACGAATCTATTAAGCCTAATATGTGCCGTCATTAGCGCATTTTTAATGACGGGTTACTGTAGACAGTGTCTAATGATGAATCAATTAAGCTTAATAGATTCGTCCCACGATGTGGAGTCCATCTATGTAATTAGTTTATTTTTACACCTATATTTAATACTCCTAATTAGTGTCCAAACATTCGATGTGACAAGTTGGTAAAATAAGTTGGCGAAAGTTGACGATCTAAACAAGGCCTCGGTAGCTTAGCAGTCGCCCATCCCTGGAAAAGTCGAAAAGCCTCTCGAGCCCTTCCTTCCCCACCGATGGTTCTGCCTGGTTCTCTGCCACAATGCAATGATTACTGCCAACCTTATAAGGGTAGTATGGTAATTTCCTATGAGTTCTAATTTTGCACTTCAAATCCAGAAGTGCACTCATGGTGGGACGGTGGGAGTATTGAGCACCACACGACAAGGCCATGCATGCCAAGCACCTGCCACCTGGCGAGCTGAGGAAGAACTATACATGGCCATGCAGCCCGAGGCCCGTCGGCCCGGCCCACGGCACGGGGTTTCGGCCCGGCCCATAGCACGGCACGGCACGGCGACAGCGGGCCTGTGCCGGCCCGGCCCGAACCGTCGTGCGGGCCATGGGCCGCCACCTCGGCCCGTGGCCCGGCACGGGCACGGCCCGGGAAAATGGCCGGCCCGGTGCCAGCCCGGTGCTCCCAACGGGCAATGGCCCAGCCCAGGCGGCCGCCGTATAAAGGCAGGCTGGCCACTGCCACCTGCCCCGCACCCCCGCCCCGCGGCTAGGGCTAACCCTAAATCCCTAATCCCCAATTCCCCATTCGCCTCGCCTCGCCTTGACTCCTCCTCCTGCCGCCGCCGCGCTCTCCTCGGCTAGATCCGTGCCGCCGCCGTGCTCTCCTCCTCGATCCGCGCTGCGAAAGCTCGCCGTGGGGCCTCCTCGTGCCCTCGCCCTCGGTGGCTCGGCTCTTCGCCCCCTGCTCTTTGTCCTTTCCCTCTCTCACAGTGCAGTAGTGCACCAACATGTGAGCTCGTGTTCATTTCAGTCTTTCGTCCCCCCCCCCCTCTCGCCTTTGATTTCTGATCATTTTCCGTCTCGTCGTCGTCGATCTGGTGGCACCGGGCTCCGGAGCGCAGGTTTGTCATTTGTGCCTTCCGGTTCCGGTCTAGATCTAGATCTGTGTTCGTTTCGTGTTACTCACCCTATGTTCCTATGCAGGTTGGTGCCTTGACGCTGCGTCTTCCTCTTCTGGGGTAGACATGGCCAGGCAGCCGAAGCGCCCGTCGAGGGACGGTGCTGGAGGTCGTGGTGGCGGTCGACTGTCCCTGTCCGGTGCTGGTGCAAGGCTCGCAACGCGAGGGGAGAATCCCTCCCTTAGCGACGGCGATGACCTCGCGCCGCACTCGGACGACAAGCTGGAAATCGAGGAAGATGACGACTTGCGGGATGATGCAGCCGGCTTGTTCGGCATCGATCTCGGTGACGGCAGGGTCGGTAGCCAGCCCGAGCCCATCGAGATCGATGGCGATGACGACGGTGGAGAGGATGTTTCCGCCGACACTCAAGGTACTTCAAACTGATCTGGTAGAAGGAAGTCTAAAGTCTGGGATTATTTCCTTGAGGTAAAGGAGAATAATACTCGTGTTGCTGCTATCTGTAATCATTGTCCTGCGAAGTTCACTGCATCATCTGCTTATGGCACAGGCCATTTGTTGCGGCACATGAAAACCTGTATGAAAAAACGTAATGCTGATAGTTTGGTCCAGTCTAAGATTGCATTGAATCCTGATGGTTTGAAAAATTGGAGGTATGATCCATTGATTGCTCGCTCTGAGTTGTGTCCTTTGATTGCTAGGTTGGACCTTCCATTAGGGATAGGTGAGACTGAGGCTTTTAAAGATTACATTAAGCGTGCTCACAACCCTCTGTTTGAAAAGGTTTCTAGGCAGACCACGACTAGAGATATGTCTAAATTGTTTGATGAACAACGTGATATGCTTATGAAATCTTTGTTGCCTGTTGCATCTTCTATTTCCTTGACATCTGATATCTGGTCTGGTAATGCTAAGGAAGATTATATCTCTGTTGTTGCTCATTATGTTGGATCAGATTGGAAAATACAGAAAAAGGTTATTGGTTTTAGGTTGATTGAGGTTAAACATAGTGGTGAAAATATTGCTGATAGGATAGCAAGTGTGGTTGAGGAGTTTGGTTTGATTGATAAAGTTTTTGCTGTGAGTCTAAACAATGCTTCTGCTAATGCTAAGGCTTATGATATGTTGGCTCCTATATTCTCTGGTTACTTGGGTTCTTATCCTGCACCTACCCGTGATGATCCTAACAAGGTTAAAATACTTGCTTGTGCATCAACGTTGTGCTTGCCATATCATTAATCTGATTGTTAAATCTGGCTTGAAAGTTATGAAACCTTATACTGAAGATTTCATAGCTGCAATTAACTTTTTAAATTCCTCCAACCAAAGAATTGTATTGTTCAAGAATTGGTGTACTGCTAGAGGTATGTGACCTAGAAAATTTGGCCTGGACATGGATGTTAGATGGAATTCTAATTTTTTGATGCTTAAACACTTGGTGCCATACAAAGATGTGTTTATAGTGTTCATTAACTCTAATTGTGGATCACAATTGTTGATTGCACAACATTGGTATGTTGCTGAACAGATATTGATGTTCCTTGAATTGTTTTATGATTGTACTGTTGTTCTGTCTGGTGTGTACTATCCCACTTCTCCAATTATTTTGCACCATATTCTTGATATTGCTGAACTTTTGCAAAAAGCTGAAACTGATCAGAATTTTAGAACAATTGCTTATCCTATGAAACTTAAAATGCTTAAATACTGGGAGAATATCCCGCTGCTTTATTCATATGCTTTCATTCTTGATCCTAGAGCTAAGATGAAATGATTCTATAATATTCTTGAATTACTTGGTAAGGCAAATGGATGCAATTATAGTGTATACTATGGTGATGTGAAAGATGAAATGGCCAAATTATTTAACAAGTATGAGCATAAATTTGGTGCAGCAAGGTCTCAAAGGCATGTGCAGCCTTCATCTTATAATGGTAAGAGAAAGCAGCATTGGGGAAAAATCTTTGGAGGTCCTGGTGCATCCCCAGACCTAGGTTGTTCCCCCTCAACCTCTTATAGTCCTGCTGTTAGTGAGCTTACAGCTTACTTGGACAGTGACCCTGTGAAATGCTTTGCTGAAAACTTTGATATACTGCTCTGTTGGCGTGAACACAAGCTAACCTATCCAATCTTATCTATTATGGCTCGAGATATCATGTCTGTTCCTGTGTCCACTGTCTCTTCCGAGTCTTGTTTCAGCTTAACAGGTAGAATACTTGAAGAACGGCGGCGGCGCTTGTTGCCTGAGCATGTGGAGATGCTCACCTGCATCAAGGATTGGAAGCTAGGAGCAAGAAAAGAACAGCATGCAGTTGAGGACAAAGCCCTGGAAGATGCCTTCGAGAACCTCTTTCTGGATGAAGTAGGTGAAGGCAGCGGCTCTGGCTCTGGCTCTGGCGGTACTGGTGCCGGATAGAAGACATGACAACTAGGAAGGTAATAAAATTCATATGGGCCTTTTGTTGCACTGTTGTTTTATGTTCATCGCCTATGTTTCTCATTGTGTGTTTAATTGTGCAGGCACTCACTTTTGGTCTTTTGGTGCACTGCAAGTCTTTTGAGAGTTAGAACGTTAGTCAGTGTGAGTCACTGAGTCTGTGAGAGTGACATTGAGAGAGTGTTAGACTGCACTTAGACTGACAAGTCTTGGCTATTGTAATAAGACTAGTACATTACTACATTGACAATTGATATTTTGGAGCTGGTTGTACTCTTTTTTCCTTTCTAGGGTTTCTCACGAGGGTGAGTTTTACCTAGAAAGGTTTTTAATGAGCCAACATTGCACAAAACAGCTCACTTCTGAATATTGAGACCATTTTTGAGTTCTGACTTCTGAGATGTTTTTTGAAGTATGTTTAATGTTGAATCTGTGATTGTGTGAAGTATGTTTGAATGAATGAATGTTGATTATGTCATTTCTGTGAAGTATGTTAGTTGAATGTTCAATTTTAGGACCAGTTCTCATTTCGGTCATTCTGTAATTTTTTGTCGAAGTAATTATGTTTGAATGTTGATGGGCTATGGGCCGGCACGACACGAGAAAAGCCCGCCGTGCCAACGGGCGGCCCGACACGATAAATCGGCCCATGGGCCGGGCCGTGGGCCGAGGGCGCGGCACGAGGCACGGTAGTGGCACGGCACGGCCGGCACGACGGCACGGTCAGGCACGGCGGGCTGCGGCACGGCACGGCGGGCCGCCGGGCCGGGCCAGCACGGCCCGTTGGACATGTATAGGAAGAACCTGCTGGGCGCTGGCAGCTTTGACCCCAGCCAGCCAGCAGGTCCGTGACTTGGCCCCACCGCCTCCTTCCCTCTCCCCACCCCAGTCCTGCAGTCCACCACCCCCCATTTCCTCTCCACAGTCTCCACCAGCCCCACCAGGCGCCGCTGCGCGCTCACTGGCGTCCCCGCCGCAGCAAAGGTCGCCGGCCGCCGCAGCGGGACCAGCAAAGGTCGCCAGCCTCGCACCGAGGTCTCCGTCTCGTCGGTTTGCCCCACCATAACCGACCCTCGCTTGTGTCAATGTATCTGTCATCTCATCTCTTCCTCTTGTGTTGTGAGTCCTGCAGTGCCGGCGCACGCGGGGTGTTCGACGAAATGCCTCCAGGGGAAACGGCCGAGGGGGCGGTGGAGGCATAGAATCCCTGCCTGATGGCGTCCTCCAACACATCCTTGGCTTCTTGCCGTCTGAGGAGGCCGTACGCACATGCGTGCTCGCCCGGAGATGGCGCCACCTCTGGAAGTCCACCACGGTCCTGCGGGTGCGATGTCCCTACCCAGATGAACCGGTGTCTGTGGAGGATCTCCGGAGCTTTATGAACCATCTGCTGCTCCACCGTGGAGGCGCACCCCTCGACACATGCTACCTCAGGTTTATGCATTGCCTCAGCAGCAGCCAAGACGACGTGCCCCACGTCAACCTCTGGTTCAGGCATGTTGTCATGTGCAAAGTTCGGGTCCTCAGCCTCTTTATATTTGGACGATCTACTGGCGAGCCCTGGGTTGAACTAGACAAGCGGCCTCTCATCTCCCAGCACCTGGTGAGGCTGCAGCTTGACGGTGTACTGCTACGCAACAGTTTGCTTAACTTTTCAAGCTGCTCGGCCTTGGAACATCTGGAGCTTATGGACTGTGAGTTGTCATCAGTAAAGGAGATAGTGTCCGAGTCCCTGAAACATCTTACCATACTCGATTTGATGGGCACCGCCGGTGATCACCGCATCCGCATCTACACCCCAAATCTCGTCTGGCTGTGTCTCGAGTATTTCGAGAGGACTCCCCTGCTTGAGAAGATGCCCTCATTGGTGAAAGCAACTGTCAGCATACCATTTAGATGCAGGGACCGCTGCACTAATGCAAATTATGAGGCATGTGATTGTGAGTCTTGTGACACTTCTAATAGCATGGCCAGTGCCAATGAAAATGGTCTGGTTCTAAACGGTTTATCGGAGGCTGAATGCTTGAAATTGGTTTCTGCACCTCACATGGTATACATAGCTTCACTCTCATCTTTACCTCCTTTTTTTTTGAAGTAGATGTCATCCAGTTTCCGTATTCTGTATCATCTTTATCAACGTCAAAATTTGATAGATGTCACTTAGGACAGACTTGTTTTTTTGCATGCATTGCTATCAAATATGGTTAACCTTTAATCAAACATGTTACAGTGATGATTATTGCATCTTCTTTTACTTGCTCTTTGTGCAGTTTATTTTTAAAAGAGATTTGAGATGGTGTCCTATACTCCTATGTTTACAAAGTTAAAGACCTTGTTGCTCAATGAGTACTGGTGTGTGCCTGATGACTTCCGTCTACTAGCTTGTATTCTTAAACACTCACCTGTCATAGAGAAGCTCACCTTTCAATTTGGCATGCAGGTACACAGTTTATAAACACTCAACTGCTACATTCTAGAGTTACTATTAACAATTGATCCTGCTGAAATGTTTTTTTTTTCTTATCTGCAGTGGCCTATGAGGCTTGGGAATAAAGTTTTTGTAACAAAACTTCGCGTCATTCCAATGAAGAGATCAGCTTCAATTTCAGAACATCTTAAGATAGTCGAGTTCAATTGTGAGGTGCTTGATGATAGAGTTCTCAAAGTTATGAAGTTCCTGTGTGCATTTGACATATGTAAGCTAACTTGCAATACTTCTTGTTCTTTTATATTTCAAACACTCTACACTGATCATGACATTAATTTGGATGAAAGAAAGTACGCAGACTATGTTCGCTTGAAAATCATGAATGCTAGGACCAAAGATGCTAAATTATAGATAAATTTTTACTTTATGCCATGCATTCTCTTCTTATTCTGTCGCAGCCATATGCGAAATTATGTTGTTGCATGATAAATCAAATGTTTTATTTTTAATTTCTATGTGTCAAGTTCTTATTGTGAGATATGAGCTGCTAACACTGTCATATACAATTTATTTTATTTGGTTTTATTTGTTTAGTGTTGGCTCCCATGTTATTTGCTATCTACTAGGATTTGTATTAACTGACCATTTTATTGCCATAATGAGCAGGGTAGATTGTTAATCTGCTACCTGTATTTGTTTTGGTAAATAACGTGTGACACTGTTAGAAATGAAAATATTATGCACTGAAGTGAAGTCTGTTGTTCTATTTTTTTTGTCAACTGTGCGCCCACGGCCACATAATTTCTGATTTCTTAGACCATGCCCCGTGGATCTTACGAATCTTATTCTTATTTTCACATTGAATAGGTTTCAGTGTGGATGAAATGGAGACATTGGAGGAATAGGTATTGGAGCGGCAAGGATGCTATGTTTCACTCTTCTGTTTGATGTGCTTTGTAAAGGGCAAACTTTGAATATGTAGTCGCCTGCTTAGATCATCTACCTGGAAGTTTTGCGCCAGCGTATGTTATCGATCTTGCTTTTGTTCACGTATGCTCTTCTGCAGCTTCCTTAGCTAATATTGCAACTCCTGGTAGGTCCTTGATCATCTATGTCGGATTTGATCCTATTTCTGATTTCACTCAACTCCACATATTTGGCTATCTACTGCTATCAGTTCAGTACTAAGTTGATTCCTTGCCAATAAGCATGCTTAATTAGAGTACTACTTTGGTTGCTACTTGACATACCGTCACTTGGACGTGGCCTTGAGATGAATGATGAATCCCGTTAAAATGAAACTGAGAATGTGGTTGTCCTGATGTTATATTTATCACACATGATTAGTATGAATTTTGAAACCTTGCATGTGATCCTTTTAAAGCTAAAATAATCAAATTCTGGATAGATGATATTTATTTTGTTTTAGACTTTAGTATAAGGTCATTTAGTACTCCTTGGTCGTAAAAAGAGTGGCATTCTGTTTTTTTTAGGACAGATTAGTGGAGAAAGAAAATGACTGATATACCCATAATTATTAACTGATTCCAATAATTCACATGCATCGATCAGTGGGGAAAAAATCCCCGTGTGTATGCCACCTAAAGTCCTCTAGCCTAGTTGGTTAGGGTGTTGAGTGGTATGGTTGCACCATTAGGCCTAGGTTCTTTTCATAATGGAAAGCCCCTTAATGAAAAGACCTATGGTTTGAGGGTGTTCAGGAATTTTTATAGACAGGAAGAAGGATCTCCCTTCTTAATGACAAGCTTCCTGATCTGCGACTGTTATTTTTTTTAGATGGAGGGAGTATGAGCTAAAGACCCACGTAATGTTAAGGTGGGACCTAAGTGGAATCTACACACTATCTAGGTGGGGCCTATGTGATAGTTCTAATACTTGCGATCAATTCATAAATTTGAACATACGATCGAACTATTCTAATTTTATTTTTTTCTCTATCAAAACTATATTAAGAATGCGTAACATAGCATGTCAATCCGTTATATATTTCTACCAACACCTAAAAGTCAACAAATTTCTATTTCTAAGAAACAGATTATATACAAAGATATTTTTTTGTCTAAATTTAAAATTGGATTGAGCATAGTAAGATATGAATTAGTATTTGAAGTTAACATGTTTTGTATAAACGCACGTATCGCGTGTCAACCGGACTAGTTCCCTTAAAGATGATACTAGCCTGGTTACATGATAATGGCCGGCTACCATGAATTATTTTTATTTTTTTAAAAAGAAATCTAGTTGTAGCTGAAGTTTTATTAACCGGCACATCTCGTGATTGACATGGAAGAAGGCTCCTATGAATTTGTCGTTAACCTCAAAGGAGCCTTCATGTTCCCAATTCTTGGGACCCCAAAGGCCAAAGGAGTCTGGTAGCTGGGAAAATGGACTGTCTAATTTTTATCTATCGTACGTCACTTCCTTAGCGTTGCCGTTTATCATTTTTAGTATGTACACATATATAAGATTTTACAAAGTGATAATTATGAAACATTTTGAGTGAAACTTATACTTTTTTTTTGCATCTTGTGATTTATTATATTTCCTATATAGAGAAAGAGTATGTCCATATACTTCATATATAAAGAAAAAGTATGCATGCCACGCGGTTGTTGCAAAAAGAATCATTCATAAATTTATTTATATATAAATAATAACTATCTTTGTATAGCTCATCCATGATAGGTCTAGTACATTTTACTTTGCATTTAATTTATAAATTTGAAAACAAGATCATTACTTATTTCATTAATAATTTTGTTTCCTCCATCGAAATCAATAGCTAGTGTAACATAGCACGTTAATTTCTAATAAAAAAATTATATATTGCTTAATAAAAATTATTTTAAGCGTTCAGAAAATAAACTTTTATTTCATCATTTAAGTGTTTAGGCGCATCGCACATTTAAAACCTGGTGTCTCCAGCGGACTGAGACGTCCGTGACTTCTGACTTGTAGGCCCCACTCCACCGCCTCCTTCCCTTTCCCCACGATCCCACTCCCACCTGCCTTTCCTCTCCACCGGGCGCCGCTGCGTTCATTGGCGTCGCCGCCGCGGGACCAGCACAGCAAGGTGAGGCGGGCACCAGCCTCGCAACGAGATCTTCTTCTGATCGTCTCCGTCTCGTCGGTTTGCCCCCAGCATAACCGACCCTGGTGTGTCATCTGATATCTTCCTGTTGCGAGTCCTGCAGTGCCGGCGCCCGCGGCATGTTCGACGAAATGCCTCGAGGGGAAACGTCCAAGACCAAGAGGGCGGTGCGGTCGCGGGCTTCCGGCGGCGGAGCCATCGAATCTCTTCCTGATGGTGTCCTCCAACACATTCTTGGCTTCTTGCAGTCGGAGGAGGCTGTGCGTACATGCGTGCTCGCCCGGAGATGGCGCCACCTCTGGAAGTCCGCCACGGGCCTGAGGGTGGGAGTGGGAATTTGGGATCCGAGGCTATGGGTGTCTGTGGAGGATCTCCGGAGCTTAACCAACCATCTGCTCCTCCTCCGTGGAGGCGCACCCCTCGACACATGCTACTTTACGTTTAAGCATCAGCTCAGCAACCACGACGACGTGCCCCACGTCTAACCTCTGGTTCCGGCATGTTATCATGTGCAAAGTTCGGGACCTTCGCCTCTATATATTTGGACACTCTCCTGGCGAGACCTGGGTTGAACTAGACAACCGCCCTCTCATCTCCAAGCACCTGGCGAGGCTGCAGCTTGTCGGTGTAATGCTACACAACAGTTTGCTTAACTTTTCAAGCTGCCCGGCCTTGGAACACCTGGAACTTGCTGACTGTGAGTTGTCATCAGTAAAGGAGATCGTATCCGAGTCCCTGAAATATTTTAGCGTGTTTGATCTTGTGTGCTCCGATGATCACCGCATCCGCATTTACACCCCAAATCTGCTCTCGCTGAGTTTCCGTTCTCTCGAGAGGACTCCCCTGCTTGAGAAGATGCCCTCATTATGGAAAGCAACTGTCAGCATACCATTTGGATGCAAGGACCACTGCACTAATGCAAATTATGAGACATGTGATTGTGAGTCTTGTGACACTTTTGATAGCATGGCCAGTGGCAATAAAAATGGTCTGGTTCTAAAAGGCTTATCGGAGGCTAAGTGCTTGGAATTGATTTCTGCACCTCACATGGTATATATAGCTTCACTCTCATATTTACCCTTTTTGTATTAGATGCCATGCACTTTCCGTATTCTGCGTCATCTTTATCAGCGCCAAAATTTGATAGATTCTGTATCATCTTCATCAAAACGTCAAAATTTCAAGACTAGTTTTTTTGCATGCATTACTATCAATTATGGTTAACCTTGAATCAAACATGTTACAGTGATGATTATTGCATCTTCTTTTGCTTGCTGTGCAGTTTATTTTTAAAAGAGATTTGAGATGGTGCCCTGTGTTTACAAATTTAAAAACCTTGTTGCTCAATGACTACTGGTGCGTGCCTGATGACTTCCGTCTACTAGCTTGTATTCTTAAACACTCACCTGTTTTAGAGAAGCTCACCATTCGATCTGGCACACAGGTACACAGTTTATAAACACTCAACTTCTACATTCTAGAATTACTATTAACAATTGATCTTGCTGAAATGTTTTTTTTTTGTCATCTTCAGCGGTTTATACGACATAAATTTGTAACGAAACTACGTGTCATTCCAATGAAGAAATTAGTTATAATTTCAGAACAGCTTAAGATAGTTGAGTTCAAATGTGATGTGCTTGATGATAGAGTTCTCAAAGTTATGAAGTTCCTGTGTGCATTTAACATTGGTAAGTTAACTTGCAATCCTTCTTGTGCTTTTATATTTCAAAACCTCTGCAATGACCATAACATTAGTTTTGATGAAAGTAAGTACACAGCCTAAGTTTGTTTGAAAATCATGAATGCTAGGACCAAAGATGCCAAATTATAGATAAATTTTAAACTTTCTTCCATGAATTTTCTTCTGATCAAGTTCGTAGTGTGAGATGAGTTGCTAACACTGTCATATCCAATTTATTTTATTTGGTTTTGTTTGTTTAGTGTTGGCTCCCATGTTCTTTGCTATCTACTAGGATTTGTATTGACAGTCCGTTTTATTACCATAATGAGCTGGCTAGATTGTTAATCTGCTACCTGTGCCACTGTTAGAATGAAATTATTATGCACTGAAGTGAAATCTATTGTCCTATTTGTTGTCAACTGTGTGCCCACTGCTTATAATTTCAGCAATGCCCCTTGGATTTATCTTAAGGATCTTATTCTTATTTTCTCGTTGAATAGGTTTCAGTGTAGAGGAAATGGAGACATTGGAGGGATAGGAATTGGGACCACAAGGATGTTATGTTTAACTCTTCTGTTTAATGTGTTGTGCAAAGGGCAAACTTTGAATCTGTAGTCACCTGCTTAGATCATCTACCTGGAAGTTTGGCACCAGCATATGTTATCGATCTTGCTTTTGTTTCTCGTATGTTGTTCTGCAGCTTCCTTAGCTTATTATACGCAGGAACATAAGATTGCAACTCCTAGTAGGCCCTTGATAATCTGTCTGATTTGATTCAACTCCACGTATGTGGCTAGCTATTGCTATCAGGAGTTCAGTACTTAGTTGATTCCTTGCCAATGAACATGCTTAATCTGATTACTAGTTTGGATGCTGGTTGACATACCGTCACTTGGACTTGGACCTGGCCTTTTGTGAGATGAATCCGGTTAAAATGAAACTGAGAATGTACCACAAGGTTCTCCTGATGTTAAATTTTATCACATATGATTGGTATGAATTAAAAGAAAATGACTAATATACCCCTAAATATTAACTGGTTTCAATAATTCGCATGCACTGATCAGTGGAATAATCCGCTGGCCGGAAAATGATTTTCGTTGTTAATACATCAAGTTAAGCGGTTGATTTGAACCAGTCGCTACTCACTGGCCAGCTGGCGTTGCGTTACCTGCTGGATGTGCGGAGTACACTGAAGAGTACACGAACATGTACGTACTCGGCTAGTCCATAACTGGACTCGCAGTCGATCGAGCAGCTGCACAGTAAATACCAAACGAGAATGGTTACTGCTGGCTGCCAGTTAAAAATTACTTATAAGATAGATCGTGCGGCTACATACGTCAACACATTCACGCACGCATGTGTAACATGGATATATAGCTACACTACATCTCGGAAGCGGATAGCAGCTATCCGACTGCTGAATTCGGATGCGGATAGCTATCCGAATTGCTGAATTCGGATGCGGATATATCCGTATCCGACTGCCGTGGATGAATATATACAATGCGGATAGCTGCTTCAGGCCTTCTTTCTAGCTACAGTAGCATGCATCGGCGAGGTGCCAGTAAAACATTCTACTACCATCAGCTGCATGTTCAGTTCTCCTATTCGCTGAAAAAGTTACTGTAGCATAAGAAAAACACTGTAGCATTCGCTGAGAAACGTGTTTTGTGAGGAAGGAATAGTAAAAAGTTAGAATGAATAGTGAATAGTTGGGAATCTGAACATGGCCTAAGGCCATTCGTACCATCACCTGAGTCCTTTTAATTTGGTTTCGTTGCTTGGCCAGGCGATAGGACCCGACTATTAGTCAGCTCAGTAACTAGCAAAGTAAGCGAAACGAGAATGCTTGCTACTGACCACCAGTGTTGTGAATACAGCGTTGTGAATACTATCTGGGATACCTAGCAGTTTGGGAGAGTCGGATGTCTATTCATCCGACTCTCCCAAACTGCTAAGATTGAGCCCAAGGTGGCAGCGGCCAAATTACCGTGCTGCTTCTAGCTGCTTGGACGCTCGGTGGTTGGTGCGCTTTGCTACTGCTGCGGTAAATTTTTTGTTTTCTTTTCCTGTCCAGTTTCTTTTCAGTTCCCTATTTTATAGCATAAAAAAGTGCTAAAGTTTAACCTGAGATCATACAAGACCTTATTTTATCTAGACTTATATATCCGAATAGGGTTAGAAGATTAGACAAAATTAGAAGAGGGTTCATCTGGAAGGGTTCAGAGGAAGTTAATGGTGAACACTGTCTAGTGCGATGGGAAAAATGCAAACGACCGAAGAGTTTTGATGGCTTGGGAATTCTTGATCTGGAGCTCTTTAGTCGGGCTTTGCGCTTGCGGTGGTTGTGGTATCAATGGTTTGACCAGAGTCGGCCTTGGGTTGGGACTGAGGTACCGTGCACTGAAACTGATAGACAGTTGTTCAGGGCAAGCACAGTGGTGACAGTGGGAAATGGATCCCGGGCTCTTTTTTGGGAATCGTCGTGGCTTGACGGTCGAGCTCCTAGAGATATAGCCCCTAATCTTTATAAGCTTGCATGGAGAAAAAATCTTACGGTCCAGGAGGAACTAAATAACCGGCAATGGACTAGGGGGATATGGAGAATGACATCAATTGAGGCAATGGTTGAGTTAGTCATCTTGTGGGGGCTGATAGACAATGTGCAACTGAATGAGCAGGAAGATGAGATGAGATGGAAGTGGACAAATGACGGATGGTATACCTCTAAATCAGCATATGCTGTCCAGTTTGCAGGGTCATATTGTACCTTTAATTGCAATACCATCTGGGAGGCAAAAGTCGAAGGGAAGCACCGTTTCTTTGCTTGGCTGATGGTTCAAAATAGGATCCTAACAGCTGATCAACTGTTGGTGAGACAATGGCCCTGCAAGCCACTATGCCCTCTGTGTGATCAGCAACAAGAAACAGCGGAGCACCTCTGTCTACATTGTGTGTTTGCAAGGGAGGTCTGGATGCTGGTGGGGCAATGGACAAACGGGTTAGTCATGATGCTAATCGATGGGATGTCAATGGAGGCCTGGTGGAACAACTCCTTTGCAGGACTGAATAAATACACGAGAAAAATGGTTGCGTCGTTGCTAATATATGTTACGTGGAACATTTGGAAGGAGCACAATCGTCGAGTTTTTCAGAATCAAGCGGCGCTGCCAGCGAGGGTGGTGGCATTAATCAAAGAAGAGATAAAGCTAAGGCAGGACGCATGCGGAGGAGCACTAGTTTTCTAATTATGTGTAGATTATCTACCTTTTGTGTGTTAATTTTGAGCTTTAATTACTTTTATGTAATCACAACCTTGTAAACCTTGGCTTGCTTTCTCTTCTTAAAGCATATAGCAGTGCTCCTGCTGGTTTATTAAAAAAAAATCCAAATAGCATCCGCTTGTTGCATTCGGATGTCCGATTATTGACAGCCGAATTGGCATCCGACTGTTCCGGATATCCGGATAAGGGTGTGTTTAGATTGGGAAAGATTCCCCGAAAAAACACTGTAGACCTAAAAAAAACACTGTAGATGAATAGTGTTTTGTGAGTGGAAGATGTGTGATGAATAGGGAAAAGTTGGATGAATAGTGTTTTTTCGGACAATCTTTTTCTAACTAAACGCACCCTTAAGACATCCGCCAACTGTCACAGCTTGTGTTTTGCTATCTCATAGCGCTAGACTGCTAGGCTAGGCTCCAAACATTAGACTACCTTTGACTGAAGGAATCAACATGCCAAGTGGCAAGTGCAAGTGAAAAAGCTAGGCTCTGGCGGTCAAAGTCAAAGATTGTGACAGTGACACTGCTCAAAGCATGCGGAAAGGCCAGCTACTGATACAGTACTAATTACATGAGGCGCTCTGGAGCTAATCATTGACCAGTGATTTTTGTTAAGAGCTCATGGTCTAATCATACATACTTACCCTAAATAAACCATGCATCGATGTCCTAATTAAGGCTGCAGCGCTAACCAAGATTTAAGTATACTAGGTTAAGAGCATGATTGGAGAGCCGACTTTGAACCTAGCTAGCCTGCAATGCATTGATAACAATGATGAGTACATTGCCAATAGAAGCAAGGGGCTTAGCTTTTCCCGTGTGGGGTTCGAGCACTATGCTAAAAGGGGACAGGAGATTCGGCACGGCGGAGCCAAAAGGGCAGGCATGCAGCCAGCCAGCACGGTGGTGCATACTGTGACCAACACAGCCAGTCAGAATTAAAGGACAGATATAGATAACACGAAATATAATTAAAGTGGGGGGCAAGAGTGTTAGTTGCCTCCATGATCGTATCATGAGCACCTCGCGTCGCAATCATAAACACTAGTGGTAGCACGCAGAAAGAGGAAGCACGCGCGCATGGCAGCAAAGACCAGATGAGCCAAGCATGCATGCCAGCATTGGATCGGATCCATCTCCTCCAGCTACTTCATCATCTCTCTGCAGCGATCCAGTCCACTATGATCAGAGCACAGGGCAAATCGATCACTACCTAGTAGCTAGCTATCAGAACAACCTCGATCGAGTCCGTCCCTGCCAAAAGTAGGAGTGTGCACAAAAAGAGCTTTTGTTCAGACGATCATGGCTACTGCTATTGCTAGCTACTGACGATGATGCCTCCAATTGCCATCGATCGATTGGAGGAGATCCATCGCCCATGGGATGCGAACGGCTGATCATTAGCTGCCGGACTAGCCGCCGCGGCGCTTGTTGGCCTCGACGCTGAGCGACTTGAGGTAGAAGACGGCCTCGTCGAGAGCGGCCGTCGTGTCCATCTGCCCGCCGCCGGGGATGATCCCCTTGAGCGTCCGCATCATCTTCTTGATCCTCTCCTTCTTCTTCCGCCGCGGCTTGCCTCCGCCGCCGCTCGACGAGCACGTCGAGTCCGGCGAGAACCCGCCGCCGCCGCCCGGTGCGCGGCCGGTGCTCGTGACGTCGTCGTCGTCCCCGCCGTCCTCGGAGGAGCTTATCAGCAGCGCGTCGATCTCCGCCGAGTCCTCCTTCTGCAGCACCGGCGAGCGGAGGTCGTCGTCTTCATTGCCGGTGGCGTGCCCCGCCGTTGTCTCCGACGAGGATGATCCCCCTGTGGTGGTGAGCCTGTGGGCGAGGGAGGGGTGGAAGGTGACCCAGCTGCTGGTGCTTGTCTGGTCGAAGATGACGTGGTTCTTGGGGCACGCCTCCGAGGACTGCAGCTCGACACCGTCGACGACCGGCGCCGGGAACTCGTGAGCCCTCCGCCGCCCCGCCTCCTCGTACCCCGCCGGAGCCGGAGGAGGAGGGTAGTAGACGCTGGAGTAGTAGGACGACCCGCCTGCGGAGGCGGTGGCGGAGGCGTACGCGCCGGCGTCGTAGCCGTAGCCGCCGTAACCGTAGGTGCCATTGCCGTGTGCACCCTGCATCACGTTGACGCTTTTTTAGTCTCTGTTGCTCTTCTGAAGCTTGTGCAATGGCCGGCCAATCTTGACAACCTCTAAAAGGCGATCGACGGAAGTAGTCAGCCTGCACGTCACCATCGAGACGAAGAAGAAAAAAAAAACTCATCAAAAAACACATAACGCATCAACAAGAACAGAGCAGGAACTATGAGAAGTCAGAAGTGCGGCTTCGGTGTCGTGCCATTGTTTCCTGTACAAGCTAGTAAGAATTAACACAAGAGCTAAAGCGACTTTTTCAAGCGTCTGCCTGCCACGTTAAGGCACCGTTTAGATTCAAAAGGATTCCTCAAAAATCCACTATTCATCTAACTTTTCCCTATTTATCCCACCTCTTCTACTCACATATCACTATTCGTCTACAGTGTTTTTTTGTGAACAGTGTATTTTCGGGGAATCTTTCCCCAATCTAAACACACACTAAGACAACACAAGCATACTAAACAGGCCCACGACAGAAATCAGGGGCAATCAGGAGCAGACAGTAAAGCAGAGCAGATGAGCAGACTAGCAGAGGGAGGAGGCCATGCGTGCCTCTGTTGCAGTGAGGAATGCACCTGTGAAACCCTGCTTCGATCCGCTTAGCGCTAAGCGGTTGGCATCACCGTCGCCGCAGGCAATGCCGATGGCGCGGGAGAATGACGAGGCCCAGCGGATGCGAAGGAATTGCGGCGCCCGCGGGATCATGCCAGCCAGACTGGTAGTACGCTTCAGGAACGCAAGGCCAGCAGCTCAGTTACAAGCAAGGCCAGCAGCAGCTCAAGTGCAAGGTGCGAGCTAGCATTAGCTGCTACAGTGAGAAGAGTGGCGGGCGAGCTGTGGATGAAGAAGAAAGAGCACGGGGGGGCCGCACACAGTCCCGTTCGCACACAGGGTACTCTATATAAACGCAATGGCCGGGCTCACTTGAATGTGGTGTCTGCTGCTGCCTGCTGCGTTTGAACGATGTTTATTCCCCGGGTCGGGTCGGCGGCTTTCGCGGCGTTCGAGTGGATACTACAGAGCGGGGGAATCCATCGATGAGATGAGCAAGGAGAAATGGAGATGCGTGCGTGGGCAATCGATTGGAATTGGATACTGTACATGGTTGAGTGGAGTGGGTGTGCATGCGCGGGCGCCGTGCAGCCGTGCCGTGCGTGCTGCTCCACAAAGGTAAGAGCAAGGGCAACAATTCAGCCCGCTCACCGGCGAAATAAAGAGTGTGGCTTTTTTTAATCCACCAAGAGCAGCAGGTCTGTAGGACCACATGCAAACGAATAGGCAACACGCGCAACAGCAGAACAACCAATAGACATGCAGTGCGCCTGCCTCGTGCCGCCGTTTAGCAAAACGCCCGTCCAGCACTCTCTCCGCCAGCGGTGATTCAGCCGGCTTCCAGCTAGTTATAATGCTTGCTCAGTTGCTCTAACCCAGCTCAGCTCGGCTGCAGGTGGAGGTGGGTGGCCGGCGCCGGCGTGTGCCGTGGCTCACCAGTCAGTCACCACCAGCCGGCCGAATAGGACAAAGGTGGAAGGAATCCTTCCGATCCCTGCATCTCTGGCGAAACCACCGCGAGCTCAGTGGACTGGACTGTAGAGTGTCTGACTGACTGGTGCGCTCGACAGGGCCGGGCCAGCCAAAAGGCGCGCATTTGTGCTGTGTCCATGGCATCCAACTGCCTCTGCCTGCCTCGACTAGTCTAGCCTACTGTCCGGCGGTGGCGGTGCCAGTGCACGCGAGCGAGGCTCATGTACTCGACGCATCCTCCTCCTAAACTAGTAGCGCCGTCACGCACGCCTGATCCACTGCAAAAGATTTTGAGCAAATTGATGATGTGCGTGATCGAAACGATTTTTAGACATGACACTAGCAATCGACACTACCCACGATGCCGCTGCACAAGAGCCAAATCCGGAGGACACACCCACGGTGCAGCAGCCTTTGGCCACGCCCTTTTTCTTTGACAACAGACGACTGACTGCCTCTGCCCAGGCATCTGGCTGACCGGTGGGACCCGTCGGGAACACCATCCCAATCAAGCGTCGTCGCTGGCTCGCTGCCTGGCAACGCGGCCGGCCGATCAGGTGTCCACACCACATACACATACCCCCTACCGGTGTAAAAGAAAAAAAAATGCAATTATAGTTTTTTACTATGTCAAACTGTAATAATAAAAATATATTTCATTATTCTAATCATAATTTTTCAGTGTCATAACTTGTATTAACCTTTTGTATGTGTACTTGATTAAAATCCAGATATTTTGCCCCAAAAAGTCGAGATATAGTATTGATAGTATTAGGAATTCAGGCTGTCACGGAAGGAAGTGTACTTTGATCAGATGCTGCATTAGCTTTTGTCCACACACACATTACCCAAAACCGAGTGCCATGGTGCATGAACTAATTGAGTGACAGTGAGACCAACCTACAAGTACTCCATAGCTGGCTTTTAGCTTCTTCTTTTTTTCTATTTCTTTGTGAGGATGTGTTTAGATTGGGATAAAAAACACTATATCTGAAGAAAAACACTTGCTAGGAAGTGTGTTTTGTGAGGGAGGTGAACAGTAAAAAGTAGATAAATAGTGAAAAGTTGGAATGAATAGTGTTTTCTTAGAGAATTGAACAGGGCCTGAGAACAAGCTAAGCTTCTAGCTACGCAGCATATGTACTGAAGGTCTCTAGTGGTAATCATAGCCTATAGTACCTTTTAACGTGTTCCATCCCGTATCTAACCTTGATCGTACATCATAAAGATACCTTTTTGTAGGGCTTTAAGACTCAAATGTGGCTTCTTGGGTTACTACTCATAAAGATGTACTGCCTATGTCCCAAAAACTGCAATTAAGGGATTCGTGCCAGTCAAACTAGCTCACATTTAACTAACTTTATATTAAATTATATCAACATTTATGTTTCTAAATATTTTAATTATAAAGTCATATTATATAACTAATTCTGTTGTACTTATTTTATATCACAAATGTTAGTACGTTTCTACATAAATTTAGTCAAACTATAACTGCTTGGCTCCTGGAGAAAGCGAGAGTTGTATTGTTCTTCAGGCTGAGGAAGTATGTACAATCATATGACGCATCCAAAAGGAGAAGGGGGATAGAATTCTTCTTAATCGCAATTGTTACTATGACACTACATAAGTTGAGGGACAAGTGATGAGAAAATAAAATGCCGCGTGCTCAGTGAACTGCCGGCCAAATTCCCTCGGAAGTACGGCATGGGACATACTGATAGCACGCATGTTTGTACTTTATATGGGTGAAACGTGACAATGAGCATGTTGATGCAGCTAGGTAGTACTTAGAAAGGGAGTACTACGTAAACAACACAGGGGACATGCCCGGTCCGCGGGAACATGATGGCGTCGACCTTTTTAGCTATAGTGGATTGCATGAGGCTAATCGCAAGACATATATATGTGAGCGCTAATCAAATACTTTGGTGTTGATTGATTAACATAATCGCAATAATATCACCATAGCTAGGCACGGCATGTCGGTACGACATGCATGGCACCTTGACCACGGGGCATCGATCTGTTGTGTGTCGTCGTGCCGCGGGCTGTTGCAGGCAGGCAGCAGGGCGGGGCATCATTGCACACGCTCGCGCTCTGGCACGCGCGCGCACACGCTCGCCGTAGCTTGCCCGGCGGCGAGCGAGCGCGGGACGGTGCACTGCACTGCACGGAGCTAGCTAGTGGCGGTGATGATGGCGCCCCGTCTGACACGGCGGCTCCGATATCTTCTTCAATTTGGGCGCCACGGATCGGATCGAATCGAATGCTGTATTGCTGCTGTGAGATGATGTTCTCGAGTGCACTGCACGTACGTTGGAGTTCGCCACCACCAAGATTCATGGGCATGATGTGATGATGATCCTCCATCCCTCCCTCGGACGCTTATGCCTTGCATGCATGCATGGGCAGCCCATGATGCCCTCCCTTGACCGCCGGGCCGCCATCCATCGACTCTGCTGATGACCGATGAATCGATGAGTACTGGCTTTCCTGCTCTTTTTTCTGATCCTCCGCTGATGACCGATGAATCGATGATCCCCCCTCTGCCCCGATACGAACGAAAGCAAAAGCTTAAAGAAGCAGGCACCCTGCTAGACAAGTGCACCTTTCTGTTAGGTGCTCCTAGTACCCTGCTAGAGATCTACTCAACATTGGACTTGATGATGGATCAAAATTTCTTCAGACGTGCAACAAGGTTAGCTTACTCCTTTTGGAACTATATATATAGAATTTTTTCACTTTGTTGGGATAAACCCCTTTGTCCCAAAATTGAGCTCTTTTCTTTTTTTTTCTTTCTTTCTGTACGCTATCCAATAGGACGTCTAATCAACATATAATCCAAAGTTCCAGACATTTTTTAAAAATCTGTCTCAATTATATGTCTAGACTTATTTCTAAAGAAATGATTCTCCCTTTTTCTTTGTCCGTCTTGGTAGGTAGGCCACCTGTCACATGCATCTGCTCGCTCCCGTCATAAGAAATCGGACAGGCAAAAGAGGAACGGAGGACAACAAAGAAAACGTATGAACCTTAATTTGTTGGGCTGGACTGAATTCGTATGGACCTTGATTGTTGGGCTGGACTAAATTAATATGGGCCTTGATTTGTCGGCCTTTACCAATAGAGTCGGAACGTCCTCTCGGCCCATGATAATTTTAGCTTCTGTCTGTCTGACCCGAATTGTATTGTGCCTGGCTATCGAGTCCACCCGATTGTGGCCCGTGCGAGCTGGGGCCACTCTAGGAATACTGAATGTCTTGTTTCGCCTCCCTCATTGCTTTCTTTTAAATAAGTTGGGGAAAAATTTACATGACTTAGCATTGTGTTTTTATTTGGCATGCATAGATGCTCGAAAGAGCTAGTACTGAACTAATTATTACATGAATACTCCATTACGTAAGAATATTGTCTTACTTACCATAGCAAGTTACCAACATTAGTTAGTTCCACACAAAATGCTAGTAGTTTAGTAATTTTATCTTTAGCTATCCAACTCAAATTGAGATAGTATATTTTATCTTCAACAAGAATATTGACTCACTGACTCTGCTGGCTTCGGCATTACCCTTTAACAAGTATTCACGTGCTCTAACTTAAATCCACATTTCAGTATCGACAGCATTCAAATGAATGGTCAACGTACGTCACGTAAACAGGCCGTATAATTAGGGTTTAAGCATCCTCCACACGCAAGCCAACCAGAAATATAAATATACCTAGAGAGCTAGCCAGCTAATCTTGCCTCTAGATTTGGACCTAAAACAATGCCTTCGTTCCATGGTGGCCAAGCCACTATATAACCACCAGTACCGTGTTGGAACCCTTCACAACAACAGAGCGAGAGAAACAGATGGCTATCTCTACTCTCTCCAGAGCCAGTGCCTTGTCACTCTTCCTCGCACTCCTTTGCTCTGCTGCAACTCTACCTACATCTGCCAATGCAAGCAGGCATTTCCCTCGTAAAGACGATACCAGTCGTAGCTCACCATCCAGTGCCGTCGTCTATGTCAGCAAGTTCTCCTTGCCATCCGTACGGCTACCCTGGTGGAAGTCTGGCAACAGCAGCCATGGCTCTGGAAGTGGCCACGGAATCGGCTGGACCATCTCACGTAATGACTCGGTCACAAACATTGGATTTGGTGGTGGTCTAGGTGGTGGCCTTGGTACCACCCGTGGTGGTGGCTCTAGTGCAGGTGGCGGAGTTGGGCTTGGGGTCGACGTTAACATCAACAATGGCGGCGTCGATGTCGGTATCGGCGTCGGCGGAGGCGGTGCCATCAGTACCCATAACGGGAGCGCAAATGTGGGTGTTGGTGGTGGAGAAGGCATTGGGATCCACTTTAGCCCAGATGGTTTGAGTGTCACACATGGAGGGGGTGCCACTGTAGTTGGTAACAGCAGTGGTGGTGAATCAGTCAGTGGAAATGGTGTTGGACATGCAGGCAGTGCTGTAGGTAGTGGCCAGGGCTCTGGAAATGCAAGTGGTGGAACTGGGAGCGGAGGAGGGAGTGGAACTGGCGGGGGCCAAGGAGGGTATGCAGGTGGCGGTGGAGGTGGCACGGGAACTGGTCATCCGTGACTGTGATGATATAGGACATATTGTTGTATGTATGATGACCTCCGTAGTATGTTCAACATGCTGTAAGCTTTAGTTGTATTTTTTTTTAGAAAATGTAAGCTTTAGTTGTATGGGTTGTGGTGTGAACCGTTAATCATGTAAGGTAGCTAGAGGAATTAATTGGTGCTTTAAGCTTGTGAGGAGTCAATAGTTATGTTCGTGTGGATTTCACATAATACTTGCCCTCATTCACAACATTTTAAGCTCTACATACTACCTGAGAGAATGATCTTGCGGTGAGCACTACTACTGGAGACTGATGAAAAAGATCTGAAAACTGATCGATCCCCAGGAGCTAAGACTAGTTACAAGATTTGGTTCCTTGGATCAAACATTTATGGGGAAAGTAACCAAAGAAAACTTGTAATCTTTTCTGAGATAGCGTACAGCTGCAACTGCACAAGGGATCCACATCATTGTTGGAGACCAAGAGCAAGAATACTGAGTACGCAACATCTGGAAATCAATCAGTAAACCAAGTTCACAAGAATTTGCTTGCTTGCATTGGCACAGTACAAGCTAGCTACCTGTTTAATTGCAGCTAACATGTGGTTATCATATTAGTGGTGTTAAGCGGCTGTGAGGTTGCTTGTTTGGTGAGGTATGTTGATTGTGTAGAAACTAATCCCGGTGATCTGCAGTTTTTTAGTTACATCGTGGGGATAAGCGAGTTTCACTGTTCTTGGATCCAGTGTAGTACTGGTTACTCTATGATCTGTTGATAACTGCAATATATACGTTGCTTAGGTCTTGTCATCTAGCTAGTGTACTGGTTAAGTTACAAGTTGGAGTACACGTAACACTTTGTTCAGTGATATGGTCACTGTGCTATACCTAGACTCGACCGTCATTTTGTCGGGCAGCGAACATATTAAAGTTAGTTTGGCCAAACCAAATATTTGTATTCGATCCTATAATTTCCTTAGGTTAAATATTATAGGTCTCGTTTGACTTTTGAAATGTTTCAAAAACTCAAACAAATGTGGGGAGTTGAAAATTGGACCGAAGGCTCCTCAACGTAACTAACTTCGTTCACGGCCATCACCACTAGTGATACAAGATATGTATTTTCTGCACTACCAGTGTTTGTGCCTTTAATTTGGTCGGTAAAACCAGCAACTAAGTGATATATTTACAACCGCATTACAAGCATGTTCCACCTATGGCATTTGTATATCATAACATAAAACAAAAAATGGTTTTTCCCATTATCTTACCAGTTTCAACGGCATAAACTTTCACACCCTCGTAGGTGAAGGTGAGCATGCATGGCGTGGCTTCTGAATAAACAAACTGGAAAAGTGAACTGAACAAGAAGAGACAGGTTTACTAATTGTGTAAATGTAAATTATTAAGAAGGCCCCTAGCTAATCAATTAATCAACCAATCCTGCAGCCTTGAGATAGACCCAGGGGCGCCAATCCCACATCTCATCCTCATCGCGTCCATCGTCAGTGAACTCAATATCGGCATACCCCAAGATCGCATACTGCCTGCGCATCTCCTTATCCCTATCAATCTCCTTCTGTGCATCGGCGGCGAGCTCCTCTGTCACCAACCGGGGGCATGACTCTGATGATGGAGAGTAGATGAAGCCAGAAGAAGAGAAGAGGCGGGAAGGAGAAAAGCTCCAAAGGAAATCGAACCCAAATGTAACTGGGCCGAATTGGGTAAACTAGCTGAGCCCATGTAATTGCTTAGGCCCAAGGTGGGCGTGGTACAAAGGGGTCTCTCCCTGCGTGGAGATAGACTTGAACTGGTCTATACGAACTTGAACCGTGCGAGCGCCGCCGCCGCCGGAGCTGGCAGGGACGGCTCTCGCCGTTGCCTGAGAAATACAACTACCCCAAACTACCTATACTTTAGTTCCGACCGATCCTGAGAGAGCACGGTTACATCTGGTATCAGAGCCACAACGATCTGGCGCCTCATAATCATCAGACCCGATTCCAAGTGGAGATGAAGACGGAGGAGCAATTGGAGCGCATCCTCGCCATGCTCAGCGAGAGCAACAAGGGGATCGTCGAATTCAAGACCGCGATGCAAGAGATGACCACCCCTAAAGAGGAATTCGATGTCTGGAAGCCTATAGTGGAACAACGAGTGTTTGATCTGCAACAAGCTGTGTCACACTTGAGCAACCGTGTCGAGCAGCTCGTCGTCAACACCTCCACGCAAAGTACCAAGTACGAGCAGCCCGCCACTTTGACGGGCGCTCCAACGACGTCGGCCACCGCCGATTTGGTGGCTCCCTCCAAGGAGGCGACGTCAGGGCCCCATGGCCACCGCGTCTATCATCAAGTCCGGGTGGTTTGCATTTGGGGTGGTTTATACTGCCCCATCTCCGCCTCCGGTCACAGGTGTGAAATTCCATCAGTACTCCACTTTCCCTCATTCAATTGATGCTAAGCACTGTGACCTGAGCAATTATACTCAAATCCCACCTACCCTCCCTCCTTTAGACTTTTCTCAGTTTAGGGCCTACCCGGAGGATGTGCTCGGTGTAATCCTTGTCAAATTTTTCTAGCTTCACATGTTCTTCGTCTTCCCTGCTGCTCCAGCTAGCTTGTCAGCCATCACCGCGTCTCCACCGACAACTACCTCATGCTCGGAATCAGTGATCACCGGCCATGGCCTGGGTCGTCGTCCTCTTTTACTCAGCGTTCTCCATCTCCAAGTCCATATCCGTTGTGGCCATATGTGATCTATCTCGAATATCGGTGGATGATTCTTCAACTCCTCCGGCTGGTCTTATGCTCGGGAGGCGGCTACAGGGAGAGGGGTCTCCCGATAACCCACCGTAGAGAGCCCCCGTCCTCATTGTGGGGCCCACCTTATCTTTTCCCGTTCCTCTTCTTCCTCGTGATTTTCTTCCAGAAACGCCGCCGCCACCGATGATGGAGTGAGCGCCCCCGCTGGCCGCCTCCACCTAGCTCCGGCGAGGCTCCGCGGCGCCGTGGCTCACTTGTGAGCCCGCTCCTCCCCTTCCTCTTCCCCCTCACATCTCGTCGCCTTCTTCTTCCTTCCTTCGCCTCCCTCCCCGCCACCGCCGCCTGCGGCCGGCGGCGACCTCGCCGTCGGCCGTCCGCCCACCTCCCGCCGCGACCCCCTTCCCCGCCCTTCCTAACCACTCCTTCCTTGCCCCCGCCGCTGACCCCGCCCGCCGGGGGTCTCCCGCCGCCCGGCTGCAGCGGCCCAGGGCGCCGCCTCCGCTCCCACCGTCGTCTCGTCCACCACCACCGCCGAGTCGACCGCCGCCGCCGGCGATCCCTCTAAGCCCGGAGGCCATAGAGCCCTCCCCCCCAACCCCAATCCCCCAAACCCCGAAAGCCTAACCTCCGCCGACCTCCACCACCACCCGCGCCCGGCTGCGACCTCGCCGCCAGCTGCCCCGCCCACAATCCGCTGGAGTTGGAGAAGAAGCAAAAAGTTACCTCCTCTTGTTCTTTGTATGTGTTGAAAAAAAAAGTAACCTAGGAGGCCTCTCCATTTAAGCCTAAATGGAGAGGCCTCTCTATTTAGATTTCCTGCTTATGCTCGACATGGATATGTATATATATTTGTATGCCCATCTGTCTGTCTGGAGTCTGGACTAGTCTTTGCCAGCTGGAATTTCAGCCGTCCATCCAAAACCCGACCTCTGCGATCTACGATCCTCGACTCCCACGGAAGTACGCAGCCCGCTCTCTGATCGGAAAAACGTACGGCGCCACGGTGGAATTGATACAGAGATACAGCTCCCTCCGGGCACCCCCACCGGTTCCACTAACATATGGGCCCTTCTCGTCTCCTCTGCCATGCCTCGCTCCTCCTTCACGCTGCCCCGTTGGTTTTAGAGTTTGGGGGGTTTGGGGCTGCTTGGTTGCTCTTGTCGCCGACGGACCTAAAAAGGGCTCAGGGTCGCGCGGCTAGTTCGGTAGAGGAGGCGGTCAGGAGGCCGCTGGAGCGGGCGGCGAAGGACAGCCGATGGGCGGGATCGGAGGCAGGGCAAGGGTGGCTGGAGAGGTTAGCATATGTACGGGTGGTTGGTGGGTGCCGGCGGAGCCGCTGGGACGGCGCCAGAGCCCGGGGTGGCGGGCAGTTCGATTCCGTCTAGGCATCCAGACCCAATCACGACTGTCCAACGGTGGGGGAATTAGTAGAAAAAGGTTATCTTATACTAATCCTGGGTGTCTGACTTCTGAAAGGGGTTTTACTAGGAAAATCGTGTCTTTGGCAAACGTGTAACGATCAACGTGTTCACCTATTGTTTGCTTGTGCAAATTGTGCTCCTTTCTTTTCTAGTTGGGAATTTTGTCTGTATGTGAGGTTGCCTGATATGTTCAGCTTCCTGTAGAGATTTTTCTCGTTCATTTGTTCAAGTTAGCTAGGGTTTATACAATTGGACTGCAGTTTAACCACGCTGCATCAAGGAAATTTATCATGTCATATACTCGTATTTTTGTCTGCAGTTATGGATCACGTGGACGAGCATACGTGACAGTGATGATATGCAAGCAGAAGCAGGGTTAGCTTCTGATGGTGCATCTAGATTCAGAAATAAGAAATATGTGGCATGAGAATATGTAAGATTCAATTTGTAAACGGAGTGATTTGGAGACCGTCATCGATCAGAGGTATGGAAGGATTTTATACCATTATATACGCTGATAGGAGAAGGAAAACCATAGCTGCTGAAGGATTTTCGGGTGATACTGGTTTTTTAAACATGTAAACATATACGGCTGGCTTTTCATTAGGCCTGCTCCAACAAGAGGAGACGTCGCTATCTAGAAGATTATTTTAATCTATAAATAGTGCAAAAACCATCTCGCTAATGGTGAGATAGTCGTCTATCTCGCATGGACAAATACCCTTCTATCTCACATGCACGGCTCCCGAAACGGCGACTGCTCTGCCGGTCCTTCTCTCTCCCACGTCTGCAGGTGACATCCCAGCTTGTTTGAGGCGGCCTAAGGTATCTCCACCAGTCCTAACCGGTTACTAGATAGGAAGAATCCACGTCATCTCGTGGACCCATGCGTAAGGTTTTTTCTATTCTGAAATATTCTCTCTCCTTATGGAGCCTGTAAATTTACTCTTCATCCACCTTTCCAAAACTATCTAGCAAAGTTTTACATGTATTGTCCTCGGTTTATGAGCTCCTAGCTAGCGACGAAAGAAGGAAGAGCTGGTGAGCTGATTTTTTACGCCTCTCTCATCCACGTCAGGAACCAAGCCTTGTCAGCGATCAAATGGCTAGATCAAATTACCTTGTTGGCCATGCTCTTATATTAGTAGAATAGAAAGCAATGCAAACACAGAGAAGGCCTTGTAGATATGTTGAACCCTACGTTGCTTCCAAATATTCCAGGCTGTATAGTAGATGCAGATCTGAGATGTTGAGCCGTCGTTGTAGTCCCGGCTGCCACGAGAAGGCCCCACCAATGGTACAATTGATGGACGTTTGTAAGTACTGGCAGTGTCCACTGCTTGTGCCTCCAAACATCCTTGGCATAGGCGCATAGCTGCATTTGGTCTCCCCGTTTGATGCTCGGTCCTGTCAGAGCTGCAACATTAACCCAGATCGATGAGAAATTTGCATTTGTTTTCTAGTTTGGCTTCCAGAGCTGCTCCCCGTTGAGATCAGGATCACTTCCTGCGAACTATTGCATGTCATATGTGGCGGAGCCAAGATTTAAAAGCTGGGTATTCCCATTTCTTAACATCATCTTTTCATTCAATGAGGAGTTTTAATAAGCTTTGGAAGGTACCCGATGGTACCACACGGTACTATTTTAGCTGACTAATGATAGTCGTCGAAAGTATTTTATAGTGTAATTGTCCTTACCTTGCAAGAAAAAATCACTCTCAATGAATATAATTAAGATTAATTGGCTCACGTGGTCTACGAAACTAGCGTGTGTCCCATCATAGTTAATTCCCATGAAGATTTCAAAATCAATTACTTCTGTAATAATTGGAGCCAAAGTGAACGGACATACCATCAGATTGTAAGGACACAGAATTTTTGCTGTGAAAGAACAAGATTTTATGCCTTGATTGACTGAGCAATGTTGAATGAAACAGACGCTAGACCAAAATTAACATGATTTAAATCTTTGTTAGTGTGCTGGACACACTAAACAAATGAGAGCAAGCTACTAAATTCAAGTTTTGAGTAAACATAGCTTATACAGTTATACCTAGCTGATATTTGGGTAGAATTCTTGGGTATTCCTAGGAATACCTAGGAATTACAGTAGATCCGAGATGCCGAAACTCACTATATATATAAATATATATATAAAGAAAAACAGACCTTTCGTCGTCGCTGCTGTGTATGTCCCTCCCAATCGCTGTCGTTGGCATGCCGCCACTGCCACACGCGAGAGGCAGAGAGGTGAAGGGGAGGGAAGTGAAATTCAGTGAGAATGTGAGATACTAAGATGGGATGATAATTTTTTTTCGAACCATAATGGGATCATAACTGAGTACAAAAGATACTCATATCCATAATTGTTTCTCTATAATACTCTTATACTACCTATGATGTCCATTCTATTGCCTTGCGTTTGCCATGAGCTTTCTCCTTAGCTCTCGGCAAACAGCCTTTCAAGGCAGCTCCTGCGCTGCTCCGCCAGGTGGACCCCACGGTAACCTTTGCCGAGACCTGGGATCTATGCTCTCGGCAAAGAGCCTGGACGGTGAGCCGTCGTGGTCCGCCATTGCTGGCCGTTCCGTTATGCTTGCCGAGAGCATAACGTCGGAGCTCTCGGCAAAATGAACGTGCGGGCCCCACTCGGACGGGCCACGCCGTCACCCTGCCGTCGTCGTCAATTTTTTTTTGCCGAAGGCTAGTATGGCTCTCGGTAAAGGGTTTGCCGAGAGCTCGTAATGAGGCTTTCGGCAAAGGGTCCGTCCTTTGCCGATAGGATTATTGCCAAGAGCTAGCTCACGGCAAACGGTTTGCCGTGAGGTTTTGTGCCTTTGCCGGGAGCACTAGGGCTCACAACAAACGAACTGAATCCGGTAGTGTGTAGAATTAATATCAGCGATCATAAGTAGTCCTTTTTCGATCAACGATATAACCTAGTATAGTGCACCGCCGTAAGAGACTGAGATATTGGTCTGAAGCTTTTATTTTCAGCTTGACATCTGTTGGGAGGCATTAGAAGTAATGAGGGAATTTCAAAGCTGAAGGGTTTCTTAAGAAAGAAGCTACCTTAATTACGTTTTGGAAAACAATAAGTTGCAAACAAATATCAAACACAACAGGGATCTAAGGAATGTATTCAGCAGTGTTGCACGAAAGTTTTCACAACAAACACTTTGTACAAGGGCAAGCATATATAACGATTATATTCCCGGTGGTCATGTGATCCAACTCGAATGACCAAGACCTTATTTGAAGCTATATAATAAGTACCGTACCATGAACGAACGACGTGTGTTTTGGTTTGGCCCATGAATGATCGACGAGTCGAAGTACAGACAACAGGACTCACGCACTCTACACCGTGTTCAATTCCATACTTGAGACGAGAATACCATCGCTGTCGGCATAGAGCCAATCGCCGTCGCAGACTCTGGTTCCAGCAATAGTCACGGGGATGTGCTTCTCACCATTGCCCTTCTTGCTTGGCTTTACAGGGTACGAGTTGAGAGCTCGGACGCCAATGTCGCAGAGGTTGATATCGTCGACGTCCCTGATGCATCCATAGACCACAATGCCGACCCACCCATTGTTCTGTGCCCTCTTCGCCAGGTTGCCACCGATAATGGCGCTCCGCATGCTCCCGCAGCCATCAACCACGAGGACCCTGCCATGGCCTTCCTGTGCGAGGAATTCGCGGACCAGGACATTGTCCTCAAAGCACTTTACTGTCACAACATGGCCAGAAAAAACCCTGCTCCTTCCGTAGATCTGGAAGATAGGTGGGAGGGGACGAAGCTCGCCATTTGTAAGTAAATGGGAATAAGCATCACATATGTCCGCAATGGCCAATGGTGCTGAGGAACCCATATATATTAGCTTCAGTAAGTACTGCTGCCTATATATCACCGAAAGAAGAAGATTATGAATGGTCGGCAAAAATACGAGAAAAATCAATATATGATGCATTTGACAAATACCAAACATTTGCCCATTATTAAATCTCTCTTCAGACTGCTACGATTGGAGAACATATTAAAAACAGCTAGATATTTTTTTCTTCAGATTTATACACCCCAAGGAAAAAAAAACAACCCGAAGGAACATATATAGGGTTTAGTTTTCTACGAAATGCATCAACCGGACATTCTTTTTGTTACTGAGTAAGCAAGTTATTAATAAGGCAGCTCCACCAGAACTATAATAAGCAAGTGGCCATATATCTTATATATGCACCACGCAAGGGGCATGAAACAACAACTTACACACCAAGTATGTACTTACCTTCAGGTTCTACTTTTGCAAAGGTGGAATTGTATGGCTGTAGCCCCAAAAAATGGGATGTGGCCGTGTAGATCTATCATGCACATTATGTATATATAGAGAGAGATTGAGAGAGACACACAGAGAGGGAGAGAGTTAGGACCATTGGGGAGAATCTTAGGACCTCTCTTTCATTTAATGGTTCGAATGTCCCGCTAGTAGTGTTGTACTGCATATAATTTCCTTGTTCAGTCATTTGGAGAATAGCCTTACAGTCAATGTGTACAGCAGCTTATCTCTTAGCTTAGTAGAGAAAATGATTTTTTATTGAACGAGCCCCACATGTCAGCATCTTTTTAATCCCCTGCCCACGCTGAGCTTTGTCTCCCGCGAATCAGAGAGGGTCGTGTGGTTCTGTAGAAGATTGGAGAACGGGACGAGACCGTCGATGGGTCTATCGACCATTTGAGTCTCTCTCCTATTTTCTCTCTCCGCCATGCAGGAGAATACTGATGTGGCTTGGCTATTAGACAAACTTAGGTGCCTTAGGGGAAGTACATTAGTGTAGTCTAATAGGCGGTCTCATGCATTACCATGTCATCCTGAGACGACATAACAGGTAACTCATACAATAGGTTGTCTTATATGTTGTCTCGTAATAAATACATACTCCTTAATTTATGGATAGAAAAATAAAACTGTAGTGAGTTGCATGGCAACAACAACTCGTGCAATGATAAGGAAGTTGTCTCATAGTCCTAAATTTTAGCCTATGAGGTGGTTGCCTTGCCAAACAACCACCTGATTCTCTCTCCTCCCCTCTCTCTGACACCTCATCAAAAATCCTACGTAGACTTGCATGAGACGTCCTATGAGACCGCTGTCGTGTAGCAATCTACTTAGCCTTATTGTACATGGTCTCACTACTAGAGAGCTGACTATTTGTCACCTATTAATACTGATTGGTGTTAACAAATAATACAGGTGTGTCCGAATAATTATTCTTCCTCCCCAAGTGCGAGCCATGAGTAGAGGAGCTCCCTGTCTTCATGGTGACGCAGCCACGCACGCCTAGGGGAGGTGCTGCACATTTGGTTTCATAATTTTAAGGAGATTTCACTCATCCAAGTATTATAAAGGCTAGCAAGTTCATCCTCTCATCTTTTATGGTCAGGATAGATGGTGCGTTTCTTTCTTTAGATATATAGAAATTTGTGTCTTATTTGTAGAATAATGGATGATAGTTTGTGATTAATTTGAGTTCACTCCATTTGGCTCTATTGTTTTTTCTAGTTTGCATATATAGAGTTTATAGTTGAAAAAGTTGGTCAAAATGGGGATTAAGAAACAAATAGATTTTTGAAATTAGGATTTTGTGTTTCTTGCTTGTCTAGAGATACACATTTTTTGGTTTTTGAATAGAGAGGATGGATGAACTGTCAATGGACTACAACGTGGACCGCGGTCCAAGGAGTTCATTAACGGCATACATTATTTTCAATATGTTTGCCAATGTCAACAATCTAGAGAAGGGATTGACAGCAACTATGATACTACTGATTCTACAAGGGCCACATGCATGCCGCTCGGAGCTAGGGGTATTCTCCGTGTTCCTGAAAATATTTAATTTGTTAAAAAGATAAGTATATATAAGGTATATACATATGTACAATTTATTTAGGGGTAAATTTTATTGTTTATAGGTCTTTTAGCATACTATCTTCTCTAAATTAGTAAGATGTCTATAATGTAAAATTTTTATACTAAAATTTACATTGTTTTACACATTTCGAGTGTACAACTTTTATGTTGGGAATACCCAACCTCAAAGTCAAGGCTCTACCACTGATGTGGCTACAAGTACTTATAAATTAAATACTTTGTGCCAGATATTAGGTATCGCGAATCGGTACTAAAAGAGATCCATGTCAGAATTGGAACTAATACCATGTTTCCAGAGTGCTTCTAGGAGTAACTGGCTATGGACGACTTGCCCTACAAGTCGTTGCATGTCGCCCACTCGCCTCCAACAAATGCATTATTATTATTATTGTGTCTTCGTTATGTTTCCCACGTGGTTCGATTGTCCCTTTTAATGCCATCTCTATCCGCTCTAGTTGGGTGCCATGTTTAGTTACAAAAGTATATGAATATGCATCCCAAAATATTTCTTTATAATTCGTTTTAACTTTCCTATTCATCCCTGTCAAATAACACACTTTTCAAAAAAGTTCTTTTTCTCCCCTCCCAACTAAACACCACCGGTCACAAGTACTATTCACCGGACATGTTGGGCTGCACTTGTCTGTTCTTTTTTTTTTTTGCAAGTTGCACATGTTGGCTTCAGCTCCTTGGTGCTGCACACTGCCGTAGTCAGAGCCTCTCCAACAATGTCTAAAAAATAGTCTCAAAATATTGATTTTACAAACTTGCTAAAAATTATTGAGAAAAAGTCTTATTCTCCAACAGTCTCTAATAGTTAGTTTTATGGTTGTAAGCACATGTTAGAGATGAAAAAATAGCTCCACAACCTATTTAGGCCAATGTCGGAGATACTGTCGGTTACGAAGCCAATCGAGGTCTCGAGAAGTTGTTCGCAGGCCACCGTCCGACAACAGTCTTCTTCTCTGACGTGGTTCGAATATCCCATGAAACGGTTGGACGCTCAGTGTCAGAGGAGGATGTCCAGCCAACACCTAGTGGCTTCCCGTCCTTTTTCCAGCTGCAAACGTCAAACTGTCGGTGCTAATCTTGTTATTGGCGCGTGACTAATAACAGCTGGAACAATGTAGTATTATTGGCGCGTGACTAATAAAGATGGTTAGATGTGTAACCGGCAGACGGCACGTAAACCTGCCTCGACACGTCCATTATGAGGTTGCAATGAGTAAACTGAATCACTGAAATGAGTCAGCAAGTACTTGTACGTACGATACAACGTCCTCTCTCTATTTCAAAATGTAGGTCGTTTGACTTTTTCAGCTCTAATTTTGACTGCTCGTCTTATCAAAAAAATTTATGAAATATCATATTTTTTTGTTATGGCTAGATTTAGTAATAAATAAATTTCAAATATGACCTAAATTTTACTATATTTGCACAAATTTTTTTAATAAGACGACCGGTCAAACTTAAGGCTGAAAAAGTCAAACAACCTATAGTTTGGAACGGAGAGAGTAGTCCTTTGTTGTAAAAAAATGTAGTCCTTGTTTGAGAGGAAAATTTCCATTAAATAAAGGGCCAAATGCGACGAGATATAAATAGAGATGCAGATTTTCCCGGGTTGACCCAAAATCCAAAATAAAAATTTTAGTGGAAATACCCATTGGGCTAACCCATAAAACTATGGTGCCAAATAGTGAAAAACACTCTGGGTCACCGGGTAACCCAAATCCCGGACTTGATGCTGCCTCAGCACGGCGGCGACCGTCCCCGACCTGGTGCCGCTCGTCCACACCTACCTACCCAGCGGCACTAGTCCCAAATTCCCAATGGATCCACCCTGCTGGCACCATCGTATGCTCGCCATCGAGCATGGCTCCTCCCCTCCCCTAGGCACGCTGCTATCTCGATTCAGCAAATGTTATGCATCCGCTCGAGGTTAAGCGGTGGAGGCCAAAAATACCGGGAGACAAGCAGCACTACTACAACATCTACCTAATCAAACGCCACTTTTACCGCCGGTTATAAAAGAACCGGCTGTAATAGAGCATTACAACCAGTTTTAACATAAATAGCTCATATAGTCATCGAAACCAGCTGTAATACTCCACATCACAGCCGGTTTCTAATCCCACCCAGTTGTGATGATTGGCGCGAGAATCTCAGCCGGTTTCAAAATTCACCCGGCTGCCATACCACCGTCGGACCCGAAAAATTCATTTCAGGGCCGGGATGTTTAGATTGGGAAAAATTCCCCGAAAAAACACTGTAGACCCAAAAAAAATATTATAGATGAATAGTATTATGAGAGTGGGAGAGATGTAATAAATAGGGAAAAGTTAGATAAATAGTATTTTTTTTTGGGAGAAATTTTGTGAATTTGACCACACCCTCAATCCAGTTAAGTCTCTCACTCCTTTCGTCAAAGGCTCAGCTCGTCCAGTCTTCTCTTTGTTAGACTTAATCTTGATGCTTTGTTTTCTTTTATCATGTAACCAGAGTCCAGGGATCGGAGTGTTATGTGTACAGGCTAGTTTTCGTGTGCATGAACAAGTGGGCTCTGCGTGAACGTTTGGCCGAGTAGACCGGCCAGAACGTTGGAGTCAGTCATGTACACGTACATGTACTACATGGATATAGATGTTGTGGTGGCAGCAGGCATGCAGGGATAGAGGAGGTGATTCTTCATGCAACCGTGTCGAGCAGCTCGTCGTCAACACCTCCACGCAAAGTACCAAGTACGAGCAGCCCGCCACTTTGACGGGCGCTCCAACGACGTCGGCCACCGCCGATTTGGTGGCTCCCTCCAAGGAGGCGACGTCAGGGCCCCATGGCCACCGCGTCTATCATCAAGTCCGGGTGGTTTGCATTTGGGGTGGTTTATACTGCCCCATCTCCGCCTCCGGTCACAGGTGTGAAATTCCATCAGTACTCCACTTTCCCTCATTCAATTGATGCTAAGCACTGTGACCTGAGCAATTATACTCAAATCCCACCTACCCTCCCTCCTTTAGACTTTTCTCAGTTTAGGGCCTACCCGGAGGATGTGCTCGGTGTAATCCTTGTCAAATTTTTCTAGCTTCACATGTTCTTCGTCTTCCCTGCTGCTCCAGCTAGCTTGTCAGCCATCACCGCGTCTCCACCGACAACTACCTCATGCTCGGAATCAGTGATCACCGGCCATGGCCTGGGTCGTCGTCCTCTTTTACTCAGCGTTCTCCATCTCCAAGTCCATATCCGTTGTGGCCATATGTGATCTATCTCGAATATCGGTGGATGATTCTTCAACTCCTCCGGCTGGTCTTATGCTCGGGAGGCGGCTACAGGGAGAGGGGTCTCCCGATAACCCACCGTAGAGAGCCCCCGTCCTCATCGTGGGGCCCACCTTATCTTTTCCCGTTCCTCTTCTTCCTCGTGATTTTCTTCCAGAAACGCCGCCGCCACCGATGATGGAGTGAGCGCCCCCGCTGGCCGCCTCCACCTAGCTCCGGCGAGGCTCCGCGGCGCCGTGGCTCACTTGTGAGCCCGCTCCTCCCCTTCCTCTTCCCCCTCACATCTCGTCGCCTTCTTCTTCCTTCCTTCGCCTCCCTCCCCGCCACCGCCGCCTGCGGCCGGCGGCGACCTCGCCGTCGGCCGTCCGCCCACCTCCCGCCGCGACCCCCTTCCCCGCCCTTCCTAACCACTCCTTCCTTGCCCCCGCCGCTGACCCCGCCCGCCGGGGGTCTCCCGCCGCCCGGCTGCAGCGGCCCAGGGCGCCGCCTCCGCTCCCACCGTCGTCTCGTCCACCACCACCGCCGAGTCGACCGCCGCCGCCGGCGATCCCTCTAAGCCCGGAGGCCATAGAGCCCTCCCCCACAACCCCAATCCCCCAAACCCCGAAAGCCTAACCTCCGCCGACCTCCACCACCACCCGCGCCCGGCTGCGACCTCGCCGCCAGCTGCCCCGCCCACAATCCGCTGGAGTTGGAGAAGAAGCAAAAAGTTACCTCCTCTTGTTCTTTGTATGTGTTGAAAAAAAAAGTAACCTAGGAGGCCTCTCCATTTAAGCCTAAATGGAGAGGCCTCTCTATTTAGATTTCCTGCTTATGCTCGACATGGATATGTATATATATTTGTATGCCCATCTGTCTGTCTGGAGTCTGGACTAGTCTTTGCCAGCTGGAATTTCAGCCATCCATCCAAAACCCGACCTCTGCGATCTACGATCCTCGACTCCCACGGAAGTACGCAGCCCGCTCTCTGATCGGAAAAACGTACGGCGCCACGGTGGAATTGATACAGAGATACAGCTCCCTCCGGGCACCCCCACCGGTTCCACTAACATATGGGCCCTTCTCGTCTCCTCTGCCATGCCTCGCTCCTCCTTCACGCTGCCCCGTTGGTTTTAGAGTTTGGGGGGTTTGGGGCTGCTTGGTTGCTCTTGTCGCCGACGGACCTAAAAAGGGCTCAGGGTCGCGCGGCTAGTTCGGTAGAGGAGGCGGTCAGGAGGCCGCTGGAGCGGGCGGCGAAGGACAGCCGATGGGCGGGATCGGAGGCAGGGCAAGGGTGGCTGGAGAGGTTAGCATATGTACGGGTGGTTGGTGGGTGCCGGCGGAGCCGCTGGGACGGCGCCAGAGCCCGGGGTGGCGGGCAGTTCGATTCCGTCTAGGCATCCAGACCCAATCACGACTGTCCAACGGTGGGGGAATTAGTAGAAAAAGGTTATCTTATACTAATCCTGGGTGTCTGACTTCTGAAAGGGGTTTTACTAGGAAAATCGTGTCTTTGGCAAACGTGTAACGATCAACGTGTTCACCTATTGTTTGCTTGTGCAAATTGTGCTCCTTTCTTTTCTAGTTGGGAATTTTGTCTGTATGTGAGGTTGCCTGATATGTTCAGCTTCCTGTAGAGATTTTTCTCGTTCATTTGTTCAAGTTAGCTAGGGTTTATACAATTGGACTGCAGTTTAACCACGCTGCATCAAGGAAATTTATCATGTCATATACTCGTATTTTTGTCTGCAGTTATGGATCACGTGGACGAGCATACGTGACAGTGATGATATGCAAGCAGAAGCAGGGTTAGCTTCTGATGGTGCATCTAGATTCAGAAATAAGAAATATGTGGCATGAGAATATGTAAGATTCAATTTGTAAACGGAGTGATTTGGAGACCGTCATCGATCAGAGGTATGGAAGGATTTTATACCATTATATACGCTGATAGGAGAAGGAAAACCATAGCTGCTGAAGGATTTTCGGGTGATACTGGTTTTTTAAACATGTAAACATATACGGCTGGCTTTTCATTAGGCCTGCTCCAACAAGAGGAGACGTCGCTATCTAGAAGATTATTTTAATCTATAAATAGTGCAAAAACCATCTCGCTAATGGTGAGATAGTCGTCTATCTCGCATGGACAAATACCCTTCTATCTCACATGCACGGCTCCCGAAACGGCGACTGCTCTGCCGGTCCTTCTCTCTCCCACGTCTGCAGGTGACATCCCAGCTTGTTTGAGGCGGCCTAAGGTATCTCCACCAGTCCTAACCGGTTACTAGATAGGAAGAATCCACGTCATCTCGTGGACCCATGCGTAAGGTTTTTTCTATTCTGAAATATTCTCTCTCCTTATGGAGCCTGTAAATTTACTCTTCATCCACCTTTCCAAAACTATCTAGCAAAGTTTTACATGTATTGTCCTCGGTTTATGAGCTCCTAGCTAGCGACGAAAGAAGGAAGAGCTGGTGAGCTGATTTTTTACGCCTCTCTCATCCACGTCAGGAACCAAGCCTTGTCAGCGATCAAATGGCTAGATCAAATTACCTTGTTGGCCATGCTCTTATATTAGTAGAATAGAAAGCAATGCAAACACAGAGAAGGCCTTGTAGATATGTTGAACCCTACGTTGCTTCCAAATATTCCAGGCTGTATAGTAGATGCAGATCTGAGATGTTGAGCCGTCGTTGTAGTCCCGGCTGCCACGAGAAGGCCCCACCAATGGTACAATTGATGGACGTTTGTAAGTACTGGCAGTGTCCACTGCTTGTGCCTCCAAACATCCTTGGCATAGGCGCATAGCTGCATTTGGTCTCCCCGTTTGATGCTCGGTCCTGTCAGAGCTGCAACATTAACCCAGATCGATGAGAAATTTGCATTTGTTTTCTAGTTTGGCTTCCAGAGCTGCTCCCCGTTGAGATCAGGATCACTTCCTGCGAACTATTGCATGTCATATGTGGCGGAGCCAAGATTTAAAAGCTGGGTATTCCCATTTCTTAACATCATCTTTTCATTCAATGAGGAGTTTTAATAAGCTTTGGAAGGTACCCGATGGTACCACACGGTACTATTTTAGCTGACTAATGATAGTCGTCGAAAGTATTTTATAGTGTAATTGTCCTTACCTTGCAAGAAAAAATCACTCTCAATGAATATAATTAAGATTAATTGGCTCACGTGGTCTACGAAACTAGCGTGTGTCCCATCATAGTTAATTCCCATGAAGATTTCAAAATCAATTACTTCTGTAATAATTGGAGCCAAAGTGAACGGACATACCATCAGATTGTAAGGACACAGAATTTTTGCTGTGAAAGAACAAGATTTTATGCCTTGATTGACTGAGCAATGTTGAATGAAACAGACGCTAGACCAAAATTAACATGATTTAAATCTTTGTTAGTGTGCTGGACACACTAAACAAATGAGAGCAAGCTACTAAATTCAAGTTTGAGTAAACATAGCTTATACAGTTATACCTAGCTGATATTTGGGTAGAATTCTTGGGTATTCCTAGGAATACCTAGGAATTACAGTAGATCCGAGATGCCGAAACTCACTATATATATAAATATATATATAAAGAAAAACAGACCTTTCGTCGTCGCTGCTGTGTATGTCCCTCCCAATCGCTGTCGTTGGCATGCCGCCACTGCCACACGCGAGAGGCAGAGAGGTGAAGGGGAGGGAAGTGAAATTCAGTGAGAATGTGAGATACTAAGATGGGATGATAATTTTTTTTCGAACCATAATGGGATCATAACTGAGTACAAAAGATACTCATATCCATAATTGTTTCTCTATAATACTCTTATACTACCTATGATGTCCATTCTATTGCCTTGCGTTTGCCATGAGCTTTCTCCTTAGCTCTCGGCAAACAGCCTTTCAAGGCAGCTCCTGCGCTGCTCCGCCAGGTGGACCCCACGGTAACCTTTGCCGAGACCTGGGATCTATGCTCTCGGCAAAGAGCCTGGACGGTGAGCCGTCGTGGTCCGCCATTGCTGGCCGTTCCGTTATGCTTGCCGAGAGCATAACGTCGGAGCTCTCGGCAAAATGAACGTGCGGGCCCCACTCGGACGGGCCACGCCGTCACCCTGCCGTCGTCGTCAATTTTTTTTTTGCCGAAGGCTAGTATGGCTCTCGGTAAAGGGTTTGCCGAGAGCTCGTAATGAGGCTTTCGGCAAAGGGTCCGTCCTTTGCCGATAGGATTATTGCCAAGAGCTAGCTCACGGCAAACGGTTTGCCGTGAGGTTTTGTGCCTTTGCCGGGAGCACTAGGGCTCACAACAAACGAACTGAATCCGGTAGTGTGTAGAATTAATATCAGCGATCATAAGTAGTCCTTTTTCGATCAACGATATAACCTAGTATAGTGCACCGCCGTAAGAGACTGAGATATTGGTCTGAAGCTTTTATTTTCAGCTTGACATCTGTTGGGAGGCATTAGAAGTAATGAGGGAATTTCAAAGCTGAAGGGTTTCTTAAGAAAGAAGCTACCTTAATTACGTTTTGGAAAACAATAAGTTGCAAACAAATATCAAACACAACAGGGATCTAAGGAATGTATTCAGCAGTGTTGCACGAAAGTTTTCACAACAAACACTTTGTACAAGGGCAAGCATATATAACGATTATATTCCCGGTGGTCATGTGATCCAACTCGAATGACCAAGACCTTATTTGAAGCTATATAATAAGTACCGTACCATGAACGAACGACGTGTGTTTTGGTTTGGCCCATGAATGATCGACGAGTCGAAGTACAGACAACAGGACTCACGCACTCTACACCGTGTTCAATTCCATACTTGAGACGAGAATACCATCGCTGTCGGCATAGAGCCAATCGCCGTCGCAGACTCTGGTTCCAGCAATAGTCACGGGGATGTGCTTCTCACCATTGCCCTTCTTGCTTGGCTTTACAGGGTACGAGTTGAGAGCTCGGACGCCAATGTCGCAGAGGTTGATATCGTCGACGTCCCTGATGCATCCATAGACCACAATGCCGACCCACCCATTGTTCTGTGCCCTCTTCGCCAGGTTGCCACCGATAATGGCGCTCCGCATGCTCCCGCAGCCATCAACCACGAGGACCCTGCCATGGCCTTCCTGTGCGAGGAATTCGCGGACCAGGACATTGTCCTCAAAGCACTTTACTGTCACAACATGGCCAGAAAAAACCCTGCTCCTTCCGTAGATCTGGAAGATAGGTGGGAGGGGACGAAGCTCGCCATTTGTAAGTAAATGGGAATAAGCATCACATATGTCCGCAATGGCCAATGGTGCTGAGGAACCCATATATATTAGCTTCAGTAAGTACTGCTGCCTATATATCACCGAAAGAAGAAGATTATGAATGGTCGGCAAAAATACGAGAAAAATCAATATATGATGCATTTGACAAATACCAAACATTTGCCCATTATTAAATCTCTCTTCAGACTGCTACGATTGGAGAACATATTAAAAACAGCTAGATATTTTTTTCTTCAGATTTATACACCCCAAGGAAAAAAAAACAACCCGAAGGAACATATATAGGGTTTAGTTTTCTACGAAATGCATCAACCGGACATTCTTTTTGTTACTGAGTAAGCAAGTTATTAATAAGGCAGCTCCACCAGAACTATAATAAGCAAGTGGCCATATATCTTATATATGCACCACGCAAGGGGCATGAAACAACAACTTACACACCAAGTATGTACTTACCTTCAGGTTCTACTTTTGCAAAGGTGGAATTGTATGGCTGTAGCCCCAAAAAATGGGATGTGGCCGTGTAGATCTATCATGCACATTATGTATATATAGAGAGAGATTGAGAGAGACACACAGAGAGGGAGAGAGTTAGGACCATTGGGGAGAATCTTAGGACCTCTCTTTCATTTAATGGTTCGAATGTCCCGCTAGTAGTGTTGTACTGCATATAATTTCCTTGTTCAGTCATTTGGAGAATAGCCTTACAGTCAATGTGTACAGCAGCTTATCTCTTAGCTTAGTAGAGAAAATGATTTTTTATTGAACGAGCCCCACATGTCAGCATCTTTTTAATCCCCTGCCCACGCTGAGCTTTGTCTCCCGCGAATCAGAGAGGGTCGTGTGGTTCTGTAGAAGATTGGAGAACGGGACGAGACCGTCGATGGGTCTATCGACCATTTGAGTCTCTCTCCTATTTTCTCTCTCCGCCATGCAGGAGAATACTGATGTGGCTTGGCTATTAGACAAACTTAGGTGCCCTAGGGGAAGTACATTAGTGTAGTCTAATAGGCGGTCTCATGCATTACCATGTCATCCTGAGACGACATAACAGGTAACTCATACAATAGGTTGTCTTATATGTTGTCTCGTAATAAATACATACTCCTTAATTTATGGATAGAAAAATAAAACTGTAGTGAGTTGCATGGCAACAACAACTCGTGCAATGATAAGGAAGTTGTCTCATAGTCCTAAATTTTAGCCTATGAGGTGGTTGCCTTGCCAAACAACCACCTGATTCTCTCTCCTCCCCTCTCTCTGACACCTCCTACGTAGACTTGCATGAGACGTCCTATGAGACCGCTGTCGTGTAGCAATCTACTTAGCCTTATTGTACATGGTCTCACTACTAGAGAGCTGACTATTTGTCACCTATTAATACTGATTGGTGTTAACAAATAATACAGGTGTGTCCGAATAATTATTCTTCCTCCCCAAGTGCGAGCCATGAGTAGAGGAGCTCCCTGTCTTCATGGTGACGCAGCCACGCACGCCTAGGGGAGGTGCTGCACATTTGGTTTCATAATTTTAAGGAGATTTCACTCATCCAAGTATTATAAAGGCTAGCAAGTTCATCCTCTCATCTTTTATGGTCAGGATAGATGGTGCGTTTCTTTCTTTAGATATATAGAAATTTGTGTCTTATTTGTAGAATAATGGATGATAGTTTGTGATTAATTTGAGTTCACTCCATTTGGCTCTATTGTTTTTTCTAGTTTGCATATATAGAGTTTATAGTTGAAAAAGTTGGTCAAAATGGGGATTAAGAAACAAATAGATTTTTGAAATTAGGATTTTGTGTTTCTTGCTTGTCTAGAGATACACATTTTTTGGTTTTTGAATAGAGAGGATGGATGAACTGTCAATGGACTACAACGTGGACCGCGGTCCAAGGAGTTCATTAACGGCATACATTATTTTCAATATGTTTGCCAATGTCAACAATCTAGAGAAGGGATTGACAGCAACTATGATACTACTGATTCTACAAGGGCCACATGCATGCCGCTCGGAGCTAGGGGTATTCTCCGTGTTCCTGAAAATATTTAATTTGTTAAAAAGATAAGTATATATAAGGTATATACATATGTACAATTTATTTAGGGGTAAATTTTATTGTTTATAGGTCTTTTAGCATACTATCTTCTCTAAATTAGTAAGATGTCTATAATGTAAAATTTTTATACTAAAATTTACATTGTTTTACACATTTCGAGTGTACAACTTTTATGTTGGGAATACCCAACCTCAAAGTCAAGGCTCTACCACTGATGTGGCTACAAGTACTTATAAATTAAATACTTTGTGCCAGATATTAGGTATCGCGAATCGGTACTAAAAGAGATCCATGTCAGAATTGGAACTAATACCATGTTTCCAGAGTGCTTCTAGGAGTAACTGGCTATGGACGACTTGCCCTACAAGTCGTTGCATGTCGCCCACTCGCCTCCAACAAATGCATTATTATTATTATTGTGTCTTCGTTATGTTTCCCACGTGGTTCGATTGTCCCTTTTAATGCCATCTCTATCCGCTCTAGTTGGGTGCCATGTTTAGTTACAAAAGTATATGAATATGCATCCCAAAATATTTCTTTATAATTCGTTTTAACTTTCCTATTCATCCCTGTCAAATAACACACTTTTCAAAAAAGTTCTTTTTCTCCCCTCCCAACTAAACACCACCGGTCACAAGTACTATTCACCGGACATGTTGGGCTGCACTTGTCTGTTCTTTTTTTTTTTTTTTGCAAGTTGCACATGTTGGCTTCAGCTCCTTGGTGCTGCACACTGCCGTAGTCAGAGCCTCTCCAACAATGTCTAAAAAATAGTCTCAAAATATTGATTTTACAAACTTGCTAAAAATTATTGAGAAAAAGTCTTATTCTCCAACAGTCTCTAATAGTTAGTTTTATGGTTGTAAGCACATGTTAGAGATGAAAAAATAGCTCCACAACCTATTTAGGCCAATGTCGGAGATACTGTCGGTTACGAAGCCAATCGAGGTCTCGAGAAGTTGTTCGCAGGCCACCGTCCGACAACAGTCTTCTTCTCTGACGTGGTTCGAATATCCCATGAAACGGTTGGACGCTCAGTGTCAGAGGAGGATGTCCAGCCAACACCTAGTGGCTTCCCGTCCTTTTTCCAGCTGCAAACGTCAAACTGTCGGTGCTAATCTTGTTATTGGCGCGTGACTAATAACAGCTGGAACAATGTAGTATTATTGGCGCGTGACTAATAAAGACGGTTAGATGTGTAACCGGCAGACGGCACGTAAACCTGCCTCGACACGTCCATTATGAGGTTGCAATGAGTAAACTGAATCACTGAAATGAGTCAGCAAGTACTTGTACGTACGATACAACGTCCTCTCTCTATTTCAAAATGTAGGTCGTTTGACTTTTTCAGCTCTAATTTTGACTGCTCGTCTTATCAAAAAAATTTATGAAATATCATATTTTTTTTGTTATGGCTAGATTTAGTAATAAATAAATTTCAAATATGACCTAAATTTTACTATATTTGCACAAATTTTTTTAATAAGACGACCGGTCAAACTTAAGGCTGAAAAAGTCAAACAACCTATAGTTTGGAACGGAGAGAGTAGTCCTTTGTTGTAAAAAAATGTAGTCCTTGTTTGAGAGGAAAATTTCCATTAAATAAAGGGCCAAATGCGACGAGATATAAATAGAGATGCAGATTTTCCCGGGTTGACCCAAAATCCAAAATAAAAATTTTAGTGGAAATACCCATTGGGCTAACCCATAAAACTATGGTGCCAAATAGTGAAAAACACTCTGGGTCACCGGGTAACCCAAATCCCGGACTTGATGCTGCCTCAGCACGGCGGCGACCGTCCCCGACCTGGTGCCGCTCGTCCACACCTACCTACCCAGCGGCACTAGTCCCAAATTCCCAATGGATCCACCCTGCTGGCACCATCGTATGCTCGCCATCGAGCATGGCTCCTCCCCTCCCCTAGGCGCGCTGCTATCTCGATTCAGCAAATGTTATGCATCCGCTCGAGGTTAAGCGGTGGAGGCCAAAAATACCGGGAGACAAGCAGCACTACTACAACATCTACCTAATCAAACGCCACTTTTACCGCCGGTTATAAAAGAACCGGCTGTAATAGAGCATTACAACCAGTTTTAACATAAATAGCTCATATAGTCATCGAAACCAGCTGTAATACTCCACATCACAGCCGGTTTCTAATCCCACCCAGTTGTGATGATTGGCGCGAGAATCTCAGCCGGTTTCAAAATTCACCCGGCTGCCATACCACCGTCGGACCCGAAAAATTCATTTCAGTGCCGGGATGTTTAGATTGGGAAAAATTCCCCGAAAAAACACTGTAGACCCAAAAAAAATATTATAGATGAATAGTATTATGAGAGTGGGAGAGATGTAATAAATAGGGAAAAGTTAGATAAATAGTATTTTTTTTTGGGAGAAATTTTGTGAATTTGACCACACCCTCAATCCAGTTAAGTCTCTCACTCCTTTCGTCAAAGGCTCAGCTCGTCCAGTCTTCTCTTTGTTAGACTTAATCTTGATGCTTTGTTTTCTTTTATCATGTAACCAGAGTCCAGGGATCGGAGTGTTATGTGTACAGGCTAGTTTTCGTGTGCATGAACAAGTGGGCTCTGCGTGAACGTTTGGCCGAGTAGACCGGCCAGAACGTTGGAGTCAGTCATGTACACGTACATGTACTACATGGATATAGATGTTGTGGTGGCAGCAGGCATGCAGGGATAGAGGAGGTGATTCTTCATGCACGCTAGTTAGTGGAGTCAGTTGCGCGAGTGATTTTTTGTCGGGTCGTGTGGCAAGACGTTGCAGCTCAAAGTGTGTGTGTGCAGGTGGTGTTGGCCGAGTCATGCACAAGTTGTGGAGACGTGTGAGAAGTGGCCAGCGTGTGCCTGAGCCTGTGCGTGTGAGTGTTATTTAATCTATGTAATCATCTGTGTTTAGTGGTGTGTGAAGTGAAGAAAGTGCAAGTGTGCAGTGCCGTGAAAAATCCTCTCCATTGTGTATGTGTGTTCATCTTATAGCTTGCATCTTTCATCCACCGAGAGAGACCTGCGAGAAGCTAGCAAATAGTGCTAGTGTTAAGAGAGTTCGTGAGCTACGAGAGTGCGTGAGGCAGGGACTGATCGTGTGGATCAGTTCCAACAAGTGGTATTCAGAGCCTCATTCGAGAGATGGGGAAGGTAGTCTACGACGGCAAGTCTCCTGCCGGTGGTGGCGACGATGACGATAGCAAGTTGGTGGTGCGGCACGTGAAGGAGATGGGGGTGACACTATGTTACCTCATGCTTTCGGAGAACAACTACGGAGTGTGGGCTGTGAAGATGAAGATCTTCATGCGTGCCCAAGGCGTGTGGGCTGCCGTGGTGAACAAGAAAGGCGTTGATGAGAAGATGGACCAAATGGATGTCGCTGCCATTGTCCAAGCTGTGCCAGAGGGCGTGGTGATGGCCATCTCTGAGAAGGAGACGGCCAAAAGGCGTGGGATGCTCTGGAGGAGATGAACATCGGTGAAGAGCGCATGAAGAAGGCCCGAGTACAAACCTCAAGAGGGAGCTTGATGGTATATACATGGGTGATTCTGAGAAAATTAATGATTTTGCTTTGAAGGTTACCACAATCGTGAACGAGATTCGCTCTCTCGGCACGAAATTGGAGGAGATAGTCGTCGTGGAGAAGCTCTTGCATTTGGTCCCCGACAAGTTCTGGCCCCTCATCAACACCATCGAGCAATGGGGATGTGTAAGAGATGACAGTGACGGAGACAATGAGGGCGTTCGAGGAGTCTTCAAAAGGGCAGCGTCGTGACAGGGATGGTGAGCCGCAGCTTCTGTTTGCGTACTGTAAGGAAAATGGCCCTAGGCCATAGTTTGTGATTTTGGCGATTGATTGACAACATAATTATTGGGACTAACAATTTGTCGAGATGATATTTGTAGATATTTCTAGGTCCCAAGGATAGTTTGGAAGCCATCCAAATACCTATATAACCAATATCCAAATGATGGTTATCCAAATTGAAGCCATCCAATTCACGTAGAAAAGTGTCCTTAGTCATATTCAAGGACATCCAAAAGATGGCAGTGAAGATAGAAGAAAAGACCCGCGAAGAAGCAATGAAGAATTGCAAACGCAGAGGCGTCGACTAAATCGATGGTGGCCCGTCGAATTAGTCGATGGTCCATCAAATTAGTCGATGGTGACTGAAGACTGGTGTGTGTTCGTCTCTGGTGGGCACCGACTGAATCGATGGTGTGCCCGTCGAATTAGTCGATGGTCCATCGAATTAGTCGACGGTGACTGAAGACCGGCATGCGTTCGTCTCTGGTGGGCGACGACTATTTCGACGGGGTGCCCGTCGAATTAGTCGATGGTGCAAGTAGCCGTTGGAGTTCAAAGATTCAGAGAAAAAAGGGGGCGACGACTAAATCGATGGTCCTTCATCTGCACCCATCGAATTAGTCGACGGTACGCAGAAAACTGGCAACGGCTAGCAACGGCTAGTTTCTTTGGTTGGGGCTATAAATAAGAGGTAGCCCGGCCATTTGAAGGGTGCTTGAGCTGGGAGAAGCTATTGGCAAGTGTTCTACACATTCTTAAGTGCTCAATCCACCAAAGTGCTAAATAGAAGATCTAGGTGATTAGCAAAGTGCTTAGTGCTAGTGTAGACCCTTTAGCGCATCTCTTAGGTGTTTAGCCTAGAGTTTAGCTAGGTTTGCATACCTCTTTGATTACCGGTGCTTGCACGAACCAAGTGTTGTAATCCGGAGCTTGTAGTCTTGCGAGACCCTCCAACCGAGTTTGTGGAGAGGCCGCCGGTGCTTGTGCAAGGGAGGAGAGGCCCTTGGCGTTTGGCCGAAGCTCTACCAAGTGGAGGCGGCGAGGAGCATCCGGGGAGGGACGAGCGGAGACCCACTTGTGCGTGGGAACTCCCGTGGTCACCCACGGAGTTACTCGACCGGGGAGTTTATGCCCTTGCGCGGGCATTTCCTTTGAGAGGGGCTCCAACAACGAGGATTAGTGGAAAGCTCGTGAGCTTTCCGATACCTCGGTAAAAATCGCCGTGCCGGGAGTTTGCTCTTCTCTACCCTTTAGCTTCCGCATTTCATACTAGCACTACTTTCCGCATTTACCTTTCCTAGACTTGCCATGCTAGTATAGGATTGGGCGTAGGATGCAAAACTTTGTAGCGGTAGAGATAGCAACACATAGAGAAAACCTAGAGCGCATTTAGATAGAAATTGAAATAGGTTTTCGTATGTGCAATTGAAGACTTAGTTTTTAGAGACACCTAATTCACCCCCCTCTTAGGGTGTCACGGTCCCTTCACGTACAACGAGCCACGGCTCACACGCGCTGAGTGGGAGGCCAAAGTTGCTGAGGAGAAGAGGAGCATCCAGCAGCAGCAGCGTTGGAGAGAAGAAGTACCATGGCAATTTCGACAAGTCCAAGACTGACTGCCACAAAGTGTGGTGAGTTTGGACACTTTGCCGATGAGTGTCCTACTGTGAAGAGACTGGTGAAAGGCATGGCACAACTCACCATGGCCGTGGACGTCGATGACGAGCCCATGCTCCTTTGAAGTCCAACGAAGAGGAGCAAAATAAAGCCATCAAGGTTAGGGGGTGATTGTTAGACTTAATCTTGATGTTTTGTTTTCTTTTATCATGTAACCAGAGTCTAGGGAGTGTTCTGTGTCCAGGCTAGTTTTCGTGTGCATGAACAAGTGGGCTCTGCGTGAACGTTTGGCCGAGTAGACCAGCCAGAACGTTGGAGTCAGTCATGTACACGTACACGTACTACTTGGAGATATATGTTGTGGTGGTCAGCAGGCATGCACGGATAGAGGAGGTGATCCTGCATGCACGCTAGGTAGTGGAGTCAGTTGCGCGAGTGATTTGTTGTCGGGTCGTGCGGCAAGACATTGCAGCTCAACGTGTGTGTGCAGGTAGTGTTGGACACAAGTCATGCACAAGTTGTAGAGACGTGTGAGAAGTGGCCAGCGTGTGGCTGAGCCTGTGCGTGTGAGTGTTATTTAATCTGTGTAATCATCTGTGTTTAGTATTGTGTGAAGCGAAGAAAGTGCAAGTGTTGGTGCTGGTGTGCAGTGCCGTGAAAAATCCTCTCCATTGTGTTTGTGTGTTCATCTTCTAGCTTGCATCTTCCATCTGTAAACGTGGCTGATCACTTGTGTATAGCTTACGGATAGACTAGAGGTTAGTTAGAGTCTTGTTGGTGCCCGTTCTCCCAGCTGCTGGATCGGTCCACGATCCGATATTCCTGGAGTATGTTGTTGGCACACGACTGAGCTGCTCTGGCGTCTGTATATGTACATCAAATGTGATCAATACAATCTGCGTTGCATCTCATTCTCTCTCATGGTATCAGTCGCCTGACGATCCACCAACCTCCAAACCTTCCGTTGCCTCTCTTCCCCACCTCTGCCATGTCGACCATTTCCTCCGACGACACTAACCCCTTCGCCGCCGGCGCTGTCGCCATCTCTCCATGGCACAGCTCATCAACATCAAGTCGCATGTTCCCGTGCCACTTTATCTTGGTGATTCTAACTTCAGCACATGGCGCACCAGCTCAATGTCAAGAACGCATTTCTACACGATGATCTCAAGGAACAAGTCTATTGTCAACAACCAGCCGGTTTCGTCAACCCTGCTCGTCCTGATGACGTCTGCCTGCTTTGCAAGTCCCTATACGGTCTCAAACAGGAACCCTACAGTCCAGCGTTTTGCCACGCATCTTCACCAGCTTGGCTTTGCTCAGTCTCAGTCTGATAGCTCCCTGTTTGTCTTGCGGCGTGGCTCGGATGAAGCTCATCTACTCCTCTAAGTTGATGACATCGTGCTTGCGGCTTCCTCCACGACGCTTCTCCGACGCATCATCGACCAGCTTCGCGTCGAGTTTACGATCAAGGACCTTGGACCGGTGCATTTCTTCCTCGGCATTCAAGTCACGTGCACTGACGATGGCTTCTTCCTGGCGCAAGAGCAGTACGCCAACGATGTTCTTGATTGTGCGGGCATGACGGACTGCAAGCCGGCGTCGACACCAGTTGACACCAAATCCAAGCTTTCAAGCTCAACCGGCAACCTCTTCACCGACCCAACGTTCTACCGCAGCATCGTTGGCGCGCTACAGTACTTGGCGCTCACGCGTTCGGATCTTGCCTACGCCGTTCAACAGGCCTCATTTCATATGCATGAACCTCGTGATGCCTACTGGACGTTCGTCAAGCGTGTTCTTCGCTATGTCCGTGGCACGACACCACTTCATATGGATGCATGCCCCACTGGAGTTAAATATAAATTTGGGCCCCTAAATTTTACATCTGGGCTTGTAAAATAGGATTTGGAGTCCAAATTTGTATGCTCCACTAGAGATGCTCTAACCGAGGTGTACATGCAAATCGGTGCCACACTGCAGCACAATGAAAGGCAAGGGGTGGTTCGAGTTGTGGGTGAACGCCTCCGACGTGCTAGCCCATTACAAGAACCTAGCGTCCTGGTGTCGATCGAGACCCGCGTCCCCAACTCTGGCTCGGCAAGAGGATTCCACGATAAGAAGCCTTTTCGCCCGTAATAATAGTCCTGTTTAAAACACTCAAGATGCTGTGTAAAACGTGTTTCTATCGTGTCGTATAAAATGTTTAAACGATCAAACCATTTAAATAACCATTTATGGTCTAAACTACATAGTTGACTGCGGTGTAACGTTTATACGGTGAGTACACAGCCTATACGGCTGTTTTGGCGAACACTGATAATAATACATTAATAAACGGTACTATATTTTTGTTATGGTAGACAATGTATCTTTCGATAATGAGTGTATTTTGCGCGCTGATTCGTCTCTTGAAAGGATCGGGTCAATGTGCATGGGTTGATAAAGACAAGGTTCTTGAGTGGGAATTTTTTTAATAAGAAAATATCAAACGTAGTACCCTTCATCCCGAAGTGAAGGAAAAAGAAAAAAAAAATCCATGGCTGCTCCTCTGCGGCTGTTGGCCCTCACCTCTCGGTGCCAAAGGAAGCTGCTGGCAGTGAGGAATTCCACTCCATAGTTCTGGTACCTGGAGCCAGCTGCCCCAGCATAGAGGTGCGGCTAAGAGCATCTCCAGTGGGAGCTCCTAAATGGGTCCCTACTCTAAATTTTTAGCAGTCTAGAAAAAAATCTATCTCCGGTGGGGCTCCTAAACCCCCTCCTATTTTACATGCCCTCCCAAATTTCTCCTCCAAGCCCCTAGATTTGGGAGCCTCTCATCCCTCCCAAACCATGGATCCCACCATTTTTCATGCCCCACTTGTATATGGATGCATGCCCCACTGGAGTTAGATGTAAATTTGAGCCCCTAAATTTTACATCTGGGCTTGTAAAATAGGATTTGGGAGTCCAAATTTGCATGCTCCACTAGAGATGCTCTAACCGAGGTGTACATGCCATCGGTGCCACACTACGGCGCAATGAAAGGCAAGGGGTGGTTCGAGCTGTGGGTGAACACCTCCGACGTGCTGGCCCATTACAGGAACCTAGATTCCTGGTGTCGATCGAGACCCGCGTCTCCAACTTTGGCTCGGCAAGAGGATTCCACGATAAGAAGCCTTTTCGCCCGTAATAATAGTCATGTTTAAAACACTCAATACGCCGTGTAAAATGTGTTTCAATCGTGTCGTATAAAATGTTTAAACGGTCAAACCGTGTAAATAACCGTTTATGGTCTAAACTACACAGCTGACTGCGGTGTAACGTTTATACGCCTACATGACCGTTTAGGCGAACACTGATAATAATACATTAATAAACGGTACTCTATTTTTGTTACGGTAGACAACGTATCTTCCGATAACGAGTGTCTTTTGCGCGCTGATTCCTCTCTCGAAAGGATCGGAACATGTAGAAGTAGGGTCAATGTGCATGGGTTGATAAAGACAAGGTTCTTGAGTGGGTATCTTTCAATAAGAAAATAAGAAACGTAGTACCCTTCATCCCGAAGTGAAGGAAAAAGAAAAAAAATCCATGGCTACTCCTCTGCGGCTGTTGGCCCTCAGGAAGTACCTTTCGGTGCCAAAGGAAGCTGCTGGCAGTGAGGAATTCCACCCCATAGTTCTGGTACCTGGAGCCAGCTGCCCCAACATAGCGGTTCGGCTAACCGAGTTGTCGGCGCAATGAAAGGCAAGGGGTGGTTCGAGCTGTGGGTGAACGCCGCCGACGTGCTGCCCCACGGCTACGTTGAGTGCTTCAAGGAGCAAATGAGCCTCGTCTTCGACCCGGCCATCAACGATTACAGGAACCTAGCTTCCTGGTGTCGATCGAGACCCGCGCCCCCAACTTTGGCTCGGCAAGAGGATTCCATGATAAGAAGCCTATATATAAGCCCGGAGCTATGTTAGCGCCGACGGGTGACCGGATCTCGCTCCACTGTGTGCACGGCCCACGGTGCTCGTGGAATCACGGCGCGAGACGCCGTCGAGACGGGATAGCTTCATCCGCTCGATTTTGTGGGATGAAGCTGTCCCGAATATCATGTGAATATTCCTCTTCCTGGGATGGTTCTATCCCATACTCCTTAACCAAACAAGGGACGGAGCGGTTCCATCTCATGCCGCTCCTGAACTAAACACACCCTAAGCTGCTGGCCCCAAACAGAAAAAGTAAGTCTTGTTGCTGTTTCTTTCACTCTGAACCTCAATGCGTGAAAAAGGTAAAGGTTTGACGATCTGCTTCATCTATAACTAGTATTGGACATTCGATCAATTGAACTCAAGGGTGTGCAAACAATTGAGTACCTTCTTCCTTTTCCCTGCTTGGCTTTCCTGGACCTCCGATCACCGGTCCTCTCTACCCGATTGAGAGGAAAGCAAGATGTTAAAGAAGCTACTAGCAGGGAGGACTGCATCAGTTTGGGGGGAGAGAGAGAGACTGCTTCCTTTTTTTAGGAATAGAAGAGACTGCTGCTTCTTTGTTTTTAGACGAAAGAGAGACTGCTGCTGCCAGCACTGAGCGGACAACACCGATAGGCCCGTCACCAAGCCCAGCAGCGGGAAACGGGCCACACGCACAGAAAAAGCAAGGCCCACACCAGCAGAACCAAATCGAACAGTTGCTGCGATGGCAAATCTTAGCAAGTAACCTCTGTTGTTTTGTAGACGATAGCCTCTGCAATGTAATTTATAAAATTGCTTCAAAGGTTGTCGCAAATAGGCTTAAAGTTATCTTACCAGAAATTATATCTGAAGAGGGGATTGCTACGGTACTCCGAAATAATTGTGGACCGTCCATTTGAGTGATTAAAACCAAGTATTACCTCCTAAGAGGTAATAGATTAATTATAATCGTAATTAAGTAATTACTCAGCTACACACATACTTTATTATTAAATACAAGGCAGGTCAAACATGTATTTTTTTTGTGATGAAGGCCCACCTGTAAATGACTATAATTATTAAACACAAGTGCAAACAAATTTTTTTAGGGTTACAAATGCAAGCAAATGAGTCGTATCATGAGGGCTCAAATCGTGGCCCATTTGGAACACAGCTTCCATCGTCGCTGCCTGGACAGTTGCTGGATCTCCGTTCCGCTGGCCGTTCACCGCACTGCCGTCCTACACGTGGAAGACCAGGCTGTGGTGCCGGCTAGGGCACGCGATTGCCGAGGGAAGAGGGCGACGAACTGCTTGGGCTGGGGAAGAGATGGAAGAGCACCTGGCGGCGGCGGCGGGGAACAGATCAGCGAGCGAGAAGGAGACCGAGAAGTTCCGTTCCGAGAATATACGAGGCAGTTTCTCTCACTTAGATACGGAAAGGAAATACGAGACTTTTGTTTGAAATAAAAGGAGAATACATATACTTTTCTCTTTTATCTATTTCTTTTAATTATTAATTATACTAAAATCAACGGCTGTGATTTATTCAAAGTCTTACCTCCTAAGAGGTAAGATGGAGTACATTAAGTCAGCTTTTGTCCTAGAAAGACTTATTACAGACAACATTATTACGGCATATGAATGGCTGCATTTCATGAAGAAGAAGCGTGCAAAGGACTTACGGTGCTGTACCCTCAAGTTTCTATCATATCACGTCTAGGTTTTCATCAGCGATGGATTGATACGGTAATGAGGCTTGTTACATCGGTCTTATTTTTTGTGTTGTTGAATGGAGAATGTCTCGAGCAATTCATGCCTTCAAGGGTATCCGCCAAGGTGATCCCATCTCTCCTTATTTGTTTTCGTCAGCAGCAGAGGGCTTTTTGAGCATCTTGAAATCAAGAAACCAATCATTCGTTCTCAATGGCATCAAATTGGCTCCGTCGGTCCCGACGGTTAGCCATATATTCTTTGCAGATGATAGCCTGCTGTTTTTCAGACCAAAAAGGGAGAGCGCTCAGGAGGTTAACGAAGTGCTGAGGATGTATCGTATGGCGTCAAGGCAGCAAATAAATATGGACAAATTGTCTATCCATTTTGCTAAGGGATGCCGTCAAATCCTAAGAGAGGAAATAAAGGACATCCTGTAGGTACATAATGAATCTCTTAACAAGAAATACTTAGGGGATGCCTACGAATGTAAGAGTTGCTACTATTGGTGCCTTCAAATATTTAAAAGATAGTTTGGAACAAGGTCCAAGGATGGTTGGAATAATGTTTATCGGCTGGAGGAAAGGAGGTCCTTATTAAGTCAGTCGCGCAAACTATCCCGACGTTCTAGCTTGGGATGACATGGTTCAACCGAAATACATGGGCGGTCCGGGCTTCATGAGAATATCTACCAAAGTGCCATGTCAACACACTGCTTTGTATCAAAGTTTATTATGGAGCTACACGCGACCAAAGCAGCAAAGGTTGACAGAGTGGCTAGACATTGGATCCTACCTCGTTGGATACCTCCTACAATAGGCTTGGCAAAATTAAATGTTGACGTTGCGCTATCAAAGAATACTGGAGTAGCTTCAGCTTCTGCGGTAGCAAGAGACTCAACTAACAATTTTCTTGGCAAATCAGTTCTAGTTTTGGAGGGCATCACTGATCTTGAGACGATGGAGACGATTGCCTGTAAGGAAGGACTGTCACTTGCAAGTGATTTGGGCCTGGAGAAATTTAGATTAGCATATGATAATGCAAGCATGATTAAAAAAACTTGCAAGATTCAGGTATGGGCATCGACACGCCGCAGCCGAGAGCCACCGTCCACCCCGGAGGCTTTGCCATCTACGTGCGACAAGCCGGCGCTCCACCCGGCAGCCGAGAGCCGCCGTCCACGCCGGAGTCTGATCGAAGCCGGCGAGTTCGAGTGCAGCGAGGTGCCATGGCCCCTCTGTTCATCTTCGGCGGCGGTGTCGTAGGTTGATCTGCGTTTCGTCTTTCCCGTGTTTCTTTTACAGATGCATCTATACATGGCATATGCACGTTCCTCCGCACTGGCCGCCGTTCCAATCTACGGCGCCTGATTGTCGCTACAAGATCGCCGAGTCGCTGGAGATGGTCATGACCTGGCAGCGATGACCCAAGGCGATGACGAGACGAGACGACGCTATTTGGAGGCAGCCTCCTCCTGCTTTGCAGACGGCGCGAGAAGCCCGGGAGATGGCCACACACACATCAATTGACAAGCTGCATGCATGGCCCTCTACTATGTGCATGGTTGTACGTCCACGTGCACGTGCAGGTGCTATGGACGTAGCGAGATACAAGAGGCAGCATCCGTGTAGATGCACCGGAGATGTAGCGACTTCATCGACATTCAAGATTACTCCTACCTCGACTACACTGTTTGATCGACCACCTCGACGATCGACACCCCGACGTCCCTCCCGTGACATCTCTTCGGCTTCAGCGACACCAATCCATGCACCCCCAATCAACCTCTACTACAACTACAACGCGTCGTACGCTGCCGATGAGGACGGACGACGCGGGCAGGCACAGCTGACGATATCCCAGCTGCGCTACACCGGCTCATGGACCGACGAGGCCATAGATGACGCCGACGCCACATGTACACCAACACCACACATGCATGGAGAACGTGAAGTGAAGACGACCACGGCAGCGGAATCGGAGGTTATATGGCAAGCTAGACTTGCGGAGATAATTAACTAGGAGCCTTCCAAGGCCCTAGGAACCATGGAGACCACATCGCCCAAGACAAGATCGCCGTTAGCAGGCCATGGAGCGCACATATGTATACGAGAACATTGTATTTGTATTTTTATAATATGAATGAAGTGTGTTCCTGTCTCTCTTTTATGTACTTAGTACACTGGCACGCCCGCATCTTTGGCAGAAAACAGATTGAACCGCCAGATGGTGTATGTAACATGGATAATGCGAGGTGTTGATTCTTAAAAAAAAAAGCAAGTAACCTCTGTTCAAAAATCAATCTTTTCTTGGTAGAGTTTAAAATACAAAAAATCATATTCAGATCACATTTATAATTTGCAAACAGGCGAGCATTTTGAACAGTAGTATTCGTGTCAATCAAATACCGAATGTGCCATGCCTGAATTATTCAGCAGAAGACGAAATTTAATTAATGACTAACTCGGAATACATAGCTTATTTTGCTGAGTAAACCTATCATAAATCCTAGATGGACTAAAACATGGCGGTTTTATTGTGTCATCACTGAGGAAATGCAGCTAGGCAGGTATCCATCAACAAAGCAGAGCTCTCTATACGTGCGCCTGGCAACTAGCCGACGACGGGGACCTTGGCGACGAGGCCGGCGGAGTCGCGCGGGTTATAGAAGACACGTACGCGCTTGGGGTTGAACCCTTTGTCCACCTTGATGCCCAGTGGGAGCACCTCCACCACCAGCTCCGGCCGGTCGTGGTTGATCCTCATCACCGCCGGTGTCGCAGGGATGCCAACCAGCTCCGGCCACGACGTCCTCTTCGGATCGGCACCAGCCATTTTTTTTTCAAACAATTGATATATGTGTCGATAATATGTATACGTATCTGATTTCATGTGTACGGTACGGTATTTATAAGGTTATCAATGTTCAGAACAATGCACGCTTGTGTGTGCTGGCATCGGCCGGCATGCCACCCTTTGCCGGATTTCCTTGGTTGTGTCACCCCCTTGCCATGCCAGCTGCTGCGTCGTTGGGTTCATGCCTGCGGTTATGTAGTGTACATCCAACATCTGTAGTCTGCTAGTGTTCTCACAATCAACAAGTATGATCACAATGCAAGTAGAATATACCCAAAAAAAAATCAACGTTTATTGGATCAAAAAATTACCAAACAGTAGAATATATATTCCCCTCGTTTAGTTTCCTGCAGGCAGGACAAGAGGCAGAACCGTTCATATTGGCAATAACCTATTCAACATTTTTTTTAATAAAATGTAGCTAAGCCCTCCCTAAACTGTAGGTGATATTACAGGACCTGTTAGAGTTCGCAACGGAATCTGGCCCGACTCACTATACCCATAAGCCAGCGCCCTCACAAAACAAGGTCCATCGGAGCCTACAACAACGAAGGCCTCGGACCTAACTCAACCTAAAAGAATTAGGTGCCTCCACCTTATATGTTACGCTCTCTCCCAATCAATTATCAATGTGGGACCAAATCTAACACGATTGATTGTAACGTACCAATAATAAAAAAAAACTTAAAAGGCTGGTGGACATGTTAGAGAATACTTATAGAGCTAAGTAGATTTATGAGATTGTTTCAAGTTGCTTAGTTTGTGACTTTTTTTTTAATCAACCAGAGCTAGTAGGTTGCTAGCTGTCTTGAAACAAAATATTTTTCATTTAAATACGGGTACGTCTATGAATTTTGCCATGACACAATAATAAATGGCATACTAATTAATAGAGTAGTTGTCGATCAAAACCTTACAAATCATCTTGTGATTATATTCCGAAAGGGTGAGCATATTCCAGTACGTTGTGTCGCCTGTCAAGCAGTGTACAGTTTGTGTACTTGTGAGATCTAACCACTGCTTCACACGATTGAGAGAGCAATATAATTGGCTGTGTGGTCACTGGTCAGTGCCAATTGTCCTCTTCTTATGATAGTTTTCGAATGTTAGATTCCGCAAAAGGGCAGTAAGCTATCCGGCCTTGTTGTCAACTTGTCATTAGTCATAGAAAAGGCGAGTAGAAACTAACAAAAGGGGTGACAAAACCGAGAACCTTGTTTAATTTGTGCCCAATGCAAGTCCAGTAATCCATGCATGCTTACCCTTGGGTCTTAGTAACCCTGTATAAATACCATCCAGATCGAGGTGAGATGCATTGCCTGTATCCAGCTTCTTCTTCAGTCTCTCTCACTCACTGTCGAGTGCACGCAGCACTAACTGCTACTTGTCCTGCCTGAATCAGTAGGGGAGCTAGCTGATCGGAAAATGAGCACCCAGAAGACGTCGTGGCCGGAGGTGGTGGGCTGGCCGGCGTCGGCGGCGGTGACGCAGATCAACAGCGACAGGCCTGACGTGGCAATCGAGGTGATCCCGGCTGGCGCCAACGTGGCGCCGGGATACAACGCCAGCCGCGTGCGCGTCTACTTCGATGCCGGAAACGCCACTGGCCCCGTCCTCTACACCCCTTACGTTGGTTGATTTTTTGTTTACGTGTTGTACGTGGTGGCGCTAATGCACAGCACGAAAATGCTTTGAGGAACTGCTTGAATTCATGTGTGCGTGTGAGTGTGAGTGGGTGTGTTTCGTCGGCGTGGTTTAATTTGTACCGTGTGTAATGTGCTCATGCTTGCATGCAGCTCATCCCTGCATTTATCTTTTGTTATTTGAATGACACTGTTGTTATTTCACCCAATTTCTCTCTACATTAATTCTTGAGGGCATGTAACTTTCACAGCAGTACTTGTGATAGGTGTTTATTCCTTTACACCACAGACACACACAATTTAGCTGGTGGCTGGCACGCCCTAGCGTGCATGAGAACAGCCGGCCGGCGACGTGCTGCATGCAGTGCACGGCCGGCCAGCTTAGCCAAGGACGGGGATGCCGGTGACGCCCGTGTGATCTAGAGATACAGTAGGCCCGACTTATAAACACGCGGCAGCTATAGCTGCGTGACGACAGCACTACACAGACGCCTACACAGGTTTCTCTGGACGTTAACGGTTGGTGTGGTTAATCCTTTGGAGGCCACTCTTGTTTTGTCAGGTAGATCGATCATTTGTCTGCGGCTGATAGAGAGCTACTCTTGGCGTCAGCAAATTAAGCGGCATGTACTCAAAATATTTATTTGGACTATTTCCGCCGATACCATGTTATAAATTGAGGTTGGACATTTCAAACTGGTGGGAGGAAGTTTAGTTCGTATCGAATACAAATTTCATAAATCATATTCTAGGTATATACTCCCTCTGTCCATATTAGCAAAAAAAATTCAAAACTCTCCACCGTAGAACTCAAATAAAAATAATATAGTAATATAAGATATAGTTTCTATATTTATAAATTGCGCCCTCCAGTTTAATTCATTTAATGATCGTAGGCTAAATTAGAAAGCGTCTGTTGGCTGCCATCCAATAGTGCGAGATTGCTCTCGTGTCGGTGAGCCTCAGCAGCGGAGCGAGCTGAAGCTCCAGGAGGTTATTGTGCAATTTCTCGAATAAAATTAGTTAGAGCTCGAGTGGGCTAAATTGCCGCCACCAATAACAGTCACGACTTCTCCAATCTTATCCGCATAATAAGGAAAGTGGGCTAAATATTAGGAATGAGTGATGCATCTGTGAGCTAATTAATAATAATTATAGATCGTATCAAGATAATCATTAGATGAGGGGATATAAATGGAAAAATACAATTAGATTTGTCTAAGAGTGCATTTTTCTCCACGGTGGAGAATGAGTCATTAGCCAAACATATAGCACATCACTGAATACGTATTTCTAGAGATATAATGACCATATTGACTCAGTTAAGCAACCTTGATGAACACGATTTACACTTTTCTAAGTAAGATTCATGTATTTTACTTTCTAATTAATTTTCTGCAAGCTGGCCAGCAAGACTGGTTCGGAATTTGCCAGTACAGTACGTTGTGGTTGCCAAGCAGCTAGCGTACAATTGTTAGACACGATAAAGAGAGCAAAGGGCTTGCCCCCATGGCTTTGGCCAGTGCCAATTGTTCTCCTGGTGACAGTTTTCGAACGTTACATTTTGCAAAAGGACACTAAGCTATCTGGCCGTGTTCTTGTCAACTTGTCAGCAGACAAATTCAGCAGAAGCTAAGGGGCGACAGAACTGAGGCTCTTGTTTGTGCACAAGCCCTCCACTAATACATGCATGTTTATTAACTTGGGTCGTAGCCCTGTATAAATACCATCCAGATCCAGGTGAGGTGGGATGCATGCCTGTACTCTTGTATATATCCAGCTTCTTCTTCATTGTGCATGCATGCAGCACTGACTGCTAGGTACTTGTCCTGAATCATCAGTAGGGAGCTATAGCTAGCTGATCAAGAGAGGGAGAGAATGAGCACCGCGAAGACGTCGTGGCCGGAGTCAGTGGCGAAGCTAGAGCAAAATAGAGAGGGGTGCGAGGTATTACTGCAAGTACAAATCAATTGCCAATGTAAAAGATGTTTTTTTTTCAAAATATTAAATATAACTTCTATCCGCCGATAACCATGTAAAACTCCTTGGTTAATTGATTTTTTTTAAAAAAAAAGATAGTTCAATAGTAGTATTGGTTGCTGACTTAGTATAATCATGTACCAAATGTTACATACGAAAAATACATCATTGGATTGTTCAATAGCTTATAAAAAGGGAACGAATGACTTAATTTCCTTTTTTTCAAAAGATAAAGAATGTTCTAATTGTTCTAGTGGATTAGTATAAATGCTCTAATTTATCATTAATCTAGTTTAACAACTAGGAAACGGATGCCTAAAAACAAACTAAGAAATGGACATCTATACAAGAATACATAAATTACAATACTATACTATGAAAAAAATATTCTCTTATTTGCAATTTCACTGCAAATCCCTAAAACCCATAATAGAAACTCTAACATTATAATTTGAAACACAACAACCAATAATAAGTTAGCAGATTTGTTTGAACCAAATCAGACTAAGTGATAGACGATTAGAGGAAGGAAAAAAGCTAGCATCAATCTCCATCCATATATATTGGATCAATGCATAATATTATTTTATTTTCCTTTTGCGTGGTCTGTTGGGCAGCTGGGGGGCATCGCACTTGACCATGGGAGGTGCATATAGGGTAAGATGTTGTTAGCTATAACTAAATACAGTTTTTGAGAGGGGTGCAGCTGCACCCATAGTGCATAACGTGGCTTCGCCCCTGACCGGAGTTGCTGGGCTGGGTGGCGTTCGAGGCGAAGCTTCAGATCAACAGAGACAGGCCGGACGTGTCGATCGAGCTGAGGCCGATTAGATTAGCGACGGCGTGCCGCCGGACTACGACGCAGGCTGTGTTTACATTGGAAGTAAAAAATACTTTTTCTAGATGAATAGTGCACTGAGAAGCGTGTTTTGTGAGTGCCGCGTGTGCGTCTTCTTCGAAGACGGCGACATCAGAGGCCTCGTCGCCTGGATCCCCATTGTTGGTTGATATTTTTTATTAATTAGGCGTGCGTGGCGGCGGTTAGGGGTGTGCATGGGTCGATCGATCCACCCAAGTCGACCTATTCCAATCCACCCAGAACCATTTAACAAACTGATAAATGGATCTGGATAAGATGGGTAAAAACCCATTAGACCCATGGATCTCCGTCGTCCCGTCGCCTCCTCTCCTCAATCTCTCACGCGCTCGCCTCCTCTCTCTCGGCGTTGTCTCCGGTGGTCCTCGACCCTCGCGCCAACGCTGCCGGTGGCTCTGGCTGGCGCACAGCGGCGCCCATCACCTCGAGCTATGTCTACTGCCCGCAGCAAGCATGCGTAGGAGCTCAGCCACGCCGCCGCCGCTGGCCGTAGTCCGTGGCCATGAGCATACTCGGGAATCGGAAGCCGCGGCCTCCGGCGGCCCACCCCTCGTCCGTGCATTGGCTGCGACCTTCGCGGCCCGTCCCTGTTCCATGCGCCGGCAGCGACCTCGGCATCTCCAAGTCCAGCCCCGCGCCCACGCCGCCGCCTCTGATGCGACCTCCGGCGACCTTCTCAGCCGCTCCTCGTCCGTGCGCCGGCCGCGACCTTGGCATGTCCAGCCCCGCGCCCACATCGCCGCCTCGTGGTGCCTCCTCTCTGCCTGCACTTGTCGTTCCTCTGCACCAGTCCTTGAACCCATCAACCCACCCAATCCAATCCTACCCAACCCATCTAGGGTGAAAGATAAATGGGTGGGTTAAAAACTTATCCAAATGCGTGTAAACCCACCCATGAACAGGCCTAGCGGCGGTTATCCACAGCACGCGAAATGCTTGAGGAATCGATTGTTTGAATTCAGATGTGTGTGAGTGTGAGTGGGTGCATGTGTCTCGTCCTGGTTTAGTTTGTACCCTGTGATCCTGGATGGGCCTTATTAATTCGTCCGCATTTTCTTTCTCAAGTTGTTGAGGGTTTTGTTTTCTAACTTAACGATCACATGGCGAAAACAAGCAACTTTGAATCCCCCAACGAATATATATGTCCGATCCAATAGCGAAAAAGTTGGCCACTTAGTAAATATCTACCAGGATGTTTTATTAGACTAAGAAAACATTGGTTGTTTGAGAAAATCAATTCTGAAGAAGATCGATCCGGCCGTTTGCAAAATTAAAACCCTAGAAAAAAAATATTGTGCTCCGTAAGCAATGGGGCGGGGTAGAGTAGATAGCTACACGCGTTTCGTTTTGTGTAAAGCTAGGGAGCACTATGGATAGAGAAGGAAGCGGTAGGGACGATGTGCATGATCATTACAAACGATAGATCGAATGACAGTAGTGCCTTTTTTTTAGATAATGGAACAAAAAAGTCCCTGTCTCTACAAGTAGTAGTGCCTTTTGTAACTGTTGCAAATTTTCATTTGACAGCAGTAGACAGCAGTAGGCAGGTATTTTTATTCCATCACGACACGACACACATCACGTACGCATGCACGTACATGAGCGTGCGGGTACATACGGGTGGTGGCCGGCCGGCGCGGCAGCTAGCGTTCATGAGGCGGAGCTAGCAGATGAGGACACACGTTTCAAAAAAAAACCATATATAGACGGATATACGGTAGTATATAGAGAGCTTGCATTATTGCGACCGATGCATGGAGCAGCTGCTGGTACGGTGCAGCACGTACGTATGTACGCGGCTGTACGTACGTACTAGCCGCAGACGGGCGTCTGGGTGACGATGGCGTTGTTGTCGATGAAGACGCGGACGCGCAGGGGGTTGTGGTCAGGGATGATGGGCGCGCCCGGCGGCAGCACCTCCACCGACACGTCGGGCCTGTCGTGTGCGATCGCCGTGGCTGCCAGCGTGGCCAGCACCCCCACCAGCTCCGGCCACGACGACTTCCCCGGCACCGGCTGGCTCATCTTCCTCTCGAGATTTCTTCTTGCTTTTGCTACTGCTATACGTGTGTGATCGAGATCGATATCATCTCCTTCAATTCCGACGGCTTATAAAGGCCGCATGCTGAACTACGACACACACATGCATGCGTCAGAGCTAAAGCTCCATGACGGCATCGATCGTCGGCACGCACTACCGACGTACGACGCCAGCTTGGTTTTGCTAGATATTAACGTTGTTAAATATATATGGTTATAGCTTCGCCGCCAGGCACTTAGCATATATATATCTATATGCCTCGTCTGGTCAGGTAGTCCTTTGTCTGCTCGTTGTGTGTCTAAGTTCGTGCGTACTACAAATACTCCGTCACCGTATTATTCCAATGAGCACGCATGGCAGTAGTGTCGATCGATGGATATGTTATTAGTCAGTTAGTGTTAACATGCAGCTGACGGATGTACAGAGGCCGAGGGTCGGGAGTGCATATATAATGGCCATTTGTCCTGCATGACGGTTGATACACTGGGATCCCAGAGAGCGAAGCGACTGTGTGTCTCTGTGTGACTGAGAGAGACGACAGACAAAGAATATGGACCCGGGATACTAGATCCATCCACGCAAATTTGGAGGAGTCCATCGGCCAATCATGCGAGTGTGTACGCAGTCCGGCCCTTTTGCGGCCCGGTAGAGTTGAAGGCCCATTTCTCACCTCTAGAAAAGAGTTCAAGTACAGCCCAGCAGGGGAGTTGTTTTCTTTAATCTCAAAGTTAATTCAGTCCGGCGCGGCATAGCAGATGAGATATCTTTTTACGAAAATTCTCCCTCACTGATAGCTACAACTTTTTTATTTTTAGTAATCACTGCTACAGCACACTACCAAAAACTATAGAGGAGAAGAATGGATCACCTACATATGGATGGGATGGAGCTGTGTTTTGGTCATTATAAAAAAATTATAGTTTTGGTGGTGAGGATAATATTTATGACGTGTTGGAGCGCCCGCTACCGAGATATGCTGATATGCATGATGATCTATCGAGATCTCACGTGAAGAGCATCCCAATTAAAAAGCTACGGAAAATGAAACAAGTAGCTGTCAACGCCTCACACGTACGCCTCACACGTACAAATGATGAGTAGCTAGCTACACGACAGTGGCAAGCGAGAATGATCGATGATGAGCACAAAATGGCAAAAGATATCAACTAACAACACAACGAAAACGAGGATTGAACATAATTCACACGTACTCACTGCCGGAGAATGCACCTTTAGTACCGGACCAAAAGCCACGTTAGTACCGGTTATGCAACCGGTATTAAGCTCCCGGCACTAAATGGGCAGCCCCGTTAGTACCGGCTGCAGCAACCGGTACTAACGGGGCCGCAGGGTCGGCGGGGCGGACCAGTTAGTACCGGCTGGTGTTACCAGACGGTACTAACGGGTTTCGAGCCAAAAAATAAAGAAAAAAATTTGTAAGCTTACTAGGAGGCTCACAAGTCACGTGAATTTTTCACGCGTAAATGCGCGTGCGCGGTTCGTGGGATTCGAACTCACAACCTCTGGCCTCACGTGTAACCCACTCTACCATCCCACCTATGTATCAGTTGTGACTGAGTCGGAAATGCTTTCCTTTTGAACTATACCCCGTGGACCCATTTAGTACCGGCTCGTAACACCAACCGGTACTAAATGGTCCCGGGGGGGTTCCCGAGGCCCCTGCGCAACCATTTAATACCCATTTAGTATCGGCTGGTAACACCAACCGGTACTAAATGACACTATTTAGTACCGGCTGGTGTTACTAGCCGGTACTAAATGGTCCGAGGGCCCTCGGGAACCCCAGGGACACGTTAGTACCGGGTTTTAAGACAACCGGTACTAGTGTGAGAGGGACGAATGCTCGATTCTCTACACAGTGACTGATCGGATACAACATTATTTTCGATCGATTCCACACACATCGATCACTACGGATCGGACGCACGCATATTTATGCACACGCACGTAGCCGGTACTAAATGGTCCCGGGGGGTTCCCGAGGCCCCTGCGCAACCATTTAATACCCATTTAGTACCGGCTGGTAACACCAACCGGTACTAAATGATACTATTTAGTACCGGCTGGTGTTACTAGCCGGTACTAAATGGTCCGAGGGCCCTCGGGAACCCCAGGGACATGTTAGTACCGGGTTTTAAGACAACCGGTACTAGTGTGAGAGGGACGAATGCTCGATTCTCTACAGTGACTGATCGGATACAGCATTATTTTCGATCGATTCCACACACATCGATCACTACGGATCGGACGCACGCATATTTATGCACACGCACGTATGCATGAGGGTGATTTATTACATGATCGAGTTACATACTAACAAGTATATACATAGTGGCAGACTCACCACACACGCACGTACAAGACACAACACGCACACGACTACATACATACATACATATATATATATATATATATATATATATATATATATATATATATATATATATATATATATATATATATATATATATATATATGTATATCATCGACCGTCCTCCTTGTGTGTACCCGCCTGCGTGAGCACGAAACGACGAACAAAGTCCGATCCTTGTTGTCGTCGTCGGCCATGCATCGAGGTATAGCTAGCCGACTTTGGGAGTCCTGGCGACCGTGAGGTCGTTGACGTCGACGAAGAGGCAGAGGCGGTGGGGGTCGAATCCCGGCGGCGGCTGGTCCTCGCCGGCGTCGTTGAAGAGCTTCATGTACACGTCCGGCCTCTGCGACTTTATGACCACCACCGTGTCCACGAGCCGGCGCCCCACCAGCTCCGGCCACGACGACTTGGCCATTATATTATTATTCCTTCTCCACTAGTACCCTCTTCTTTTTTTCTTCCTCCAGAGCGAGAGCTGTAGATCTATGAAGATCGATCATCAAGTCGGGGCAGCATCTATAGGGGTTATTAGCCATGGAGGCCGACGATGGAGCTAGCATCGGTTTCTTCTCCCATGCTGACCTGCTGTCATGCATCATGCATGCATGGTGGCCTCACTCATCACTCATCAGTCACAGAGTCACAACTAGCCCTTTTGCTGCGATGACAGTGTCCATGCATGCATGCGCTAGCTAGGGGGATAGCAGATCGACATCTCTCTCTACAGGAGTATTGTATAGCCTCTTCGGTGTTATCACGCATATCCTTCCTTGGCGAGTACGTAGTAGCTTCTTGGAGCAACCGAGCAAAGTTAGCTTGTCGACACTACTGCACAGTACGACAGAGAAGCTTGAACTCAAGTGCACGAGGTGACGCCGATACAAACGGCCCTAAAGAAAGTTTGCGTCAGCCATGTCTATGAGCTCTTTTACAGCGCATAATACTAGTGTCCAGTAGTATATGGTATTGGTTAAGGATAATTTAGTAATTTACCCTATATCTATTTATTTTAATAATTTTAATTGGTAACAATTCTCACTCTCTAATCTGTAATATAATCATATCAATTCAAAATAATGAAAACATAAATTAAAGAATACTAATTAATAACATATTACATAAATTTTATTTCGTTTTTTTAATATATTACACTAATGCTATTAAATTAGTTTCCTAGATTACTCCTAGTTCACTATACTACCCTTAAATACTACTATATCACCAGAACCATTTTGTATAGTATACAATTAATCTTGACCGTCGGATCTTTATATACTAGTCCTTTTTAACCGCTAGTATATGATGGTATTGTGCGCTGTAAAAGAGCTCTCTACGTATTGGGCTGTGGTGACGTACCGGAAAAAAAAATCTATGCAGGAGTGCTGCACACCGCTGTCTGTGCAGGACCTCCTCTAATGTTCGTCCCACAGAAAAGGAGTGTGCGTGCAGCCTTAAATTCTGCAAAATTCACATTGAACACCCAATACATCCAGTAAATTGAGTGGCCACTCAAAGGGAAAGATAGAAAATATTGCATCACATTGAGTACGTTCCTATAGTATCTTCCCTCAAGGAGGGGGTATTGTGGGTGTTTCGCCATTTTCCTAAAGTAAATTATTCAGCGCATATATGTGGTCAAGCATCTTTATATAACAATTGCAAGGTAAAACTTGAACTTCTAACAACAGCTATTTCTATCTAAAAATTCGTTCTCAATCCACCATACCAGTACTAACATACCTAAACCAAATCCATCCAATGCAAATAACAAGAATCACAAAAATGTTCTTGGTCCAAGTGGAGGAGTTACCTTCCAGGAGTCTTTTCCCACAGTCCCCCCTCGATTCCTGCCGAGGATGGCCCCGATCTACAGGGAGGGGGGGCCATGAACAACAATTAGGGCACGAGTGGGGAAGGAAGAGCCGCGCGACGATTAAGCCTTGGGCGCGACTCAGTCGTCGCGCCTCAGCATGTGGCGCGACCAAGCAGGTCAGGTCAGTGCCCAGTCAGCGCCTAGCGTGCACACTGGACAGCGTGTCATGCCTGTCGCGCCAAAGCATCATGTGGCACGACGTCTACTTTTGTCGCGTCTTGCATCGTAGCAGGACCAAAAAGGCTATTTCTTAGCATATAATATTAGTTGGGCAGGTTTTTTATAATATTTTAGATTAAAAAAACTAAATTAAAAAAATTCCAAACACTGCCCCAGCAAAGAGTACTTTTATTATGTGCACCACGCACATGACTACTCGAGGCCGGCTGGTCTAGTGGGTGGGCACCTCTACTAAATGTCCTATCACCGAGCTACGAGATCATAGCTCCCATGCTATTTAGAGATTGGTGATATATAAAGAGCCGGAGAAGAAGAGACATGCCGATGTTGTATACACGACAGGTTTTGAACGGCAATAAACAGTAACTAATTCAGCAAAAAAATGTAGGGGGCTCTTCTCCCTTCCCTCCTCCTTCCTCTCCCTTTCTTCCTCTCCCTTTCTTCCTCTTCACTCTCCAAAAATGTAGAGGGGGCTCTATGAAATTTTAGGAAGGTAGGGGGGCTAGAGCCCCCTGCTCACCCCCCCCCCCCTCGCCATTGGCAGTAGATGATATCGATTTTGTGGCCTTGAGCAGTGGTAACAGTACTCTAGAAGGTTGGCATTTGTCGAGTAACATGCAAGCCGAATGAAGCAGGCAGGTATATTGTTCGCACGAAGTTATACGTAACATTTGCCTAACAGATCAATTATATTATGCGTATGTATGTAGTTAAAATAGTTGTCGGAAAGGTGTGAACTGAGCTCTAGCTCAGCTGGCAAGGTTACTTGTGGTGGAACTAGTCCACTAGGGTTCGAGTCCTCGACTCGACACTGGTGCTCGTATTTTTCTGGATTTATTCTAGGATTTAACCGGCGCGAGTCCTTGACTCGGCATTGGTGTTCGTATTTTTCTGGATTTAACCGGCGCTATTCTTTCAGTGATATGCGACGTGCCCCTCGATAGCGAGGCGCCTATTTTCCTGGATTTAACCAGCGCTATTGTTTCAGTGGTAGGCGATGTGCACGTCGATAGCGATGCGCCTGTAGTGACTTCGTCAATTTGGAGGATTTGCCACGTACGTATATTTGTAGGAACAGGTGTACGTACGTGTATGTGAGCGTCTACGTGTGATTCGAAAAAAATTAATGGCCGATGGTACGCGCGCGAGAGTGCACGCATCAACAAAATTTAAAATGGCAAGGCATCTCTATCAGCAACAACAGGGACGACTGGAACCACACCGATCGATCTGGAGTACACCTTTATTTTCCCCACACACACACAGTACTACGCATCATGTGGTGTACCCGGCCGTGAACACCTTTATAGCGAGGCTAATTATATTAGCCGACGACGGGCATCCTGGCGACGGCGAAGTTGTCGTCGACGAAGAGGCAGACACGGTGGGGATCGAAGTCCCGTGGCTCCGGGTCAGTGGCGGCGAAGAGCTTTATGTGGACGTCGGGCCTCTGCGACTTGATGACGCCCACCACCTCCGTCAGCTGGTGCCCCACAAGCCCCGGCCACATTGAGTTGTTGATCTCTGATAATAAGCCCCTGCTGCCCATTTGTTATAATTATAATCCGATCCTCACGATGAGTTGATGAAGCTGCAGGTAGGCAGAGGCAGGTCGATCAATTGATCAGATCGTGGCATTTTATGGGCATCGGAGGAGCATCGGTTTTGCCCACGGCCGGCGGCCTCACCGGAGCTACTGCTCCGTATGTACGTCGGTCAGCTGCCTTGTCTCTTGCTTGTTTGCTCGCAATAACTAACGGTGACGACACTGCTCCACTGGGATGTCAGCATGTCCAGCACGTTTAGCGTCTTGCACTCTATCTTTGCATATGAATTGGAGCAACCGGTCGTCGAGCAAGTTGCAAGGTAACAAACGAACAGTTCAGTCTATCGGGCCGTTGGTTGTGACGTAATGGGCCCGTAAGGCCGGGCCCCTACGGAAATGGTCTGTAACTGTAAGGCTGGATCGTCTTATCACAGACAGATTATTATTCAGATTATTGCCCTACTATTACTGCTACTTGCTAGTTCTGTACTCATTTCATTTAGGTCGTATATTTGATTCTTACTTTAGATTATATAATCTATCTTATGATCTCTGAGATCAAATAAACATCTATAAGATTACATATAGATTATGACTATTCACATGCCAGATTCTATAATTCAATAAGTTGGTCTTCTCTAGCTTATAGATTATAATTTGGATTATATAAATCGGGTGGAAAACAAACAAGACCTTGGGAGAGATGGCATGCATTCCAATTCTGGGATGCACTACATAATACTTCCTCCATTCCAAAATTTAGATCGTTTAATTTTTTTCTTTATAGTTTGACTGCTCATCTTTTTTAAAAAATTTATACAGATATAATCAAATTTATGTCATTCTTGGAGTCATTATCTTACTAAACCAAGCCATAACAAAACATACGAGTTTTTAAATAAGACGAGCGGTGAAACTTGAGACAGAAAAAATTCAAATGACCTATATTTTTAACATTTTAGAATGAAGGGTGGATATACTATGACCGACAAGCGCCTTTTTTGCAACCATGTACGAGCATATTTTTGGTGAAGAGAAATCATAAGAGGAGGTACGTACAATGGTAGGCTGAAACGGTGCGCACACATTTTAATGGCATGCATTTTTTTTATTGTAACAAAAAGGGAAACTTGCATAGCACAGAGTTACAGTACACCACAGGTAACCGACGACACGAACACGACGACACGATACGCCCGCCGGCCGGCGACGTTATTATTAGCATGATGATGAATATGCGTGCAGTGGCCTAGCTAGCTAGCAAGCAGCTTTAGCCAACACGGGGGGTCTTGGCGACGGCGCCGTGGTCGTTGATGAAGACGCGGACGCGCTTGGGGTTGACGCCGGGGACCAGGTGGGTCCCCGGTGGCAGCACCTCCACCGCCACGTCAGGCCTGTCCTGCATGATCTTCGCCACCGCCGGTGTCGCCGCCATGCCCACCACCTCCGGCCACGACGACTTCTGGTGGCCCGGAGTTTGAGACGGCGGCTTCGCCTTCAACGACGACGACGACCACCCGTCCATTCTGTTCTTTCTCCGATATTATATATCCTCCAAGGATTTATTTTGTGAATCAATCGAGAGCCGTCGCCTCGTACTTATACATCGATCAGTTTGTGAGTACATATATACCGCTAGCTACATTGATCTCAACGAACCAAAAGCTTGCATATATATATTTGTCTGGTTTCAATTTGTCTTGGTCACTGCAAAACGCACGCTGGAGCCGTCCTTGCATCGCAGTGATCGGGGATAACGGAATCGGCGCATGCATATACGCCCCCCTGCTCCAAAGAAATTGTCCATTGCCATTATAATAGAAAAAAAACAAGAGGAAGAGGAAAAAGGATTGGTCGATTTAATCGATCCTATTGTCCTCAACATCTTTGCAGTGTCGTCCTTGCTTGGAGTTGCTGATGCTTCTTCTCTTGTTCTCTTTTTAAGATGGTTCACTTTTTTTTTGCAGTTAAGGAGTTTTTTTAGTAGACGTGATATAGAGAGCCCTCTTCTCTTAGCGCTAGGTAGAGAGTCGATCCTGTGTTGTTTGTGTTTTTAGCAAGATTGCTAATTCCTATTTTACCTAGCATGGTGTTGTTTACTCCTGGTCGTTGATCCATGCATGGGGCTGTATCAAAGAAATGAAGAAGGGCCGTTGAATTGTGGATGAACCGTGATTGGGCCGTTGAATTGTTCAATTGTGGATGAACCGTGATAGCATGATGGCAGTGTTCTCGTGATGGTCTTAAACATAGAGCTCTCTGTGTCTTTTTTTTTTCTCTCTCACTCTCTAATGTACTTCTTCTGTTCTAAATTATAGGTCATTTTGATATATTTAGATATATACATAATCTACGCACTTAGAAGCTAAAACAGCCTATAATTTGGAATGCAGGAGTAGCATGCATAAAGTGCAAGACGGGATTTACCTACTTCCATAATTCTTTTAATTGGCTATAAGTTATGCAACGCAGGCACACCCAATCTCCAATCGAGAAATAATACAATCACCTTGGAATGCCTAGGCACCAGTCAGAGCTCGACTGACTGCATGCCTAGCTAGCGTCTAACTTTTTATAATTGTGAAACATCGAGAGTGCTAGCTGCAGAGCAACCAGCCATCCCGCTCATCAGCTCATTAGCCTCTGTGAGACCGGGATGAAACGCATGTCTCACTATTAGCAACTCATAGCAATGATATGAAGCTCACAGTCACAGCTACTGCATGTTGGATTGGGAAAAAAAAATGCAGAGTGACCGGGCTAAATATATATGTGCGCAATTGAAGTTGAGGGGATGGCCAAATGAGAGCAGCAGATGTAGTACTGGTGTGAGTTGTTGTTAATTGGGTAGCATCGATGCAATTCCTCAAGCATATGCTTGTATTCGAATAAGATATTGGAGGCCACCAAAGGCAATGAAGTCAAGATCTAAAATTCGAGCCGATGGATCTTCTTCATGCAAAATTCCTGGCTCCAACTTGTCAGACATCCGTATCGTTGCTAATGATAATTGGTATAACCGTATCAGTCACGGATGTGACTACGTGAAGAGACCTCTCCTTTTAGCGCCAGGTGGAAAGTCATTTTTAGTTAATGTTATTAGATGATGATTGATAATTCCTATTGTAGCTAGCATGGTGTTGTTTACTCCTGATCAATGGGCGTATCGAAAAAGAAAGAAGAGTAGTTGAATTGTAGATGAATCATGATAGGTTGATGTCAGGGTTCTCGCAATAGTCTGTGAAAGAGCTCAGATTATGTGTTTCTAAAGTAGATCAGATGATGTGTTTCTAAAGTGAATTTTTTTTTGAAGGTGCAGAACATTTGTTTGCTGCAGCAGGCCAGGAGCCGCTTCAGTTACCCAACGGGCGATGATCATCCTAAACTGGGCACCAACTGCTGGGGACACTCTGCTTACTGCCCAAATAGGCCACCTTGAATATTCTCTGTCGCCGCATGCGATTGCAGGTCATACAGGAAACTTTAGACACCCGATCTTACTCTTTTGGGTAATTATCCTAATATACAGTAGCACTTTATATATAAGCTGAGACACATCAACATGAGATGGGTCCCCGGCACGACACATTTGGTTCGTGCAATTTTGCAAACACAGCCACACCACTTACGCATGCACCTTTACCCCGATACATGCTTTTTGAGTGCTTTGACACGATCGACACACACCACAGATACAATACAATCACCTTGCCTAATTATGCAGAAGCACCAATCAATCGATGACCTCTAGTCTACACGTGCGAGCTAGCATGTATCCTGCAAGCTACGCCACGCTACAAAGCTTAGTTTTCTTCTTCAACGGCGGCGACCGCCGGCGAGGAAGGCGAGAGCTCCGACGAGCGGCGCGTTGGTGTACGTCGACGGCTCAGTCTGCGCGTAGTTATCGCGGCTATCAGTAAACCCATCACTCCCATCGGGCCCACCAACCACGGCGCCGACGAGCACATTAACGTCGGGCTCCGGCGAGTGAAGGTACCCGAACCCTTCGTCACATCCGATCCTCCCCGGGTGAGCCCTCACCGCCGGCATGGACGCGCCACGGTGGTGCACGTGCCTCGGGAACCTCCCTCCTTCTTCTCCGGCGCCGGCGAACCCCACCATGTACGACGTCGCCGCCGGATTGGCACCCAAGATGTAGTCCACCTGGCGCTTCGCCATGGCCACCAGCTTCGAGGGTGGGACCACTTCGCCGGAGCTGCAGGAGACGGTGGCTCCGGCGGCGGTGAGGTACTTGGAGTAGGCGAGGAGGAGGAAGGTGGTTGACGTCACGTACTGCATGTTGCTGTCGCCGGACTTGAACAAGAGGCCACCTGGAGTGTATTGGGATTGGAAGCCGGTGGCGCCTGGGATTAGTGAGCAGACGTAGGTGTCGGCGTGCGCCTTGTAGAGCTGCAGCGCCGCCACGGCGGCGGTGGTGGTGGTGGTTGACGGCGGCGGGTTGCCGCCGGCGACGAGGTTGTGGGGTGGCTGGAGGAAGGCCTTGGCGAGGAGGATCTTGGTGCCTACACGCTTGTCGTCCCAGCTGAAGGTGAAGTCGTCGTCGTCTGCGCCAAGCGTGTGGCCGTTCTCGTAGATGTACGACAGGTACATGTGTGCCGACGAGTTGCCGGCGGCGGCGCCGCCCGCCGTCGCCATGTGCAGCCATGCCGCCGCCCACAGGAGCTCGTCCTGTGTGCATGGAGCATGGTTAGCAGTAAAACTTCAGCTCTCTCTCCAACCCGATTGATAGGAATTCAGAACACAAATTCATATGACTGGACTAAACTAATCTAGCTTTGGCTTATTAACCAAAAAAGGAAAAAGAAAAGAATCTAGCTGAAGAACTGAATCTGCGACGCCATTGGTTGCCAGGAGCTCAGAAAAAGTTCAGAGAAAATGCAAGAGGCATGTGCCGCCTCTGCCCGTGCAGAGATAAGTAGTCTTGGATGCACCGGCCCGTGACGTGTCGCATCGCATGCAACGCATATACGCGTCTGAATTCATTCTGACGCTTGCAACAACAGCAGCAAAAAGGGAGTCAAAGCATGTTGCGTTGCTTACATGGTGGCCTGAGTAGGAGCAGTAGAAAGGGCACGCCACGGAGCTGAGCGAGTCGCTGTACGATCCCCTGTACTTATCCGCGAAATCAAACACCTGCACGCGAACCCCGTTGCTCCTCATGTCACGGGCGACGCCGCCGCCAAGCTAGTTACAGCCATGCATGCATCATGCATGTGAGCTAAGATCACCGCCGATGCATGCATGGGTTGTTAATTACTACTACTGTTACCTTTCTCGCTGTCTGTAGCAGCTTGGAAGAGTAACCCGGGTCAGAAGCACGGAACACGAGCGACGCAGCAGCCAACGCGGCGGCGGTCTCGCCGGCGACGTCGGAGCCAGGCTTCTCCGGCGTCACCTTATACACATTCCTAGGAGTATCCATATCCTCCGGCCGTTCCCAGCACCGGTGATCCTGGTACGGATCACCGACCTGCACGTAGAGCTTCTCCGGCACCGCCATGGCGGCCTTGAGGAGGTAGTCGGCGCCCCATCTCACGGCGTCCCTGGCGGCGTCGAGCTCGCCGACGGTCGCCATGGCGTCGCCGAAGTCGTGAACGCCCCACGACAGCATGGTGACGGTGAACGCCATGGGGAGGCCGAACTTGACGTTGTCGCCGGCGTCGTAGTAGCCGCCGACGAGGTCGGCGCGCTCCGGCGAGCCGTCGGTCAGCGCCGAGTCGCCGCGCCACGTCACGCGCTGCGATGGCGGGAGCTTGCCCGAGCGCTGCGCCTCGAAGAAGAGGAGGGATTTGTCGAGCGCGTCGGCGTAGTTGAACGCTGACACGGCGGTGGTGGTGCCGGTGGACACGAGGTAGAGGACGGCCATGGCGAGGGGTACCGCCGCTGCCATTAGCTTACTCAGTGTGTGTGTGCCACCTGCCACTAGATAGCTCGATCTGTGTTTGCAGCTACTAAGAGTGCATGGGTGTCAGGGTGTTAATCTGGTGGGGTTTATATAGAGGAGTCGAGGAACTCGAGGATGCCATTCAGGGCCGCCATGGGGTGATGATCATATCAAGCCAAGCTGCTAGGTCAGTGACACACTGCACTGACACGCATCACATGACACGTGATGAGTGTAGGATGGCTGGGTTGAGACGACAGGTATGGTAGTTGTTCGTTGGAAGCAACCGAAAAGGGTGGCGCCTATTACGGGGCAGTTGAGCTCCGTGCATGTCGCATGGCGGTCAAAGAGCGCAGCTGCTGTGTAGTCTAGTGTAGCGTAAGCTTTTGGCAGCAGGGATCAGCCGCCGGGTCACGGGTCGGCGATGCTTGCGTTGCGCGGCGCCGCGGCGGGGCTTGCGGCGGAGACGGGGAGTCCCTCCGGCAGTCCGGCGAAGGAGCAGAAGCCGTGCATGGACCACGTGACGTGCGTGGTGTGTCGTGTGAATCGATGCAAAATGATTCACGAGTCACGAGTGGCTAGCTGCAGGCAGAGGCAGGCATAGCCATTTCATCTCGGTGTATAACTGATGAACATGTATATCGTTAGCATTAGGATTCAGGAGCAAATCTCTGCAGTGATCAATGGGTTTGCCATTCAGGCTTGGCATCATCTTCAGTTGAAAGACTAATTGCTCTTCAGGTTCTATGCTGCTTTACTGACAGCAATTGAAAAATGGAGTGCAGGTCGAAACAAACCCAGTGTTTTGATTCAGACTTTCTTGCTTTACTGACAGCAAGTCTCTGCAATTGAAAAACTGGAAATTAATAAATCCAGTGTTCCGTTGTTCCTTCTTCCAGGGCTTCTGTCTCCTCGTCCTTAAGTCATTAAATGTCGTAGCTTGACACATCCCGAGTAGCGTCCAAGAATGGAGTGCAGGTCGAAACAACTGAGTACTGACTGACCAAAAAAAAAAAAAAAAACCCGCATGGGTACGCATACGCCTGCCCTGAATTTCTTGTGCCGATGTAAACTTGTGCTTGCTTGTTGCCGATACGCGCAAGCATTTCTGGCACGATATACTGTAATACCCCAGCAGGATTACTGCATTGTTTGCAGCTCACGATAGAGGCCTTCAACGATCCATCCCTGTCGCTGCATCCTCAGTTTTTGGGTAATCCGGGGTGAAACATAAAAAATACCCTTTTGCATCCAAAAGCAATATTCATATCTTTAGTGAAATATTTTATCTAAGTTCTGCAAATTTTCTTTTAACATCTAGATACGAATTCATTTACGATGATCTCTTATCGGTAAAAACTGGTTCATCAAAACTTGCCGAGATCATGCGAATCACTATATATCAGGTTGGTTCTCTCTGTGCTTATTTTCCTTATATGATCGTGCTAAAATGAAAACATAAAATTGGTAACTGAAAACTTGTGCAAAGCTTCAAAATTACAATATAAACCTAAGGAAATATTCTCGAGCCGATTCGTGCCTGGGCAGGTGCATATGCCCGCCTGCCCGGGCCTCTGCAACAGGTCATGCATTTGCTGAAATTCGATCAGGTGGCACTGATCTTCTTCAGTTGATTCCCAGTAGTTGAGACTCTGGTTGTTCCTCCCCTCTTCCTTAACAGTGGGATTCAGAGGCGTATCGAGTATAGAGAGGAGAGTAGCGTACTGGCAGACTCAAGGAATGGAGTGCAGATGCAAACCATTGACAAACCATTGCCAAATGATTTGGCAGTGCTCCTGCCGTTATGTTCAAAAAAAAAAAAATGTGCCACGCATGCTCATGCAAACGTGCCTGTCCGGAAAATTCGTCTCCATGCAGTAAGCTTTGCTTTTGCTTGCTTGCTGCAGCCTTGCACAGGCAGGATTAATTACTGCATTGTTATTAGCCGCAGCTCACGGCAGGCACGCTGGTCAGAGGCAAGTAATTCCGGCGGCCAGCCCGCGCGAATCCCGCCTCGCCGCCGTTGCTCAGCCGCGGGAGTAGCGGCGGTTGCCGGCGGCGCAGGTGCATATATACAGGTCACGCCGTCACGGAGTGTCAGGTGCTGCTCATTCCTGCAAATTAGCAAGGATCGCAGGTGAGTAATTAATCCGCCGCCCTTCCGTTCTGTTCTGCCTCCGGTCGTCGTTAATCACGGCGGATTTGCTTCTATAGCCTCCGGGTGCGCCGCGCGCGCGGGATCCGATCATGGAGCAAGGTTTTTTTTTTTTTTGAGAAAAAAGTGTGTGTGTGTGACGAGGTCGGCTCGGCCCAAGGAAGCAATTGTACGGAGAGGCCCATAAGGTACCAACAAAACTGCGGATTCTGCGAAAGGCCCATCCTTTATTAATTAGCGGGCCGTGGGCCGTAGCAATGGTATACTCACATGACACGCCACTTGTTTTGAGAAGGAGAACATGCCACGTAAAAAACAGCAAGAAAAGACAAGAAAAGGACCCGGCCGGCGGCATCCAGACCGCATCTTCTCACTGCGAGGTTGTCCAGTGAGCAGCAGCAGCAGCCGAATCTGGCATGGCGGGCAAGGGCGTGGCGCAGGCGGTGGCGCTGAGCAGCGGCCACCGCATGCCGGCGGTGGGGCTGGGCGTGTGGCGGATGGAGAAGCCCGCCATCCGGAGCCTCATCCACTCCGCGCTCCGCATCGGCTACCGCCACCTCGACTGCGCCGGTAAGCCTCCAGAACCCCGGAATCCGACCGCCCACCCACCCACCGTCGTAACCGCCGCACTTGTACGTACTGGCATACCTTTCGGTTAAATAATAATCAGTTGGATCCGATTCCCCCCTGTGCTCTGTTCGAAGCCTCAGGAGTGTATTTCAGACAGTCACGGACTCACGGCGCGTTTTTGTCCTCGGACCTGTATGTATTTGTCTGCGTATGGATGATACGGGTGTGGTTAACAGTGCAATCGTGGCCAGTTGTTGTACTGTGTCATCAAATTGTTGAATGTCTCTTTAAATTTCAATGCCACATGGGTGTCTGTGTGTGTGTGTCAATCAGATTGTCACTTCTACTTTTTTTTTTTGTCTTGACAACCATTTGATTCGAATGCTTGTATGAAAGCTGCTTAAACAATGCGCCGTGATGTACATGACTGGAATTTCTTTGGCAACCAGGTTTAACTAGCACATAATACCAATCAAAAGCCTTCTTGATATTTCTCATTTATGTAGTTGTCTCATACTGTCAATGGTGTTTGCGTACCTAGACACCACGGTGTGTTTTAGATGTGTGAGAATCTGGTATCTGTTTGCGCCTTTGCAGTCTTGATCTTATCTACTGCACCAATCGGACCGTCAATGTTTCTTTCGTTGCTTCCTGAGTGTATGCATGTTGATTAGTTTGTTTTTCCTTGACAAACATTAGATTGTGTATGCTTGTCTGAAATTCAAGCATGCCTAATAGTGCGCTGTGCTGCTGATGAGACAAGTGGCATTTCTTTCACAATCTTGGTCTGTTGGACTGTACTAATCAAATTATTGAATGATTCTGTCAATGCTGCATGAGTACATGACTTTTCTATGTCAAGCAAGCAATTGATTTTATGTTTTTGTCTACTACATTCATATGTTTGTCTGGCTAATACGAACAAACATTAGATTGTGTATGCTTGTCTGAAATTCAAGCATGCCTAATAGTGTGCTGTGCTGCTGATGAGACAAGTGGCATTTCTTTCACAATCTTGGTCTGTTGGACTGTACTAATCAAATTATTGAATGATTCTGTCAATGATGCATGAGTACATGACTTTTCTATGTCAAGCAAGCAATTGATTTTATGTTTTTGTCTACTACATTCATATGTTTGTCTGGCTAATACGAACAAACATTAGATTGTGTATGCTTGTCTGAAATTCAAGCATGCCTAATAGTGCGCTGTGCTGCTGATGAGACAAGTGGCATTTCTTTCACAATCTTGGTCTGTTGGACTGTACTAATCAAATTATTGAATGATTCTGTCAATGATGCATGAGTACATGACTTTTCTATGTCAATCAAGCAATCGATTTTATGTTTTTGTCTACTACATTCATATGTTTGTCTGGCTAATACGAACAAACATTAGATTGTGTATTCTTGTCTGAAATTCAAGCATGCCTAATAGTGTGCTGTGCTGCTGATGAGACAAGTGGCATTTCTTTAACAATCTTGGTCTGTTGGATTGTACTAATCAAATCATTGAATGATTCTGTCAATGCTGCATGAGTACATGACTTTTCTATGTCAAGCAAGCAATCACTTTTATGTTTTTGTCTACTACACTCATATGCTTAGACACTACACTGACCTGTACATGACTGATATTTCTTTGGTACTCATGTTAATTAGCATGAAATATCTGAATATTATTCAAAGTTTATGTGTCGGAACAGGATTTTTCCCCTTTTTTTTTTACGTTGTGATTTACTGTATGTGGCTCCTCGTTTGCAGCTGACTATCAAAATGAAGCTGAAGTTGGTGATGCACTCGCAGAGGCATTCCAAACTGGACTTGTTAAGAGGGAGGATCTGTTCGTCACAACCAAGGTTATCCAAAATGCTAAGTGCTACTTTCTGTATTATGGGAAACCATCACCCCTGAATTGCGCATGATCGCAACTAAAATGTTTCTGATTTTTCATTCTACTGAAACATCTGCGTTTGTTTATGACTGTAGCTGTGGAATTCAGATCATGGTCATGTGATTGAAGCCTGTAAGGATAGTTTGAAGAAGCTGCAGCTAGATTATCTTGATCTCTATCTTGTTCACTTCCCAGTTGCTACTAGACATACTGGTAAATTCTTAGTCTTGATTTTGCATAGTATTTAGCAAGATTGAATAGGTGGCTTACTGAAAATGAGCATTTTTATTGTCTACAGGAGTTGGTACAACTTCGAGTGCTCTTGGTGATGATGGTGTGCTAGACATTGATACCACTATCTCACTGGAAACAACATGGCATGCGATGGAAGAACTCGTTTCTATGGGACTGGTCCGCAGCATAGGGATTAGGTAATTTGAAACAATTTTTCTCTTTTCCAACCTTGTAATTATGAAAAATTATTTTCGCAAACTAGGTGACATATATGATATTGCTGTTTCTAGTTGCAATTGTAGTTTTGTTCACATAGAATCACTTAGTTGATCTGTTCCCTTTTCTTACCTATTGCTAAAACTTGCTTGATCATGTGCCTTTAAATATACAGCATCCAAACATTGTTTGGTTCTTAACAAATATTTCCTGTTTTGTATTTGTGCAAATTCATTCCTACTTCCTGTTGTCCTTGATTTATGACTATCTGTTTGAAGTTAAGAGTGTGAGGTTGTTTTTCTAGGAAAATTTTCTATCCCTGCTTAAACTTGTATAAGTGTAAAAGTGCAAATCATGCTAAACGAAGTTTTAGTTGCCTTATTGTTCTTTCATTGATCCCCACTGCTTTCCCTGCTAGAGCAAATCTGTTATACTGTGAATCTTGTATAAGTGTGGCTGGATGTGCTGCTCTTTCTTCAAGGAACTGTGAAATGGGCGTTGGCTACCATCTGTATTGTCCAATGCCATGTTCATTGTTTTGTGCAAATCCCTGTTTCCTAACATTGCACGGTCTTTGTACTAGGATTATTACTGGTCCTGAAAGAGTAATTCTGATTCAGAATAACGTATTGAAATATAATAAATCATACACTTCCATTTTTTTGTCCCCACTTTTGTGATGCTTGGCGATTTCACGGCCTACTTTGCAAGTTTGCATGACAGAGGAAGTCACATTCACAAATATAATTTGTACATGCAGCAACTACGACATCTTCCTCACCCGAGACTGCTTGGCCTATGCTAAGATAAAGCCTGCGGTGAACCAAATTGAGACACACCCCTACTTCCAGCGTGATTCGCTCGTCAAGTTCTGCCAGAAGCATGGGATCTGTGTCACCGCTCATACCCCATTGGGTGGTTCCACCGCCAACACAGAGTGGTTCGGATCAGTCTCATGCCTCGACGACCCTGTCATCAAGGTGGTTGTTATTCTAAATCTCCATCACAGCAATGCATTGCATCCATGTTTAATAAATAAAATACCATTTTGGTACCTTGCAATTCAACTCTTGTGACGATGCAATCTGCCAACTTGGTGGCTACAATTTACAGAGCTTGGCTGAAAAGTACGGCAAGACACCCGCACAGCTTGTCCTACGGTGGGGTCTCCAGAGGAACACGGTGGTGATACCCAAGACCTCCAAGGTGGAGAGGCTGCAGGAGAACTTTGAGGTCTTTGATTTCGAGATCTCGGGCGAGGACATGGAAAAGATCAAGGCCATCGACCGGAGCTACCGAACTAACCAGCCTGCCAAATTCTGGGGCATCAACCTGTATGCGTAGTTCACTTGCATTGCGTCTGTGCTTTAAAACATGTGCACATTTCTGAGCAGGGCCGGCCCTGTAGTGTTAGCAGGCGGGGCGACCGCCCCGGGCCCCCAAATCGCAGGGGCCCCCAACATTTATGCATACAGTAGATATACTAAGGTCTAAACTAACAAAAAATACAGACAATCAGTCCATCGGCACACTTAACCCTTGGATGTTCACTTTAGATGATTCTCAAACCTCCATGTCCTCTACTATTAGGCTAAAGCAGTAGGCACTATAATTAACACAAGAGAATGGAGAAAGAATGAAATTATGTCTCATGCAAGATCCAAATCCCAATTTCAACTCGACAACCTATGCACTAGATATTATCAATTTTTGTGTCGATGAACTGTCTTTAAAATAGATTGAGAATAAATATGATAGGTGAAAGAGGACAGGGATTAAATTTTAGTAAGCACCCATGTCTAACAATCTTGGGTTTTAGAGATAGTTTCTTAAGACGGTGTCTATGATATGGCAACATAGACACCATCTACGAACACCATGGGTTGGATTAGCCTTAGGAATAATCCTTTATCTGCCACCGCTAAATCCATAATCGCTCAGCTATCAATGATAATGGCGGGTCCTATGCATCATAGACACTTCAGTGACATAGAAGGGATTACAAGTTTTTTTTTGGAAATTAAAAAAGATTACTCGTGTTTGTTAGGGGCCTCCAATTTTGATTTTGCTCCGGGCCCCGAAAAACACAGGACCAGCCCTGTTTCTGAGCAATTGTTCCATCTGCTGCCCCCAGACAGCATCAATAATGAGGATCTCCTCCGTTTCCATCAGGCGTGATGTTATTCTGTTTCCTTTCTCTTTCAGACCAGTCTCACGATGTAGACAACAAGATTCTAATCTTTTTTCCTGTACTCTGGGCATTCTCCGTTTCCCTGCGGCTGCCCAGCAAGCTGCTGTACCGAACAGCTGCGTCCTGGGCTGGCAGCCGAACGGCTGTGCGGTAGCATGTTCGTTTGTGCTCTTTAGATTATATTGGACTGCTGGTTATTGGTTCCTTGTACCCCTTTAATTCAAAAGCAATATAAGGCAATGGTTGAAGGACAACTGATCAGGGTCGTCGGGTGACCTCCCTTCTCATCTACACGGCATAGGTGACATTTTTAAGGCAAATCGGCAACGCCGCTTCAAGTTGTGTCCTTGATCAAGAGATGCAGCTAAGAGAAGCTGCGTTGAGGAATGGCCTTGAGGATTATCCTTATTTATGTTAGAGTTTTTAGAGTTGCTCTTTCTTTTTTATGTAATACAAATAATGTAACCCTGGATATCATTATTTGTATTACATAAATGATATATATAGCAGTGCCTGCTAACTTTTTAAAGAGAGAGAGATTACTGGGCTGCTGGTTGATGGATGCATCACCTGTGTGAGGTATGTTGCAGAAACGTTTACCTAAACGCGATGGCAGTTGGAAAAAAGAAGCAACAATGCCTATAATGCCTAGGTGACCCCAAATGAAAGGCAAAATTAAAAATAAAACACATGGTATCGCGTGGGTAGTCGTTAGACGACATATAAATGATTAATATATCATCAAGAGGAGGGGACAATAGGGTAGTTGGAGAATGTAAACGGCCTTTGGGAAATGTGGTTGTGGCCTTTGTTGCTGAATACATACAGTGGACGTCATTCTTTCTAGTACCATGCATTCTTTAATTTCTAGCACATCATGCAATATTATTTTTAGGAATACAGTACAATTGAAAACACTCATATATCCATATGCACACTCACCCCTATGAATACACACGCAACCTACCCTTATGAGTTATGAGCACCTCCAAGACTCTAATAGACTGAATTGGCTGATCTCCATATTGACAAAATCACCAAATGCATTTCACTATGCAAAATTATTAATGACCTAATGTTACCACTTGACTCGTTGTACACAGAAATCTCATAGAAATCGAGAGCATTGATTGAGCTCGGGAAAAATAATCACCATCTAGAATAATCTCCAATTGCAAGCGAGCGGAGTCTATTTGGAAACGAAAAAACAAAAGATGCAACGTACTAAACTCACTACATCCTGACATCCCTATGTAACGCCACTATTAGTAGCTGTGATCGGTCTTCTTTAAATTCTGAACCGTTGATGGTCGTTACTAATCACCAGCGGTTGACAATGCAATTTTTTTGTATTCCTTGTCGATCTATCTATCAGTTTGAACAAATTAAAACAATTCGTCATCGACCCATCCATGATTTGGTTATCCAACAGTATAATAATTAATATATGTAGTGACTGTACGTTTCCTTTTTTTTTGCAGGTAGTGACTGTACGTTTCAGAAGTTCATCTTTGAGAAAAAAAAAAGGGAATGTAAATGTTCCCAAGTGGGGGTAGTTCGCCGGTAGTACTCATTTGGTAGCATGTCACAGTCTCGCACTGTACTATAACAACGTCGTCCCGCCGTACGTCGAGAGAAAGTGGCTATAAAAGGGCGCCAATAAGCAGCAAATCAAATCACACCAAGAGGAGTTTTGCATATACGTGCTGGGGAGGAAGAATTAAGGCACGAGCTAGAGAGCTATAGCTAGCTAGCAAGATCGATTAATGGCGGCCAAGCACGACGTGGTGGCGCCGGCGGTGGTGAGCAACGGACACCACCAGCGCAGCAGCAGCAGCAAGAGGACGATACCGGCGGTGATGCTGAGCAGTGGGCACGGTATGCCGGTGGTGGGGTTGGGCGTGTGGCGGATGGAGAAGACGGCCATCCGTGGCCTCATCCACGCAGCCATCCGCGAGGGCTATCGCCACTTTGACTGCGCCGGTATGCAATGCAATGGGATCCAGCAACACATGTTCGTAGTGTTCATGCATGATGCATCATGCATATGCAATGACGACAATGCATGTGTCTCAGTGTCTGAGTTAGTAGTCTGGCGACAGACAATGCGCGCGTGCGTGCCTTTGATTTATTTCTGTGTTCCTTCACGGAATCGTCAGAACAAAGCACATGCATGCATCCTTCAGCGTATTGGATCGACGAAATATTTGTCTGATTAATAAACCTATATTATACTGACCGATCGACTATGTTTTGTTTTTTTGTTTCGTGGTGTGGTGTGCAGCAAAGTATCAAAATGAAGCCGAAGTTGGTGATGCGCTAGCAGAGGCGTTCGAAGCTGGACTTGTCAAGAGGGAGGACATTTTCATCACAACCAAGGTTAATGATCTGGATCACAAAATCAATACTGTTTTTTTCCTTACACTGAAAATTAATCATATTCAGTGTATACGTGCTTATATATAACAATTAAGGTAAAAAAAAGTTTATCTAAATTTAAAATAGGATTGAGTACAATAAGATAAAAAAAATTATATTTCATCATTATTTCAAGTTAACATGTTTCGTATAGACATGCATCCCTCGTCAAAATAACTAATTAATACAATCGTCTAGGCTGACCGCTTGCTTGCCGTAGAATTATTTATAAAGAAAAGAAGCTTTACGGTTTACATAGCAAAGGATAAATGTTGTCCAAATTCCACATAAACATCCAGGAGAGAGCGACTGAATTTTACTCCAAGATCAGCATGCATCATATATTCCTTAATCATGTGATTGATGGGTATACATTTTTTTATGGCTGCAGTTGTGGAACTCAGATCATGGTCATGTGATTGAAGCCTGCAAGGATAGCTTGAAGAAGTTGAAATTAGACTATCTCGATCTCTACCTCATTCACTTCCCAGTGGCTACTAGGCACACTGGTAATAAATTTTTCCCCTTATTTATTTAAATAATACGGAGCTAGCAAGAACATTTTTTCCAGTGATTCAGTATCTTTTTTTTATTTTGCTTCATCTCCAGAAATTGGCACCACTGCTAGTGTTATTGGTGAAGATGGTGTGCTGGACATTGATACCACTGTCTCACTGGAGGCTACATGGCGTGCGATGGAAGAACTTGTTCATATGGGACTGGTTCGTAGCATTGGAATCAGGTAAGAAACCTTCTCGATATGTTGTATCCACAATTGTCCTGGAAGTCAAGTTCACAAATCTAACTATCAAGTATCTATTCTTGTAGCAACTATGGCGTCTTCCTGACCAGAGACTGCTTGGCCTACGCCAAGATAAAGCCTGCTGTAAACCAAATGGAGATTCACCCATACTTCCAGCGCGATTCTCTTGTCAAGTTCTGCCAGAAACATGGCATCTGTGTCACAGCTCACACCCCCTTGGGTGGCTCTACCGCCAACACCAAGCTGTTTGGCTCGCTCTCATGCCTCGACGACCCTGTCATCAAGGTTGTTCCAAATCCATATATATCATGAACACTGGATCAATCTCACTGCCATTTTTCCTCTTTAAATTCTATGCTACATTTGATGAACATTTCATTTGAGTACGTTGCATCATGTGATCTTGCATTTGTGATGAGGTTTTGCCAATTTATTTGCTGTGAATTTAAAACAGGAGTTGGCTGACAAGTACAGCAAGACGCCGGCACAGCTGGTGCTCCGGTGGGGTCTCCATAAGAAGACGGCGGTAATCCCCAAGACCTCAAAGGTGGAGAGGCTGCGAGAGAATCTGGAGGCGTTGGACTTTGACATATCGGAGGAGGATATGGAGGAGATCAAGGCCATTGACAGGAACTGCCGCAGCAACCAGCCTGCCAAGTTCTGGGGCATTGACGTCTATTCTTAGCTTTTTCTTGATGCTCACTATCTCAGCTCTTGGCCGGTCCTAACCTTTTTCTGAATGTACTTGCTCGATTCATCTCCATCAGTCCATCTACTCTACTGTTTGGAATAAAATCAAAATGTGTCTTTATGAACCTTTATGAATGTACTTGCTCCATCCATTTCCATTACTTAACTATCTGTAACAAAAAATCTGTCTTTCTTCCTACCACATGCGAGGTCAATGCTATGAAATATGAATTTGCCATTGATCTCCTCATCAATCATTGTCATTAACATCTGATAGGATTGTTGTACCCTCACGTTGTTATTATGAATTTGCAAAGGGGTACATACAGTAGCTGATTAAAAGGCATCTTTTGAATTCATTCATTGGTTAAAATTCTCAAAAGAAAAAACATTTCAATGTTTCAAACATTTCAAAATTGGTACATGCTACTGTTTCTGCAACATTTCAATGTTTCAATTCTGAAAAGAAAAAACATTTCAATGTTTCAAACATGCCAAAATTCATTCAGATTTATTTTTTTAAATGCTTAAAATTCATTCAGATTCATGGGAGCTGGACAGTCTTCTGAACTGTATGTATCTCAGGGTGCCTTGTGCACGTTTACCTTCAGAAATCAGAAGTCTGAGCTCTCAACTGCTTCCCTTCCTCCACATCAGCCAGCAGCCATGGCGACACCGCCGCCCCGACGGGGACCGGCGGCCGGAGCGGCCTCGGCGGTGCCCCTCGCCGACAACCTCGAGTCCGCGACCTTCGCGCCGCCTCTTCCCGCCCCGCCGCCGCCGAGCCCCGCCACCATCCTCTCCGCGTGGTCGCGCCTCCGCGACACCACCTCCTCCTCGGCCCCCGCCGACGCCCTCGCCGCCCTCGAGACCCTGCACCTCCACCGCCGCGCGCTCCGCCTCTCCTCCGCGCACGTCGCGCTCCTGCTCCCCCTCCTCCCGCTCCACCCGCGCCTCGTCGCCCCGCTGCTCGCCGCGTCGGCGCACCTCCTCCCCGCTTCCCTCCCGGCGTCCCTCCCCACCTCCCCTCGCCTCCTTCTCCTTGGCGCCCGCGCCTTCGCTAGGAGCGCCAAGGATCTCCCAAGCGGTTCCAGCTTGGGGAACTCCGCTTCCACAGCCATGAATCGCGGCGGTGGTGAGTCTGCCATTGGCCACGACGACGATGATCCTGTTGTGGCTGTGAGGCGCATGCTTAAGGATGTGGAGCTGGGTGGTCAGAGCATCGATGATCTTGATCACCTTGCGCTTGCTGGGATTGGTTACACGCTGGCGGCTTCTGATGAGGTGCAATTCAGGAGGATTTTTGTGTCCCTGTTTAGGATCTGCAGGAGGATTGGGAACCTGGATGTTGGTGTTCGGGTGCTTAAGCTGGTGGAGTGGCTGGTAATGGGGTTTGTCGAGTCGAGGAAGATGCGAAAGATTCAGGTGCTCTTTGAGATGATTTCGCCGGAGAAGTGTGAGGGGGAGGATTATGTGCTGTTTCCAATTGTGATGGCGGCGTGCGGTGGATTGCGGGCATTGAGGGTTGCTTCAGCGAGATACAGATTAAACTTTGATCCACAGTTGAAAGAGGCGCCTGAGCGCACAATTCAGTTTGCAGCTGAGAAGGCTGTTTCCGAAGGGAGGCGTAGCGCTGATCAGCGTGTCCTTGTTCAATGTGTTGCATTGGGCTTGACACAGTGTGGGCAGGTCATGTTCCATGAGTCAGTTTTGCAGTGTGTATGTATGGGATTACTGAAGGAACTCCTCCCTCTGCCGGATATGCTCAGGATGTCAGTTGAAAGCGCAGAAGCGAACTTAGTTGAGGTTGTCAAGGTCGTTAATCAACATCTGAATAGTGTCCTTTTCAAGGAAGCTGGTCCGGTGACTGGGGTTCTTTGTAATCAGTATTCATATGCCGGTGACAAGGCTAAAAATTTTGTTGAAACTTGTGTGTGGGAGTATGCACATGAGATTTATTGCCATCTTCGTGCAGCAGTGTTGCTGCACCGGGGGAAGCAGGATGACTTGCTTACTGCAATTGATAAGATTGCTGAGGCCTCATTTCTTATGGTTGTAGTCTTTGCAGCCAAGGTCGCTAAACACAGGCTAAATCCTAAGTCCTCAGAGGGGTTCCAACCTGAGGTTGCTGCTCGAATCTTGGTGGCATTCTCTTGTGTGGAACATCTTAGGCGACTGCGTCTTCCTGAATACACTGAGGCAGTCCGGCGAGCTGTACTTGCCTATCAAGAGAATGCAGCAGCTATATCTTTGTTCATTGAGTCAATGCCTTCATATACTGAACTGACAAGTAAACCAGGTTATTTGAATGACACCTCTCTTTCAGCTATGCTGTATTACTACTTGGATCTGCTAGAAATTGTTGATTAAGATTTGTGTTTGTTTTGATATAGATTTACCAACCTTTGCTGGTACAACATATATCTGGCACAGCGATGAGGTCCAGACATCACGTATACTTTTTTACCTACGAGTTGTGCCAACTGCTGTTGGTCTCATTCCACTTCATATGATTCGGGATAAGGTGGCCTCAATCATGTTCTTGTATCCTTTTTTATTTGTTTATTGTCTTTATTTTGTTTATCAAAACTTCCAGTATAAAAAAATGTTACCCTTAGCATGAAAAAGATACCTACAACATTCAAATGAGAAAGTTACAAGTGCTTCACACTCTGTGATGGTATCTTTCTTGTCATCTGGCAGTGATACTGATCAGGATGATCGAGCAGCTTTGAAAGAGCAACTTACCTTTTACTACATCATGAGATCTTTGGAGGTAGTTAATTTGGTATCCTTTCCTATATGTGATTATAGGCTGGGGGATGACTTATTTTTTGACCTTGTTGCTTAATAGGCCTATCCTGGAGTAACACCATTTGATGGAATAGCATCAGGAGTTGCCACACTTGTCCGAAATCTTCCTGCAGGCAGTGCTGCCGTTTTCTTTTGTATCCATAGCCTTGTTGTCAAGGCTAAAGATCTCTGTGAGATTGCAAAGGTTCAGAACAAATCCTTATGGAGATCATGGGAAGAGAGCACAGATCCTTGTAAGAAAATATTGGATTTGTTGCTGAGACTAATCTTCCTTGTGGATATTCAGGTCACATTATATGGTCATTTCTTCCCCCCTCGTGATTGGCAGTTAACTCCTTTGTTGTAGTCAGGGTATGGTTACTTTTTTTTAAAAAAAAAATACTGGCAGGAGCGCTGCCATATAATATAAGGAGAATAAAAAGTTCAAGTCTTACAAATGATGTTATTACATTACAACTGATATAACACACGTACTCATGAAATAAACATGCATAGAGATAGTAGTAATACTGCAGAAGACTAATGGATACTTCAGACAGAAGCAGTCAGGACCAGCCTGTTGAGAATATTTTCGTGTACAGGAGTACTGGGCCGAAACCTTTAGGAAATGTAGCCTATTTATCTCGGCGATTCACCAATGACGCTCAAACCAAGATGTTAAATGTTTTATAGCAGTAGCTCACTCTCTTCTCTTTTTGCAGTCATTCCCTTACCTGCTGAAGGAGCTGGCAGAATTCATGGCTCTGCTACCAAAGGAAGGCCAGGATGCTCTCCTCAACGACATGCACGCCCACGTCGCAGAGTCCGACGATGTCACCAGGAAGCCGGTGCTCGTGTCATGGCTGCAGTCCCTCTCCTACATCAGCTCGCAGTCGAGTAATAGCGAGTCACGTAGCAAGGCCGCTTCTTTGTCTGTAGCCAGTGATGAGCTGAGCCTGAACAGAACTATGGCACGCCTCTGATATCATCTCTTGTCATGCTTGTAAAATTAGCAGTAAATATCATGCTAATTTGGATTGGAATTGGATGCGTCTTGCAAGTACATTACATAATAACATAATTGAGCTAGTTAGGATGCATTTTTGCAATGATCAGTTATCAGTACCCTTGATCCTTGAAAGTTGAAACAATGAGCAATGCAGGTATTTTTTTTAAATATAAACAATGCATATAAACCCTTTTTTCTCTTGAAGTGCAATGCAGATAAACTTTCAGTGAGCACATCACTTCACAAACAAGATTTTTGGTGACGTGACGTTCTCTATGGCCATGCTCCTCGTCATCCACAAGAACAGAAAAAACTTGAGGTCCAGAGCTCTCCACCCAGGCACCCCTCCTGCGCTCGGGATACAAGACCAATCAGAAGGCCGCGCCGCAGCCAGTGCGAGACGCAGCCATGGCCACCTCTTCCTCACCGCTCACCACGCTGCGCCCCTCCTTCGTCTCCTCCACTCCTTCCTCGCCATGCTGCATGGCGGCGCTACCCCGGCGGCGGAGGCGGTGGTGCACTCGCATACGAGCCATTGACCTCGACCAGAACACGGTACGCTACGGTCTACGAATGCCTGGACTCAAACCATGTCCTTTCTTGATTCTCGCTGTGGGGGGAGTTTGATTCCTTTGTTGGTGGTTCAAGATTGTGGCCATATCGGTGGGCGTCGTCAGCATCGCCGTCGGGATTGGTGTTCCCGTGTTCTACGAGACCCAAATCGACAATGCCGTGAGTTCACTTACTCATCAGTTAACTTCGTCGTAGAGATTCTTCACAGGCACTCAGGCAGTGTGAATTTCAGACCAAGAAATAGAGTTGTAGTTATTCTTCACAAGCAGTTGTTGAAAAATGACTATGGTGAAGTAAATTTAGTAACGACAGTTAGCAGCGTAGAATATGTATATATATAGTTGTTTGTAACTGAAAGATCCCAGTTCAATTGAAACTTGTACTGTTCCATATATTTACTGAAATCCTGTGCCTTGATTTTTCTTTTATGTAGGCAAAGAGGGAGAATACACAGCCATGCTTCCCCTGCAGCGGTTCTGGCGCACGTACGAGATGATTATGCCCCTACCATACAATTGATTCATCAACTTTGCTACATTCTTCTGTTTTTCCTTTCAAATATAAATATGGTTAGTGTAAATGGCATTATGGCCTTATGGGGATACCCGTGCAGCTGAGTGGTACAACACAATATTTAGTCATGGGTTACATTCATGTCCTCCTTTTAACCAAGGGGTGTCAGCATTTAGCTGTCATTTGCACTAGTTCAACATTTCCACTATAGTCTTATGTGCAGAAATCTGATGGGGAGTATCATGGCAAACAATAAGCATTGGCCTATTTGAAAATCGCTATATCAATGAAAGCCTTAAACCATAAAATTCACGAGCTAGAGTGAACTACTCATGACGGAAATTGATGATGTGTTTGGTATAGGTTGAACAATACATACAAGTACTACTTGTAGCTGTGCTGATTCTCTTGTTCTCTTGTAATAGCATCCAGTAGTCCAGAATATTGAACAGAAATCGTTGATTTTCCAGAGGTATGCAGGTTTTGCAGTGGAAAGGGCATTGTCACTGTAGTACTTGGCGCAGGCGAGACTGAAGAATCAAAATGTGTCAACTGCGAAGGCATTGGCTCTTTGACATGCACTACATGCCAAGGCACTGGAATCCAACCACGCTATCTTGACCGCAGGTAATATGCTCTTACCCAAAATTTTTTGCATGTAAGCATTTGTGATTCCTTCTATGATTGATAACTTCATTGCTCGTGCTCACACTAAATTACCAGAATGAAATTATGTTTCACACATCAGTGATGGAATCATACTTTTTTTTTTTTAACGAAGGAATCATACATTTGAAATCATGCATGGGATAATGTCCTTTGTGTAAGGGTGGAAATTTTGCTTCTGGATGCAACTTTTATAAAAAAGAGATGTGTAATGGTTTCCCCTTTTTGACTAATCAGGGAGTTCAAGGATGACGATTGAAGGCACCGTTTGAGTCTTGTGGCGGTGTCCCGAAGTTGTAACATCACTGCCTGATTTGAGACGCGGCATTGCTTATACAGAAGAGGTGTACTTACCAGCCATCAGGATCGATACATCTGATTTTTTTGTGCTGTCTTGTATTTGTTCCAGTTCGTGAGTTCGGTAAATACATATGGCAGATACCCTCTAGTGGAGATGAGTCGAATATAAATGCTGGACATTTTGTCATTTTGCGACAGATGTAATATATATGGCATGTTGCAATGATTAACCCTTGCTTTACTCGTCTTTCCAATTATAAGTTTACTTTGGGAAAGCAACGTGCAAAGATTCTGAAGCCTGAAGGTGGCTGTGTGTTTCTGGGCTATGGGTTCAGAGAACAATTTCAAGACGTCTGGTTCATATAATTCAAGCAGACATCGGTTTCATCTGTTAATGCCATCTGGAATGGGTCTTGGTCTAGCCAATGCAGATAAACTTTCAAGATATGATCCTCATCTGATTTAAGCACAAAGCACATACTGTTACGGTGTTACCAGCATCCAACACGAATTATGATGCTAAAGAACAACATTATTATTGATATTCTGCCCCCAATAAGTCATGCATGAACATTATGCATTTTAGATACACCTGCCGATTCTTAGCATTACATTGGCATTGCTATCATATGTACTTGGATTCTTAGTTCTCATCTGCCACCATAGTTGAAAGTGGCCGCAGCTTAGCAGCCTATATGTCATAAAAAACAATGCAACATCTGCCAGCGAAATGGCATCGGACGTGCCTACAGGTATGTATGGGAACAAGTTCTATGCGGTAAAACAGAACCCATCAACCAACTCACACGGAGCACAAAAGGTCATCTAGAGCAAATCAAGAAGCAAGCTCAGACATATATCCAGCCATCTCTATGAACCTGACGTGTATGTGTATCTTGTCTGAACCCCTTCCAGTAGCTCTATAAGTTTACCTGTGACGAATCAGGCAAGAAAAGCTTATTGCAACATCTTTTATGGAACAAAAATATATCAAAGGTGTGGAAGGCATGCATACCTGTAAGGAAACCAATCAATGGCACTGGATTCAGCACCTGTTCGGCCTTCTGGAGATGACGCCTGCCATCAGGACACAATATAGGCATGAGCATAGAAGTTAAACTTCAGTCAAGCAATGATCATCTTAGGGTAGGGTGTTCATTACTTGGTATAACTGGCGAAGAAAGGATCTCTCATCGCATAAAGGGCCCACATCATTTTTCGCCTTTTCAACTGATGGAATCAAACCAAATAATAACTAGTTCAGCGACAGTAGGCATATAAAACAAAACAAAAGTGAACTAGTTAGGAGAGCTGAAATGAACTTGCCTCATCCCTCTCAGCAGAGGAGAGCTGATGCACTTTCCCTCCTCTATGATTCAGATCAGTTGCATGTGAATGGATGCCAAGACTTGTCAGTTCCACAGCTAGCGACACTAACCATGGGGTCCATGATCTGATTCCAAACTTTCTGATCAGAAGCACATAAACAAGTGGCCTCAATATGTGAACAACCTCCCCTAAAACAAATAAGCGCCCTGCACCCCCTTTGGCAGACCAAATACTCGCCAAAGTTGGCTTCTCCACTGCCATCACTGCACAACACAGAAGTCACTACGAGGAAAGACTATAGAGCCAGAAGTATCCAATGGAAATACCAAGGTAGTTAAATAGCTAGATGTCTGATTTAGTTTAAAACACATTACCAGGTGGCTCAGGAGTAGGTTGGAGCCTCCTCGTCCACATAGGGTCAGACATCATCTTTGCATTCTCGCCAAACTTGTTCAAAGCAGCTACTGCTCTTCTCTCAAGACTCTTAGATGCACATCCATTTTTTCCATCCAGACCATTCGATGCAGCTTTGTGACCATTTTGGGAATGTCCATTCATTGGATAGATGACTGGAACCCCATTGCCATTTACTCCATAATTATCTTCAACAAGCGTCACCTCTTCTTCATTTGCCACCTCCCCTCCTTGTAAGAGCATCTTGTATCCACTCTCCCGGAAAGCAGCTAACCTGACACCTGCTCTGAAATATTGCAAAATTTTTAGTCTCTCTGAACAAAGCCAGTAGATATGCAACTAACAAAAAAACAGATAAGTGTCTTACTTCACTGCTTCTGTAACAGCAAGGAAGCTCCACTTGCGATCATCGCCAACAAAATGCTGGGCAGCAACCTCAACAACCGCCTCTACATCCTTTAGTACAGATACAACGAGACCCCATGGGATCGATTGCTCCTTGGAGGCAAATGAGGGATTTTCAGTGGGCGCATCAATTATGTGCTGGTTGACAGAACTCACAATACCCAGTAGTGAATATACTGTTCAGCAATGAAGCACGCGTTAATATGAAGACATCAAGCATATAGCACGCCAAACAGATTCTTTCAATCAGAAGAGAAAAAAAAAGAATGTCCTGAAAAGATTGGTCATATCAGTATGCATATGTTTACAAACTGAACAAATGTTGAATTATAGCATAGGGGTTTGAGTTTCCTAGACAAGATTATAGTCAAATTCAAGAGCTAAGCTCTGCAATGTCTTCTCTCAGGTTAGTAACAAAATCATTGGGAAAACAATCTCCATTCCTAAAAATTATAGCAGAGAATTTGATACCCCAAGACATACAATGCCCTGAAGCAAATGATGTTTAGTACAAAATATTATCTGCAAACCCAAAGATATCTTAAGGCATGTCAGTGAAAAAACTTCCTATGGTCCGTGGTCACTTAAATTGAATAGAGCATATGACACTAGTGTTTTTTATCTAACAATGGAAGATGCCAGGGTAGAAAAGTAAACACAATCTGAAATAAGCTTAATCACTCCAGTGCTGAGCCCACCAAAGGCAGCTGCATATGAGTATGAGTTCCATAAAAGCAAAAGGCCTGTTAGTAGCGAATGGCTTTTATTTCCTGTTATGAAATAACTCAAACAGCGATCATGCTAACACACTGGACTTCTGGTGATTGTATCAGCAATTTCACAGGAAAAGATGGCTTGAATTTTTGGTGGGAGTGTAACAAACAGATTATTTTGCCACAACAAAATTGTCTGCATCTTGGCCTGAAGCAAAAAAAAAAAATGTATTCCTCCGTGCATGACATGAAACCTCAGAAACCTAGGAAGCATTCACAGTAACAACCAAACAGGAAACATGAGCAAATAGGAAACACCGTTCGACAGTTACTAAATTTTGTGTCGCGACATGCTATCTAACTATATTACATCACTTATTGATAAGATGAAAAATTAATGGGCTTCGAGGACTAGGACACATGAATCACACGAAGGATAACTCAAGGGACACAAAGCAGGACATGTCCACTTCACCCACCCAAAACCTGACATTTGGGCATCAGAATATCTTAAAAGTCACTAGATTCCAGTCCGTTCCACCTCTAACAGTTCACAGTATACTGATGGCAAGGAAGTTACAGCTACTATTTTCCATCTCATTAACAGCTCACACAGTTTGACACTTCAAGGCATGCTTTCACAAACATTTTGTACAACCCGAAATCCAAATCCGTGAGATAGTAAGCACATATATAACCAGCAATGGGTTCGAATAAAAGAAAACGACACGGTGGAGCTAAAATGTTACTCCAACTGAAGAAAGGGTCATTGACAGCACCTGCTTCGGGCGTGATCTCTGAGTTGGCAAAACGCTCTGGTAGTATCCATGTGAGCCCCTGAAAGGAGTTGAAAGAAGCATAAGCAAAGTGGCAGCTCATAACCCCTTCAAATTAAGCTGCCATGGTGAGAAACTCTGGCATATACGTTTTGCAGCCCCAACCAAGTGCAGCAACTAACGAGCACACTATCCCAACCGAGCAGCCCCCCTACTAACCACGAGACCTCCCGAGTCAGCAAGTATGGAGTGAAACGCACATCCCCAGTACGAAGGACAGCACCCAAATCGAAGGGGCGCACGCGGATCAATTAAGCTCAGGGGACCAGCGGGGGAGCAGCGAAGCGAGGTTTCTAGTTTGAGTAGTTTCTATAGACTTCAACGAAAGGAAGGAAACTAGGAAGAAGGGATCGGCGGGATTACGTTGGCGAGGGACTCGAGGGAGCGGACGAGGTCCCGGTTCCTGCGTACCCAGAGCTTGTACGCCTCCATGACGGCGGCGGCGACCCCGAGTCAGCAGCCACCACCCCCTCGGCTCCTCGCCTCCCTCTCCCGGAAGGAGGATCGCAGCAAGTATGGTACCGAAGTGGAGACCGCGATCGGCGGCGTCGCCGGCGGGTTGAATCGCGGCGGGGCGGCCGCGGAGGAGGTGGGGGCGGCTGCTTTGCTACCGGTCGGGTCGGGTCGTCGGGATGGGGAAGAAGAGAAGAGAAGAGAGGAGGATTTGTTTTCTTCTCTCTCCGGCTCGAGCCGTCCAGCCGTGCGCCGGAGCGGCTCGCTGGTGATCGCCACGTCAGCCTGTCACTTCACTTTGTTTGCCTGACCGGTGGGGCCGCCTTCTTGGCGGATTGGATCTTTGGGCCTGCTTGGTTTTCTGCTAAAAGTTACCATGCCAAAACTTAGGCATGCCAAAATGTTGGCATGATCAAGATTTTTGGCCAAAATCTAGGCAACAAACATTGTCACGTCAAATTTTGGCTTCAAACCAAGTGAGTGCCAAAATTTTTGGGCATGCCCTAATTTTGGTTTGGCACGTTTTAGGAGCCAACCAAGCAGGCCCTTTATATCGACCACAACTCCACAAGCCGAGTGCAAAGACCCAACATAATAAGAAACATAAGTTAATACAACCTTGAACCTTGCCATTATTTCTAAAGTTTTTGGTAAGCTTTGAAAATTAAAATCGTCCTGAGTGAGTATTCATTCAACCGCGTTCCGCGACAGATTTAAATACAAATTCGCTTGAAAAAAAAATTACAAATCTTGGGAGAAGGAACAAAATGTTTATCTGCCTTGTGCGTTAGCATCCAAAGTACAGCATCCAATAGAATGGGCACGCTCCATGCTAAGCCAATAAGCCATGCTGCGTCGCTCTCACTCGAACCAAGCTCCCTGCCAACAGAATCAGGCCAGGCTTCTTGCTTTCACCATGGCCCCCAGCCCCTTTGCCTGTTCGAAAATCCCTTTTTTTTTCAGCACGAGATGAGTGATGACTGTCTCCTACGGAATGGAATCCAATTTGAACATTGCAGTGCAGGTGACCACTTGACACTCGCCCGGCAGTCTCGCCGGGCGCCGGAACTGCAGTTACAGGCTACCCAGCACATGAGCATATGGAGCCGCTTTCTGGCATCCTGTTCTTCCTGTTTCCATGCCCAGGATTGGAAAATCAATCCTACTGCCACATGAAGCATGTTTTTGAGCATCTAATTGCACCTAGGCAAATTGATACAGCACGGCGCTGCTGCTGCAGGTCACCCAGATCCGATCCAAGCCCAACTAGACAGAAACCACTGCACGCAACAAACACACACATGGTCGAGAGCCTAACGAGCAACAAGCAACTTAACACACAGCCAACAAGTCAACAAAACACTAGATTAACAAGATCAGTTGCTATTTAAGCGACAACTTAAACTTGTCACAGCTAGCGACACGCTTGTTAATAGGCAGCGTTAATTCCAGTCCCGTACCACCACCAACAAAAGAAAGAAAAAATAACAATTGTACAAGGCTCTGTCTGATTCAATTCATGCTCTACTACACTGACTGGTATACCTACTTACAATCTGGAACTACTACTCCCTAACCATATGCCTGTGTTACCACGGATGCTGCTAAACGGGTCAGTCAGGGTCAGGTCAGATATATCACCACCTCTACTCCCTAACCAGTAACCATATGCCTACGCATTACACTCCGCTAACCCACAACAGCTACCTACCAACTACGCAACCCAGTCCGACCCGATTACCTTGGTGTTAGGCCTTCTGTTCCTCCGGCCCACATTGCTGTCTTCCCTTCCGAGTTCTGAATGTGAAGTAGTCCTTGCTTGGTTCATGACAGTGCCAGTCCTGTCGGTTGCCCGCCCGCCCGTTTGATTCGACGAAGGAGACGATCCAGGAACGTCGGACTGATTGACGGCGACTGCTGGGGCAGCTCCACGGTGCCAAACTCCTGCTGCCGCGTTCGCTGGACCTGCCACGTTGCAGGAAGCTGGATTCAGAATGAATGCTTTGCTCTCACATGAGGTACCGATTTGCTGAGGATGCCAAGAGACCTGGATGTGGTTTCGATGGCGATGGCGATGCCGATGCCGATGCCACTGGTTGCTGAACTGAGCTTGATGGTGCCAGGGCATGGAACCACTGGCGTTGTAAGAGCAGCAGCGTCTCCTGAGTGGGCTCAGGAGCAGCCTGATTCATACCTCCTAGGTGATCTCGAGCTTGTGCAAGCCCCGCCACGCCATTCAGTGAGCCACCTGGCACGCGGCGAAAACATGGAATCAGGCCCGATGCTTGTTGGCCTGCAATGGCGACAGGGACTGTGCTAGGAGACTGCAAAAAAGTGTGGCATTTAACTCTGAAGCCGAACCTGATAGCGGTAAGGATGCTGGGAGAGCTGGAAGCGAGTTTGATGCTGATGGCATTGCCTGCTGAACTGAACTCGATGCCATTGAGGTTGATGGTATGCCAGCCAGTGCACTCACAGACGCAAAGCCTTCCAACATACCAGGGGCAGACTGTCTCGATGATGTAATAATCCCTGGACTCATGGAAGCAAGCTGCTGTTGATCTCCGAGGGCCACTGCAGATGCTGCCGGCATCCTCAGTTGCCGGAGATGAGGGGCAGGTCTACGTCCATAGCTTCCATATCGCAAAGCCATTGGACTAGCAGGTGATGGCGTTGCTCTATAAAGACTTCCAGGTAAGACTGGTTGTGGTTGGACAACCTCGGATGCTGATGCCCGAGGCACCTGTGAAGGTTGGAGGAAAGGTCCTGCTGAATACAATGACTTCAACCCTGGTGGACAAGCGGCTAAAGACTGAGGTGCCTGTTGAATTGTGGGTCTCACAGATCTCTCTATAAAACACAAGGAAGAAGCAAACTGTTACTCACATGTTCCTACGAATGAGAACTGAGAAACATTAAACTTTTTTTTTCTCGAATACGCAGGAGACCTGCGCATCATTATATTAAGAGTGAAGTGCATCCATACATGAGGGGTTTAAACTTACATATAGTTGTGACTAAACTGAAAACTACTACAAAGGCCTGACCACCAACACGACCACCCTGACTCTTCTATCCCACCCCATCAGTCTGGCTAATGTTCAAGGCAGCAAGTCGCCGAGGACCGGCCATGTGGAGAAGCATCAAACTCAACAACAGTTCAGATCTACATATGGAGATCATTGTAAATAAGCAATACAAGTAGCAATAGCATGTACGTATTGCTGCCCACAAGAAGAACGGAAGTGCTCACAAGCGACAACCTTGCAAAGAGCACAAAAACCAAAAGAGAAACTTGATCTGAGGGATTTGCATAAAGGGCTAATAACGACCGTAGAACATCATTATGGAAGACAAAGTTATACTGGTAATGGGTACCTTGAGCTGGAACTGATTTCTCAAATTTCACCCCAGAATTCTCAGCCATTGATTGCTGCAACAAAACTTTCATGTACGCATCATCTATATATTTCTTCGATTGATGATAAGCCTGATCTTCCTTTTGAAGTATCAACTCGAATTTTTTTTTAATCTTCTCATTTTCTTGATTGCACTCCGCTGCAACTTTTGATTTCTGTCCACAAATAGTTGCACAGAGAAGGAAGACACAAAACGTTTCACAATTGGAACATGCAACCTAAAGTAAGGAGAAACCACAAGTATAGAAGTAAATATTCAAACCTTCTGTTCAAGGTTTTTGCTAAGACCAGTCTTCCAGAGTTCCAGCTCATCAGGGTGTGTTCTCTCAGGTGGGTTATACTGAACTGAGGTCGATGATTGTGTTTCGGACTGCAAAGTCTGAGCTGCAATGGTACCTGATGTACCTGCTACTTCCACTTCTGCAGGTTGATCCTGCATCGGAGATGATGGCTGCACTTCGGGCCGTGAATCTCGAGCTGACAGTATACCTAAAGTTTCTGCTTGTTCTGCATGTGGATCCCTTGAAGGCTCTACACTCTGCAGGACAGTTGTGCTTAGAGTCACAGGCATGCCAGACAGATCAGTTCTTTCTAGTCGAGAATCATGTGTTGTGATTGACGGTTCCATTCCATGTTGCAAATCCTGAGTTGCGGTGGCGCACAACATAGAAGACATTTCTGCTTCCTCAGAGAGAATTGAGGTTGGCGGTTGCAAATCATCTACTAGAGGTTGCGAAGTTGCTAAATTGTGTTGGGCATGGGGAGTTCTAATTTCTTGTGCAGGCACACTTGCTTGACCATTCTCAGTTTCAGCTTCCTTAGACGCTGGTAGGGTGGCCAGATTGCATGTAGCACAAGTTAGATACTCAGTTTCACCTGCCTCTGACAAATCAGTTGCTCTATCTGCTCGACAACCTGTTTGAATCCTTTGAAGTGGAACACCCGACAATGAGGTGGATGGTGCCATGTCAGGGAGCAGATCCTGTTCTAACTCTGTGCCCAACATACCAGGGGATACTGCCACAGCAGGTGGAGGACTTGAAGGTACGTCACTGCTTTGCAGGGGAGACGTACTTGATAGATTAGCACGAGTTCCAACATCCAAAGAAAATGGCAACATCTCTGGGCTCTGTGGGGCAGCAAAACTTGGTGATTCTGAGTGGACTTGATGTGCGCAAACCATGCCATTATTATCTACATCAAACCCCATCGTGTCATCAACCAAATGGTGATATGTGCTACCTCCCTGTGATATAAGAGGTGCGGTTTCCGGCTGACGCCATGTTTGAGAGCCATCAGCGTCTAATATTGAGCTCGATGGTTGAATATCAGGATGCAAACTATGGGCAGACTCCATGTCCAGATTACTTGATGGTTCTGCTTCTGCTTGTGGATGTCCACTAATTGCAGTATTTTGTTGGGCAGGTAAACCTGTACTATTTTGCGCAGGCATATTTGTCACTGGTGAAGACTCTGAAGATGAACCTGCAATTTCGCCTCTTTTTCTAAGCTTCTTTCTGGCTTCATTAGTTTCTTCAGTGGAAGCTTCATTTTGTTTATACGGCTGACAACTCAATTTCCCATTCAGCAAATTTAACCATAATTTAGGTGGTTCTCCATCCAGTGAAGACACTCCATCACTCTCACCTACCAGAGTAATGTTTCTTGAATAACACTCGCCACTCATATAAGCTTTTGATATGGTTGTACTATTTACTTTGCCACTGTCTTGAATATCTGTAGACAGTTCTGTTAAAAATTCCAAAATTACTTTATCCATAAACACTGTGCCCCTTTCATGACTTTCACTAGCGCAGTTATCTTGCTGAAGCTCATCAACTCTGCTGAAGAGGAATGATACACCCCAGCCTAGCAAGCAATGGCTTAAAGTAGGCATTATATCTTGGCAGTTGCTATCAATAATCATGCCTTGCTTTGCAAGCACAAGACCCTTTTCCTCCACTGTGAAGGGGGTGTATAAACGGAAAATGCGCACATACTTCAGTTGTGAATCTATCTGGATATTTCGAAGAGCCTTCAGGTCATTTAATGGATTCAAATCGCTACCATAAATGATAATGGTATCTACAGATGAAAGTTTTATGCTGAAGTGGCATGCACGGCTATCAATCAGAAAAACAAATCGCCCTTTGGTCGTGTTGTTGAACATATTCATTGCTTCTTGTTTTATTGAAAATGCAGAATGGTCTAGAACACGCTCGTATGACTCAGAGCCAAATCTGTGGCGTATGAAATTTTCCAATATATTACCCATTAGGTCTCCAATTGCTCCATCAGACTGCCACGGTGCACAAAAAAAATCAAATCATGCTGAACTCATAAACTGATGCATGCTGACTGCAGAGGGCTGGCATAGCAGCCTCTTAGAATTTACACAGAATTCATAACTTCGTAACCAAGGAACATATAGAAAACAAAGACAGACAATGCAGTAACAGAGAATAGCACAGTTTGGGTCTATCGATAGTTGTTCGAGTTCAGAATAATTGGAATTATCCAGTTCAACATATAGCTTGAAACTTTTTAAGATGGTAAATCAATAAATTGGGTATACAACAGAATACCTAGGAGAACCAAACATTTGAACAATTATGCTTGCAAAAAGGACAAGTTTAATGACTGTTAAAACTAAGAATATAGGATATAAGTAACAGAAGGAAAAGCCTGGCATAACTCACTTGAAAAAGAACAATGACTCTTAACCTCTTATTCCTGATTTCTTTAAGCATTTTATCAAGAAGCACTAGTTTGCCACTGTTGTGCATTATATCATCTGCAGATTCATTTACATCATGCGTACTGACGGGTGAATGTTGCAGGCCAACGAGGCAGGGGTGATTGCAGCACTGTTACATAAAACCAAGAATATATCAGAATCAGTGGCAGTGTAAATAACTTCACAGGAAAAAGTATGTACAGATGCAGATTGCGAGCGTGCTGTCTACTTAGCATCATAAAAGAGAATGAATTTTCTGAAAGCAAACCTTCCAAAGAGACATAAAAATGTCACGAAGAGCTTTAACATTGGCAGTTGTCGTTTGTGACTGCAGGATAGATGAGTTTGCTAGCAATAAAGAAGAATATTGTTTTAGCTGAGCCTGTGAAAGGTAAGCAGGAACCCAATACTCCATAAATTTTGAAGAGCATGCTTTTCGCTCATATGCAATATGACGTTTAAATCTTGTTCTTAATATAGCAAGTGCATCAGCATCAATGTAATCTCCAATATCTTGTCCTGAGTGAAGGAAAGCTAGCAGGCTCTTGTACTCAACAATATTATCCTGCAAAAAAAGCAAATTTGGCATGGGATTATTAGCAAACTGGTATAGAAGCAAAGTGCCAAAGTTACAGTTCAGAGCAGATGAAAGGCACCTTCAGTGGAGAACTCAAAAGCACCATCCTAAAATCTGTTGGCAGTTGCTTGAGTTGTTCGAGATGCTTTAGAACTGAGGTTTGACAATAATCAACAATAACTGCCTCCCAACCAATGGACTCTATAATTGTAATTCCCTGTGTCATGGTAGACAGGCAAAAATAGAAAAAAGTGAAAAACTAAATGAAACACAGGAACTACATTTGGTTAAGAATTTGCTAGGGTGTAATAATGACAACGTCGAGGTGTGTACAAGGAACCATTTATGTGCCCTAACCGATAAGGAACATTAATGAGGCTGAAAAGATCATTACAAATTACCTCTATGACAGCATCAGGATGAGCTAGGAGAACATGAAACATTGTGTGTGCGCCATTCTCATGGGAATCCGGATTTTGAATTAGATTGCGCACATCTTTCTCCCCGGCATAAACAACAATGTTGATACATGGTGCAAAGTCCCTAAACTTAGCCTCCCATAGGGAAATAGAAGCAGTTGTGACAAGTAGAAAAGGTCGGCAAGCATCAGGTAAAACTGACAAGATGAATAAGATGGTCTTCATTACATGCTCCTGCATTACACATGAGTTATATCATGTTTCTTTTGTTCTTTGTATAGAGTGAGGTGGGGGGGAAGGGGTGTAAAAAGAAGTCTAAATATAACTGCAAAGATCTACATGTAGAAATACAACATTATACTTGCATAAAAGAACATCACTGAAGACTGAACATCTAACAGTATCAATATAGCTAGAAACCAACAAAACAGAAAATGTAGTTGTAAGTAGAAGGTGTCCAAAATATGTTGTTTATGGGTGCAAGACTGTAGTGCTGCTAAACTACCTGCCATAGCTCCTACCTTATCATCAACAAAGAAGGCACCATGAGACTTGTGCCAGAACTCACGGAGGTTATTGACAGTACACAAATGATCGTTGTCAAAATCAGGATGGCACCCATCTGGCAATCTCTGAAGTTTCTGAAATGGAATTTCCTTAACCTGCAAAGAGCAATATTGTGCATTTGAGTAAAGAAGACAAAGAGCTAATATTAGGATATAGTGAAAATTCAAGTCCAATGTCTAACATAGCTTTAGATTCCCAGTATAAGCACTAGAAAGATGTGGAGTTCCTCAGGGTCACACACAACAATTCCTTGGACTATTTGGGAGAGAAGACACATGACAGCGAGCTAGACAAAAAGCAAGTGTACAGGGATCATAGGTACAGTAAAATGCACACAAACACATCAAGTTAGAATTAGAAGACCAGTAAATCCATCTTTCAGTACTAAGTTTTCGTAGCAACTGGCAAGTATCAAGATCAATTAATCTTAAACAGTGATGGTATCTGAATAGCCCACAAGACACAACATATAGAATACATGTGTTTCAGTTTCATAAAGCTCATTACATTAGAATGGGGGACTAGCATAACATCAAAATGGTTAGGCCATATTGCATATCTGAAAGGGTGCAGTTGAACCTATGAACTGAAAATAGGATTAAGACTACATAATAAAAAAAAAAATCCTTTGTTCTGACATACCTTCTTTGTTTTTGTGGGAATAGATGGTTGCTCTGGTCTAACAATTACAGCTGCAAAATAAGACATAAATCAGATATGCTAACATATTTGCATGAGACTAAGGCATCCAAAACGACCAAGAATGGTTACTGTGTTTTTTCTTTCTTTCATGCTGAATACAGTGGATGTATTCAAAGTGGATAAATGATGAATGGCAAGGGTATCAAGTACCTGTGCCTTGCCACTTGCTGGATAGCTTGAATACAGATAGGTACTTGTTCTTTGGCATACATTTTCGCTTCGGCGTCGGAGGAGCCGAATCACCAGCCTTGTCTGCTTCTGAAATTCCATGGGATGCTCCATCCAGTTGTTGCTTTCGCTTCCTCTCACAAGACCCCAACGCCTCAATTCCCAATCTGGTGGTGGTGGGAGGATGCGCCTTGTAAAGATTGGATGCATTCCGACTTGATCTCTTAGCACTCAGCAAGCTAGACAGTTGACGTGATCTCAAGTGAGCAGCATTGATCGCATCCCCGCTGCCTCCTCCGCTCGTCGTGTCGCTTCCAGCTGCTCCATCTACCGGTGATCCTCCCGGACGGTTCGCCATTTCGCCTCTCTAGAAATAGCATCATTAATCGAAGGAACAAAGCTCTCGTCAACCACAAGGCACCAACAAGCAACCAACGCGCGCGTAAACAGGGGAGCGGAACGAGCGGGGCGGGTGGCCGGAATCTTACCTCCGACGGACCATCACGGCGGGGAATGCGGTCCCGCGGCCGATTGCGGCGGCGGAGGCGGACTTGCGTTGCCGCAGCAGTGGGGTTTTGCGGCGAGGTGGAGCGCGCTCCGTCGCTCACGAGGATTTCATTTTTTACCTCGAGCTTCCCGCCCTTTCCAGTAAGATAGTAAAGCAGTGATAATAACAATGAATAAATGTAAAAAGATATTTTCCCAGTAGCATAAATGAGGCTGCGATAACAATAAATGAATAAAAAGATATGTTTCCCATTTACCAGATGAAATAGTTAGTAGTAGGTCTTACCATTGAATGAAGGCAACGTATTCCATAAGAATTCAATTCGTATGAGAACTATGAAACTCAAATTTAAGCTACATGATCTTATTCAAGGGGAGCGCGTAGGAGAGGTGGGAGGGGGAATTTGCAAAAGTATGATTAACTTTTTCAAATCTCTCCTTGCACTTTCTCCTTGGATCACCCTTGGATAAGGATCATGTGGTCCAAATTTAAGTTCTCATATAAATTGGATAAAGAAATTAATGCTGGCATCGCAGCTTCCTCCTCTTTGTCTACTCCCACTTCATCTGTGTTTCAGGATGCTACTCATGTTGATGCTCCTTCAGTTCCTAACCTGCTGTGGAGTCTGCTTTTTCTTTTCTTTTTTTTCTGTTTTGCAGGAGTTGGGACTCGGTGTAGCTCCTGCTGTTATCTTTACGAATGCAGCGCTTGCTCCGGATTCTCCGCATATCACTTCCCGGATTGCTGGTCTTTTGTCTTTCTTGACCTATCTGCCACTCCGTTGGCTTTGTTCAGTTCGTGTTCAGGCTCATACTCAGGTGCAATCGATCATCATGGCAGAGTTCTGCGCTTCTTCTTGGAGCTAAGGTCTCCACTTTGCTCATGACCCAGCCGTTCGGTCTGGTCTCTGATAGACTTTTAGCAGTCAAATATTTGCATCAAGACTTATTGACTGCACCGAGATTGTGTTCTCTCCGTTCTGATATCAAAGGCTCTCCAAGATAGAAGTCGTTTTGGTCTTTGAAGTTTTCAAATTGCCACGTGCTCATAACGCTGTGGCACATTGTCTTGCTTCTCAAAGCATCCTCTGCTGCAAGCCTGCAACTGATCCAAGTGTTTCGCGCTCTTGTTCTACGCACCTTCTGGGTTGTAATGTGATCTCCTTTTTATACTCGGTGTCTGGGAGTTCTGCAAGCCTCGTCTCTGTACTTTGTTCTCAGTGTTTAATATATGCCTTCTAAAAAAAGAAAACGAGAATTAAGCCACGTGGTTGTGTAACTCTCTCTGAGGTGTTTTTTTTTTGTAAGATCAACGGAGGTGTTTTTTTTTTAAGATCAATAATTTAAAAGGAAAGGGGTGGGTGGTGGCTGAAAGATCAGCCCATTAGCCCATAAATTTGCCACCGGATCACAACGGCGGAACAGAGAGTCACACGGGCCCACAAGGCCATAACCCAAACCTCTTCTCGATTTGCAAGTCAGACTAGTGCTGTGTTTTCTCTCAAAAAAAAAAGACTAGTGCTGTGTTTATTCTGTGTTCCCAGTCCACCGCGCCTCCATCACTCCATCACAGAAGGCACAGATATGCACCCCTCAAAAAAAAAAAAAAAGAAGGGCACGCGTGACCGAGCACGCAAAGGCACCGCCATTGCATTTTCAGCAGTCCATTCTGCATCATGATCAACATTTTTTTCCTTTGAAAATTCATCACCATCAGATGGGATAACGCCTCTTCTGTTAGAAAGGACGGCACGTGATCAACTGCTCAGTGATCTCCAACCGAAATGTCAACGGCACAGCAGATTCCATTCCATTTATGATGGCAGCGATGCTTACGAAGCACCAACCAGCATCGCAACACCTAACAAACTGTGACAAAAGATAGCCAAGTACAACACCAGCTGCAACAGAGATCAGAAGAAGGCTTCCACCCAGCATCATGGCACCAGAAAATTCCCACAGCGACTGTCGACACAAAACCGAGCAAAATTGCAGCTCTCCCAAGTCACAAGGATCTCTCAACTCGGGTCAAGACTTTACATTAGTTGAGGAATACTGGGATAGATAACCTTCTGTTCTCATTCCTCTGCACGCCCAAGAGTCAAGAGAAGCAGCAGCCAAAAAGGAGGGCCCAGTCCGCCAAGCCATGCGATCTTTAATGTACAGAAGAAGGGGCGGGGGCAGGCATCACTAATCTACTATGCTACTTCGACGTCCTTGAAGTACTCATGTTCGAGAGCCGCCCGGGCGTTGATCCTCTTGCTCGGGTCCAGACGTAGCATTCTCTGCATATTGGTGGGGGAGAAATCAGAAACTTGAATGCACACTCTGAATATAATCCAAGAATTTAGGACAAGGCAGATAAAGTTAGCATAAGAAAATAATGTTACCAAGGGGCATATAGTCTAGTCCTATTAATGCTCTGTAATTTTTTTAGGCAAAATGTTATGCAATGTAGATGTTAACAGTAGATGTATTACAACTCAGCATACGGTTTAGTACAGGGCAAACAAAAAAGGAATTAATAAGTTGATTTACAACCCTACAACTGGATACCACACAAAGCAATGCAGTTTCCAGATTACAGTTCTAGATATCACTGTGTGATGTAAATAGTGATCCAACTGCCTTAGAATGGATCGATACTTCATCAGAAAGACCCATTGCCTTTATGCACCTAACCAGATGAGACTCTGAACTGATCTTGGAAGAGAAATCCTACATTGTTACAATCCAATTGGGCTTGCAGTTATGCAAGTGTTTGCAAGATGACAAATATGTAGCAGTGAAAAGAGGGCAATTGTGCTCAGATTAGGTTTAACATGATGTGGGAGCAACAGCCTTAGAATGCAGCTAGTATGGCATATAATATCTGCGGTCTTAGAATGCAAACAGGAAGATTAAAAATGCAGACATTGCCACAAAAAAAGCGGTACATATTTATAGGCTATAGCTAGGTTCCCGCTCCACCCAGTCCATGAAACCTTGCGCTATTCTTTCTGCCTTTGTATAAACCCCGCAAGGAGAGCCATGTTTTTCATCTATTCATTAAGTATAAAACTAGGTAACAAGCAGAAGATGATCTAGTGGACTAAGGAAAAACAGTGTCACTGAGAAAAGTGGAAAACAACACAAGTAGAATTATGAAACTCAAAGAACTCAATGAGTCCGACTTACAGATAGAAGATCAATTCCTGCAGGTTCAAGTGTTGGGACCACTGTTGCAAGGTCCTACAACATGAACATCGTGTTAGAACAAAAAATGTGCCAATCAATGTAATGTTGAATTATATTCATACACAAACCAAAAGGAGATCCCAAATTTGACTATTACAGAGAAGAAGAGTACAAATTTTCATCCGTAACCACAAGCTGAATTGCTAAAACACTATCCCAATATTTGCAATGATAAAAAGAATTCAGCGTATAATTTACCACAGATGGCCACTTCGGGAAAGTTGATATGTAGTCGGGTAATGAAGCAATGCCTGGCCATGTTTCTTCATTTGGAGTGCCCAGAACTCTGCATAGACAGAAGATTATGTATATTTGAGTTAAGGTATTTATTTTTAAACATGCCACAAACTAAAGAAAGCCTGAACAAGACTTGTAAATGAGACCTGAAAATCTTGAACAGCTCATCAATCTCAGAATCCCCAGGAAAAAGTGGCTTCTGGTTCACCATTTCAGCAAAAATGCAACCAACTGACCACACATCGACTGGGGTAGAATAAAGCTTTGCGCCAAGAAGAATCTCAGGGGCTCTGTACCAAAGTGTCACCACCTAATAAAAAGTTTGGTTGGAATTAAATGAAAACAAACTCAGAGCGAAAGGAGCAAAACAAGAATATCGTGGTAACAGTTAATTCATATAAATGCCAGACTCAATTATGGTTGCCTTAAGTCAAAGAGGATACTTAAATTATTCAAGAAGGCTGTAGTCACTAGGAAAGATCTGCACTATCACCAAACAGACAAAATATTAGTTTTTTCTCTACAACTGCTTAACGGCCTTCCCATTTTAGTATAAGAACCTATGTTAGATATGTATGAAAGCATGTGTCCCTTTTCTAATTCCGTTTTTACGGTGTTATTTGTCGTTTCTACAGGGCAAAGTAGGCAGCATTAATACATACTGCAGCAAAGCACACACAAATGACGTTACTTGTGGTTACAAAATTGACCGTTATTTCCTTATTTCTCTTTATAGAAAGGAAAAGGTTCATTTTTAGCAAGTGAGTCAGATTGTAGTAATGGTAAACCATGAAGAAATGTGTCCACACGTGACCTAATGAACTGATCATGAACTGTTATGCATCAAAGATAGCATTTTGTCGCGTTCATCAAAAGTAGCTGCATTCCTTTGCCTAGGTAGATGCAAACATGGCATGCGATTCTCCATCAACCCCAGTTTGACCCATGCAGACACCTTGAATCAATTCAGGCATGCAACACCGATAGCATTTCTTTGGCAGCAACACGTACCTCATGAGTAAAAGTCCGAACAGGAATGCCGAACGCCCTTGCCAGTCCAAAGTCAGCGAGCTTCACAACGTTGTTACGGCAATCAATCAGCAGGTTCTGTGGCTTGAGATCACGGTGGAGCACGCGGTGGGAGTGGCAGTAGGCAATGCCCCGCAGAATCTGGTAGAGAAAGTACTGCACAGCCACAGAGAGAGAGCATAGCCCAAGCCAGCATTAGCATTTCGCATCCCGCAATTACCACTCACAGACTCCTCTCAATGGAGCTGCTGTTGTCTGCTAGGACTAGGAGTAGTTCATCATCGGATCATCCATACAATTCAAAGCAGAACAAAAGGAGATAGAGAAAATGAAAAGAGGCTGACTTTGACTACGCGGTGGTTCTTGAAGTCCTGGGACGACTCCATGTGCTTCTTGAGGTCGAGGTCAAGGTACTCGAAGATGAGGTATATGCACTTCTCGTTGTTCATGACCACGACGTCCTGCAGCCTGCACGCACGGCGGCAAAGCAAAGCAACACGGCCGCGCCGCGACTGAAATTAGTGGCTAGTTTATCTCATCAGTCATCTCCCACCCGCAAACACGCACGGTACGGGACGGGACGGCACGGGGGGTACCTGACGACGTTGCGGTGGTTCATCTCCTTGAGGAGGGAGATCTCGCGGATGGCGGTGGAGGGGACGCCCTCGTCCTCCAGCTCGAGGCGGATCTTCTTGAGCGCGACCGTATCGTTGGTTTGGAGGTCCTTGCCCTTGTACACCACCCCGTACGTTCCCTCCCCGATCTTCTCCTCCTTCTCGTACTGCGCCCACAGCCCACCATTCCGCCGCATTATAAACTCATCACCAGCATCACATCACCACGGATTGGGGTATTTTGGGCACGCAGAGGAGGGAGGAAGCAGAGATAGAGCGATCGGAGTTGGGTGCCGGGCTCACCTGCTCCATGGCGGCGCGATCCGCTTCCGGATCGGGGAAGGTAGGGCGGGCGGGCGCGAACCGGCGGCGGCGGTGGCGGTGGCGACGAGGGAGAGGAGCCGAGGAGGAGTGGTGTGTGTGTGGGGTGGGTGGAGGTGGGGGTGTGTGGATGGGCTCGGGTTGGCTGGGCTTTTTGGTGCGGACTGCCTGCCTGCTTGCCAGGTCAGCACGTGCCACTGTTTCTTTTCTTTTCATGGACCGCGCGGGGCACGGCGGTCGTTCTTGCCTCCGCCATAATTACTGTCCTCTACCACCCAATTACTAGAATTATTTCCAACTTATTACCATTTTACCAAATGTGAGTCAAAAACAAAAACAAAATGTACTGCCTCTAGTCAGCAGCAGTTTTTTCACTACAATTGCGACTTGAACATAAAAAGCTTTATTTTTACACTAGTATACTCGGCCAACATAAAAGTTTGTATATATAGAAAAAAAAAACCACGAAGATACTAATACGGATCCACGAGCAGCACTGCCGACGTGGCACGCCAGGTCCAACCCCCCACAGGCCACAGGAGTGTCACGCGGCAAAACTAAAATCATTGCCGCTCGCTATCTTGTTTTCGTTTCGCGCTTTAGCGCGGGAACCGGATTCATTAGCCGCGCTCGCTAACCCCCTGGAAAACCTCGTGGCGGGCCCGCACCCCGCTTCTCCGTCCGTCCGTAGGGGCGGTGCACGTAAGCCGCGACGCCACGCGCCGGAGGTCACGCCCAGGGGTCCACCTGCACCGCGCGTTGCGCTCTCGGGGCCCTTTCCTTTTGACCCGGTCCTCCCGTCCCGTCCCATGCTTCCGGGGAGAACGGAACGGAACGGGCGCGCAGCGCACTCTCCGTCACAATCGCCGGCGATGGGGATCGGCTCGACGGAGTCAGGCGTGTTGGGGAGACGAGACCGATCCAACAACTGTCACGCTGCGCTAAATGGCGGCCTTTTCCGGGGTGACTGGGCCAGAGTGTTAATTATTGACAAACAAAAACAACTGATGCCATGGCCCATCATCTTGAGGTTAGGCCAAGCTAACTGCTCTCTGTATTTTAGCTGTGACTTCTTCTTCTTGTTTTTTTTTTTGAGACGACTTTAATCCCGACCTTTGGGTCGTGCAGGAAAAAATATGCCTCGAGTTCTCGTGGAGTGTACACTTCCCTTTTTCTTTGACACGGTGTATATACAGTAGTAGTAGCTCACCAGTGTACGTGCTTGAGTTACAAAATTTTTTTTTGTGGAAACTTGTTTTTTCTTTCGAACAGCAAGCTTGTTTTTTTAGTGGAAGCTTTGTGTGGACATAACTATATGAAAACCCATATGTTAATCTAGCACAAAGCCGGCCCGGCCCAGTACAACAAGGAATATCCAGCTCAAGGAACCTCGTAAACGGCCCAGTTAAATCTTAAAACAAGAGGAGAGAAAAAAAAAACAGAAGACTAATTAAAAAAAAACTTCGAAAATGGTGGCGCTCACCTCCTTATCCCCAGCGCCACCGCGTCCTTCTCCCTCCGGCGACTCCTCGCCGCCGGCAGCAGACGCCGCCGCCACCTCATCACCGGTCCTCCTCATGCAGGGGCCGAGCCCTCCGCGCTGCCACCGCCGAGGCCGCCACGCCCGGCGCCGACGACTACCACGCGACCATCCGCTCCCTCAACTCCCGCGGCCGCCACGTCCCCCGCAAATCGCTCGGGCAGGTCCAGTCTCTCGCGCTGAAATTCACTCTTGGAGGTTAGAGCTACGTAAATTTCGTCGCATACCGACCTGGCCCTCGTTTTGCCCCCGCAGAACTACATGCTCAACTCTAGGGTGAACGAGGAGCTGGTGGCGGCGGGGGGGGTGGAGGAGGGGGACGTCGTGCTCGAGATCGGGCCGGGGACCGGGTCTCTCACCGCCGCGCTGCTCGAGGCCGGCGCTACCGTCTTCGCCGTCGAGAAGGTCCGCGGCATTGCTCATTTCATTTCTGGTGTCTGCTACTATGATCGGCGTCTCACTTGTACATAGACTGGCATGAGACGAGTTGTGAAATGATGTGCCGATAGGGTGACCTTGTGGTTACTTGTGACCTTTTGCAAGTCGATGAACCTTTTGGTTCCTCTAAACATTGGTAGATTCACATGTGAGGATGCCAATATAACTTGAATCCGAACTTGTGCTTGGTCCATAGGAATATGTTTCCCTTGAAATTACGGACTCTTTTGTCTTGTTGGAACGGATAAAGTAGTGGTTATTTTCCATTTGGGATTTTAAGGGTTGAAGCCTAGAAATGCTTTATATTGAGGATCTATAATCTGCAGGCTGTAGCATCACCTTTTTCTATACCTTCTATTTTGGTTACAGGATAAGCATATGGCTACCCTTGTGAAAGATAGATTTGGATCCACAGAACAATTGAAGGTAGCATCCAGTTCCTCATCTGACATGTTGTATTTCCTTAACATAAATGATGCACAATATTCTGTTGCTGCTCTCCAGGACATCAAGATGGACACTGATGTCCTTCAAACAACTAATAATTCATATCTGTCATTATGTGCCGCAGATGAATAATTTAGTCATTTGAGCAAATTAGGAAACCAGAAGTTAAAAAACTATCAAGAATATGTTAATCCTTGTAGTTACCATACAAATGATCTCTGATAGCACAAATCTGGTGCAGGTCATTGAAGAAGACATCACAAAATTTCACATTCGCTCCCATTTTCTTCCTTTCATGAACGAGAAATACAATGCCGCCAAAAAACATGCAAAGGTGAACTTGATGCCGTCCACAGAAATTTATACGGAGCTCTGCATCCATGGGGCACCATGAATATTGTTTTTGTGATCATGTTCCACTTTCTACTTTGCAGGTTGTTTCAAACTTACCATTCAATGTCAGTACCGAAGTTGTCAAACTACTACTCCCAATGGGAGACGTTTTCTCTGCCGTGGTGCTTATGCTTCAGGTTTGAGCCAACTTTTATTTTCACTTTCGATGATAATGTTGCCAAACAGTTAATTATGAACCGATGATTATCTAGAGTACAGAAGATATGGAACTTTCAATAGCCATATATTTCTGCGTGATCTTGATTTTAGAAACACTGCTAAATTTTTTATTCATATCTACTTAGAAACAGAACCATTTTGATCTATCTTCTTTTACCTCAAATTTCAGCGATTCGTAATACTTCATTCTTATTCTCGTTATTCAGGATGAAACTGCAGTGCGCCTTGCAGATGCTTCAATACAAACTCCAGAGTACCGACCTATAACTTTGTTTGTGAATTTCTACTCAAGTAAGCTTTTGAATGAAACACTTTGAAACACTTAGATTATTGTTGACCAACTTGTCTGTAAACGACACTTGTAGACTTTCATCCAAACTTGACATTGTATTTACTGTCTTATCTAATTAAATTATGCTGAAGAGTATGAAGGGTGGAGGAGTGCAAAAAATTAAAAACAAATCTGGGAAAATTGAAACTTAGTGCTTAAGGTTTCTAATTAATGTATGATGTATTGAAGGTTTCTAATTAATGTATGTCATAATGTTTTCTTCTACGTTGCTTATAGAACAATAGAGATCACTTTCCAGAAAAAAATGGAGATATCGTTTTCTCTTCCACAACTGCTAGTTCACGCCCTACGTTTCACAGCTTCATCGTAAAGTCTGCCAATTACTGTGATTTGAGCAGGATTTACTGTGATTTGAGCAGCAGCTGGTAGCAATAATCGTATGAAAACAAAATGTGCAGTATCAATCCGTTCTGCCTTGAATAGTGCTGGTGCACATCTGATCAGGCCTGATACTACAGTTAAGAATTTAACTGTTTGTTAGGGATTCCACATGTAGATTCACATTCATGTTGCTTAGTTAAATTGGGAGACACTTATTTCTAAGATTCTGCTCAAGGAGTTCAATCAAAATCCTTTTTGAATGTGAGCAAGAGCACCTCAAATTTTTTTCTGTTGCTATTCATCCTTGTCCTTGAATATCATGGAATCACCTTAATTTTTTTCCCAATTTTGACTGTTTAGTCCTTATGCCTAGTTAGTTCATGGATCACATATGCTTAGCTTACATTCACTGACAGGCAGATATGTTGTTTCTTTGCAGAACCTGAGTATAAGTTCAGAGTTGACAGAGAGAATTTTTTCCCTCGGCCAAAGGTAATCTATATCTTTCATGTGTGACTTAGTATGGGGAATAACATTTTGCTATTTCCCAGTGGCTTGGGTTTCATGAACCTTATTACGCGGCTATACTATTCTTAGTCAATTCCATCCCCAGGTTGATGGCGCTGTTATTAGCTTTAAACTAAAGAACTCTGAGGAGTATCCACCAGTTGGTTCCCCTAAAAGCTTCTTTTCAATGGTGAGTGTGAGTCATAGTGCTCAGGAGCTACCCAAATGTGAATTGCTTTCTATGGTTGGAATTAATCTCCGGGTGTTTTGGAACTGCCATTAACATTAGCTCTTATCCTTAACTTTCAGGTGAATTCCGCTTTCAACGGTAAGCGCAAGATGCTTAGGAAATCTCTTCAGCACCTATGCTCTTCGTCTGAGATCGAGGCTGCTCTTCACAACATTGGTCTTCCAGTTACAGTAAGCTCTTGCTCCCTTCCTCTATATCCCTCCTCCCACCGTCTGGGTGCATGTGCTCAGTTCTCAGCTGCTGGCAGGCTAGACCTTCTGATCTGACGTTGGACGATTTCGTGAGATTGCACAACCTTCTGGTGGAAGTATGAATACAGTGCATTCCAAATGCCTATGGAATTGCTTGTTGGCATGATGATGAAGTGAGCAGGGCCTGAGCCTGACTGCCCAAGAGTTGCTCTACAGGTAAACAGTGACCCTTGAGACAGAAGTAAACTGGCTAAACAGTGACTTTGACTTGAGTTCAGATTTTCTGATCCCGACATTTGAGCTTCCGCTACCCGTAAGTAACCAGTGCTAGTTTTGCATCATGGTTTACAGGTGCCTTGAGCTCAGCTGCCGCGATATTGGTTTGATCTATTGGCAATAGCCAGGAGTTCTGCATTGGTGATGACATTGAAAGTTGAAAGCTATAGTTTTCCACGCCGTTGAAGTGGAAAATTGTGCACAAAAGGACATTATATGTGTGATATATCAACTACTATACCATGTGAATGTGATCTACTACCCTAGTTCATGTGATCTATTACCATATGTGCAGAAAAGGACTCAATGTGAAGATCAAAGATGCATGCAGAGCATGCGAAGGCAGAGCGAAGAGGCTTTGCGCTGTGCAAGTATGTGCTGACAGAGAGGTGCCGGCTTAGTTTGAAATCAATCATGAACTGTACTGAATTGACACTTTATTCTTTCAGTACGGACGTGTCGAAATACTGAGAGTGCATACATATGTTATCATACAATTCCAGTCCAAAGTCTCTATGAGAATTCGTGCATATATCATCATAAACCTAAAGAATTTCATAGGATGCAATCTTTTGGTAAAAAACATGTTTACTATTATATAAATGAAATGAAATGAAATATTCGTTAGGAGTTTTAGGACTAGAAAGAAGTGAAAGCGACAGAGCAATAGGCATACCGTAGGCACAATCCAGTGGCGAAATACGGCCCGATTAGGTCCAGATACTGCTTGGGCCGGAACGGCCCGTTAATGGCCCGCGCAGCCTCTCTCCATCCCACGCCTTCCCCATATAAAAGCTTGCGCGTAACCCTAGCTCCTTCGTTTTCCCCACCTCTCTCCTCTCTCTCTTGGTCTTCGTTTCCCGGCGGCGACGACTAGGCGAGCGGCGGCGCTATTCGGTCTTCGCCGGCCCCTCTACCGGCGACGAGCGCCCAACAGGTATGTCTTCTCCTACCCTTCTTTTTCCCTTCCTGCGAAACCGAGTCCCCCAAACCCCCCAACCTAATAGCTTCGATTTGTGTTTGGATCTGACCTTGCTAGCTTCTATTTCATTAGCAAAAAATTGTCGTGTGCTGGTTCCGCCCCTGGTTCAGCGAGTCCCTATGGCCTATGTCTAGTGCTCTGTCAAACAAGCTTTGCTGCTTCTGTTTTGTTTGTAGACAACTAGCTTTTACTAGTCATGAAGTAACTGACTGTTTCTGTTTAGAAGAGACAGGGAACATTTCAGTATTCGTTTCTTGCTTCCTGCTCACTTGTTTTTTTGCTAGTGTTCATATTATGTTAGAAGTACTTTGACCATAAGGTAGTTCGGCTTCCTTTGCTCACATTTGAAATTATCTGGAATAATTTTTTTGAGGTGCCATAATGTGAACTTAAACCTAATTGTAAGTGTAAGAACGTTTGTTTGTATGTTAAAAGAATGCTGTTAGGCTTGCTGAATTTTGTATTTCTGTTATACAGTAGCTAATTTTTTAAAAAAATAATGATTTACAGATTCAGGGAATAGAACCTCGACCAGTAAAAATGAGGCCAGTTTTTTGTGGAAACCTTGACTATGATGTTCGCATTTCCGAGATCGAGCGACTTTTTGGCAAGTATGGAAGAGTGGAACGAGTGGATCTAAAGACAGGTTAGTCGGTTCTTTGCCATGTTATCGAATTTATGATTTGTTTTAGCAATATTATATAGCCTGTTACTGATAATTGAAACTCTGAATTGACTGTCCCCCATTTTGTTTCCTCATGTTAGATGCTGAAGTATTATCAAATGTAATATAAGACAGTGCTGCTGAATTTTCATTGAAATTTTCAATAATTTTTAGCTCGCCGTAATCTGGCAATGCCTTTTTTGGTTTTATCACTCGATGTATTATTTTGGTTTAATCATGTATGGCTGTGAACAAATCATGGTCTTCACTTGTAAATATTTGACTTAATAAGATATGGTCGGTTCGACTGGATACTACTATCATCGTATGGCAACAATTGTTGATCTCCCTTCAGCAATGCCTGGTTTGGGAAGCCGCAATAGACCAAGCGTGTGTTGTGAAGCCAGAGGAGTTCGAGCAAAATCAGATTGTTTTTATGTTTTATTGTTAAGTCATTGGACAAGTCTGAATCAGGATAAGTTTAGAAAAGTTCTTTCTTGAAATTTAGATCCAGTCCAGTACTCAATTATTTCTTTGCCGCAGGAATATCATGGAGCATGTGTGCTTTTTCTGGTTGATGGACTGTGCTCTACCTTTCCTGCATCTGCCTGAGCCCCACCTCATGTCTTGTCCATCTCCAAGAGTTCACAGTCCACTATGGCATCTGTTCACTTGGAAACGACCACCTCATGACCAATGTCTTACATTTACGATCAATGTCGCACCTTCCTCCCCCGCCCGATCACCATTTCCTCGCCAATCCAACCATGCCAATCTCATGGCCGGCTGGAGAGAAATGGAGGTTGCACCACCAATTCTTTGATGTACCACGAATGTTTGGATTGTTGTACTCTGACATTGTTTAGTTCAGCATATACAAGGTCCGTTCCTGTTTATTCTAGTGTATCAGTCTGTAGATTTGTGAGGTGAAAGTTTCCTTTTAGAGATTTCATCGTGATTCATCTCATGAATTTTTTCCTTGTTTGCTCTAGATTCTATTCTATTGATTCTAGGTTTTGGACCATACTGTGACTTCTTTGAACAATCAATCATTTCCTTATTTTTATGTTCAACATGAAGGGTTTGCATTTGTCTACATGGAAGATGAACGTGATGCTGAAGATGCTATCAAAAGACTTGATGGAATTGATTTTGGCAGGAAAGGAAGGAGAATCAGAGTTGAGTGGACAAAGGTGAGCAGATGTGACAAAAGAATGTTGGCCTGTTAGGCATCATGACATATTGTCTAGTTTTACTGAATTGCCTTGCATTATTTTGTGCAGGAAGATCGCAGTGCTGGTCGAAAAGGCAGCTCAAGGAGATCTCCAACCAGTGCAAGGCCAACCAAAACCTTGTTTGTGATCAACTTTGACCCAATGAACACAAGAATTCGAGATCTGGAGAGGCACTTTGATAAATATGGCAGGGTCTCAAATGTGAGAATCAAAAAGAACTTCGCCTTTGTCCAGTTTGAGGTACAGGAGGATGCTACTCGAGCATTGGAGGGTACTAATGGAAGGTAATATGCCCATGCTTGTCATTTGCTTGTTCAGAACATTTTAACCATGTTATTTATTGCTGATTTTAGTAGAAATTGTGTATCTGCACTGTACTCACAGTTACATTCTTGTGGCAGCCATTTCATGGACAGGGTCATCTCAGTTGAATATGCACTTCGTGATGATGATGAAAAAGGTGAAAGAGGTAATGGATACAGCCCAGACAGGAGAGGTCGTGAAAGATCCCCAGGTAGAAGGCGATCTCCTAGTTTTTATGGCAGAGGACGGGAGAGGAGTAGCCCAGATTATGGCAGAGGAAGGGAGAGGGGGAGCCCAGACTATGGCAGGGGAGGTGACAGGCGAAGCCCTGATTATGCCTCAAATGCTGGTGGCAGGGGTGATGAGAGGGGCAGCCCTGACTATGACCGTGAGCGCCGTGAAGCGAGCCCTCGTCGTGAGCGCCGTGAAGCTAGTCCTGACTATGACAGGCCTCCCAGGTATGTCTGTTTCCATCATAATATTGTCATATCATTGTGAATTGTGTTTGAGACATCACACTGAATCACCTGTTTGCATTGTGTAGCCACTCACCGGGAAGGGACGAGAGAGATTAGCACCTGATGCTGTGTTCAGGGCAGCAATTTTGGATGAGTGTGTTAACTGATGTTTGTTAAAGGGTTGTTATGTTAGGCGCAGCAGGAAACTTATGTACTATCTGTGTTATAGGTTGTATTGACATGCGATGTTAGTTAAATATTTCCCTTTCCTCGTTGAAGTACTAGCTCCAGAATATAACTCATGGAGCTTTCAGTACTCGGGTTGAAGTTTGGCTGTATTTCTGTTTTGCTTTTATTGTTCTGTTTGCCTATGGTTGACCTTGTTTTCTTACACGCCTTCTACCTTACCTGTTTTTTTATCCATAACTGTTAACTTTCAACGTGTTCTGCAAGGTGATGCGATTTTGTTTCTGCTGCTACAGATCACAAATGATTTACTGATGTTGCCGCATTGTTTGAATTCTGCTGGTTGAAACAATGATTTCAAACTGCTATATGTGCTTAAATTAGATATTTGAAACAATTTTGGTAGATTCATATAAAAAAGGTAATCACACGATATTATTTTTGTTTGTGTTAAAAATGTGCTTGAAATCTTCTTTATAACTAAACCTCTTGCAGTCCCTTGCACCGGGAAGAGGTGTCCACATCAGCAAGAATGTAAGGGTCGTCGGATGGGCCGATGGTTAGGAAAAGATAGCATTTCACCCCACATGTCCGACGGCCCCACCATGTGCCTTGGTAACATGGGTCCCACAAGTGAGCCCCACCGTGGGACCCAATGACGTGGGACCCATTGGACCCACAAGTGGGTCCTACCATCTGTGGGCCATACAAAACTGACACTAACATGGGTCCCACCAGTGGACCCCACCGTGTGACCCATGTGGACCCGTTAACATGGGTCCCATAAGTGGACCTCACTATGAGGCGTGGGTCCCAAGGTAGCCTGCATCGATTCCAAAGTCAATTGATCCATAGGCTTTTCAACATCATAATGTTCTTTATCACTAGCTGATGCCATGAATCTCTAGGCAAAATGAACAACATATTAACATCGGTTGCAGAATCACCATCTTGTGATAAGTCCTCTTCTGTTCGTATGACCGATTCTCATGCTTAGATACGCTATGCACGATATGACTTAGACTTTCAAACTATTGAGAATCATACTTCTCTCTCTCTGAGATGTGGAAGTAACACTTCAAATGCTATTTGTGCCAACTGAGCATCTGTTAGAATCAAGCTAAAGCATTTATTTCTGGTCTCCTTGATTCTCTAAATAAAGCTTGCACTGATTCATCGTTTCTTTGCCTCATGCTTGTCAAATCGGTAATCTTCTTTTCATAAATACCAGAAAAGAAATACTGATGAAAGTGTTTTTCTAAATCGGACCAAGTAATAATAGAATTTGCTAGTAGTGTCATAAACCAAGCAAAGGCCGATCCAGAAAGTGAACTGGAGAACAACCGAACTCTTAATGCATCTTTGCTGCAGTTTCTCCATGTTGTATCAGGAACCGATTGACATGTTCTACTGTAGAAGTATCATTGTGTCCAGAGAATTTTGTAAAATCGGTGAGGATATCACAATAAATCTCATGTACATGACTTTCTGAACTTTGGGCTTCAAGCCAAATTGATTTTAAATCTCATCCGCTATTTGGGAAGCCCAATTGGTTTGGGAAGCGCCTTGGATCAGTTGTTCAATTCTCCGAACCGGTTAACCTGATTGCTCTGTCTCTTGACTTGATTGAGCTAGCTGCTTTGACCCCTGGTTTAGCTGAATTAGTTGTTCTATCTCTAGGCCTGCTTTGACCCCTGGTTTAGCTGAATTAGTTGTTCTATCTCTGGGCCTGTCTGAACTGGTTGTTCCCCACCTTGCCTTGATTAAACTGGTTGTTCAATTTCATATGCAGAAACTGCTCCATGGCTTGATGGTGGGTTTTTATTTATCAGCTGCCCCTGGATCTGAGGATAAGGAACTCCCAAATGCACTAGGTTAGTATATTGAGTTGGCATAAACCTTCCTCGTTGCGCATGTGATTCAGGACTCTGGAACAATTAAATACCGGTGGTTGTACCAACTGATTTACTTGTTCCTTGAGTTTCTGGCTGGACCCGCATTGACCCATTAGGAATATTTGCCGATCCTGGCTTGGAAGACCAAACACGTTGGACTATTCTTTATCATTCACCAATGACCAATTAATTCCATTGGTATCCAAGTCATCCCAGAATAATTAGTTTGAACATGTTGAATAGGTTTGGGAGAAGGATTTGAATATTCAGGTGGCATTCCCAACCCAGTAGTAGGATTATATCCCCTAGCATAATGCGCTCCTCTTAACACTGATGCTGACGGCGATGTAGATGTAAATATGATAGGATTCTGTACCAGAGCTTGTACTGGTGGAATCTTGAATGGTTGTGGCGGTATGAATCCTCCTTGACCAATCGGCACTGACTGTGATGGTCCAATTGGTTGGGATGCCAATGGAGACGCGAAGGCCTGAGATGGAGCAGTGTTTGTTGCAGATCCAAATGAAGCAGTATGATTAATTGGAGAAGGATGTTGATAAGTTGGACCTCTATAAGTATAACCCCCTTCACGAAGTGTATGAACAACTTTATTGTGAACATCATTGCTCATTATCTTAGCATGATCCACAAAAGCTTGATGAACTGCTTCACTGACCATCTCTTGCATCTTGCCAGACGCTTCAGCTATAGTACTTTGACGTGGTGCAGGGAAAGTCAGTCTTTTTTATAGCTTGACCTCTTTTGGTAATAGTGAATGGCTTAAGACATGAAAGCCTATATTCTTCAATTGGTCTTGCCGAGTCACCCTTTTGTTCTTCATTAAGATCATCTTCAATAGTTTCAATGATGTTTTGTTCTCCGACCTCAGCATGATCATCTTTCTTTGTCATGGTTGAAACTGTCGTGTCCCACTGGGCGTGCCAAAAGTGTGTTGACACAAAAATTAGGAAGTGACCTTCACGTATTAACACACGAAATCAGTTGTGGCCGTGGATGTAGGGTGTGCTAGTTAATCTGACCTGTTGATTATCAAGGAGATCGAGAGTTAGATAACAAAGCTAATCGGTTGGTATTTTGATTAGCGATGTGAGTAGAATCGATTGTGAATTTCGATCTGTAGATAACAAACCAGCTAGATCAGCCGATGCAAAGCAAAGTAAGATTACTAAAACATAACAAGCTAAGCAGGGCAACACCTAAAACAAATTTAAATGGCTATAACAGATTCTAAGATGGATAAATATTGAATAAAAACTAAACGAAGTAACATCGATACGCCGGTTACTAAAGCCTAGATATAACTATCAAATAACTCTAAACGAAGCAACAACGATGCACCGATTGGTAAAGCTTAGATCTTACTCAATACGGGACTTACAGCCAAGCCTTGATATCGAGATCACCCTCGACGGGCCTAAAAGAAATCTCGAAAAGAAAAGGATGAAGTCGCGCGAGAATGTATGAAATTGCACAAAAGTAAATGCAGAATATTGTAAAGGGTTTTTGGTTGTTGGTGTGTATAGACTTTCTTGACCACACAGGGCTGCTATTTATACCCTGTTGACAGCCCTTAGCCGCGTCAATTATGAACCGCAAGTGCACGGGTTGGTTGTAGCTTTTCCCTTAGAGTATTCTTTCCAAGGTTTATCAATCCGTGGATCGACAATGAACTTACTAGGTATTTCCACCTAATCTAACGGGTCCATCCTAACATGAAGCACTTATTGCATATAAAAGGTAACCTTTGATAGATATGAATGAAGTGTGGGATGATCACATCTGTGAACATCGGTAAAGATATGGCATAGCCAAAGGTATGACTAAGTCTATGCGAGCCTTCTAGTTGTAGTTTAGCTAATCGAGTAAGTACATCATGCATCTCATCCTATGCTTCTTTAAATCATGACATCCAAACTGACTCCAAAAACCCCAACCTTACACAAGGATACACCCTGTCACGGCACTATCCCCTTCGGCGTTGTAGTTTCAAAGCACGAAATAGCGTCAAACCCTCATTGATATGTCCGGTATGAACCCCTAGCCACCACGGCTACAACAACACCCCAAGTGATCTATCTCGAGAATATATCTAAAAACAAGCGCATCAAAGAACGAATGAAATCAGCAAAGGAGGTACTTCCCGGCACCAACCGTTGAGATACTTGATCGCTAAATAGATCGGATGACATGAAGGCATTACTCACATAATAGATTTGATTGGATCGTCACCACCAAGTACATACCAACGACGACTCCGACTAGCTCATGAACTCCACCATGACACAACCATGAAAGGAGGTCATGGCGGCTAGGGCCGGCCTAGGCCATCCCTAGATAACTTCAAGGACTCGCGGCGGTCATCGTCTCCCTCCGGTGTTGCTCTTCGGTTTTCGTCGAGTTCTTGTGGTGGATGGATGATCAACCACCTGTTGGGGTGCCTAGGGTTGTATTTATACCCAATAGGAGTCTTGTGGGCGTGATATCTCTGGCCTTCCACGAGATCTTTGCTTAGGAGCCAAGCAAACAGGTTTTCCATAAAATCAGTCACGTCCAGATTTCCTGTTTCACAGCCCTTCCTTGTAGAGGTCATATCTCCCACGTCTGGACTCCAAATGAGTCAAACTCAAACTCTAAATTGTGTGGCATGAAATTTCCAAGAACTTTTGTAATCATGAGCTTCCTTGGAAACAAAGTTAAGATCCCAAAACAGCGTCGCTCCGAAATCTGTTTGGATTCGGACTCTTCCAGGCGGCATGTATTTCGGGGGCAATATCTACTAGCTCCGTATTCCAAATAATGCAACCCATAGGTCCAAATAGAAGAACTAGAAGATGCCGTCAACTTTGGTATTCAATATTTTGTCATTCGAGGCCATTTAGATTTCCGAATCTGCACCTAAAGATCATGTTGTCCTAGGCTGCGCGAATTGAATCCGAGTTTGACTCAATCTCGTGTTGGATATGGACTCTTAGGGCCATGAGTTGGGCTATGCAAGCCCACATAGCCCATTAGTTGATTGGTTAGACTCCTTCATTGGGCTTGATTTCTTCGGGCTTGTAGTTGGTTTTGGGTTTTGGACATAAACGCTCCAAATTGGGCCGTTTTCCTGCAAAAACACAACATACTCCAAAACACAACACATATGCGCAAATGGGGTTATTTCAAGTGCTAAGTAGCAGGTTAGTATATGAATTAGTCCAAAAACTCTACTGAAATGGTACTAAATGTGTAGCTAAGGAGCGCCAACATACCCTAAATCCACGACTCCTAACTGACTACGTAAACATAACTTGACATACAAGAAAAGACTTTTTGCAATCTTCTACGACTCGGAATGTAATACTTTCTATAACAACCGACTCTTTATCTCGGTCCATCTTTAGCTCAACTGATGGTTCCTTCCATCCTGGTCTGTCCATGTCATCAGCTCTTTGGTCCGCTTTTCGACTCCAACTCGACTTTCGATCTCCTCGCGTCACTAGCTTCTGTGCCGTATCCGATTTTCATCGGACTCCGATTCCGATCTGTGCTAGCCTTCCTTCTCTTCCTGATTTTTGTTTCCTCTCCAGACTCCGAATCCATTTCGATTCATACTATCTTTGCCCTATCTTGACACCGAGGCAGACCTAGGGATGGCAACGGGGCCATCCCCGCGCGGGGACTTGCAGAACGTTTTGCTCCCCGATAGAGCAAAAGACCACCGTTCCCCGTCCCCGCTACGCTCGCGGGGAAAGATTTTTCCCCGTCCCCGTCCCCGAACGGGGATTGTATCGCCAACGGGTACCCCGTCCCCGAAAAATCCCCGAATACACAACAATTTGAGCAATCATATAAAAAGAGAACTTCAATTTTGAATATGCAATACGCACGGATGCAACATACAATTCAACATAGCATCCTTTGAGCAGCAGTGTGGGCACATTTGGATGACGAGCTGCAACGTCTTGTGGAGCCTCATTCTTCTCTTGTGGAGGTGGAGATGTGTCTCGATTCCTGAAGCTTGGATTCAGCAAAGATGGTCTTGCTCGTCTCGGGATCCTGTTCAGGAAGTCGCCATCTCCATATCTCAATCTCTCCTCGCTAGCAGTGAAGAAGCGACGAACTGGACTACTGGAGAGCTAGGCTGTGCTCACGGTGGACTGGTGGGTGGCGGCGGCTGAGATTGGGGGAGGAGTGAAGGACTGAAGAAGAGCTAGGGTTATGTTGTTTATATACGATCAAGTTGGGCTTGGGTCAATCTCTTTAGCCGGGCCTCTTTTAAACTACACTGAGTACACAATGTATTCGGGGTCCTTGACGGGAAACGGGGACGGGGAGCTACGTGCCTTGCCGCTGTAGCGTAGGGGATCTCATGCTCCGCCCACCGATGGGCTCCTTCTCGTGCTCACCTACGCGCCTCGCCGCTGCAACGCAGGGAAGCTCCTGCTCCGCCCACCGATGGGATCCGTCTCGCGCTCGTCATGCGTGAGGACGGCGGTGACCCGGAGCAGCAGCTCGCCGGCATGCCGCTGCCGGAGCCTAGCAGGCTCAGGCGGAGCCCTAGCCGGAGCCCGGCACCGACGGGCACCGCCGCCAGCTGCCGGTTCTTGGCCTCCTGTGGCGCCACCATCTCCAACGGTGACATGTATCACCCGTTGGCGCCATGGCTGTGCTGCTGCGGTTGCTAGTGGTGCCCGTGGTGAAGGAAGAAAGAGAGGAGGAGAGAGATGATGTCGTTTTTTATTCATACTGCCGGTCCATAACACTATGGGTACCCATAGAGTCTGATAGCTATAAAGACCACCTCCACAATGTTTACAGGTACCCATAAGATCCTAAAGACCCCTCCTATTTTCACATTGCTGGTGCCCTAAGCTCACCACTGTGATGTGCATTGTTGATTTGACCACATCGTATCTATACCAGTCCACCCAGCGTCTGCTCAACTCAACCTCGATCGCAAAGATGCAGGTTCTTCGATATGATCGATCCACAATGCCGAATCCTTCTGCCTTGCTGCAACACTTCATCGCCGAGACCGGTATCTGCTGCAGTGGCGGCGGATGCTGCGATTCTCGCCGATCTTCGGAGGCCAACCACTGCCGGAGCTCGCCGTGCATGCCCAGCCCGTACAAAGGGTTTCCACCAGAGCCCCATGGAGACGGTCCTTGTGCAGTTGTCCTTATCCAGCCTGACAGGAAACGCCGCCTCTCACGGCTCCCTTGACGGCGCTGCCGGACTCCGGCCATTCCCCGCCTCCAAGTGCATGGGTCAAATTTCCGATGGCGTGGGTCGCCGCGTCCTGGTGGACGCGGTTTGTTGCCAGACACCTCCTGTAGAGAACACATTTTCAGGCTGGCTCGGAGGGAGGAGGGGAACGGCTGGAGGCAGCGTGGAGGCAGGAACGACGGAGGAAGGAAGCTGGGGCGGCGGCGTGCCAGGTGGATTTGATCAATTGCTGCAAAAGAATAAAGAAAGGGCACAACCACCCGTTCGATTGTCTGGAGAGGAAAAACAAAAAAAGTCACAAAATATAGAAAAAGGTGAAAATGTAGTCTAAAGAATACGTATGCAAAGGATTAATTTTTTTAAGGCTGCTCGATGAAGTGTTATATTTTAAAAGCAATATCCTATGAGAACTCAATTGCTATAAGAACTATGAGAACTTCAGCCTGTTCGTTTGTGATGGCTGTGCAGTGCAGCAACATCGCTGCACACCACCATAAGGGCTCACAAACCAGCCTCAAGGGCAGCGGCAGCGGCAGCAACAGCGCTGCACATCCATCACAAACGAACACAACCCTTAAATCTGAGCCACATGATCTTAATTCAAGGGAAATGTGGGAGGGAGAATTTACAAAAGTATGATTAAGGGAGTGGTGATTTTGCAAATCCCTCCTCCTAACTCTCACTACACGCTTACTTGGGGAATTTACAAAAGTATGATTAAAGGAGTGATGATTTTACAAATCCCTCCTCCTAACTCTCACTACGCGCTTACTTTAGATTAAGATCATGTGACTCATATTTGAGTTCTCATAATTTTCACAGAACTCACTACACATTTACTCTAGGTTAAGATCATATGACTTATATTTGAGGTCTCATAATTCTCACATCATAACATATGATACGTTGCCTATTTTAAGACGCTCAAATTTGATGTCAAATATCGCGAGTTCGAGTACCTGCCGGCGCCAATTTAGATTTAGAAGGCCAAGGGGTGTTGGCGTGAGGAAGGAATATTTTCCTTTTTTTTTTTTTGAGAAAGAGGAATATTTACCTCCACAGCACACACACTACGCAGAGGGGCGGAGCGGCCCACGGGCCCATGAGTTGAGGCACATTTTCTTTATGAATAGCCCACAGGTCATCAGTCGTCCTAGGGTTTCCTTTCTTTCGACACAAACACAAGCCCTTGGCAGCCTCATCCTCTCCGCCCGCCGCCGCCGCCGCCGCCGCGGACGCCTTTGCCCATCACGATCAACTGCCAAGCCACTCCGATTGTCAGTCCCCGCCGCACAATATTCCTCTTGCAGGTGCGTACCTTCGATTTCTTCTTCTCTGTTGCCCCCGATTCAGATTTGGATACTTGGATTTGTCGGGTTAGGCTGCCGTAGGACGATCCGGAGGGTTGGGTTGCCATGGGAGGATTGGGGTTTATAGATTTCCCTTCGTAAATCGATTCTTCGTGTTCGATTCGCAGGAATCAAGGTCAATTCCCACTAGCTTCTGGCCAAATCGAAGGAATCAGATCTCAGTCTTTGGTTCGTGTGCATAGGATGAAGCGAAGTCGCGGTGAGCGTGATGCCCCTCGCCCATCAAGGCCGACGAGGCAGCAGCGCCTTTACCTCATCTTTGACGATTTGTCGTGGGGCTACAGCATCCGCGAGCTAAACTTGCCGTTTCGCTATCTCCACTTGCGTCCGCTTGAGCAGCGGCGCTTCCGTCAGCCTGAGTATAAGCTCTTGCCGCCTCCTCGCATCAGCTTGGACGCCACGCGTCGTCTTCCCACATTCTTCGCCGCCATTGGCACTAGCATCATCGCGGCGCATCCCAGGAATGACTTTTATGATTCCCCGGTGCCCAAATGGATCCTGCCCATCATCGACGTCCAATCGATGTGCGTCAGGTTTGGCCCTGGGCTGATGTGGCCAGTATGTCCCATCTTGATCACCGTCGACAATGAGAAGATATTTGCTCTGGACAAGGAAAACTTCAGTATGGTCTCCATGAAGCCAGTCTACCCCCTGCAGGAATGGTTGTGGTGCGACCTCCCGCTGCCGCCGTTCAAGCGCAATGACGTCACCTCTTTTGCTGTAGACTGCGATGGATGTATTATCTTCGTCAGCACCAATTGTGCCACCTTCGCCTTCAACATCATCAATAGTGAATGGAGACAATCCTCCAATTGTTCACTGCCATTCACTGGCCCTGCAAATTATGTCCATGCTCTTGACATCTTTGTCGGGCTCTCGAAAGCCCCAGACACCTATGGCCACCTCTGCTTCTGCAAGAAGTTAGGTGGTGATGAAAATGGGAGGCCCAGCAAGGAGAATCTGTTGAGCAAGGACCCAGCTGAGAGTCATGTAGGCACTACACTCGTCTACTTGGGAGGAAGTGAGGCTATGTTTTGTCTTGTGGAGTGTGTTTTCATTACAGAAGTCAAACCTGTCGACATGTGGCTGGATCCTGATGTGCTGTTTGAGTGTCTGAATGAGGGTGGTGGCAATTGTGGAGAGCTAGATCAGCTCAAGAAGCATGTGGATGAGGGGGATGGCTCGTCTGGAATCATGCATCGTAAATATCTTTACCGTTTGACGACATTTTGTCTCAGCTTTGACAACAATGGAGACCTGACGACTGGTGAGACTTGTGTGGTGCAGTGCTACAATGTGCCTGAGGAAGTCTCTGAGGAGACCCTTGCAAATCCTGTGGCATTTTGGCTGTGAAGTGCTGAAATCATGTCGCGTTGTTAATGAGGAGGTCCAATGTTTAGTATTCTGCCAGTTGTGACTCTCGCTTCTATATGTTTTAGTGATGTGTAACTGCTACTAAGTTAATGTGTTACTATCTTTTTATGTTTTCTTGTGTAAGAGTTTGGAACATTGATCTTATTAGTAATCTGTTTCTTTTGCGCAGTGATACCTTGAGATCTTATTTGATCTATATGTTAGATGCATTTCATTCCTCCTGTCTGAATGTGAGGTGGTTGGCCACGAAAGAAGTCAGGTGGTTAGGCCTCAAACTTTGTAATCAAACTTGTACATGAAACGCCAAAGCATTTTGTTGTATGTTTTGTAGCGAAGATCTATTGTATGTGGACAATACTGTACACTGATCGGCTTTGTACTATATATTTATAATAGCTTATGGCTCAGTGATTTCATTAATTGCTGAGTTATATTTTTATTTTTGTGTGGACATCTGATTATTTAGTCCTGAGGTTCAACTTGTGCAGTTGTCGTAATGCATTACTTCATTGCAGGTAATAATAACCCTCGGAAGTTATTATAAAACTCTACTTATCTTGTTTCCCATTTTACCTATTCCCCACGAGGCCACGACATGTTGTAGTATATTATGATACAGTCAGTCAACCATGTACTTGTTTAGTTTCAAAACGTGCTAAGACTTGTTCATTGTACTCTGCATGTATTTGGGTGATGTTTTCCATTTCTGTTTGGTCAACAAGCAATGGTTTGAAGCATGCTCATACTTATTTTTTTTCCATCATTATTTTTCAGTGCTTGCACTGAATGGGATCTCTTTGATTTTTTTCCCCCATTCTCCATTTGGGTGCTAGCTGATGGATCTGCACATGAAACTTCTCTTGACCTTCCTCAGCTGTGTTCTTATACAAGCAGCATCATGTGGTAAATTCTACATTCTCATTAATGTATTCTTATTTCCATAGGTATTGCGGCAAATTCTTGCAGAATTAACTTAATATCAAATGGCTGGTGAAAGAAGACAATATCTGATACACTACTTATTATACAGATGGCACCACAGGCGAATCTGAAACGACAAATTGGACATGTGTATGCGCAGCTCACCAACTGATGAATCTAACTCTAACAGCAGCTTGTTGTCCAGTTGTTCTTCGTCTTGTCATTACCAAAAAGGTAAGGGCAGCCAATCTATATCTATCAGCTATTCAACATATCATTATACCAGTATCGTATCTGAATTGGGGAATGCGGCAGATGAGAATGGTGGAACGTGGTCATGGAACTGCTCATGTTCCTCTGACAAGGCCCTTCCGAAAGAAGAGCATGCTGTGTTACGCAATAGGAGCTGCTTAACTTCATGTAACTGCACATCCGGTATGCAAAGTGTTCTTGATTAACCGCACTTCATGTAACTGTTTTTGTGGACATCTGATTATTGTTTAGTGCTCAGCTTTAAATTCACTTCAAAATATTCCGTTGCCCAGATCAATTATGGGTCAGATTTAAGTGCTACGGAGTAGCTAGAAAAAAGCCTTTAGTGGGTATTAGGAACCCATTCAAGACTATTGGTTCCCATATGTTTATGCATAACTGATAATAAACGAATATGAAATGCATTCTGCCGAAAAGCTATTGTTTGCATTAAGCTAATATGTTCCGTCAACTACTCTATGCATTCATAATTTCACAGAACTTTTCACACTCAATATTAATCGTAGTAAACATTTTATAACAACATGAGCCTCTTATTTCGAGCAATATCTGGGCTTACAGAAGTGCTATAACATATTTACTTAGCACAAGCAGAACTGAAAACAAGCCTGCTAGCGAATCAGGGCCTGGAGCAGCTGCATCATTCACTGACACGATGTCCTGTGGACATAAGATAAATGACGGCAACATGAGCTTTATTGGTGAAATGACACTTACCCTGGACAATCTGTCCAATCTTGAAGGTTTTGTACTACATACTCTGTTTTAGATCTTTATACTAGGTAAAAGTCCATACATTGCTACTGGCATACAAACATTGTTCGTGTCAGCCTAGCTAAAATTTGGCCATTGACAATGTCTCTTCAGGTGTTGGTTTGGAGCTCTAGCAATATCCATTTCTGCACGCGAGAAAAATTTTGAACATCACTTCAGCAAAGTTTTTTTGGAACATTTTATTAGGCATTGTTATATGACATGGAAATTTCCAAGACTAACTATGACCCAATTTGACACCCCGTTTGCTTGAGAGTTGAGACTACTTTCTCTGTTCCTGCGTGCCTATGGTAGCTGACAGGTCACTGCCGCTGGGTGGACTCTTTGAACATCGACTGCTGGGAGCCTCTTTCTTAGTAGTTTCAAGAATCTAGGATGGCACCAGATAAGGCATGAACGTGCACTGGGGATATACAAAACTGTAACATTTCTTGTAAGTTAACTATGTTCTTATGGGTCTCATGATGAGACGATGATTAACATTCCATTCCATAAATTAAAAAGAAAAAAGGCAGCATATAATCCATAAACCAAACGGTCCCTCGGTCCAATTTACTTCTTTGGACATGCTATTGTACAGAAAGCCAGTGCCATTGCACTTTTGCCTCGCGCGGAAGCATGTTTTCTCTTACATGAAAGTTGTAGCAATTGACTACATAGCGATGAGAATACAAAGAATGTGCATTGAACCTCTAAGGCTGTAAAGATGCGTCAAGAATCTGCTTTTGCAGAGGACCAGGGGGAGCAAAGCTTAAACTTGTTCCCGACCAGCATGAAACTCTCACCGTCTGAGTGTCTGCATATATCCTTGATTCGCACATATCATATCTCAAACACAAACTTGATAAACAAAGTGTAACACTAAGAGCATCTCCAGCAATAGCCCCTACTTTATTAAGTAGGGGCCACCCTCAACTTTCTGGGGCTCCAATTTTATCCTCAACTTCAGCAATACCCCCTACTTGGAGCCCCTTCTTTTATTATGACAAGTGGGACCAACTTGTAAGTGTTTCATTCCTTCTTTTTCTTTTTCTTATATTTTTTTTCCAAATCCTCTTCCCTTCCTCTCGGTTTGCTCCCGAGGTCCCGTCTCTTTTCCACCGCCACCGCGTTTGACCGCCCGTCGTCGTCCTGCCCCCTTCCATCGATCCCTTCCCCCGCACCATGACACGATGCCGCCTGCTCGCTCCATCGCCTGCCGCCGCCCTGCTCGTTCTCCCCTTCCTCACTTCCTCTTTCCCCATCCCGATCCAAAGGGAGCCCGGGTGAATTTGATGGCGCTGGAGAGCAAGGCGTCGCCGGTGGGAGACAAGGAGCGTGCGGTGTCCTTGGATGGCGGCACTAGGACCTCGAGCGGCGGCACCATCGCGGGCTCGGGTAGCCTTGGGCGGTGGTGCAGCAAGCTCAAGCGGTGGCGCGGTAACCTCAAGCGGCGGCGGCACGGCAAGATTGGCACGACAAGCGGCGGCGGCATCTCAGTCGGCACGGTGTCATCGAGCGGCCGTGCGGAGGAGTGGCCGGTGCGGTGTCCTCGGGCGGCACACGTGGACGGGAGCAGCGTGTGGGAGTGACGGGAGTAGAGAGAGCGTGGGAGAAAAAAAGTAGGGCCCTCTCTCTCCACCCGTGGAAGAAGGGGCTGGAGGGGGAAAAGTAGGGTCCTCCCTGCTCTAGGGGCCCGAGTAGGGGCCCTACTGGAGCTGGGTTTTTTACCCTCGGCCCCTACTTTTTGAGTAGGGGCTTGAGTAGGGGCCTTGCTAGAGATGCTCTAAGAGCAACTCCAGTAATAGCCCCTACTTTCTGGGGCCCTACTTTACTGAGTAGAGGCTCTCCCTACTTTCTGGGGCCCTGGGGCCCTGTTTTTTATGCTCAACTCCAGCAATAGCCCCTACTTCTTGGCCCCTATTAATTTTCTTTTTTTATTTCCACATATACTCTGTATATAATATTCATTTCACCTTGCTTGCCTCACTAAATTGTCGGAGAGCTTAAGTGATACCGCATTCCCACAGCTTCTGAACTCTGAAGTGTGATTTTCCATGAAACTCGTGAAGATTCTCACCAACGTAATTCAGAACTGAGCCATTTGTCTAGGACTCCAAACATGTGAACGGATACTTCTGAACCAAGAGTGTCGACAGATATTCAGCTAATTAAATTAGCAATAGGATGCACCAAATGTCAGCATTTAACCATGCATAGCAACAAAAGCATTTTGTTAGATTAAACTAATAGGAGAAAAAACATTCTAATTCAGGCGAAAGGGAAATCTTCAGTCACTCTTTCGCTCTGTAGTGCAATGAGATCTGTAGTGCAATGAGATGTAACACCACATTACCCAGTGAGATCAGTGCAAGTGCAGCCGTGGTGCCACCACTCACTGGATCAAGATGATCACTTAAATAACCCAACAGAAAATCTTCTGTTGAAGCAAAAAAAAAAAAGAGGAGTTCAGAGCAGTAGCTCTCCCTTTCCTAGACAAAACTAGAAGCAGACTTAAGATGATGGATCCATCCATTTTGTAGTCTCCTCTTGAGCGGCACATCAGACATCAGTGAGCCTGAAAAAAAATACTCATATATTAGACGCTAAACTGAAACCATTGTATCACTAGCAGGAAATATGAAAATGACATCCACCCTTCTGAAGAAGCTAAACTGAAACGATTGTATCACCAGTAATTTTTTTTAATTAGCATTGATGAAATGACATGGTAACAGAAACACCATGTCCAAGTAACAGAAATGACATACCTATTGTGTTGTTCCGTCGACATCACCTCCAGGCCCACCACTAGAAGCACCAAAGCCATTACCAAATGCACTATTCAAGGAAGCCATCTTTTGTGTTGCAATTTGTGCCCTCATTGCCAAGACATAGGTCTTTTGATCCTCATCCAGTGTGTTCAGGTCACAAAACATGATCTTCTGCTCTTGCTCCCACATCAATTTTCGTTCTTCCAATGATATCTTTTGCTCCTGAAGCTTTCTAGTCTCCCTCCACCTCTCTTCCTTAATTTTCTTCTCCTCCTCCCACCTCTCTACCTTCAATTTCTTTTCCTCCTTCTCCAAAGGCAACTCTTCAATGGCCTCTCTGTATGGTCCTGCACTTCCTCCTGTCTTCGCAATCTCCTTTGCCCTCTTCCTTCCCATTGGCCTGTTGTTAGGATTTGGCTGTGTTGAATCAATAGACTGAAACTGACCACTCTTGTCTCCTTCAGTAGCTCCTTCAGATGGTGTTGAAGACCTACTGTTACCCCATGGCTTTTTGTTAGTCTCTAGTGTTTGGAACTTCTGACTATGCCTAATCTGAAGCCAACAATGTAGAAACTAGAAGGCCTTTTTCTGTGCAGACTTTGCATATATTGATTGTGCTTGAAGAATCTAAAACAAAGTTCAGATGTTAGTACAATTGAATGCAAGATTACCAACAATGAACAATACACAAGCAAGCGAACTTACATGCTCCTGGTATGGTACGCCACTTGGATGGAGACGCTCAACTTCTTCATAGGATGCTTGAAACAGCATGCAATCCTTTTGAATGGTACTCCAGCGATGCTCAAGGGAGTTGGCATTCCTATCTGACTCAAAGGTCCTGTGCTTATGGTAGTGCTCAGCAATCCTTTTCCAATATGCTCTCCCTGGCTGTTCATTGGCTGTTACAGGATCTGTGGTTATGTTGTCCCATGCCTTGCATAGTTGGATGTCCTCTTCATGAGTATAGTTGCCTGCCCTTTTAGGTTTTGCAACCTTTGTTTGGGTATTACCAAGGTCCAACAACGAGATTCCATCCACATCAGACTCATCATGTAACAGATTGGTCCAGGGTCCGTCTCCAGTAGGCATTGTAGGCTGCAGGCCACATATAAAAGAGCAATCGAGTTCCATTAATTCAGAAATTCAGAAAGTTCCAGTAATCAAGTTGCAGTGACAAGTTCCCTTTTTACAACCTGATGCTAAACGTTTTAGAAAGTCAATAATGCCCATGAATAAAAAGGCCTAGTTCAGATGTTATCCAGAATGTTAATAATGCAAACATGTAAAAGGTCAACAAGCCTAATAAGTTGCCCTAACCGTAAAAATTCAGAAATTTCAGTATACAGCAAGCCAATATGTCAAAGTTCTTTGGAGCGGAGGTATACTACAAGCCAATTTCAGTATACAACAAGCCAATTTTCAGTATACTACAGATTCTCTCATTGGTGTTCTCAATCAGTACTTTGAAACAAATCGATTTATTATCTGCCATTATGAGAAGGTAATGCTTTCTCTCCTTTTTCTTCATTTTGATTTTGTAAATTACTTCTCAGTAGCCACTATTTCACAGAGCCCACAACAAATAATTGTATACAAGAGCCCAAGAATCATCCGTGTGGGAGCCCAAGAAAGAAAGTACCAGAAACAAAACACATCAGTGTTCATCCGTGTGAGCTGAAGCTGAAGAAAGAAAGTACCTGGAACAGCTCCTCGATCTAGTCGGAGACAGCAGGAGGGACATCGACATCTGGGACACGGCGTGGAGGACGGAGTGGCAGCATCTTTTGGCCTCCGGCGTCGGGGATGGAAGGGTCACCGGCGCGTCTGCTCTAGCGTCGGGGAGGAGATCCAGCAAGTGCACGACGAGGCCTAGGGTTTCGAAGTGGTAGAGTAGGCAACGGAGGGTGGAAGAGGGAGTAGCAGCAGGCAGCGGAGGGGAGCTGTCGCCGGCCGCCTGGCGGAGGGGAACTGACGCCGTCCGCCTGCCGGAGGGAAGCGGTTGCCGGCCGCTTGGCGGAGGCTCGCGGAGGAGAAAGCGCGGGAGAAAAGGCCGATGCGCGGGAGAGAAGAAGTAAGAGCGGGAGCCAAGTAGGGGCTTCCGTGCGGACCCGTGGGAGAAGAGGCCGGCCGGGAAAAAGTAGGGGCCTCCTACGGGCTTGAGCTCTGTTGGAATGTATTTTTTTACCTTTGGCCCCTACTTTTTGAGTAGGGGCTTGAGTAGGGGTTTTGCTGAAGTTGCTCTAATGTGTGTCCGTCGCCAAAACGCAAGCATCACAACTGGTGACGATCATGCCAGCATATGCGATCAACAGCCACACAGAGTTTGATAGACCAACAGTGTTCAGCACATCCAAAGCTTTCCTTTAAGCAGTCTGCAGTGAAGTGATTGCAGCCTCAGAAATCATTTGTTCTCCTTCAGAAGATATTTCCTCTTTTTACCTTGAAGTCGATCCCTCTGGTCCTCATATTTGTGAAGGATAGCCATGCCTGTCTCATAAGCAAAGCAATGCTTGGAACTTTGAGCATGCAAGGACTCACCATTCTGCAACAGGAATTTGCAACTTTTTAATCACTTCAAATAATCACACAGAAAACAAAATGATTATAGGTCTGCTTGAAGAATTTCTTACAACTCTGCGCTTTCTTTTGCTTCCAGAATTCGCTTTTCTTGACGTAAAGTATGCCTGTCAAGGGTTTCCTTCAGTGCATCAACCTTTTCAGACAGCAGCTCGGACAACTCATGCAACACTGTTATGCATCACAGTTCCACAGACCACATATTATTTTGGCTAGATGTTCCTTTTCTGTTACTGAAAACACTTGAACTAAATGACAGTATTAGAAAATGTGTGTTTTTAAATGGAACCAGAAATTGCTATCCTAAAAAGTAAAATTAAGACTTTCAGAAGTGCACACTCCCTAATTTTTCTTCTCCGCACAGTGGTTTAATGATAGAGTAATGATAGAGTAATGCCCCGTTTAGTTCCCAAAAAATTCCCTAAAAATATATTATTCATCCAACTTTTCTCTATTCATCACATCCCTCCTACTCACAGAACACTATTCATCTACAGTGTTTTTTTGGGTGAACCGTGTATTTTTTAGGAATCTTTCCCCAATCTAAACACACCCTAAATACTCTCTTCATGGGTGAGTGTGGATCTATATATGACTCTTATTTCTCCTTTAATAGAAGAATACTCAGTTTTTTCGAATACGCAAGAGAGAAACTGTGTGTTGACACTATCGACACCTCCGAACGAATTTCTTGGTGTCTCATAGGTTGGCCAGAAGAATCCACAAATCTTTGCCTGAGTGAAGAATACTCCAAGGTGGCCTCCATATGCAATCGTGTGATTTTTTGGCCGTCGCATCTCCCACTCTCGATCATCCCTGGCTCGGCTTCCCCTCACCCACTCCCACTCCCACTCCCTCTCAGCCTCTCTTCTTCCTCCTGTGGAGGACAGAGCATGGCCCCTCCGACTGCTCGTGGTACCGGCTAAAATTCAAGCCCCTCTCTTCACCGTTCCCAAATCCACTACAGCATCAACCCCCCCCCCCCCCCACCTTCGCAGCTGCCTCCTCGACCTCTCCAACAGGAGCTTTGCCCCGGGACAGCTCGGGAATCTCGTTTCCCCCATCCGCCATGGCTGCCGTTCCCAAATCCACTGCGGATTATGGGACGCTGGAGAGGCTGGGCTCTTTGCCTCCTCCGACGCGGGGACTGGAGAGCATGAAGGCCCACCAGGTGCACGCCTAGGCATGGAGGCGGGGGCAGGCGAGAAACAGGGGACGTGGCAGTGAGGACGAGCGCAGAGGTAAGGACTGGGGCGGGGCTGTGAGGGGCGTGGCAGCGAGGAACGGGAAGGAGACACGACGGCGAGGAACGAAAACGATGGATACAGAAACCACGGCTTCCACTCCTACAAGGACACCTTCCTACCGACTCAGTCGACTCACTTGTAATCAAGCAGGAGACTTACCATGCCCGGATATATAAAGGAGAGTAGGGGTCACTAGATTAGACCATCAAGCAACACCATCAGTCATTGCATATCTCTTTCAATACAAGATACACCAAAAAGGACGTAGGGTATTACGCATATTGAGGCATGAATCTGTCTAAGAGGAAATCTAAACAAAGAGCCTCTCCATTTAGGCTTAAATGGAAAGGCCTTCAAAGTTACTTTTTTCTATACACAAAATACAAAGAGGAGGAAGTAACTTTCCTCTATCTTCTCCACCTCTGGCGGGTTGTGGGCGGGGCGGCCGACGGCGAGGTCGCCGCTGGCCGCGGGTGGCGGGGGAGGTAAGCGGAGGTTAGGGTTTTGGGGTTTGGGGCGCTGGGGCTGGGGGGGAGAGCTCTATGGCCGCCAAGCTTAGAGGGATGGCCGGTGGCGGTGGTGGGCACGACGGTGGTGGGAGCGGAGGTGGCGCACGGTGCCGCCGCAGCCAGGCGGCGGGAGACCCCCGGCGGGCGGGGTCAGCGGCGGGGGCGAGGTAGATGAGGTTAGGAAGGGCGGGGAAGTGGGTCGCGGCGGGTTGAGGGCGGACGGCTGGCGGCGACCTCGCCGCCGACCGCGGGTGGTGGTGGAGGGCGGCGGTGGCCGGGTCGAGGTGGTGTGGCTAGGCGAAGGGAGGCGGAGGTAGACGACGCTCTGGAGGAAGACGAACGTGTGCTCTCGGGAGGAAGACGAGGAGAAAAGCGCGTGAGGAGATAAAAGGAATCGTGCGTGGGACCCACACGGGGGGTGGAATCGAGTGGAGGTGGAGGCTCTCGCGAACCGGTTATTGGGAGAGGCCCGTCGCCCTAGCCGCCTCCCCTATCTAAATCGTCTCTTGTCACCTTTTATTCTTAATTCCCGACGATTCTCGGGGTACCCTCGAGAACCTTGTCAGCATAAATCACCGACAGGGAACGAGACGCGGCGGCGGAAGAGAAACCGGGGCAGCCTTAGTCAGGAACGACGGAGGAAGGAAGCTGTGACGGCGGTGTGCCAGATGGATTCGATCAATTGCTGCAAAAGAATAAAGAAAGGGCACAACCGTCCGTTCAGGTTGTTTGGAGCGGAAAAACAAAAAAGAAAATCATAATAGAGAAATGGGGTGAAAATGGCCCAAGGCTACAGAATTCATATACACTAGAAAGCAGGCGTGGCTTTGCCGTGCACCCGTCGGAGTTTCCCTAGTGGGATTCACTGGCTTGAAAATGGGCTATTAACGTTTTTTTATGGCATGATGTACCATATCTTTTTAGGCATGTTGTTTTGGGGGTTTGAGGTACTGAATTGCTGTCTGTTAATGTACTTACGTTTTGAGATGTGATAACTTTTGTATTTTGTCTACAATTTGGACATCACAACATAAGATTAGGACAAAACTCTTGCATAATACATTATCTGAATCAAATGTATCAAAGTCTCAATGCAAGACTTCATTTTTCGATGGCAGGCAAGCAGGAAAGAGAACAAACTGAAGCTGTGCCCTGTATTCATACTCTATTTGTACAGAACCTTTTTTTCAATGTAGATGTAAGGTAAAAATATATACCTTGCAATTATTTTTTAAAAAAAAATGTAAGGAAGCTGCATAGCTTGAGAACTTGTAGTAACCATGCTGTTCACAGAAGGATGTCCAAACCAGGAAGGCCACTAATACCCACAGAAGGTTGCAGGAGGTTACAACCTTCTTCTTCTTCTTTTTTTTTAAAAAAAGAGGGAAACACCACCTAATCACATAATAGAAGATCTGGTGAAGTTAAGGTGACTAACCATTTTATTGTTGCAGCACTGAGCAGAGATGGTGAAGTTAACCATTGCACCTCCTCGTCCATTGACAGCCCTAGTTACTCAGCGATGGACACATCAATAATCAGCACACAGAGCACTCTACTGAACCCTGTAAATTCAACATTGAGCAAGAGAGGTTTAAAAAAATGTATCCATGATTCTTAATCTAGCTTGTCGTTAGGCAACTGATTCAGATAAGTTCAGATATTGAAGTATGGTATTTTTACATGAACTACAAATGTAACACAGAAAAATCATGATTGATTGTACACAACATTGGGTAGCAACACCATTACAATTTACATATATGGTTAGATACATATATATTTACATATATGGTTAGATGAAGAAGTATATATTTGGATACACATGCATAGAGATAAGGACATAAGGATATAGGTATACAGATATGGGTGATGATCCTCTTGGTGTTGGCAGATTTTTATGACTTGGTGATCCTCTGAAAAGATAAGCTTAACTGCAATTATGCTCCCCAGATGTTGCACCCCAAATCTAGTATAAAACCATCATCGAGCGCATGATAAGATAACATATAAATATTTTTAATGTTACAATGCGGTAAAGATTCAATGATTCACTCATAACAGGAAATACTGTAACTTCTTCAACTATTTTGTTAGCATTACACAGGTAAACTCTATCCATGCATAAATATAACTTGTAAGCAATTACAAAGACTTGTGGTAGGAACTGAATCATAGGCAGTAGTAGTATCAAGGTCTTAGAGTGTGTTTGGTTGTATGTACTACATGATGCATGAATGGATGATCCTTGATAGGATGATTCAACCAATTTAGTTGTACGACTTGGTTCACTTTAGCTAGTACAACAATGTCTTAAGTGGGATGGCTCCATTCTGGATGAGTTGGTATAATTCACCCAACCAAACAAAAGAATTATTATCATTTTGTATCACTCCATACGTGAATCAATTGATTCAACCAACCAAACACACCCTTAGTTAACAATATTGTGTTGGCAACACTTGGAAGTAGAAGTCCAATAATATTTTGTGATCCTTCTCTTAGAAGTCACAGCTGGAAATATATTCAGAGTACACAAATGATATATGGAAATAATATAATTATGATACCTTTCTCTGGAAGATCTGAATCAACAATCAGCGAATTGGTGAATGTTCATAGATCATGTATTTGTGCTTACCGTCGATGGAAGAGAACGGCTTCAACGGGAACTCTGGCCATTGCGGAAGGCGATGGTGCTCCATGTGGGGCGTGGCGCTCCAGTGGCCGAATGCAATAAAAAAAAAACTTGATTCAAAATCTCTGGTTAGCATGCATTGTATCTAGGCAAGGAAGATTCGAATATTTTGCAATTAAAATCAATGACATAGAAATCACAGGACGAAATCATAGGAAGGTATCTACGTTAGATCAGCATTTACATATGATCAATGGAACTTAAATGCCAGAAAGTTATTAATACCAGTACGTGCAAAAGCAGGAGCTAGCAACTGCTTCATTTCAGAGGCATTTCATCGAACATATTACCTGCATGGGCACCACAGCATAGAGAACAGCACCGAGTCGAGCCTGGATGTCGTACCAACTCGATCTGCAAAAAAGGAAAACGGACACCACCAACAAGTGCATCCATTTCGTTCACAAACAAAGTTGAAAAGAATGATCTTTCCCTCACCATGAGATTCAAACAAGCATAGGCAGCCACCGTTCTCATAGGACCAGGTTGAGCTGAAGGCGAAAACAAGCCCCCAGACGATTGGTTTTTCCCCCAACCATGGACTTGATCAAGCGCAGGCAGATCAAGATTCAACATAAAAAAAATGGTTTTTTCCCCAACACAAGCAGCAAACAAGCACGGACGGGATCCAGCATGAGCGAAAAATCAAACACAATTAGAGCAGGACGGAGCGTGGACCTGTCTCGTCGGGGTTGGTCTTCGGTCGCCTCTTCCCGGAGGGCACTAGCAGTGCAGCGGCGGAGGCCGCCAGCTCCTCAAGCGCCGCCCAGGCAGAGACGCGAGACCAGCGCGTCGGCGCAGGAATCAGGCCGCCGGCGGCGGTTGCTGAGGCAGAGGTGGGCGGCGCGGGAGGAGGCTCGCGACGGCGGTGAGCCCCAGAGTGAGGCTCCTCGACATGCCGAAGGCCGTTCCCGGCAGTTACCACGGCGCCCGCGACGGCGAGCGACTCGGGCATTATTCCTCGGAGGACGACTCCATGAGCTCCCGCGACGGTGAAGGAAGGCCTCGTCTCTGCCTTCCCAAATCCCCGCCTCGTGCTCGACGATGGACGACCGGGAGCCGACGAGCCCCGCCACCACCCCTCGCCGCCCCCGCTCTGGGGCTCGCCTCGCGGGATGCTGCTGGTGGCGCTGTTTCCGGCCGCGGAGGACGAGCACACGGCGCTGAGTGTAGGAGGGACCGTGAGTTGATTCCGACGAAGATCTAGGGCCTTTTTGAAAAATAACCAGGAAAGACACTATCTTATCCGTCCGTGCTTCCGATCCGACGGCCGAGGTTTCTCGATGACGTGGTACGACGTGGAACATTTCACCGTGCGCGATTCGTTCTTTAGAGATAAGATTAAATTTTTGAAAGCTTCTCGATAAGTGTTATCTTTATCTTTTCTTCGTCTTTATCTTTATTTGTTTATTTATAGTATCTCTATATTATATACAACTAAAAAGCACGTAAGGGAGACAAATTTTGGTGTCACACGCATCCCTCGGTGTTTCGTCGTCCTAGGACCCCACTCCCTCCCTTCGTCGCCTGTCGTCATACGATGACCTGCTCCCTCCCTTCGTCGCCCGCATCCCCTCTGCTCCGCTGCCTGGTCACGCATCCCCTCCACGCAAATCCGCCTCCCCTCCTTGCCGCCCAGACCCTCGTCGCCCAGTCACACGCGCCTTTCGCTCCCTCGTCGTCCAGCCCTTAGACGCCCAGTCCCCTCCACGCGCAGCGACGAGATCGCCAGCAACCGGTGCCGAGTCGATCGACAGATAGCCTTCTGCCCCCGATAGCTCGCCATAGGGCTGACCGCGCCGCCTTACCCTTTAAAATACAGAGGCACTATTGAAGATTGGGTGAACACCGTTGCCCTCTCTTGGGTCGGTGGTTGCGTGTTATATATCGAGGAAAATCACCTCGAGTGGATGTTTATAAGATATGCGCGAAGGTTGCTGGATATGGTCGGTAAAGCTAGAGAAGATTACAATAACCCATATACAACTTGTGATACAAGTCTACGACAACATATCTAATCCTACCGGCCAATATCTCAACATCCTCCACACCGTTACATTGTAGATAATCAGTCCCCCTCACTCATAACTATACAAGGTTAAGATTGTTCTTGAGATTCTCTAGCTGTCGAACAGAAAGAGCTTTTGTAAAGCAATCTGCAACTTGATTACCAGTAGGAACAAAATCAATCTGCAATAAATTGTTTGCTACACGTTCTCTGACAAAGTGATAATCAACTTCAATATGTTTAGTTCTAGCATGAAACACAAGATTTGAAGAAAGATACTTAGCTCCTATGTTGTCACACCATAATCGAGCCATGGGAGGATACTTTAATCCGACTTCCCTCATCAATGATGGAATCCACATAATTTCTGTAGTTGCATTAGCCACCGCCTTGTATTCTGCCTCGACGCTTGACCTTGCTAGTGTTGCTTGCTTCTTTGCACTCCAAGATATTAAATTTGAGCCAAGAAATATTGCAAAGCCTCCTGTAGACCGTCTGTCATCAATTGATACGACCCAATCTGCATCCAAAAATCCACTAAGTAACATAGAATTGGATCTTCTAATCTTTAGTGCAATTTTGACATTAGAACTAAATATCTCAATATCCTTTTTACTGCCGCCCAATGCATAGTAATATGTGCATGAAGGAAGTGACAACCCTTGTTTACTGAAAAGGCTATATCTGGCCGAGTGAGAGTTAGATAATTAAGAGCTCCAACTATACTCCGATATCGGGTAGCATTATTTGCTCCCAAAGGTGTGCCCTCAAAAGTTGTCAGGAGTAGCAACTGGTTTACAGTCAGACATATTAACCATCTTTAACAAATCAGAAGCCTATTTTTCTTGTACCAACACAATAATCCCATCACGAACTTTGTTTACTTCAATTCCCAATAAATAATGCAACTCTCCTAGATCCTTTGATGCAACTTCTTGTTTCAAGCTATGCAAAAGACATGTGGTTGCTTTCTCAGTCAAACTTGCCACAATAATGTCATCCACATAAATTAACACGAAAACAATTAGTCCCCCTTTGTTAAAATAAAAGAGTGACGCATCTGCCTTAGAGGCACAAAACCCAAGCTCAAGTAACTTTGTACTAAGACGAGCATACCATGCACGTGGTGCTTGTTTAAGACCATATAAAGCTTTATCCAATTTGCAGACAGTTGATTTGTTTTCATACCCTGGAGGTTGTCTCATATAAACTTCTTCTAGAATACCATGAAGAAAGGCATTCTGAATATCTAATTGTCTAAGGCTCCACCCCTTTGATATTGCAACAGAAAGAATAATTCAGATTGTTGCCATTTTAATAACAGGACTGAATGTGTCTTCATAATCTACCCCATTGTTGGTGTTCCTTAAGTCTTACTAATCCGCAAGCGCACGTAAATACCAATGTAGCACTTCACCCGGAAGTATTCAGGGCATCGAATCCACAGGGAACAGATTATAATTTTCTTCTTACTAAATTACCCCTAGGGGTTGGGAAAGAGAGATTGATCTTAAGATAGTGTTGTTATGTTTTATCTAAGAATAAGATTAAAGTATTCCAGTATACCGCTTGCTTGCTTTGGTGACCTATTAAGATCTTAATTAAGACCCTTTAGGTATGAGCCACCGTTATGGAATCTTAGTAGAGAGGGGTATAGAAAGACTAATTATATGAAAAGTTGTCACCCTTGACACCTTCCTCTTTTACTGGTAAAACTCCTAACAGAAGAATGGTGTTTTTAAGTCTAGACACCACGTCTACACTTGAAGCACGTATCCATGGTGCCGTGTGGGGGCCGTACACCAGAATAGCGAATACTCTAGCCCACAAGAAAATAATATAAAAAACTTAACACTGAAGTAATTAAAAATTGAACTTGGAGACTTACTCAAGTGTATGAATCCAATTAGATCAAGAATTAGAAGGAGGCGAAGAACAATTCAATCAAGTATGAATCCTCTTCTAATCAAGCTCTAATCACCCTGTAATCTCCTTCTAATCTCCCTCTTTCTCTCTCTCTAAAAGACTTCTAATCTTATACATCAGCGAATTTCTCTCCTCTTCCTTCCCTCCTAGGACTATCTTTTTTGGGTCTGGATTTACAAATGAATTCCAACTCTACTAAACATAGGGGGGTACCCACGCTTATATAGGCCTATAGGTCAGTTGGAGTGCATCTAGATATGGAAGCAGGTGAAACCGACATATGCAACCGTCATACAACTGCCTCACCAAAGGGGAGCCTGAACCGCTGTACCCAGGAGCCGGCCGGGCCCACCTAGTCCGGCTGGGCCCAGGGCGCCGCCTCTCGGCCGCCGCCTTCTGGTGTTGGATTATGGGCCTCCTTCTTGAGCCGTTTTCGTTGATGATAGCCTTTCTGTAGTTCATTAAACCCGTCGTTTGAAGTATTTGAAAAGTGTGATGGATGGAGAAGAATCTCAGACCGAAGTCGAGAGCCAGCATTAGAATAAAGCTTGGCAAAGGGAAAAATATTTTCATCAAATACTACATCACGAGATATATAGACTTGTCCAGTGGACACATCAAGGCACTTAAAGCCCTTATGAAGGTTGTTGTAACCTAGAAAGGCGCATTCTTTTGATCTAAATGCAAGCTTACGCGTGTTGTTGGGCCAGAGGTTTGGCCATCAAGAACAACCAAAAATTCTGAGGGATGTATAGTCTGTTTTGGTATGGAATAAACGTTCCAAGGGAGTAGCAAAGTCAATGACTTTGCTAGGGGTGCGATTAACTAAATAGACAGCAGCAAGGAAGGCCTCATCCCAAAATTTTAAGGGCATTTGTGCATGCGCAAGGAGGAATAACTCTACTTCAACAATGTGCCGATGCTTTCTTTCTGCTGCACCATTCTGTTGATGGGCGTGTGGGTAAGAAACAAGATTGGAGATCCCAATCTTACTGAAGAAAGGATGGAGTCCTTTATCTCGCCTCCCCAATCGGTTTGAACCGATATTATTTTTCTATCAAAGAGACTTTCTACTAGAGTTTGGAACTCACCGAACTTTTGAAAAACCTTGGATTTAAATTTCAGGAGATAAATCTAGGTGAATTTACTAAAATCATCAACAAAGCTCACATAATATTTGTAACGCCTGTTGGCACTCCTGAGCTGCACTTTTAGTGCCATTTAAGTGGAGTTTTTTTAACTAATTCATATATTAACCCGCCATGTCTGAACCCTAGATTCTGTCAAAACAATACTCTCTCTCTTCCTCCTTTCCCTTCCCCCGGGGATATTTAACTTTTTACAATTATTATGGTTGCCACCTCCTGAGATACCATCTTTACGAACGCCACTACGTTTTTATCATCTGAGAGAGAAAACCGATACAAAATTACCACTTTCGCTCATGTGGCATGCCAACTCATCGCCCCATCATGAATTGAGACGCGAAATGACCAAACTACCACTGTGCTCACATGGTAGCCGTCTCAGCCACTCACATATTCCTCCTTGATTTCCCAGGCACAAATCAAGCGCTCGACGCGGGCACAAATCAATTTATTATTCCTCCTTTGAATGGAGCGCGGTGAGCTGTGAGCAGCTCGGCCTGTTCGGTGGCCTCTCCCTCGAGGCGGTTGACAGAGGCGCGGAGCACAACGGGTTGCCGGCCTCATCCTCACGGCAGTGCGTGCGCAGCTGCCAGTTGGCGGAGCTAGTCTTCGATGGAGAGCAGGCTTGCGGCGAGGAGGCAGCCGTGGGAGTGGAGCGATTTCTGATCGAGATTCTTGCCAAGGAAACATAGTGCGAGCGTAGAGGTGGAGAGAAGTTGAAGATGATTCTGACAGGTGGGTCCCGCACGTCAATGACATGAGAGAGGGTATGAGATGGCTACCGTGTGAGGAGAGGGCTTATTTTAGTCATTTTACGTCTCGGATCCATGCTGGCACGATGAGTTGGCGTGCCACGTGAGCAAAATGGTAATTTATATCGGTTCTCTTAGATACTTAAAAACGTAGAGGCGTTCCGGTATCTCACGAGGTGGCAACCATAATAATAATAATAACGGTGAAACTTAAATATCCTTACCCCCGCCGCCGCTCCCTGCTCGCCCGCACACCCCCCATGCTCAGCGTCGAGGCGTCGAGTGTCGCACAGATCGGGTGGGTCACAGCATCGAGCGTCGCATCCCCATCCACATCCTCGAGCACCGCCGATGTAACTCACCGTCTGCCACCCGTTGAAGAAGAAGATGCTGGGCGCTCCCACTCCATCAAATCACTTCGCTATTTTTGCCGTTGAGGGCAAATCCATGTCCTCTCTCTTTTTCTTTCATTTTTCACGGTCTCCTCTGATCTCTCAACTGCTCTTTGCAGCGGATGATCGATTGGTACATTGCACAAAAAACAGGCAAGTGTTGTAATTAATCCCTAACCCTCTTCCAAGTTGGTAGACACAGATGCAAATCTCGCGACATTTATGGGTGCTTTGCAATGGGGCCTCGACTGCACACATTCTGAAGTTATTTCCGCCAAATCCCCCATCCTCACAATCCCCATCTCTCTCTCTTCTCTATCTTGCCACAGAATTTTATGAGATCCATTGCTGGTTATGTTAATTTCACTTTTGTTTATCAAATGGTCATTGTAGGTCTAGATTTGTGCACTGATCCATTTATTCGTCCTAGAACAAACTTGTGGTGCTGTTACAGGCGAGAAATGTACTTCTTATTATTACTAAAATGCCATAGGAAAAGAATGAAGACTCAATTTCTATGAGAACTATGAGAACTCAAATCTGAGCCACATGATTTTGATCCAAGGGGAGTGCGTAGTGAGAGGTGGGAGGGGGGATTTGCAAAAGCATGATTAACTTCTGCAAATCCCCTCTCCCACTTTCTCCTTGGATCACCCTTGGATGAAGATCATGTGGCTCAGATTTGAGTTCTCATAGTTCTCATGGGAATTGAGTTCTCATAGGATATGTTGCCAAAATGAATGCCTATAGGTTGTAGCATAATTTTTTTTATTTCTGCAATGATTTACTTTCTGAAATAAATTGCATTTGTAAGGATATATATAAATCTTAACACTATCAACACATCAGGTAATTGGGTGTCTTTGAGTGCTTATCAGATTGAAGTGAAGAATGAATTGTTTATGAGTCCAGCTGCTTGGAGTTAGAGAGATCAAAATTAATTGTTCATATATACTATATTGAATTGATTTTTGCTGGATCATCTTTACACAGGCATGAAAGGAGTAATTTGGTCAGCAATGAACATGCAGATTGGAATTAACTAAATACTTGGAATAAGAAGAGTGCGACAATGCCCTTTTGTTACAAAATGTGTCTCTCATGAAAGATGGTCTTGAGAGTGCTCTGCCAAGACCTAGGATAAAGGTACAATCTGACACCATGAGCAAATTATGTTAGATAGAAAAAGTTAGTTCATAAATGTTTCAAATTTCCTCTGGGTATCTATAGAAAATATCGCCTTTGAAAGCATTGGAGCACTGGCAGCTTAAAGCTCAGATAATTTCAGAACTGTAGAAGTTCAGGTGAGCTTAAGTTCCCTCTTTATTTCTTTCAGGACTTTACAAGGTATACTTGCCCATTAGATGAAGTGTGGCAGCGCCTCCACCACCTGCAAGGTGATTAACAGAATGTCCAGCACTCCCCCCCCCTCCCACTGATGTATATATACCTTATTTCCTTTGTTCAGAGACATGGTTGGTAGCTCATGCTTCCTAAAGATTGCAGTAATAAAGCTTTTCATTCGTGGGTGAATAACTGTCAAACTGTCATCATGATGAAATGAATTTTCTTTTGTGCGCATCGAGCTCATGAGATTTCTGATAATTGCTCAAAAAAAACATAACATGATCAAGAACCTTGAATGTCCATCTCTGACTCTGACCTCTGAATTAGAATTTGGTATTACCCTAAAAGATCAGTCCTCACGATTTGCTTAATCTGGTAAATGTGTGCCTGCATTGCAGCATTGCAGCATCTGTAATTGTGTCCCTGCCAGTGACCTAGATGTATGTTGTTGCATTTATTATACAGTAGTGCAGGGAACTATAGTTTTCTATTATTCTTGTTCGTTTTCTTTTAGGCATTGGTGCCAAGAACTATGGATGTATCAAATTTGAAACATGTGCCGGCTGCAAAGGTTTTACCTTGCAGTTTCTTTCTCTTTATTTATGGCTTGGGTTATAACATGTTAGCAAGTTCATCGTCATTGCTCTAAATGAATTAGCAGTTTGTAATGATGTAATCTCATATTTAAACACACCACTATTCTATCATGTTGTAAATGCCAACATTAATGAGCTGTATTGTATGCCTGTTTTGTTCTCTATGAAATGCACATTTGTTTTGATGGTGTTCATAACATCAAGCATTCGTGGCAGTGTCCATCTCAATTCTTATTGAATCTTGATCATGCATTCTTGCTGATAAGCTTTAATTCGTTCTTTTAACATTGAGATTGGCTAAATCCTAAATGTCATATTCGTGTGTACTGATGTTGGGAGATGTGCATTGTCTTGTGTCCTTATAGAAACACACTAGGTGTGCTGCTGCATATGGGTGCTGGGTGCTCTGATATCATCAGCCATCAACAACATGATATTTTGTGGAGTTTGTCTGAGGCTCTGTTGGACAACAACTTGAATGGCATTGCCATGTACATCCGAGTAGGATCACAAAAGTAGTGCCTTTGATGTTCTTAATCTTTAGTCAGGTGAAGCTGTATAGGATTAGAGATCAATGGTGACTTTTGTTTTTCAGGAACCCTATTAATGGGTCATTGATACCTGTACTTACAATTTCGTGATCTGAATGAAATAGATATGCTCAGAAAAGTTTCAGGCGAATCGTTTTGTGTTTGTTTATAAATAACACTATACTTTTTTTCCCCTTAGCAATGGTCATGTTAAGGTTGTGTGCGCCTCATGTTCTAATTCTAGCATTCTCAAGAACTCTCTTAAAAGGAAAGAGAGGCTTCTTGAAAAATAGGGGGTGGTTTGGAGTTGTTTTAATTTCTCAAGAACTAGAATGTTCAGTGCTGATAATATTCAGTTAACGAGTGTAGTAGGATTTTGCAGCAGTTTGGTTTGATGATCCTGTGATGATTGTTTGATTTTTACTTTATATTGTTGATCAAGCCGTCAATGCCCATGGTAGGGGAATAATAAGATTTAATATGTTTTAATTTGGTGATAGAATTTAAACAAATTAAACGATACTCCCTCTATCCCAAATTATAAGTCATTCCAAAATTCTTGGAGAGTCAAACTATTTCAAGTTTAACCAAATTTATATAGCAAAGTACTAAAATTTGTAATACCAAATAAGTACTATTAGCTTCTTCATCAAGTATATTTTTAGATTATATATATTTGATTCTATAAACTTTTGTGATTCACTCTATAATTTTGGTTAAACATAAAAAGAGTTTGGCTCTCTAAGAGTCTTGGAATGACTTACAATTTGGAACGGAGTGAGTACTTGTGTAGGGGCCGTGATAGCGCGCCCCCTGGTCTAGTTCTGTTAGCAATCCCTAGATTTTTTTTTAATTTTATTCTTTTTTTAAGAATATTATAATAACAACCGGGCCAGATCAATATTTGCGCTGGATAGCCGTTTTGGCCGCGCCACCACATCTGGCGTGGCAAAATCGCTCTGCCGCGCCAGTGCATATGGCGCGGCAGGGCCGCCACGCTGGCCGCGTGCGCCAGCGTGGCGCTTAGTTGGCCAGCGGCTGGATGTGCCTGCCGCGCCTGACCGCCTGCCACGGCAGGGCTGCCGCGCCAAGACGACAAGCGCGGCAGCACTCTTTGGCCACGCCAGGCGGGGTGGCGCGGCAGAGCCAAACTCGACACAAGCCCTGAATTCCTTTGATTTGTATGCTGAGGCCATTGATTTTTTTGGTGAAATGCTTCAACATGGTTTTCAGCCTGATCATGCCTGTATTGTAAGCTTGTCCTCTGCATTAGGACATCTGGGTTGGCTAAACAATGGCAGAGAGGTTCATGCGGATGCTATGAAGCAGAAGCTTCATACTGATTTGCAGGTTGGGAATACATTGATGGACATATACATAAAGTGTGACTCCATAGAATGTTCAGCAAAAGTATTTGAAAGCATGAGCGTTAAAGATCACATATCGTGGACAACAATTCTTGCTTGTTTTTCACAGAGGTCTCAGCATTTTGAAGCACTGAAAATGTTGAAGCATGTCGTTGTGTTCGACGTTCAACTCGCTCTTTGTGGAGGCATTCAACATGTATATAGACATGAATATAAGGTTCAATAGAGTGCAATAAACATGGTTCACCACATAGTTCATCACAGAGTTTAATACATAGCAAAGTTCAACACACCCGAGTTCAATACACATGGTTCACCACATAGTTCATCACAGAGTTTAATACATAGCATAGTTTAACACACCCAAGTTCAATACACATGGTCATGGTTCACCAAAAAGTTCAACACAAAATCTTCATTCAACGCCGTGGCGGCCTCTGATCTGGTGGGCTGAAGACATTTGCTGCCCGACGCTGCCTACGTACCCCGGTCTGTAGGCGATTGGCACTGCTGGGAACGTCCGAGCGGTCACGCCGACGGCGCCGCTTAGGCTGTGCATCGACGTCCGGGTCCTATTTATGAAACATGTAGACACGTCTTAATGAATGATGCAACACTTTATACAACTAACTGTAAATGATAATACAAAGCGTTGACGTACCCGGCTTGACTCTCCCTAGGTCTGCGTCATGTTCATCTGGCTTGACTCTCCCTGGGTCTGCGTGTATTGCGGGGCGTCATCCTTGGGCTGACTAAAGATGAACTGATCTGCGTAACCCGGGGCTGGTGAATCCTCTGAGTCGTCACCATGCACGTCCTCGTCACTTGCCTGCGGCGATGCAGGTGCCTTCCCAGCCCTATGGGAGGAGGAAGGTCTAGCCATAGCCGACGATCCACCAGGGGCACTGTGGACGAGGGTGGGCTGAGAATCAGATGATCCACCAGGGCCACGTACAGGGTCCACGTGGTCGGCAGTCACGCAGTTAAGCTTTAAGGCCATCCTTCGGCAGGTTCTTCTAACCCTCTACATAAAGATAAAGTTAGTCATTTGAGGAAAAAGTCACAAAAGTAAACAAAACTGGAAATAACTCTACCTCCACGAAAGATCGGAGAAATCACGCATCATTGCCATGGCGCATTGCCACCCCAACATCATTAACGATGCGTGATAGCTGTCGTCCTTATATGCAGGCATAATGTATTAAGAACAGTTGGACGAGAGCGTAAACATTATTTAACAGTTATTAATGAATACCATGTGGTCGTGTAGAGGTGCACGCTCTGGCTGATTGCCCTAGCGAGTGTCGACGTCGTAGTCGTCCTCCGCGTCCGTGTCCACATCTTCCATGTTGTACTCCATCGCCGTGGTCCTTAACCTTGTCCTCGCCACTGTGTGGAACCAACAGAGGTAGAGCTGGTTCTCACCTGCAAACCAGTCCTCTCCTTCCGCGATGTTGTGTCTCTGCCTTTGATCCCACATGTGGAGGTAGTCTTGATGGGTCACCCTCCAGTCATTCTCGGTGTACCTCTTCGTCCTTACAAACCTATACAAACAAACATATTACAACCATATTCCAATGATGCATGAAATTAAATAGAAGTGCTTTAGTGTATTACTGGTGCAGGCTTGTGAGGTAGACACTTCAGTTGGAGGCACGATCTGTCTCTTGCCAAACTGCCGCGTCACCCTATGCGGCAGGTACCACTCAACAATGTAGTAACAAATCATTGGTACCGGTGTCCTCCACAAGTCCTGATCTCTCGTACACATGAAGGACAGATTGGCAGGAGGTCATTGTGTCTGTACGGTGTCCACTCAACCTGCACATACGTTTTCAGCAATTTAATCATTGTGCCCCTCGTAAGAGAAGTAACAATTTAAACATTGTGCCCCCGTAAGAGAAGTAACAATTTAAACATTGTGCCCCCCGTAAGAGAAATAACTGCCTGTATACCTGGTTCCCTGTCAAGTAGTCAATCTCGTTGGTGTAGGCTGTGTAGCGTCTACGAGGAGGTCCACGAACAGCCTCCGCATTTTTCCACACATAAGCGTACGGGGGCATGGAATCAGCAAATGGCCAGGCCTGTCAAAACCAATAAGTCACAAAAAAATATATGAAAGTACTAACATAGATCATATTGAGAATGATATACGTACCGGTGGAGGCTCACAGAAAGGTCGTCCAACTGGAAGTCGTGCCCAAGCCCAAATCTGTAGTAGAAAGGCACAACCCCCATCATTGGACCGTCTGCAAGCAAAACACAATTGCCTATACAACCAGGCAAGGCCAGTCAAGCCCCAACTGTAGCCGCTAATGATGTCCCAGTCTTGAGCAAGAATGGGGAGGAACATCCAAGAAACAGTGCTCCCGGCAGCGTCGGGGAACAGGAAAGAGCTAACAAAGTGCCATAGCCATACTCTTGCGTGCCTCTCAACAATCTCGTCGTCAGCATCTGCTGGGCACACGTTGAAGTGCTACCTCAGCCAAGAAGAACTAACACCTGAAGTCTTCTTTGCTCCTGGGTTAGGAGGCCGCACACCTATGATACACAAAAAAGTTTAATTAGTCAAGAGTTAATCACAACATAGTATGAAATATAACGACAGATAGCCTAATACCTATGTGCTCCTCGACCATGTCCTGCCAGCCATTGCTCTGGATTATTCCTGTTACTGGCGCTCCTTCTAAGGGGAGAGCAGTGATCATCGCCATGTCCTCCAACGTCACCGTCATCTCCCAACAAGGCATGTGGAAAGTGTGTCTCTGGACGCCATCGGTCAACAAGGGCGGTAAGTAGGGCCCCATCCATGGGGGAGAGGCTCATACAAACCATCCTCGCTATGGGTAGGAAACCAGCCCGAAGCACATACAGGGCGTAGCGGCTGTCCCAGTGCATGGGTGCATGCAACCGTGCGCGTAGGTAAGGTAGGACCTAAAACAAAATGAACGAATATTACCATATGCACAAATTTTTGCCATATTACCAGGATATGAAAAGTATTAACATATGCAGAAATTATTACCATATTCTGGTCGGCGATCATGTGGGCCCAGTGGGTGTCATCGTACGTTAGCTCAAGAAGCGGGAACCGAGGGTGCGCCATCCTGAAAATTTCAAAATCTTACCCTACAAATATTCTCCCTTCACAAAATCTTAGAATAAAAGCATGCAACTAATTCTACACATTAAAATCGAGGGCATAGACAATACTACATTTATCCTGGCCATCACATTATAAGAAACAACCGTATAAATCACTACAATTTCAAAACATATAACAAACCCTAAAACAACTACTCAGATCTTCCAAATGCCGCAGTGGAACAAGGGAAAAAGGTGGGAATACCTTCAGGGGAGTGAGGGGAACGATTTCCCCCACTTTTCCCGGCAAAAAACGGCCGGATTTGGCCGGAATAGGGCCGACAGCGGCGGCCGGGTCTCTGGTCGCGCCTAGAAAGATAAGGGAGCCCGCGACCCAATTTCAAAACGGGCTTGCCGCGCTAGGCGGGGTGGCGCGGCAAGCCCTACCGCGCCAGGCGATGTGGCGCGGCATGCACATGCAGCCGCTGGCCCACTAAGCGCCACGCTGGCGCACGCGGCCAGCGTGGCGGCCCTGCTGCGCCACATGCACTGGCGCGGCAGGGCGATTTTGCCCTGCCAGATGTGGTGGCACGGCCAAAACGGCTACCCAACACAAATATTGATCTCACCCGGCTGTTATTATAATATTATTAAAAAAATAAAATTAAAAAAATTCCAATCCCTACCACTCCCCTCCGCCGAGTGTCCCCGCACATCCGGACTGACGCGCCGCCCTCCTCGCACGGCCTGGAGATCGCCAGCGACCCGCAGCTTCCCCGCAAGCGTCGCCACGACAAGACGTAGCAGCCGTCCGACCGTTTAGCCACCTCGTGGACACCATCCGCCGACGCCGCAACCTCCGCGTCGACACCGTTTGACGCTGCAGGCGAACATGCTCTTTTCCAGCGCTACCCTCACGCATCACTCCTCCAGGAGCAGCCGTGCGAGAAGAAGATGCAGGCACCAACACCCTTACATCCATGTCATTGTGACTGCCCCCTCGATGTCCAAGGTGAGCTCTCCAACCTGTTTTGCTCATTTTTTTTTTCTATTCTACCAATCTTTCTGCCTGGGTTATCTTATATATATATTCATGGAAGAACAAAATGTGTTCGTTGTGAGGAATGCAGACTTCCTTGTGAAGCTTAGAGTGGCGTGCATATAATTTGTTCGTGAAATGCCGAAGTGACAACCGGTCTTAGGCCGTCTGTGCTGGCAAGTTATACAAAGTCAAATTCTAAAAATGGATGGCATTGTTGCCCGGTAGAATAATGTAGGAAGACGTTGGTGTCACCATCAATTATATTATTGTAAGTCCTCCCAATATTTGTTTCCATGCAAAACTGAATGAACGAAACTCTGAAATGTTGAAATACAAGATGTATTAACTATGGTTCACTTTATCCTTGTGAGGCTTAGAGTGCCGTGCATATAATTTGTTCGTTGAAATGTGTAAATGACAACCGGTCTTTTGCCGTTCTGCTGGCAAGTTACTGAAAGAGAGCATATACAGAGTGAAATTCTAAAAATGGATGATATTGTTGTCCGGTAGAATATATCACCCAAACTCAACCAGGTCCATTTGTAGTCGGCCACATGTGATTTATTACTTTTGCAGCTTGCTGGAATTGGTGGTTGTTGCATTTGTAGTAGGCTATGTTGTTGTTGTTGCAGCTTGCTGAAATTGGTGGTGTATGGTTTCTTGCATGCATGCGGTCTGCACATCAAGTAGTCTATGTTTCATCACATCAAAGTGTTGATCTCTCCATCCTATTCCCTCCTGCCCCATACGAGTTTTACACTTTTACTGACCAATAGCAGTACTATGGAATTTTTCAAAATTATTTTGGCTATTATACATGAGCCTGTATTTTTTCCATGCATTGTATGCAAACAATTAGGTTTCAATGTAAACAAGTCCTAGGCAGATCAAGTTTCAGTGATCCAGCAGAGCCTGCAGGCAGCAGCGGTCACGGTGAAGTCGAAGGAGGCGAGCAACAAAGATGCGGAATCTCTGTTGCATCTCTGTAACCTGCAACGATGCACCTGTGAGTACCAATATCTGAATGCATGTTCTACCTTTCAGATCTTGTCATCCTTGCATGGACCATTCATCAAGACATTGCAAGTTTAAGCCTCACTGACTCATTTCTGTAGACTCTGCAAACAAAGAAACCATGGTCCATGAATCTCTGACTCTTGTGATACCATGGAAAAATTGCTATATGTGAAGCCATCAACATAATCACGAGAAATTTAGGGATTGTCAACATTTCATGATTGCAAAACTAAATTTATTGTTTATCAATTGCTAAACTGAATTCACCACTGTCACTTTTATGTTGATGTGAGAAAAAGTTTAAGCAAAACTATCACTGATTCACTGTCAAATACTACAAATGACCTATGGACAATTTTTTAGCATGAGCTGTTCATTGGTGCCTCACTTCCAGAATTGCAATATAGCATCAGGTTCTTATATCCTTGATCCAAATACAAATTTTTCTGATCAGACTGTTGTATTTGGTTTTTAAAATGACTATTCTACTAGGTTGCTAACATGTCAGCATTGGCCATTAACAGTTCTCTAGGCTTGGTATTTATCTACTTGTTGACTCAGTGGACTCCCCATCCATAATGCTTTCTCCCCATGCAGTGGGTGATGATCACTACAACACTGCTCAAGTGCTCATGTGTTTGCTATAAGCTCGTACTCATTTGCAATTGGTCTTGAATTGAATCAACTATTTCTTTGTTTTGCTATATGTGTTTGCTATAAGCTCATACTCCATTTGCAGCTTTACTGTCATAAAGCTTCAGGGGCAGCTTATATATATGCTTGTAATATGTGTATTGTGGTGTATGGCTTATTTATAACACTCTAATAAAGCTGCTCTTTCAGGCAAGTCTACCTTTTGCAGAAATTTGTAATCTGTATTTTATCAATGGCCCTGCCTTGTATATTTTTTTCTTCTACTAAAAGTGCCATTAGGTTTGATATGAGTTTTGTTCTCAGGAGTCAGAACTGCTTCTTGGTTGAAGTTTTTTCCTTTTTTTTCAAGAGCTTCATGTTTTTTTTTACTTCTGTTTCTGAAGAGACAATGCTTACTGAAGGTTTTGTGAGCAAAGACCAGGAGCGCAAGGTGTTTTGAAGCATTCAGTGACATAAAAATAGACATTACTGAGTCGTCAGTTAGACTAGGAGTGCGAGATGTTTCGTGGTCCATCCATCAGGTAATTGCCAAGCATTCAGTGACATAATAATTAATATATAAGTTACCGAGTCATCAGTTAGACCTTGAGTGGTGTTTTGTTGTTCATCAGGTAATCGACAACCATTCAGTGACATATTAATAGATGTTACCCAGTTGTCACTGCCATGACGAGTAGCACATTGTTTATTGTGTTTTATTTAATTTCTAATGACAGGTCTCATGTTTATTCACGAAGGCGCATCATAGAGTGCCTAACTATTTGAGATTTTGTCACTAACGCATCCAAATATCAATTGCCTGATATAATATTCCCCGTGTGGATATGCCTATAGTTTCATCCAGTGACATATGTGGTGTATTTTTTTTTCTTCTCTTTGATCTCAAAGCGGATATGCCTATAGTTTCATCCAGTAGCACTTCAGGCTGCATATGTACCAGTAGTAAGCACTTCAGGCTGCATATAGCTCAATTTTATTGGATGTTGTTCCTTGTATGCCTACCATGGTTCAAATATATGCTAGAATATCTTCCATAGCAGTATCTTCCTACTGAACATAAGAATGCTATAATGTGGATTTTTTATACAAAATGCACATATAAAGTCTCTATATAAGAGAACGTTTGTTAGTCGGTTCAAACATAAATCCAAGAAAATTCTTAATGTTTGTTTACTACAAACATATAGGCTTATGAAAGGATGAGAAATGCATTAAACAACTGTGTAGTGTTATGCCTCTAATTTTTTATTTGCTCCATCTATTTGATAATTTCATGTTTTGGCACCTGGTATGGATCTCCTCGCCACTGGATTCTATATTGCATTGGTCTCTCCTAAAATAGCTTCTCAGCAAGGCATGCGATTTTGTATAGTGTTTCAATAATTTAAGAGCTACTTCTTTTCTGGTATCTGGTACAGTGCAAAGACTGAAGGACATCAGGATTTCTTCTAAATTTCTTGCACAAGTCAGTATAGATGCTGACAAAACCCCTCTCCATGAGCTGTCTCTGACCGTGAGTTCCTTCTTGTACTCCTCCGTGCCTGCCAATCTCTTGAATGACTGCTGGTTTGGGTTATAAAATGAAGATTACTCCTGAGTTTTTTTTTCTAACTAATAAAGGTCGCCATTGTGGTTACTGATGGATTTCTGTTGTGTTTAGATGAAGATCACTTGGTTCATTGCTTTGAGCAAGGCATAGATGCTATCAGAGGCATACATACAGGTTTGTGAAGCCCGTGAGAAATCATTGTCTATATACTTCGGTCAAAAACATATTAGTTTCAATTCACACCTCTCCTACATTCACTGCATTAGCAATGCTTCATTATTGTGAAATAAATAAATCCAACCAGGGAACCATCAGTTTCAATTCAGACTACTCAAATGGTGGTACTAATGCCCGTGAAGCCTTTAGACGGAGTTGTTCTGATACTCGACTACGGTGGCGGGTGGGATTGCTAGCAGTAATGACTTGTGACGCCATGCAGGGCGACACGGGCGGCTCCCCCGCCGCCGCCACCACCAGGCCACCTCCCACCCGCTCCTCAGCCTCGCCAGCGCCGGAGCCGGCCGCCGGGAGCCCATGCGGCGGCAAGGATGGCGGTGGCAGGACAGCTCGCTCCTTCTCCTTCCCCTCTCGTCCCCCTCTCCTAACCCTAACCCTAGGGTCGCCATGGGTCGTCGGCGGAGCTCGTTCGTGCCGTCGCTGGACTGCTCGTCGGTGGCCGGATCCACCGGCTCCTGCCTTGGATCCGTCACGCCCCAGGCTGGATCTGCCCTCCCTCGTGCCCGCGCCGCCGCCAACTTCCTTGGGCCGGCCGTGCCGCCATCTGGCACGCCGCCGCGAGGGTCATGGCAAGGATTGGCGCATGCTGCTACATCCGCAGCTAGGGATGGCAATGGGTCGGGTTCGGGTGGAGTGTCTATGCACCCAAACCCAAAACCCGAACTTAAAACCCGAACCCGACCCGAACACCAATTCGGGTGAAAATTTATCCCCAAACACAAAACCGTAGATATCCAAAACCCGATTGGATACCCGAAACTCGCTTTATATGGCAACATATTACGAGCAATGAATATTTTTTATAAACATATGCATGATATATATGCACATTCACATGTATAAATAAGAGACAATAAATAGTAAATAATTTCATGAGTCAACTAAGAGTTTAATAATAGTATATAAGTAAAGAAGTTATTATTAGTATAGTATAAAACATGAGTTTTAATTCAAAATGATTTATTTTGGATATCCATTGGGTATCCACGGGTGGAAAACCAAACCCGAACCCGATAGGTTTCGGAGCTCCGAACCCGAAAACCATGGGTGAAAAAGCAAAACCAAACCCGAACCCGCTAGACCCGAAACCCGTGGATATCCGACCCGAACCCGACCCATTGCCATCCCTATCCGCAGCTTCCGTCGCCTCGTCGATGACTGCTGCTGCTTCTTGAGGAGTACCGGAGCACCCGGTTCCGATTGGTGGACGTCTGGGGCTCCTGCCCACCATGACCAATGGATGCTGCACAACTCAGGTTTCCTTCCTCTTTTCCTTGTCGTCGACCTTGATCTGCAGGGTGCTACGGTGCCGCTGTGGTGGTGGGGCCGGGGTGGTCTGTACACCCTTGTGGCACCGAGGGGGCGCTGCGAGCTGTGCTTGGCCATCTTCTGGCGCAGGTTTCGAGGAGCTAGGGGATGCTGCAAGTGAAGACCGGCGGTGCATTGCCTTGCCTTGACGCGGCATGGACCGTGTGCATGCAGCGGATGGTGGATACTCCGGGTGAAAGCTTACACTGGCAGCTCTTGCTAGTTGTTGATGATGGCGGCGCCCTCAGGCGTCGTATTCCCCGTTGGGGGCGTCATTGTGGAGCTTCCATGCTTGTTGCGCGGGGTGTCTCAGGGTGAAAACCTTATCCATGTTGAACAAGCGACGACGGCATCGTCTTGGCGTCGTGTCCTCCTTGGAGGCGTCGCCTTTCGAGACCCAGCTTGGTGTGTGGCGGTGTTTGGCGGCTTCGTTTGCGGCAGCGTTGGCGTCGTCGTTGTGTTGGATGGCGGCCTTGGGTCATGGTGATAGATGGCTGGCGTTGAAGGGGTAGAGAAAAAGTCACGTGTAAACCGTGTGCGTGTGCGCGGTAAGAGTAGAACCACGTGTAAACCGTGTGCGTGTGCCCGGTAAGAATAGGCCCACGTGCAAACCGTGTGCGTGTGCCCGGTAATAAGCCCGCGTGTAACCTCTATGTGTTACTACTTTCTTCTTAGTACAAAGATACGCAGCTCTCGTGCGTGTTCTCGAAAACTTATGACGCCATGGCGGAGGCGAGGAAGGCGTTGTGCGTGCGATGGTGAGGGGCCAGCAGGTTCGGCCTATGCAGGCACACGTTGAGCTGCTGTAACCTGAACCTAATGGCTGTTGTAACCTGAACGGCTGAACCTACTGGGTGTCTTAACTGGATGCTAATTCCTGTCATTATCACCTTACTGGTCTTGTTTTGTTTATTTGAAATAGCTCAGCTCAAAACTTCATGTCTGTTTTCTAGCAGTAGCAAATTGAATGTATATATTGTGAAGAGCCGTATGTTCTTGTATTAGGAGCTCATGTATTATGTTGTGTTAATGGAGAGGTTACTGAAAAGTTATATTGGGCACCATCGGGCGTACAGGATTGTGGCCAATTTGATGGCAATATACAGGGGATCTGGGATCTGATTGAATTTGAATGAGAACTCTTGCTTTGACCTAAGTTTGACCATGCCCATGGTAGGTAGATGGATCGGAAGTAGCAGTGTAAGTGGTTGGGGGAAATGATACGGATATTAAAACTTTATACAACATCATTGTCTACATACTACATCTATATATGTGTCATACTAAATTTTTGCCACTCATAGCAACGCACGGGCATAGACCTGTTTTTTTGCCACTCGTAACGACGCACGGGCATAGACCTGTTTTAAAAGACGCTCAAATTTGATGTCAAATTCTTCACGCCACAGGAGCCAGTACCTGTGACTACAATGATTTTGTCTAGGGCAGTCGGGCTCCCCCACGGGTACAATTCTTCACATGGCTACTCCTACGCCAACGGATCAGCTGTCGAGCCAACCTGAAACATAATAACAGCATTGAAGATGCGCAGTATGAGCTCTGCCAATGCGAAGATGAAGAGTATGACCACTTCCTGTTCCGATGCTCATTTGCACGAGAAGTCTCTCGGCTACAGTGGGCATCGACACGGACCGCTGCCAGGTCGACGACTTATGGAGAATGAACGCTCCACAATCAGTACAAGCGCGCCATGCAAGCACTTTCCTTCAACTAATCTCTTGGCACGTCCGGAAACACCGGAATGCAGTGGTTTTTGAAGGCCAGGCTCCCTCCCTCCAGCTCTTCTGGATAGCCTGCAAAGAGGACGCTCGTCTCTGGAGCAACCGATGGTTGAGAATTGGTGCTTACTGTTTCCTAGTATGTAATCAAACATGTAATTGTGCCCCCCCTAGTTTGCCTCCCCACTGAAAATGTAATCCCAAGATTTTTGGCTTAAAAGAAGCCCAATACAAATTCAGGTGAGTGTGTGTGCCATTTTGGTCGAAATTCTGAGTTTGAGGGATAGTGGCAATGCTGACTCATGCATAGATCCATGTTTTCTCAACTTCAAAGAATTCTTCCAATTTAGAGGGTATATATTGCATTAATATTGAATTTAGGACGAGGAAATTAAATTTGCAAAGTACTTGTAATATTAAAAGACATGGAAATGCATAAAGTGCTTTTAAAAACATGTATTTACAAATACAAAAAGTAATAAAGGTCTGAAAGTAAATATTTATAGACTCTAACTAACTGCGAAATGTAAATAAACAAACTTGAAGGACTGAATAATAAAGTTAATGGGGAAATAAAAATTCAGAAAGAGTAAATTGCGCTCATAATACAACAACTATTCAGGTCGGTTCTTATTAGTCCAACATCTTGTAAATTGCTCAATCTGATGCAACAACTTGATATGTGGATGCACATTGGTCCAAAAACTTGTAAATTGCTCAATCTGATGCAACAACTTGACATGTGTTCAATTGCTACAATGTTTGTTTGTCCTCACATCTAAATAGCACAGATCTCCCATTAAAGTGGATTGTGTTGTCACTAAGTGTAATTGACTAAGCACCTTTCTAGATATGCTTCTCCGGAGCACGACCTGAGAGCTCGACCTAACGATTATCTATTACTACACATTGCAACTCGTGCATATGCCATCGCTAACATCATGGTGAGGCGAAGCAAGATTAGGTTTAGAGTGGATTCAAATAGTTATGAACTTCTAGACACGTGAAAAAATTGTTAAATATTTTTGTCAAAAACACTCGTGCATTGTCTCGAGTAAAAAACTTGTACTATACCCTTCAAACTAATGACCACCATCACACATGATCCAATTCATGAGAAAGGTAATATTTGGGCTACATATGCACAAATTTACTAAGTTATTGCACTATCTCGAGCAAGTTACAAGTTGTTGGACCAATTTATAGCCACATGTCAAGTTGTTGCATCAAATCGAGCAATTTACAAGATGATGGACTAATTTGCACCCACTTGATAGTATTGTGGGCATAATTTACTCATTCAGAAAATAAAAAGGTAAATGGGCGGCGGGCCTGGAGAACCTCAGTTCCGGCCCACTGCCAGTTTTGGCCCAGGCAGGAGGGCGCGTGGGTGGCACGGGCTGGTGGGCCGGAGAGGCCGGCCCAGCCTGCCACGGTCGCCATGCTCTGAAGGGATGGCTTGGGGGTGCACCACCTTGCAACCGTTGTCGCCGGTCCGCCGAAGCCGCCGCCGCCTGGCGCCGTCGATCCGCATCTGCTCGGCGCAGATGAACTGCAGTGCCTCCCAGAACCACCCTTCCCGCACAGCCTCTACCGAGCTCGGGCATCCCCCTCACCTAAGGACGAGGGATGGCGGCCACCGCGGCTTTTCCGGTTGACGTATTTCGGTGAGGCTGTTGATGCAACAGTGATGGTGGAATCAGAGTTGGTGGCCGCGGGCTGGACGCCTCCACGCATCGATGCGTGTGCATGGGATCCACCATTAAGGTGGGCATGCTCCGGCCTCCAAGCTGGCTCCACGCCGAGGTGGGCCGTTGGGCGCCGCCATCGGCATCAAGGATGGAACTCCACCGGGTCAGCCACCGGTGAAGGGTTGCGTGTGTTGATTCACCTTGGATTTGAGAATGATTTTCCCTTCCGGCGTGTTTCATCTGTTTGCCGATGTTGCCAGGAGTTGGTGTGGTGCGAACGTTGCCGTGATCGATGGGCCAGCGGCAAGGAGGTCGCCTTCGTCGTGATGATGGCTGTGTTCAGTAAGGGAGAAAAAATATATTTTTTCTAGAAAGCGTGTTATATGAGGGGAATGAATAGTAAGTAAAAAGTATTTTTTTCCATCTGAACACAGCCGATGTCATCCGTCTTGCTGCCTCCTGTGAGGAGGTCGCCATCGGATGAAGTCGTCGACATCTCTCGCCGGAGTTCTTCATTGGATTTGAGAATGATTTTGCCTTCCGGCATGAATGCATGATCGCCATGGGTGTCGATGAAGGAACCAAGAGTCCACCGCTGCACGAGTGAATTCTCAGAGCGAAGTCGAAGTTGTAAAACAGAGAGACGAAGACGAAGAGAATAGTGAAACCAACGATTTTTATTTATCTCATGCTCCCTATTTACAAGGAGATTACAATTGAAAAGTTACAACTAGACATTAGTGTAATCCAGGAATTCCCTCTCTAATGATAGCCATAAAGTCCTTAATCATGGCTATCATTCACGAGAGCAAATCAAGTCCTTCTGTAACATTGATAGGATTACGGATCCTACCAGAGACGTGGCGCAGCGAGTAGGGATGAGAGGGAGGCGGCGAGAGCGAGGACGGCGCTGGCGCGCCGTGCTCACAAGGAAGAGAGGGAGAGGGGCGGCGTAGGACAGGAAGCCGGCAACAATTAGGGTTGCAACTTGCTTAATTCTCAAACCATCAATGTTTACAATTATATAATTTCTAAGGACTAGAATTAAAAGACTTGGGCCTAAAGCCCCTAAGGCCCGACTAGGACTTAGCCACTAGTCGGCCTCCCCCTTCGACTATACATGATGCCGGTGATAACAAACATACATGCATGTCACATCACACCTGATTTGGCCTACTGCAAGAATAACAGCTCAAATCAAGTGAAGATAATGGGCTTTGGTAACAGCCCGGCGATGTTTCAGAAAAAGTGGGAGGGAATCAAATCCAACACCAGACAGGAGCAGCAGCTCACACGGGCTATGACACAGTCAGGTCAGTGTTGTTGACTCCTCTAATCGCATGCTACTACACGGCCACGATGATCGATAGGATCCACTAATTGACATCAGGTCACACATGATGCTTGTCTGAACTCTGAAGACTGTCTGTCAGTCTGTCTATGCAATCAAGCCGGTTCATCTTCAGTAGTATCCTCTTCGCTGCACAGTAAACGCCTGGCTGAATCTATCCTGTCAGTTTGTAATTCCAAGTGACCGGCAGCATAGAATCACCTCCAAGCAGCTCTAAGAGCACCAGCAATGTTTACGGGCCAAGTGGTCTTTATGAATGGACCCCACAACAGTGGGCTTTAGTTACTATCCACTCTTGCAATGTCTAAACCTACTATAGACTGTGATAGAGGGCTATCTTCCGAAAGGTTCAGATAAGCGACAATTTGGTGGAGTCGCGACACACTTCGATCCGGCTTCCGAACAACACATTCCGAGCCCCGCAATCGCAGCACCACGTCTCCTCAGGTTATCAACCGGCGGATGCACGGTCGACCTCGCCAAGAAGGCTAATCATTGCCTGCGAATCAAAGAACACAAGCAAGAACAAAGTAGGATGCAACCAAATTGCAGATGTATGATTAATCTCACGAGTTGGGGTCTCACAAACCAAAGAACGGCGACTGTTCAAAGACAGATTGATCTAAAGCAAAACCCAAACCCTAAGGAAGACGGCGGCTACTGAATTATAGAGCTTAGGGTCGTGGATGACCCCCTGCTCACGCCCCCTAATGGGCTTGATGACGATACATGGCATAAAGGCCAAAAGACGGTGACGCAGCACCGCACAGATTCTGGACGCCACCTTGTTTGAATGATTTCCGACGACTCAGGACATATTTGGGCTTCAAACCAACGCCATTAGAAGGTCTATGAAATCTTCTTTCCAACCATAAGTGGATCGTCGAAATCGGACTCTGTATGTGGCCTAGGCGTCCGTTTTACTGAAAGCAGCTCATGGACTCCGAGGTGTACTCGAACTCGAGTTGTAATGGACCTCCATCTTGACTTGGGCGCCCTTGCTGGTCTCCTAAGGTGGCGGCCAAGGTGGAGAACGTCCTTGAGCATCTTTGAAGTTCTCTCCATATGTCCGGGGGCTACTCCATCTTAGGCATGGGTCCCATGTGTGAATAACAAGCCCGCGAAGACATTGTAATAATGCATTTGTACCTTCAGTCAAATAATGACATGGACATGTGGAACCAAGTGAATTGTACAACAAATCATTATGCAAATAGGGAAATAAATTCACCTTATGACCAATGTTCGTATCTGATGGTGTCATGTTCTCATCAGACTGTATAACAGGGTCCCACCAAGGAATAAAAAAAATCTTTTTGTTCGTCGACATCTCAAACAGCCCCGTTCACACTTCTTCCGATCCCCTTTTCTTTTCGCGCCCACCTCCTGCTTTCTCATTCCGATTCAACGACTCCCTCCGCTTCCTCGCTTCATACAGCCATCGCCGAGTTTGCTCCGACAGCCCGTGGTTCCAGACTGCCATCTCGCGCTCACCTACGTGCCTCGCCGCTGTAGCGCAGGGGATCTCCTGCTCCGCCCACCAATGGGCTCCTTCTCGTGCTCACCTGCACGCCTCGCCGCTGCAGCGCAGGGAAGCTCCTGCTCCGCCCACCGATGGGATCCATCTCGCGCTCGTCATGCGTGAGGATGGCGGTGACCCAGAGCAGCAGCTCGCCGGCATGCCGCTGCCAGAGCCTAGCAGGCTCAGGCGGAGCCCCAGCCGGAGCCCGGCACCGACGGGCACCACCGCCAGCTGCCGGTTCTTGGCCTCCTGTGGCTCAACTCAACCTCGATCGCAAAGATGCAGGTTCTTCGATATGATCGATCCACAATGCTGAATCCTTCTGCCTTGCTGCAGCACTTCATCGTCGAGACCAGTATCAGCTGCAGTGCGGCGGATGCTGCGATTCTCGCCGATCTGCGGAGGCCAACCACTGCCGGAGCTCGCCGTGCATGCCTAGCCCGTACAAAGGGTTTCCACCAGAGCCCTATGGAGACTGTCCTTGTGCAGTTGTCCTTATCCAGCCTGACAGGAAACGCCGCCTCTCACGGCTCCCTTGACGGCGCTGCCGGACTCCGGCCATTCCCCGCCTCCAAGTGCATGGGTCAAATTTCTGATGGCGTGGGTCGCCGCGTCCTGGTGGACGCGGTTTGTTGCCAGACACCTCCTGTAGAGAACACATTTTCAGGCTGGCTCGGAGGGAGGAGGGGAACGGCTGGAGGCAGCGTGGAGGCAGGAACAACGGAGGAAGGAAGCTGGGGCGGCGGCGTGCCAGATGGATTTGATCAATTGCTGCAAAAGAATAAAGAAAGGGCACAACCGCCCGTTCGGTTGTCTGGTGAGGAAAAACAAAAAAACAAAATCACAAAATATAGAAAAAGGGTGAAAATGTAGTCTAAAGAATTCATATGCAAAGGATTAATTTTTTAAGGCTTCTCGATGAAGTGTTATATTTTAAAAGCAACATATCCTATGAGAACTCAATTGCTATAAGAACTATGAGAACTTCGGCCTGTTCGTTTGTGATGGCTTTACAGTGCAGCAACAACGCTGCACACCACCATAAGGGCTCACAAACCAGCCTCAAGGGCAGCGGCATCAACAGTGCTGCACATCCATCACAAACGAACACAGCCCTTAAATCTGAGCCACATGATCTTAATTCAAGGGAAATGTGGGAGGGAGAATTTACAAAAGTATGATTAAGGGAGTGGTGATTTTGCAAATCCCTCCTCCTAACACTCACTACACGCTTACTTGGGGAATTTACAAAAGTATGATTAAAGGAGTGGTGATTTTGTAAATCCCTCCTCCTAACTCTCACTACACGCTTACTTTAGATTAAGACCATGTGACTCATATTTGAGTTCTCATAGTTCTCACAGAACTCACTACGCGCTTACTTTATACTAAGATCATGTGACTCGTATTTAAGTTTTCATAGTTCTCACAGAAATTGAGTTATCATACCATATGATACATTGCCTATTTTAAGACGCTCAAATTTGATGTCAAATATCGCGAGTTGGAGTACCTGCCGGCGCCAATTTAGAAGGCCAAGGGGGTGTTGGCGTGAGGAAGGAATATTTTTCTTTTTTTTTTAGGAAAAGGAATAGAAAAAGTTCTATTGAGGTCCCTCAACTTTTGCCAAGTCCGGTTTAGGTCCCTGAACTATAAAACCGGGTAAGACGTGTCCCTCAACTTTTAAAACCATCAATATTACGTCCTTCAGTGGTTTCAGATGGTTGTTTTGCTACAATAACCGTGGGTTTGCTAAGTTACTGCAACTTTGCATTTTCTTTTATTTATTAATTTTACTAAATATTCGAAAAATTATAGTAAATCACATAAAAATCATAAAATAAAAGCTCTAATTTAATGGACTCTATATGAGTAGATCTACACACTAAATATATATTATGGTCTGCTTTAGTACAAAATTTTTGTTGCACCTTTAGATCTATGCTTGTGTGGAAATAATATAAACTGTATCTATGAATTTGGGCAACAAAAAATTTTACTAAAGCATACCATAATATATGTTAAGTGTGTAGATCTACTCTTATAGAGTCCAATAAAATTAGAGTTTTAATTTTATGATTTTTATGTGATTTACTATAATTTTTTAAACATTTAGTGAAATTAAATAAATAAAAGAAAATGGAAAGCTGCGGTAACCGTAGCAAACCCACGGTTACTGTAGCCATCTAAAACCACTGAGGGACGTATTATAGACGGTTTTAAAAGTTAAGGGACACGTTTTACCCGGTTTTATAGTTCAGGGACCTAAACCAGACTTGGGCAAAAGTTGAGGGGCGGAGCGGCCCACGGGCCCATGAGTTGAGGCACATTTTCTTTATGAATAGCCCACAGGTCATCAGTCGTCCTAGGGTTTCCTTTCTTTCGACACAAACACAAGCCCTTGGCAGCCTCATCCTCTCCGCCCGCCGCCGCCGCCGCCGCCGCGGACGCCTTTGCCCATCACGATCAACTGCCAAGCCACTCCGATTGTCAGTCCCCGCCGCACAATATTCCTCTTGCAGGTGCGTACCTTCGATTTCTTCTTCTCTGTTGCCCCCGATTCAGATTTGGATACTTGGATTTGTCGGGTTAGGCTGCCGTAGGACGATCCGGAGGGTTGGGTTGCCATGGGAGGATTGGGGTTTATAGATTTCCCTTCGTAAATCGATTCTTCGTGTTCGATTCGCAGGAATCAAGGTCAATTCCCACTAGCTTCTGGCCAAATCGAAGGAATCAGATCTCAGTCTTTGGTTCGTGTGCATAGGATGAAGCGTAGTCGCGGTGAGCGTGATGCCCCTCGCACATCAAGGCCGACGGGGCAGCAGCGCCTTTACCTCATCTTTGACGACTGTGAGTGGGGCTACAGCATCCGCGAGCTAAACTTGTCGAACGCCGGCGTTGAGCAGAGGCGCTTGCCGCCTCCTTTCATCAGCTTGGAGGCCCAGCGTAGTTCTCCCCAGTTTTTCACCGCCGTTGGCACTAAGATCCTCGCGACGCATCCCAGGGAAGATGGTCAAGACTTCCTGCCCATGATCGACGTCCGCTCGCGGGGCATTAGCTTTGCCCCTGGGCAGTTGGATCCGCGGTGTCCCATTTACATCCCTGCCGGTGACAAGATTTTCGCTCTGGACAGGGACACCTTCAAGATGCTCTCCATGAAGCCACTCTCCCCCCCGCGGCTGGAACATGACTACAATGACCAAATCGGTGACTGGTCGATCAATGAATGGTCTTGGTGCGACCTCACGATGCCGCCATTCAACAGAATGGACGTCACCTCCTATGCCGTGGATTCCGATGGACAGACCATCCTTGCCAGCACCCGCACCGCGACCTTTGCCTTCAACCCGATGCGTAATGAGTGGGAAATGCGCGCCGATTGGTCACTGCCTTTCTCCGGATGTGCTTATTTTGTCAGTGACCTGGACGCCTTTGTTGGTCTCCCAAAAGACAGAACTGCCTTCGGACACCTCTGCTTCTGCAGGTGTTGTGGTGCTGATATGCGTTCTATGGGGTTAAGCGAGGATAATCTGTCAAACAAGGGCCCAGCTGAGAGTCATGTAGGAACTACACTAGTCTACTTGGGAGAAAGCAGGTTCTGTATTGTCGAGTGCATCATCAATGGGGATGACAAGGCTGTGCAGGAGTGGATGGAGGAGCGGGACAGGAAAGAGCTGGATCACACGGAGGAGGAAGGCTGCCCCCTAAGCGAGGAAGGCTGCCCCCTAAGCGCACGCTGTTGTTTGACGACATTCTCTCTCATTTCTGGCACGCGTGGAGCCCCGACGGTTGCCGAGACTGCGGTGAAATGCTACAAGGTGCCTGAGCGAGCATCTTTGTATGTGAATCCTGTGGCATTTTGGCTTTGAAATGCTACAATCATGTCGTGGTATTAATGAGGCCCAATGTTTGATTAGTCTTCTCAGTTCAGTTGTGACTCAATCTCTTGCCTTTCTGTATGTTTAAACTAATGCCAAGACTCAACTGGGACTAATAAGTTAATGTATTGCCTTTCCCATATATGTTTTCTTCCGTAAGAGTTCCGAGTTTGCAACAACATTTTTATTAGTATTGTGTTTCTTTTGCCCTGTGTATATCGATCTTATCTGATCTACCATTAGATGCCTCCTGTCTGAATGTGTGTACCCTGTGAATTTATGTAGGTGGTTGGCCGCGAAATCAGTCTGCTGTTGTTAGTCTTCCATATATACACTGTAATCTTTTCGTACATGAACATCAAAGGATTTGTTGTATGTTTTTAGTAAATGTCTTTTGTATGTTGACAAAACTGTACAATGACGGGGCCTTTGTGTGTTCAGCTAAATTTGTTACATTTGCTTCTATATATTTCATTGCCCCAGATCAATGAAAATCTGTCCAGTTTACGGTGTCATTCCAGCTAATCTATCTCTTCTCTATATCTATACTTGTACTACTAAGAAAACTCAATTTGTACTTACTACTAAGAAAACTCAATTGGGTATTCGTCGACCGCTACATCCTCCCCCCGGCCCGTCTTCCCCGTCGTCCCAGGCGCGACTGGCAGCCTCAGCCCAGCCCGGAAGCGGGTTGCGAACTCTCGGTACCGTGCGCTCCTCAGCTACAAGGTGCGGCTTGAAGGTTAGACGTTCGCTGATCTCACGCTCTTCTCTGTTCCATGCACGGGTTGCGTTCTATGGACGCCCACAAGATGTTTGTTGAATTGCCACAGTGATTTTGGAAGCTTTTGGATAAGACGAGCTCTCTCTGTGCAGAAGTGTAGCTGTCTATAACACATACTTGACACTGCTTCTGATTCACGCTAACCTCATGGCAAATTTTCGCTTCGGTGTGTCAATTTGGTGCTCTACTTACCAAGGCGCCACCAAAAATGCATTGCATTTCCATAGGTAATGAGGGTATTGGAGGTTTCCTCATCCGTTGATTCATGCAATTTCAAGGTAGAAGCTGAAATGCTGCATTGTTGTGCTGGAATTTGACAATACGCATTTGCTAGATGAAGGGACAAAAGGAGCAATTCAAAAGTGTTAAAAAGGAAGTGTAGGCACCATTAGTTGTATTATTTTGAGACATAAGCAAGCACACTTTGGATCTGTTAACATCAAGTTACAAATAAGTTGTAAAAGTTAGTCAAAGACGGTCATCAATATATTTGTTTGAGATTCCCAATCAGTTTTTGAAATAAATTATTTGTTTATTCATGCACAAATCAAAGATCCAACTTATACAACTGCTTCTATTAGTTAAAGTATACTATTCAAAACAAAAAGACTGCATGATGTTTGTCTTTCTCAAATGGAGCATTCCGGTATCGAGAAGCATGATATCGCCAAAGTGCCATGTGCTGTGATGAGACTATCTTGAGCTTCCAAAGTAAGGTAGAAATTTTACTTCTTGCATATTCTATTTCTAGACATTTGTTATCTAATAGTTTGGTGGATTGGATTAAAAATTCCTGACATATTTGAGACTTTACTAAATTCCGATAAGACAATGTGTTAATCCACATTGAAGTTTTCTTAGGAGGAAACATCCTTACATATCTGCAATGTGTGAGGTTGTACTTGGCAATTGTCCATCCACCAATTGCTTCAGCTAACTGTTGAGCACTACGCCTTTTACAGTATTGTGGTGCTCGTGTTAAATCACACATGTTCTGCATTAAATAGTTGTTGAGATAGATGAACAAAATCACATAAAACCACATATCATTTTTTTTTGTTGTAGTAGGCATGACATATATATCTATTAAACAAACTTACTCTAAAATGAATATCTGTGAAGTGCTTGAAAATCTCATGGCGATAATACATCAAGTTTTTGTAGTCACGGAATATGTTAATGCACGAAAATGAACGCCAATGTTGAAAAATCTTGAGATGTGATTTTTTTTCTGATTTAAGCACAATGGGATACCACTGAGGGTTAAAGGTTATATAGTGTGGATACAAACTTCGTATCCAGGCCTCTCATAGCAAGATGGTTTAACAACACTTCAAATTTTTGTAACACACTAAATTATTTTTAACCCTAATATTTTAATGCTCGTGCATTGCTATGGGTGACAAAAGATTTCTACTGCTATGCACAGTACATGTTAGGCCTGTCATTAATAACCGTTCCAATACACATATATTGGTATCCACAAGCATCAAAAGGCTAGAGAAATGTAAAAGCAAGGATATACATAGTACACCGGAATAGCTGCTAAATCAAGAATATGGCTCACAAAAATGGTATTCATCCATCTCACTTCAAAACACTCATGATTGGAAATTTGTACAACACATGCAGCAATGCTAGATTGTTTTAAGCGAACATCTTTCTTTCTTGACGACCTTCACGACCCTTCTTTCATTTATTCCTCTGTTCTATAGACACTGATATATACTGCATTCTCTCTTTCCCACTTGCATTCATTATGATATCTGATTTTGCGGTCCTAATGTGGATGAATTTTGATCACATATGGTGAAATGATCACCTAAACATTTGAATCAAGACAACAATTAGGCTGTATAATTTTTCCCACTATGGTAATATTCTTTTCCGTTATAGTGTAATATATACTCCCATAGTCTCATGCATATAGAAAACACTTTGCTGTGCCCATTTCAAAACCTGATAATTGGAAGGAAAGATTGTCATTGTCAACATCAAGGGGCTGCAACAAATCATCGTAGATTCACTTTCCTTGTTTGCTGCAACTTCAACATCTAAACTTAATTGCAAAACATATAGTATAACATAACAATCGAATGGTATTGAAAGATCAAGGCTGAAATGGCTTTATCATTGCTACTGAGCAAAGTTGAAGAAAAAAAATCATGCTTAAAAGACCAGTCCAGTTACCCTAATATATAATTTAACTAATTACAAATAAAAAAACATCCATAGCAGTGGTTAACTATGTAATCATAATTTAACATCCTGGTATTTTATTTTATTCCCTGAAGAAAAAAAAACCATATTCTGTGCTATATATTATCATTCTAGTACTGAAATTCACAATTAATAACAAAAGTAACCAAGACTACATTTTTTGGAGACACCCGTGATATCAGCTGCATTTTTTGGATGATATTAATGAGGAGCGTGGTAATGGGCCCTGACTGGAGCATCCTATTCCTATATCAGTAGAGGAAAAAAGAAAGAAATCCATAAGGCTAATGTTGAGGTGTTATGTTGAAAACATTTTAACAACGGGCGAATTTCCGACCTCAATCAGGCCAGCCAAGCAGTGGACGTCAGTATCCTATGATACAGCTCCTTTTGTTTTACTGGTCCCTCACGTGCTCCTCTCAGGCATTCACCATCATTGTCTACATTATTTCGAAAGATCCCCTCAGCCTGAAAATGAAATATCAGCATGAACAAATATCCAATTTTATCATGCGGGCATAAAAGCCTCTCCTGTTTGAAAACAATGTGAAGGCCACCATCATGTGAATATTGTATAGGTGCGTTCAACAATCCATTCAATGACTTGTCTAGGACGAAACAATATATAGGAACAAGTAGTAGGATTCGCTATACCGCTCACTCTCTTGTACATTGGCAGTTTAGGACGTGGGAGGTGACTGATCACGGAAAACAAATTAAGCTGGACCAGGACGTCCATGAGCCATTGCCGCTGGCGCCACGAGTCCACAACCTTGCACTCGGACGAGAGCTCTATCTCTATCTGCTTCTCCATTGCCAATGGGCTCGAGGCCATGAGGCCATGCTCCATCAGGTGGCCAGCACAAAAGCAGCGTGATGCAAGCGAGGGAGAGATGGGTCGTCCTCCTGATCTTGCTCCCGCTGCCCTGACCCAACCTGCCGGTCTCGCCACTCCGGCTCCGGCGGCAATTTCCCGATCTTCCCCCAAGGGGGCACACCGCGCGAGTCGACGAGGCCCTCTTTCGAGGCGTCGCCGGCAAAGCTTCCACCAAATTCAACCTAGTGACTTCACCCGAGGCATTCTTCCAACTCCGGTGACCGGTGCACCCGCGCCTCCCACGTCCCCGAGCCTACCCCAGCGCTCCTCGGGTAGCCTCTTCCTCGACACCTCTCTCCGCGACTTCTCCTCGCTGGTGGCCTCCCCACTTTGCTCCACCTCACCGCTAGCCTCGCCAGTCACCCTCTGGCCGGTCCATGGCATCTCGCCGCGCGTAATCCAGCTACGCATGGTGGAGGCCGTCCTCAACTTCTGGTTCGGTGTGCCTGAGCAGCGGATCCGGGCTCGCGGTCGCCGTCCACCGTTGGGGCTCGGCACTGTTAGCAACACTCGAAGGGAGGTAGGGATCGATAATGGTGGAACTAGAATCGATGACGGCAACGCGCCGCCACCGCCGCCGCCGCCACACCGTGCACTGTCTGTTTCGGTTACAACTTCCAGTTCAAGTCTTTTTCTCTCCTCTCGACGTGATTACATAGAGAACTCCCACTGCTATAGCTAATGGGCCTATTTAACCCAGTCCGGCCCAACTACTCTAGCATTCGACCTCCTTGTACGGCGAGTACCTTGACGCCCTCCTGAAGCCGAAGACGCCTCCTGGAGTACCGTCTTCTCCACAGGGACGGTAACATCTCCCCTCCTTGAGAGCTGGCTTGTCCCGAAGCCGGCGCAAATGGAAATTGTTGGCGAAGAGCTTCTTCATCCTCCCAGGAAGCGAGTTCGATCGGCCATTGGGACCAATGAACTAAGACTTGCTGCACCATCTTGTCTTGATGTTGACGTACACGGTGGTCCAGTATCTGTTGGGGCACTTGCAACTCATGAGAGAAATTGGGAATTTCAGCACTTACCGCCATCGAAGGATGAACAACTTTTTTAAGCAGAGAAACATGGAATACAGGATGTAATCCACATGAAGAAGGTAGCTGCAATTTATAAGCCACTGTACCAATCTTAGAGATGATTTTGTAAGGGCCAAAATACCAGAAGGCCAGTTTGTTAGATGATCTAGGAGCTAGAGATGATTGCACATAAGGCTGAACTTTAAGATAAACTGAATCTCCAATGTCAAATGATCTGTCAGATCGTTTCTTGTCGGCTTGATACTTCATTTTCTTTTGTGCTCGAAGAAGATGTTGTTGCACTAATCTTTGCATGAGATTTCTTTCTGTCAGCCACTTGTTCAAATCTGATACTTTGCAGTCTTCCCCCAGCTCAATGCCCAACTGTCTGGGTTCGTGACCATATAATACAAAGAAAGGTGTTTTCCCCAATGCCGAGTGATAGGAAGTATTATTCCAGAATTCAGCTAGCGATAACCACTTCGACCATTTAGCTGGACATGCATGAACAAAACAGCGGAGATATGTCTCTAGGCATTGATTGACACGCTCTGTCTGGCCCCAATCTTATGAAGGAAGCGGAAGAGAAGGTTACAATAATTCGGAAAAACCTTCAAACCGCTCAATCCCGGCAAAAGAGTTATTTTGATCAAAGGAAGAAACCTCTGCATTTTGAAGTAGGTGATCACGTGTATCTTCGGGTGTCACCTACCAAAGGAGTGAAAGGTTTGGGATCAAGGGAAAGTTAGCATCACGCTATATTGGACCCTATGAAATCATTGAAGAATGTGGACCGGTTGCCTACCGTATCCAACTTCCAGAAAAGCTTTCAGCTATACACAATGTTTTCCATGTCTCCCATCTAAAGAAATGTATTCGGGTTCCTACCGAAGTCATTGATCAGGATGAAATATCCATTGAACCGGATCTTTCCTATGATGATCATCCAATCAAGATTCTTGACACTAAGGAAAGAAAAACAAGAAAACAAGAGCTAAAAATGTATAAAGTACAGTGGAGTCACCATACCGAAGATGAAGCCACATGGGAAACTGAGGCTTATCTAAATAAGAAATTTCCTGGTTTTCTTCCTACAAACCAAGGTACAATCGAACTCACACCTCTCTTAGCATTTTCGAATCTCGGGGCGAGATTCTTTTTAAGGGGGGTAGGTTGTAACATCTCTGATGATTAAATGCTAAACAAGAAGATAAGTGGAGAAAGAGAAGACAAAACAAAGAATTTTATTCAAAATTTGGAAAAATCAAATAAAGAAATCAAATTCAAACAAGCTGAAATGGTTTTTACTCTCAAAGCCCAAAATGTTCAACAAAACTCAAAAATTTGTTAACATGAAAGTTTAAGTAATAATGCAACAAAACAAGTTTCTAGTTCAAGGTTTTGCCAAAAGATGAAGGGAACTTTGCTTAAAAGCCAAAATAATTCTCAGAAACTTCAAATTTGACCCAATTTTTCTCTGGTGTTTCTGAAAACCATCAATTTACTCTTAAATCCACAACACAATTTGAAAATATCCAAAAAAAAAGTTGTCACAAATTTTATAACAAGTTTATGCCTTTTTGGAAGTTTTGGCAAATTTTGACCGGAAGAAGCCCAATCAACCTTGTTTCTGTCCAGAACCGACCCAGTGGCAACACCAACTTCACCTGGTGTCACCGCCCTAACCATCCAACTTTTCCTATGTTAAACCTTGCAAATTAGGAACTTTAGACTGCCATCTACAACTTTTATTTTTGTAGAAAGTTTTGTGCAGTTCAACTTTTTGGAGAAAACCACGTGTCAATTGGGTGGCCACGCAACGCCCGACGAGCTCCAGAGCGCGGCGTTCGTGCTCTGCTCCGTCGCGTCGTCGCCGGCGCCCGGCCACCGTGTGGCAGAAGGCCGCTGCCAACCCCTCGGCGTCATGTCCGACCACGTCAGGAAGCTGGCCCACGAATCCGTTCGGGATCTCCTGCCCCGTCTCGCCGGCCATCGCCTCGCCACTGCCGCGGCCGCGGAGCGAGCACTGACCGACCGTCGTCAGGGCGAAGCCGCCACGCGGCGCGCGACGCCTGAGACCGCCAAACCACCGCGCCAAACCATGGTCGATCGCGCCTGGTTTTGACCCCGAGCCCGACCAAAGCTTCCCCCGCGCCGTACTCCTCTCTCTCCTCTCCGCCGCGCCCCCGATTTCTTGCCGCACGCGCCATCGCCAGCCCCACCGTCGCGCCAGCTCACTCCCCTAGCCAATGCACCTTCCACTCGACCTTTTGATAGCTCATGGACTGCTCTTCCTCGCTCGGTCGCCGTTTTCCCGTTTGAACCCGCCGCGGTGAGTTGCAGCGAGCTTGGCGGCCGAAAATAGCCGCGCCGCGGCGACACACGTCGTCCGCTCTAGCCCAGCCCCTACCGCAAGGTTCCGAGCGTTCACACCACCCCCACAAACATCCCATGCCTTTATAAGCAGCCCTCCCCCTTCCTCGCGCGTGGAATCGCTCGCCGGAGCTCGCACCGAGCGCCGCACGTCGAGCCGCGTCTCCGCTTCACCACTGCGTCCACCAACCACTCGACTACCTTCCCCGCTCCCTGCTGGTGCTCGACGACCCCTCCGACGGTCGCCATCACCACTCGAGCTCGCCGGAGACGGAGCCGAAGCAGAGCTCCGCCACCGTCACCGTCGAGACCCCCTCTCCGAGCCTTTTCCGACTCCGAGACCTACCTCAATCAGTTCGCGGTGAGCCCCTCATCATTTCCCACCCCTTGGTTCGCGCGGATTCGCCGGCTTTTGGCCGGAATCGCCACCGCCGTCGCCGCCGGGGACCTATCTTCGTCTTCCTCAAAGTTCCAGGGTTCCCTCTGAAAGAAACCGAGGGCCTTTTCGCGAGAGTTTAAAACTTCTGAGGGCCGGAATGAAAAACGTATCTTTAGATCTAGGGTTAAAAGCTGGAAACTTTGAAATTCGATTAAAAATCGTAGAAAAATCAGAAAAATGCAAACTAAATTTCTTTGGACTCCTGAGGATGTCTAATAAATTCAACTTTTAGCATGTGCATGCTTTTGATGCTTGGTTTAGCCTATAAGAATTAATGATTGAAAATGAACTCTTGTGCATAACTCCTAAACCACAGCTGCTATGACTGTGAACTTTGGATATGTTGTTCCTCATATAATCACCACTTTGAAGTACCAATCTTGCACTGAGTTATGTTTTCTAGCTCCACTTATAAATTGTTTAGTTTATTTCGGCTGAATTCTTGCTCGAATTTTAATAATTAATTTGTACAACAAAAATTAGCCAACTCAGAACTGTAGTGTATACGTGTTATGACCTATCCAAGAAAAATATCAAACCTCCTGTTAAGCTCTGGTAATATGCTGAATTAAATTAGAGTATGAAAATAAAGTACCATTTGTTTAGCCCATGCTTGCTATTAAAATTTTGTACCCACTAGCCAGATGAGCTTAGCATGACTTCTTTTTACTCCTATAAATAGTTCACCTTATTTTCCTGAGTATTTATTTTTCTAGGATTTAATTTGTTTCTAAGCGGTGGAAAATTGCCTAAATTGAGTAGTTTAGTTTCTGGGTAAATAAATTATTTTCTGTGGCCAATAAATAAGTAAAAATAATCTGAGTTACTAAAATGAAGAGTTAAATTCGAAAATGTTATATATGTACACAATCACCATCGAAAGAAAAAGGAAATTTAACATATGAACACTGTTTCTTTTGCAGAACTAGAGATTAGTAATCCTTGTCTAGGTGAATATGGCCACTCTTGCACCCTATGTTTTTGTTGGGAAAAAGTGTTTAAAGTTAAATCATCATGTTGTTGCATCACGTGTAGACGAGCAAATTGCTGACGGGAACTACAAGTTGGTTCCAGACGTTGACGAGGACGTGTAGGGAGGAGAATTGAACACCATCGTTGTAGAGCAAGCACCTTCTCAAGAGGCAGAAACTAGAGTTGAGCAGGAAGGCAAGCACCGGAGCATAACCCAAGTTTATAACTCCTAGCAATTATTTGTTTATGTTTGTGCATTTACGTTTTTAGGAGTTGAATGAAAACCTAGATGCATGACTCTTATTACCTATGTTTTATATACTAGTATGATAGGTTCGCTAGTTGCCATGCTTTAAGGACCCGTTACAAGTCGAGTGATTTCCTGTCACTCGCGAGATATAGGAGTTGAATGTCTTTCTTTATGTTGGAATCATAAGGATTGACGGGCGGGATGGTATATGTAGATCTCCCGTCCGTGTATGGTAATTGCTTAAGGTCGAAACGTGTGGTTCAGTGTGTCAAGTTTTTGAACGTACCACGCACTTGCCGACCTATGGGAATCGGTAAGCCTAGTACCGGATTGAAACAGCTAGGGCCGCTTTGCCTACTTCCTTGGAAATTTATTTCTCTTGCTGTACACATGTGGTTACATGCGTGAGATCGGCCGGCATGTGTCCGCGAGTATCCGATAACCGCGTATCCTAAGGAGTTGTCCCCGGTTCCGAATTGTGGATTGATGGGAATTGTTGGGTAGTATTTGTGCATTTTATAGCAAATATTATCCGTGTGTGTTGGGTTTTCCCTGGCCAGGTAGTGAAATTCGGTTCGAACTGTCCGCTTCTTGTGGTTAATGAGACTGCTTGACCGCTCGGCTGCATTGAGTAACAAGTGGAACTTGAGATTGATAAAGATGATGTTTGTATCTAAATGTATTGCACTACTTGATTGTTTAGAAAGGATGCTCATCTAGAATAATTAAAATACTAGAATTGGATGCTAAAATTTTGAAAGTAAGGATCCATTAACAGTGCTTTTGGCAAAACAAACCCCTCAGCCAAAAAGCCTTGCATGTCTAGAGGTTGGTGAAGTAGCTATCACCTGACGGGTAAGACTTGTTGAGTATTAGTATACTCAGCCTTGCTTGTGGCTTAATTTTTGCAGGTAATACTTTTGTTGAGTCTGTCAATGCTGTTACTTGGCCGAGTCAGCTGCCTCCTGGTTGGTCTGTCGTTTGGGAGCCATCCTCGGGTGAGGATTGCGAGGAGTAGCATCATGGGTGGCTTCTTCATGATGTTACTTGTATCATCGTTTAGATCATTGTTTATCTTTCGCTGCTTTGAACTCTGAAAACTTTATTTATGTCTTTCGAACTTGGTTTGTAATAATTTGAATTAAGACATTGAATTTGAACAATGGAATGCTGTAATTTCTGGGACTCGCCTTCGTGCGGGCGTGTTGTTTTGATTGAAAGTACGTGGTGAAATCGAGCTAGACTCGACGGCGCTCAAGCTTAATCCTATTTAAGTGTATGGATGCCTCAGGGTGGTCCCTAGTGCACTTAAGTTGGATTAATTTAGGGGCAGTCCACCACAATGATAAGCTGTACTCATTCGCAACTCAGTGCCAGTAAGTCTGAATAACTCTTGCCAAACATTGCTTGTAAATATTCTGTCCCTATCTGACACTAGAGCCAAGGGCATGCCATGTAACTTGAATAAATGATTCATATATGTAGTAGCTACTTGAAGGGTAGTGTATGGGTGAGAGAGAGGTATGAAATGAGCGTACTTCGAGAATTTATCCACTAGCACCAGAATGCTGTCAAAACCAGTAGATTTAGGCAGTCCTTCCACAAAATCTAGTGTGACAGTCTGCCAAGCTCCTTCAGGAATAGGGAGAGCAGCTAGTAAACCTGGGTAAGCCACCCTTTCACACTTAGCTTGTTGACAAATAGTGCACTGTGCCACAAACTCTTTGATACTTTGTTTCATCTTTGGCCAGGCAAATAATTTCTTGATTCTGTGATAAGTTACCTCATAACCAGAGTGACCTCCTATGGCACTAGCATGTAATGCTGTCATAATTTTGTGATGTAGAGTGGTAGATGTACCTACCCAGATTCTGCCTTTGTACATAATCAGCCCATTGTGTAGCTTATAATGCCCAATTGGAGAAGAGATAGCCAACTCAGATATTAATTGTGTGGCTTGTTCATCTTCCAAATATGCCCTCTGAATTTCCTACATCCAAATCGGCTGAGTCACTGAGATAAGTGCCAATTCGTCTCCAGTATTGTGTTGAAGTCTGGACAGAGCATCTGCTACTCTGTTCTCGGTGCCCTTCTTGTAAGCTATTTTATAATTGAGTCCCAACAATTTTGTCAGTGCTTTCTGTTGCCAGGGTGTGGTCAATCTTTGATCATCTAGGTGAACCAAGGATTGTTGATCTATCTTGATAATGAATTCAGACAGTTGCAAGTATGACTTCCACTGGTCTACTGCCATGAGGATTGCTAAACTTTCCTTTTCATAGGTCGAGAGACCTTGAGACCTTGCTCCCAGAGCTTTGCTCACATAAGCAATAGGGTGCCCATCCTGTTGTAGAACTGCACCTACTCCCAAGTCAGATGCATCTGTCTCTATGACAAATTTCTTAGCAAAGTCAGGCATGGCCAGTACAGGGGCTGATACTAAAGCCTTTTTTAATGTCTGGAATGCTTCCTCTGTTATACTTGTCCAGATGAACAACTCTCCTTTCTTCAATAGATTTGTCAATGGCTTGGATATCAATCCAAAGTTCTTGACAAACTTTCTATAGTAACCAGCCATTCCTAAAAAGCTTTGAAGTTCCTTCACAGAATTGGGAGTGGGCCATCTTTCTATTACTTGAACTTTCTTTGGGTCAGTGGATACTCCAGAGGCACTGATCACATGACCCAAGTATCTGAGCTCTTGCTGTGCGAAAAAACATTTGGAGAGCTTCACAAAGAACTGGTGATGAAGTAAAATTTTCAGAACTTGTCTCACATGACTAACATGTTCCTCATAAGTGCTGCTTAGATTAGAATACCATCTATAAACACCACTACACATTTATGAAGGAGAGGAGCAAGAATCTCATTCATGATGCCTTGGAATGTACCAGGCCCACCAGTAACTCCATAGGGCATCACCTTGTACTCATAATGACCTTGGTGTGTTTGAAAGGCTGTTTTGAAAGTATCAGCTGGTTTGACTCTAATCTGGTGAAATCCTGTACTGAGATCCAGTGAGGTGAACCAGCAAGCACCAAATAGCTCATCCAGAATCTCATCAATTATAGGCAAAGGGTATTTGTTTTTGACAGTAAGTGCATTGAGTCTTCTGAAATCCACACATAACCTCCAATCACCAGTTTTCTTCTTGACTAGCAAAATGGGTGAGCTGAAGGGCTTGTGCTCGGCTGTATCCACCCTTTCTGAAGCATATCCTTTATCTGCTTTTTAATTTCGTCTTTTTGGGCTGGGTTGTACCTATAAGATCGAAGCCTGAAGGGTTGTGCTCCAGGAATAAGTGGTATCTGATGGTCTCTTTCTCTTGCTGGTGGTAGCCCTTTTGGTTCCTGAAAAAGATCTGAGAACTGTGTTATGAGCTCAATTATCTCAGGTGGCCACTGAGGATCAGAAGGATAGTCTTGCTCTAGGGAGTTAAGTTGGACCATATGCAATATTGATTCATATTTCTGCATAGCCTATAATTGGGTGATGGAGATAGGAGGTCCCATGGATATTTCTGGAGATATACCCTGAATCTGAATCTCATTATTCTCAGCCTCAAATTGTAACCATTTCTCTTGCCAGTGAATTTTCATAGGGTTGTGTTGCTCTAACCAATCCATACCAAGGATGGCATCATAACTGCCTAGAGGAATCACTTTGAATGTGTTTTTGAAAATGTACCCTTGACAACCCCAAGATAGGTTGGGTATCTCATGAGAGCACCACAATACATTGCCATTTGCCACTTTGACTTTTACTAAAGTTGAAAAAGTTTTCCATCCAGGAATTTGAGTTGCCAATTGCTCATTGATAAAACAATGAGAACTTCCAGAATCCACCAGCATAAACATTTCTTTGTCAGTAACAAGGCCCCTGAGTCTCATTGTCTGTGAACTTTCAGTTCCCTTGATAGCATGGACTGATACGGCACACAGATCTTCACCTGAGTCATAATCTTCATTGTCAGAACTGCCAACATTGGAGCAAAACTGCCAGATCTCTTCTATAGCATTAATAGAGATAGATGATGGACATCTGTGAGAGGGGTTCCATTTTTCACCACATTTGAAGCAGAGGCCCTTTGACCTTCCGAATGCCTTCAATGCAGACAATTTATCTTCTACTAGTTTGGTCTTGGCAGGTTCAACAAGTCTTCTATCTTCTAGTATAGTAGATGAAGTAGACTTGATTGGAGTTGCTGTCGACTGAAACCCAGTAGGCTTGTAAGAATCAGAGTAATTCTTCTTCAGATTGAAACCTCCTTCAGACTTCTTATAATCTCTCTTGGAATAATCCACAGAGACTTCTTCCTGCAAGAGAGCCAAAGAACTTGCAGCATCTAGATCTTGGGGTCTATGCACTATGACTACTGCTTTAATATCATCTTTCAAGCCATCAATAAAACGATTGGTAATTACAGAAGCAGGTATGCTATGATCATAAGCTAACAACTGATGAACAAGCTCACTAAACACTTCTATGTATTCAGAAACTGAACTATTTTGTTTTACTCTGAAGAATTGTCTATTGAGATGATTCTGTTCATCCCTATCAAAGCGAGCACAAAGAGCAACACCCAATTCCTCCCATGTCCAACTTTTAAGGTTGACTTGAACCGAATGCAACCAGAAACCAGCCGATGCTACAAAATTCATGGTAGCTAAACTGACCCACATAGATCTAGGCACATCATACAATTCGAAGAAGGTTTCACAACGATGGATCCATAATTTTGGATTAGCACCATCAAATTGGGGAAAATTCAGTTGAGGAACAGCGTGGAGAAATTGAGCCAATCTCGGGTCACAGTGCGTAGTATCACTCGAACTGGTATGAAAGGGAACTGGATCGAAGTGATTTTCGCACCTGTGACCGGAGGTGGAGTTGGGGTAGTGTGCACCACCCCAATTTCTGACCCCCGGTACTGAAGATTCACGCGGTGGCCATTAGGCCCTGACGTCGCCTCCTTGGAGGGAGCCACCAGATGAGCGGTAGCCGACGTCGGAGGGGGAGCGCTCGTCGGGGTGACAGGCGGCTCCGGCTTGAGACTCTTTTCCGCTGTGTCAACGGCTATCTGCTCGATACGGCTGCCGAGATTCACCACCATTAGCTGCAGATCGGAGACGCGTTGCTCCACCTGAGGCTTCCACTCATCGAATTCCTCCTTGGCTGTGGTCATCTCTTGCATCGCGGATTTGAGCTCCGCGATCCCCTTGTTGTTCTCGCCGAGCATGGCGAGAATGCGGTCGAGTTGTTCTTCCGTCTTCATCGTCGATTGAAGTCTCGTAAAGTGCTCGTGGGACGCCAGGATCGGTGAATCTGATACCAAATGTTAGCAACACTCGAAGGGAGGCAGGGATCGATAATGGTGGAACTAGAATCGATGACGGCAACGCGCCACCACCGCCGCCGCCGGCACACCGTGCACGGTCTGTTTCGGTTACAACTTCCAGTTCAAGTCTTTTTCTCTCCTCTCGACGTGATTACATAGAGAACTCCCACTGCTATAGCTAATGGGCCTATTTAACCCAGTCCGGCCCAACTACTCTAGCATTCGGCCTCCTTGTACGACGAGTACCTTGACGCCCTCCTGAAGCCGAAGACGCCTCCTGGAGTACCGTCTTCTCCACAGGGACGGTAACAGGCACCCACTAGCGGTGCTAAAGGGATCCACTGTGGATCTTCGCGCGGTCCCGATGGTGCTCCTGCTCTGGGCTCGCGTATCGGGGGGGAGGGGGCTCCCCTCCCCTTGTCAGGGCTGCCGTCATGGCGCAGACGGCCTCTGATCATGCCTGTCCTCTCCCTATTAAGAGGCCGGTTGATTGGGGCGTTGGCGTGGCGGTTGGCGTGGCCTGCCCGGGCCCCATCTCTTCGTTGGGCGATTTTGGGCCATCCACATTCGTTCCCCTACACCATATGAGCCGCCCACTCCGATCGCGGGTTTGCCCGGGGTGGAGGAGAGCGAAATCATCATGCTTTCCCCAGGCTCCCCGCCCGCCACGCCGCCTGTTGTCGTGCCTATCGTCGACGATGGGACGGGGCTCTGCAACTTACCGGCGCGTACGCCTCGCACCTTCCTACAGGTCGCCTGCTCGCCTGCTACGTCCTTTTCTCCACCGAGGCTGCAATGCAAAATCCTCCCTCCCCCTCCATCCACTCCTCTGTCCGTTGTTGCTTCCGTTGCCACACCTCAAACCACTCGGTCGAGACCTGCCACGACCCCATTTGTTGTCATGCCAGCGGTAGCGCCGACCACCATCTTGGCAGCTGCACCCTAGCTGCACCTCCCCCCACTGCCGCCATGCCGGGCCTTCCCCGTGAGCACACCCCTGGCCCGTGCGCTGGGCCCCCGCCTGGGCTCCCACGCCTTTCCTCGCTCGGCGCCAGGGACGGAGGTGTCGTGTTCATCGGGCCCTTCGCCGGGCACGGGCTACTCCAAGACTACCCCCACCGTCCCTGCGACAGGTCTCGTCACGAAGCCCCTCCCCAATGGTGTCCTCGGCACCGTGGCGATGCTGGGAGCGGCCACCGCAGCCACAGCTGGTGCCGGGGCCTCCTGGGACGGCACGCCAGCCCCACCGGCACCGCCGGCCTCACCGACCGCTAGGACGGCCGCTGGAACCCTGGCTGCCATCGGCAATGCGGTGGACTTATGAAGACCTCGACGTTCTTCATGATCACCACAAGGAAGTGTTCATGCTTCCCATTGACTGGTGCAAGTACGACTGCTACGCCTTTGCGTTCGTCGACCCCGCGGTGCCGAACCCTAGGGCCATCCTCCGTGCCGCACTCTACTCCAAGCAAATCCACAATGGCGACCTCATCCAAATCCGCCCCTCCTCCATGGGTGCCAAGGTTGCCGTCTTTAGCCAGGTATCTAACCGCAACGTGGCCATCAACACGGAGCCGGTGCGGGTCATGGAGTACTTCCTCCACTTCGAATGGCCGGAGGACACCGACAACCACTTCACCTTCGAGCACTCGGGCTACGCTACCATCTCCCTTGAGGACTTCCCCATCAAGCATTGGAGCCGGAGCCGCGTCGTCGTGGCTACTGGGGTCATGGCGAACCCACTGAACGTGCAGCAGTTATCCATCACGGGGGTGGACTTCACCACCACCATCCTCACCACACGCTACGAGAGCTACCTCAACTTCCCCAACACGCTGCACTAAAAGAATGATGGCCTCGCTTGTCGCACGCGCATTCGCCATGTGCGATGCTGGGGCTAAGGTGGCGACACACCTTCTCCATTGTCCTCCCCTTCGCCATCGTCTCCACGCCGCTCGGGCAACCAGGGTGCACATCCTGGCCCTAGGGCCGGCCAGGGTGGTCCGTAGGTAGGACACCATTGGGGTGGGGGAAACACGGAGGCTTCTAATGGCCCCATCACCAGCCAAGGGGGCTCCGCCTCAATGTGCCAGCTCACCCCACTGTCATGGGTCTCGTGCAAGAACTTTCCGCCTCCAGACACGAGCGAGATCTTCCACAGTGAGGGGTTCCCGCATCTGCTCCTCCGTGTAGCTGGTGAGGTGGCCTACTTCAGGGTACCCAGGGTGACCCAGCCGACGAACGTTGTTGGTCCCCGTGGCATCCCCATGATCAACCTTGTCTCGGGCTCGGTTGGCATCATCAAAAGTGTGGCGATGCTGCCTGGTTGCCCACGTGAGATCGCGTGTCGCTGCCTAGCGGAGGTGGTCGTGTTCCCACCAGAGGAGGTGCTTGCCCGTGCAAGCGCTGATGTGGCCTGGGTGCGCTCCTCTCCGACGGATCTGGGCTTGTCTGCCTACACCTCGACGACAGCTCCTCGCTTGATCACTACGATTGATGTCGTCGCTCAGGCATCCTCACCAGCCGTGTTAGTCGCGCCTCTGTTACCACTGGCTCAGGCCAAGCGTGTGAGGGTGTCGCCCCCTCGCCCGTCCTGTGCCAGCTCAAGGCTCTGGGACAGGGAGGTCCCGGACTTCGTCAAGGTCGTGGACATGGCGGCCAAATTGAAGGCCAGGAAGCTGGGCGACGTTGCTAGAGCAACCTCCAAGGCGCCGCCCCCACTTACCTCCCTCGAGCTCAAGACGATCGCCAATGGCTTCCAGCTGGGTGCGGCCATGGTGGCGAACATCACGAGGGCTGAGGTTGAAGCTACGGTGCCCACCATGGAGATATTATTGGGGTACTTCAAGACCCCGCGCGCCGCATCAAGCCCTCTTTTGCTGTTCAGCTCCGTGAGATGCTCTTTTGCTCCCCCTCTTGGGGCGCCTTTTGTATTGAACATGGCTTGCTTGGAATGAAGTGTGCTCTCGCCTCCATGTTGCTTGCCGATGTTGCTCCTCTGCTCTGTTACCCTTCTCTCTCTCTCTCTCGCCCGGTGGACGGTGGGTTCTCCCATGTTGCAACCATGGGGTAGACTTATCCAGCTCTGTAGCTAGAATGTGCAGGGCCTAGGCCAGCGCTCCAAGTGCGTCGATGTCAAGAATAACCTCGTCAGCCGCTCCCTCAACTTTGTGTGCCTGCAAGAAACAAAGCTCAAGGACATCTATACATTCAAGGCGAGCACCTTCCTCCCCCCGAGCATCAACGAATTCTCCTTCAAGCCGTCAGCCGGGCGGCATCATCACCGCCTGGAACCCCCGCCTTCTACACCTCGTCAACTCCTCCATCGGTGCGTTCACAATCTCCACCAAGTTCGAGCTCCTTGTTGACGCCTCCTGCCTCGTCGTCTCCTGCATCTATGCCCCCTGCATGGACAACTGTCGCCCTGCCTTCCTAGACGAGGTCCTCAACCTAGCATCCACACACGCCGGCTATCCGTGGCTTCTCCTTGGGGACTTCAACCTCGTTCGTGACCCTGAGGATCAGAACAACAACTTCGATGCCGGTACTGCAGCGTTGTTCAACGCCACCATTGAAGCTGCACTCCTCTAGGAGCTCCCACTGCTATCGCCTCTACATGTGGTCTAACCTCCACGACGACCCCACGCACATCCGGCTGGACCGCGCCTTCATCAACGCGCCTTGAGGGAGCGTCCTCTTCAACTTGACTCTGGCCTCGCTCCCGCGGTCGGTGTCGGACCACGTTCCGATCGTCGTCACCGCCTCCACCAAGGCTCTGGTGTCCTCGGTGTTCCGATTTCAGTAGGCCTGGACCTTAACCCGGCTTACAAAGAGCTGGTTGCAGAGTCTGGGCCAGACCACCAAATCGCACTGGGCCGCTAGTTTCCCGGCTTGTGCGCAACCTCAAATGGGTCCGGGCTGAGAGCAAAAAATTGGTTCTTGCACCATCGGAGAGGGGACGAAGACCCACTTCTCCTCTAGGTTTATTTCTCGAGCTACCATGCTCCCCCTGACCATCTCTTCTTCCAGAAAATTTGTGTATCTCGTTTCTACGAACTTAGTGAGTCTTTCTGGGCAATAGAAACGATACCCTTTTGATTTTTTTCGATAGCCAATAAAGTGGCAACTTGCTGTCTTGGGGTCTAGCTTTCCTTTATTTGGGTTAAATACTTTAGCTTCCGTCGGACAGCCCCATGAAAGAGCATCTAGTTCCCTTAGTGGTTTTGGTGATTTGTGTGACAACAATGATTAAATGACTAACGTTTTCATCTAAGATTGTGAGCAGGTTGGTATTCACATATTCACAAACTACATGGACATAACAAATTGAATATTGGTTATATGACTCACAATAGTATATGATCCCGTGATGATGTCATGAACACAAGGTCAAGCAATGAATCATAATATTCCAAGGACTGAAAATTGCAATGTTTCATGAATGCATTACCAATGAGACATGTGGTTAAATTATATATGATGGTCTCATTATTGGAAACTTGCAAATATGTTCAAAGGACAAATCATGAAGGCATAAATGATTGTGTAAAAGAAAGCTACACTTCAAATGATGGAAATTCAACAACAAGTGTTCGAAGAAAAGATTTATTAAGGTGCTGTCCTCAGTGAAGCTCAAGTGACCCTAAGGTGAAGGTTGTTCTCACCAAGTGCTTGGATTTGAGGGGCTAAGCAAAGGTGAAGGGCAAGTAGTGACTTGACCGCGAAGAACTCAGCTAAAGTGAAGAATCAAGCCAAGTGGTTGACACCGAGGAATCAAAGGTCATGCGAGTCTCATAAAGGAAAGCATAATTATTTTATATGACAAGAGTGACTATTTGGACCAAAGAATGGATATCACTCTCATGAGGTAGAGATCTTGGTTTAAGTCACTAGCTCAAAGGTTTATGTGCTCAGAGACAAGAAAGAAGTTGATGCAAATCCTCATAAAGAGATATTGATCAAGTATGGCTCAATAATCAAAAGAGAAGCTCAAGTTGAAGAAATGTGCTTTACTTAAAATCTTGAGTTTAGGAAAGCCGTACTATTAAGAGGGATGCATCACATTGTGTCTTGATCAAGTGTCAGTACTCAAAGTAACCTATGTGAGTTGATGAGAGACACCAAAGCCACATGAACACTTAGACATGTGCTGACTGGGAAAAACCAGAAGTCCCGGTTTCCCAAACTGGAAGCTCCGGTTCTTAGGTTCGTGTGCTGTCAGAGTGCAACGGCTAGTTCGTTCGAATCCCGGAAGTTTCGGTTTTGGGAAACTGGAAGTTCCGACTTCCCACGGCTACTAACTGCTAGTTTCGTGGAGAGCATCTATAAAAGCCTCTCCACCCCCCTCTTATGCTGGTTGCTGCTGTTGTGGTTGTTGTTGTGCTCCCCTTGCGCCCAGAACTGAAAGAAGCCAAGTTTAGCTCTCCCCAACCCCTCTTTGTGAGGTAGCTTGAGATTTGATCATATCCTTGTGTTGGGTAGTAGAGAGAAACCGTGAGAAAGATTGTGAGAGCACAAACACTTTGAGCATTGCTGCGTTGACCTTGTTCTACAAGTGATTCATTTGTTACTCTTGAAGGTTTGGCCTCCTAAATGGTTAGAGGTTGCTCGTAAGCTCCCAATTCGTGTGGTGAGCTGCGGGAAGTTTGTGAGGGTTGCGCTTTGCCTCTGCAAGGAAAGAAGCAAGATAGTGGAAGTGGGGAAGTGGTTGAAAGAGACCCGACTCCGTGGGAGGAGTTGAAAAAGACTCGGTCCTAAAGAGTTCCTCAACGGAGAGTAGGATTCACCGGTCCTGTGTGGCTGCTTGCGGGCACAGGGTGAATCCGAACTTCGGTCAAACAAATCCTTGTGCCTCTCCTTTGTTCCATTTATTCTTGCATTTTTGGTGATTTGATGAAATTGTTTGATCTACTGTATTGGTAGTGTTTCTGTGTGCAGGGACTCTGTGAACTTGCTAAAGAAACATTGCAGAAGCTCACTCTGCAAGATTCATCAAATCAGAGCTCGTGAGAAGGGGTTTTTGAGCTAAGTGCTCTGTTCTGTGTAGAACCGGAAGTTCCGGTTTGGTAGAACCAGAAGTTCCGGTTTGGGTGGCTGACAGCTTATTTGTTGAGAAATATTTTTTCGCTGCTATTTCGTTGTAAATTTTAGATCGGCCTATTCACCCCCCTCCCCCCTCTAGGCGACATTCAGGTCCTTTCACCCCACACGCGCAAATAGTTGAGCGATGGTTCTCTTCTAGTCCACAACTCGTATAGTGTTTTAGGCACCGACTTGCTTGGTACACGATTAAGAATATGATTGGCGGTTTTTAATGCCTCCATCCACAAATTAATCGGTAACGTGGAGTAGCTCATCATACTTCTCACATATCCATTAAGGTACAGTTGCGTCTTTCTGCTACTCCATTCTATCGAGGCTCCCTCGGCGTAGAGTATTGAGAAACTATGCCATTTTCCCTTAGGTGCCTTGCAAAAGGTCCAGGTACTTGTCCATAAGGGGTGTGTTGACCGTAGTACTTCCCCCACGGTCGGATCTCACTATTTTAATCTTTCGATCTAGCTGATTTTCTACTTCAGCTTTAAATATCTTAAATTTATCCAATGCTTCTGAAATTTCTCTAATGGGATAAATGTAGCCATAGCGAGAGTAGTCATATGTGAATGTAATGAAAGAATCAAAACCATCCACATAAGTGACAGGAAAAGGTCCACAAATTTCCGTGTGAAACAATTCCAAAACTCCTGCACTTCGCTTGGCTCCTTTCTTTATTTTCTTAACGTGTTTTCCTTTAATGCAATCAATACATTGTTCGAAATTCGAAAATTCTAGCATTGGGAGGATTGATTCCCTGACTAAGTGTTCTATTCTCCCTCTCGAAATATGGCCTAAGCGACAGTGATTAATTTCTTTTTTGCGGTCCAGATCGTACCATCGAGCCATTTGACCCAAACGTAGTTTTCCGACAAACCCTTCGCTAGTGATAAATTGATTTTTTTTGTATGTGCATTTTTATATAAAAAAACAGAGAGGGCTGCATTTTGAACAGAAACGGTAGCTAATAAGGCCAAGCCCAACGCTCCGTCGTGTACTACTACCCAGCCTCCACATGTATATCTGAGCGCCATGTCACTCGAACCGGTAGCCTCGCAGACCACCAGAACGACCTGTAGAAGAACTAGTGTCCTCGCTGACAAAAGTGCAGAAGCACACGCCGTGGCCAATCAGATGCTCAGGCCTCACCGTAGATTTGCATGTAAAGGTAAAAAAAGCTGACTCATGTAGACAGACTTTGACAGAGAGGCAACCTTCTCTTGCTGCTTTGGTTTAAGTGATCGGTAGCCCAGACTTTTTTTCGGTCTACGTGGCCTACGAGACCACCGTTCTTGGTGGCTTGGGTTGGGCTTGCCCTAATAGTGATAGTAGTACAATGTGGCAGTAGCACTGTAGCAGGATGGCAGATGAGGTCACGTGGATGTGGAGTAGGCTTGTAGCTTCACACGCGTAGCGGCGTAGGCTACCGTGAGTCCGTGACCACGTACACGTATATCCGTGTGTATATGTATTATTAAATCACAAAAGATGGTTATCTGCTGATGACTAACTGAAACAGAAAGCACGTTGCTGCAGTCCGAATAAGCAGAGATGGCATGGTAAGCACGATTGTCTACTAGCGTAGTTTCGTTACGGGTTTCCCATCAGGGGCAAGGGACTGTGTGTAGGCACTATTCTGGCAAAAGAGCCCTAGCGCTACAGAGAGCAAACACATGCCTGTGATTTTTCAAGCATACACCCCATGATCAATTCATCACAAAGTCAGATCAAGTAACCAAATTACCTGTCAGAAAGATACATGAACATGCTTCTCTGAAAAATACAAAGTGCCTTTAAACAGGCTAGATCAACATTTAGCTTTAATCTTTTTTTCTTTTAGTTCAGTCCATTCTAATAAATCTGAGCAGCCGGTCCGCACATGGGTTGTCAGCTTACAACCAGACGGTGTTAAGTAGGGGAGGAAGATCCGGCGACTACTGCAATGCTCGTTCTTTGCCGTCTGCTAGACTGCTACACGACTTGACCGAATTTGAGAGTTTCTTGGGCTATTCCACTGTCATTGTCTGAATTTCATCGATATTTTCCAGCACATTGAGTTGAAAATGCAACGCACCGCTACCACAAACACACTCTTACTTCCGTTTAGGACTAAAATATCTGTATTTGGCTATTTGCGACGCGTTCATCGCAGGATCCGTTCGTCTTGTTGGGTCACTTTCTTTTATTTGTGCATTTTTTCAGGTCAATCTAGGAGAGTCTTCATCGCTGAGCAACATCACCAGATGACATCGTTCGGACTAGCAGCGGCCAACTGGCAATCATCATCTCGTTCTTCTTTTTTTTTGTCAGAAGCTAGCGTCAGTTATCATCAACCAACAACCTCCTATACGGCTATACATATCCGAGTATTAAACCCGAAATGCATTTCATATTGCATAAACAAACAGATCAGTACGTTTCGCATCGATCTTTTCAGGATACCATGTTTTTCCTGATCCCTGCATGCAGTTGACCTAATTCAGGGAAGCCTGAATATACAAATAGAAATAGCCTACTCGCCAGCCGCTGTTGACAGGAACCAACCCCTGGGACAGCGGCCTGTACTAATTGCTAAGCAAAGAGCCATTTATGGATAAAAACTGATTAACCAGATACAATTTGCAGGTCGGTAGAACGTTTATTTTAACCCCACTATAGCTTGCTGTAGCAGAGTTCAATTGTAATTTTGTGTAAGAGATGACACTTAAGATGTCTCGCTGAAACAATTTGTTCAGGACTTGTTCCCAGTTGGTCTCTTTATTAAGAAATCATGGACACTTGGTCAATTTCTTGTTATTCTGTGTGCTCAAACAACATATATCTGTCAGTATAGAGCTTATATTTAATCGGCTCAATTTGCGAGTGGTAGACTATTTTCATAAGCCTTGCGTAGTCTCTAAATCAGCAAAGACCATTTGAGTTTTGCAAGTAACAATGATTATGCGAAGTCAAAGAAAAGTTCATGTATCTTACTGCCAAACAAAAAAAAAAAATACTGAGCACTTTGGTCTTGGTCATCCACGGAAATGGACGTTTTCCTGAGATTCAAAGTGCTCATATCATTTATGGACGTGGACGTACACCTATGTAGTTTCTTACCTTCGTTTTACTGAACAGAAGTTACTGAACACAACAGAGATGACCCCTGACTCCCTAATAAACTGGACTACTCGATCGGAGGCGGGCACCCTCACATGCCTTCAACAAGATATACGCTGCTAATGACAGGACACGACTGAACCCATCATCTAGCTCACACATGATGCTGGCACCGCGACAAGGAGGAAGAAAACGGGAGCGAAATATCTGGACGCCAATGAGCCAGCCAGCCAACCAGCCCCATGGTATGATGCCCGGATGATGCGATTTCCCTGCACAGCACTCAAGCTGCCAGCGCCACATCGATCGATCTGGCAACGAGACAATAACCGTGAATCGCTTGCCGAGATAGTCCTCACGCGCACTTCGGTGAAACACGGCATGGCGATGGGTCAGTGGATCGAGTGGAGGTGGAGCTCGTGAGTTCCCCACCACGGCACCTCCGATAGCGGCAATACCGCAATACCATGGCTGGCGCTCCCGTGCCGTGCCGTGTGAGCCACCGACCGGTGTCGCGCGATTCCCTCCGAGCTCGTCGCGGAGGAGGACAACCGGTGCAGATGCCGCCGATGAGGTCTCCATCGGCGGCGAGCTCTCGCCGCGATCTCGACGCGACATGCGTCAGTCGGCCTGACGCTGGCGATTACGGCTGCATGCAGGAACGGACGCTGGCGTGAGGCCGAGAGGAGGAGGAACGTAGGAAGCCAACAACAAACGAGCGCATCTATTGCCGGCCTGTAGCTGGGCATCACCTTGCTGTGGCTTCGTTCTCCATCTTTTTGTTCGGATGCTTAAAAGGAAATTCTGAAAGGGGCGTGCGACGTCGATGCCTGAGACTAATCGGGCTGAGAGTGAGAGGCGATTTGCGGTACAGGCTTCAGCGGCGTGCTCTGCCCGACTGCCCCTCCCGTGGACTCTGAAACGGATAGAGTAGCAGGGTAGCAGCAGCACAGGGCTTCAGAAAAGTTCTCGGGCCGTAAAAAAAGTTTGAGTAACATTCGGGTCTCCGGGGGTATTTTCAGTGGTTCTTTCATCTCTGCAACTAAAAATCTGAAATTGTTAGTCTGCATATCGATCTATAGTGTTCATCCTGGACCCTGGTGCCGGTGGACAGCAGGGTTTGCATGCTGTTTCTTATTACCACTGTTAGACCTTATCCTCTTCATGAAATAGAAATAATCCATCCACGCGACTACGCGAGTGCGAGACCCTGAATGGCGGGCTGTGTTCAGTTTCAGGAAATTTTTCCTATTCATTCTACTCACAAAACACGCTTCTCAATGCACTATTCATCTAGAAAAAGTACTTTCAATCTAAACACAGCCGGGGTACCCTGAAGTACTGCTTCTGTACTGAAAGCAACGTGCCTATATCCTACTGCAGTCTGCAGGTGACAAGATTCGTTTTGAAATTTTGATCGAGTGACAGGTCCATATATCATCATGTATTCATGTCAAGGACAGTTCAGGTTCAGCCAAGATATACGGTTCGATCACGGATTGTAACTGCACCCAACTTTTAGATTCCCGTTTAGATTCACTTATTTCCCAAAAATCAACTATTCATCCCAACTTTTCTCTATTAATCTTATCCCTCTACTCACAGACTATTCATCTACAGTGTTTTTTTTGTAAATAGTGTATTTTGGAGAATCTTTCTCCAATCTAAACACACCCGACTCCTTTCGCCTGACATGTTCTGATCCGATGGAATCTTTGTTTTAAGTTTGATTGCTGCTCCAGTTCGATCTGCAAAATTAGTGGCGGTTGTCCAATTCGATCTTAGGTGTGGTGTCAGGATAAGAACAAGCAGCGGCCGCCTTAGCCGGCCTGTAGGGCACACGTACAGATACCTTTCGTATATACCAACGAAAAGGAGAGATCGGATTAAATATGGTGATCTGAAGTCGAAAAATTTGTCAAGGATCCAAAGACTGATGAACACTTGAATCCATTGCAGATCGATCAGTTAGTACATGTTACATTTACAACCACTGAAGATGTACGCAAGTGAAATCGAACCAAGAACAAATTTGAGTAAAATTGCTGGAGATAAGTATGGTCGCGTGTCATCTATCATGTACTACTAGGCTCCCCTGCTCTGTGGCTGCGGCTGCCTTGAGAAGAGGCTGCAGCGCCTTCACCACGATGGTCATGTTCGGCCGGAAATCGGACTCGTACTGCACGCATAGCGCCGCCACAGCCGCCATCTGAAACACCAAAATTTTGGACTCACAGGCTGTGATCTCAAGGAGAATTGATCGATCGACAGGAGAGCATGATCTTGATTACCTTTGCTACTGCTTTTGGAGGGTAATCCTCCCCCAGCTTCGGGTCCACGCATTGCTTGACCTTGTCCTCGCTCAACCTCGGCGTCGCCTTAATTTTGCCAGCGACATTCAGATATCAGTGAGCATGCAGTTGTTGCATTGCAAGTACTTACATGAGTAGGAGTAGACGGCAAAACTGCAAGAAGATTGTGCGTGACTCACCCACGTTACAAGGCTTTGCTGCCCCTTGGGCATCGTGTGATCTACGGGCTTCCTGCCGGTCAGTAGCTCCAGGAGTATCACTCCAAAGCTGTACTGTAACATCTCTGATGATTAAATGCTAAACAAGAATTTAAGTGGAGAAAGAGAAGACAAAGCAAAGAATTGTATTCAAAATTTTGGAAAAATCAAATAAAGAAATCAAATTCAAACAAGCTGAATTGGTTATTACTCTCAAAGACCAAAATGTCCAACAAAACTCAAAAATTGGTTAACATGAAAGTTTAAGTAAAAATGCAACAAAACAAGTTTCTAGTTCAAGGTTTTGCCGAAAAGTAAAGGGAACTTTGCTTAAAAACCAAAACAATTCTCAGAAACTTAAAATTTTAACCCAATTTTTCTCTGCTGTTTCTGAAAACCATCAATTTACTCTTAAATCCACAACACAACTTGAAAATATCCAAAAATAAAAGTTGTCACAAATTTTATAACAAGTTTATGCCTTTTTAGAAGTTTTGGCAAATTTTGAACGGAAGGAGCCCAATCAACCTTGTTTCTGTCCAGACCTGACCCAGTGGCAACACCAACTTCACATCGTGTCACCGCCCTAACCGTCCAACTTTTCCTATGTCAAACCTTGCCAATTAGAAACTTTAGACTGCCATCTACAACTTTTGTTTTTGTAGAAAGTTTTGTGCAGTTCAATTTTTCGGAGAAAACCACGTGTCAATTGGGTGGCCACGCAACGCCCGACGGGCTCCGGAGCGCGGCGTTCGCGCTCTGTTCCGTCGCGTCGTCGCTGGCGCCCGGCCACCGCGTGGCAGACGGCCTCCGCCAACCCCTCGGTGTCGTGTCCGACCGCGTCTGGAAGCTGGCCCACGAATCCGTTCGGGATTTCCTGCCCCGCCGCGCCGGCCGTCGTCTCGCCACTGTCGCGGCCGCGGAGCGAGCACTGGCCGACCGTCGTCAGGGCGAAGCCGCCACGTGGCGCGCGAAGTTTGAAACCTCCAAACCGCCGCGCCAAACCATGGTCGATCGCGCCTGGTTTTGATCCCGAGCCCGACCAAAGCTTCCCCGCACCGTACTCCTCTCTCTCCTCTCCGCCGCGCCTCTGTTTTCTTGCCGCACGCGCCATCGCCAGCCACACTGCCGCGCCAGCTCACTCCTCTAGTCAATGCGCCTTCCACTCGACCATTTGATAGCTCCTTGACTGCTCTTCCTCGCTCGGTCACCATTTTCCCATTTGAAACCGCCGCGGCGAGTCGCAGCGAGCTTGGCGGCCGAAACCCGCCGCGCCACGGCGACACGCGTTGTCCGCTCTAGCCCAGCCCCTGCCGCAAGCTTCCGAGCGTTCACACCACCCCCACAAACGTCCCCTGCCTTTATAAGCAGCCCTCCCCCTTCCTCGTGCGCGGAATCGCTCGCCGGAGCTCTCACTAAGCGCCGCACGTCGAACAGTTTCTCCGCTCCACCGCTGCGTCAATCAACCGCTCGACCACCTTCCCCGCTCCCCGCTGGTGCTCGACGACCCCTCCGCCGGTCGCCTTCACCGCTCGAGCTCGCCGGAGACGGAGCCGAGGCAGAGCTCCGCCGCCCTCGCCGTCGAGACCCCCTCTCCAAGCCTTTTCCGAACCCGAGACCTACCTCAATCAGTTCGCGGTGAGCCCCTCGCCATTTCCCAACCCTTGGTTCGCGCGGGTTCGCCGGCGTTTGGCCGGAATCGCCACCGCCGTCACCGCCGGGGACCTTTCTTCGTCTTCCTCAAAATTCCAGGGTTCCCTCTGAAAGAAACCGAGGGCCTTTTCGCGAGAGTTTAAAACTTCTGAGGGCCGGAACGAAAAACGTATCTTTAGATCTAGGGTTAAAAGCTGGAAACTTTGAAATTCGTTTAAAAATCATAGAAACCTCAGAAAAATGCAAACTAAATTTCTTTGGAATCCTGAGGATGTCTACTAAATTCAACTTTCAGCATGTGCATGCTTTTGATGTTTGGTTTAGCCTATAAAAATTAAAGTTTGAAAATGAACTTTTGGGCAGGACTCCTAAACTGCTGCTCCTATGAATCTGATTTTTGGATATGTTGTTACCCTTGTTATCATTGCTTTGCTGTATCAAAATTGCACTGAGTTCTATTTCCTAGCTCCACATATAAATTGTTTAGTTTATCTCTGCTGAAATCTTGCTCTAATTTTAATAATTAATTTGTACAACAAAAATTAGCCAACTCTGAACTGTAGTGTACAAATGTTATGAACCATCCATGAAAAATATCAAACCTCCTGTTAAGCTCTGGTAACATGCTTAAATAAATCAGAGTATGAAAATAAGGTATCATTTGTTTAGCCCATGTTTGCTATTAAAATTTTGTACCCACTAGGCAGATGAGCTAAGCATGACTTCTTTTTGCTCCTATAAATAGTTCACCTTATTTTCCTGAGCGTTTATTTTTCTAGGATTTAATTTGTTTCTAAGCGGTTGAAATTGCCTAAATATGAGTAATATAATTTCTGGGTAAAATAAATTATTTTCTGTTGCCAATAAATAAGTAAAATAATCTGAGTGCAAGAGTAAGTTTCACCATAAATTTCTGGTTTTGAAAACTAATAATCAAAAGGGAAATAGAATCTTGCCTATTCAAGAAAAGGAATAAACAAAAATCCTTCCATATGTTATGAAAGTAAAACAAGTGGGAAAATTTATAAATAAAGAACCCAACAGAACTGAGTTACTAAAATGAAGAAATAAATTTGAGGATGTTATATGTGTACACAATCACCATCGAAAGAAAAAGAAAGTTAAGCATAGAAACCACTTTTCTTTTGAAGAGCTAGAATTTAATAATCTTTGTCTAAGTGAATATGGCCACTCTTGCACCCTATATTTTTGTTGGGGAAAAAGTGTTTAAAGTTAAATCATCATGTTGTTGCATCACGTGTAGAAGAGCAAATTGCTGACGGGAACTACAAGTTGGTGCCTGACGTTAACGAGGACGTGCAGGGAGGAGAATTGAACACCATCGTTGTAGAGCAAGCACCTTCTCAAGAGGCAGAGACTAGAGTTGAGCAAGAAGGCAAGCCCCGGAGCATAACCCAAATTTATAACTCCTTGCAATTATTTGTTTATGTTTGTGCATTTACGTTTTTAGGAGTTGAATGAAAACCCAGATGCATGACTCTTATTACCTATGTTGTAAATACTAGTATGATAGGTTCGCTAGTTGCCATGCTTTAAGGACCCGTTACAAGTCGAGTGATTTCCTGTCACTCACGAGATATAGGAGTTGAATGTCTTTCTTTATGTTCGAATCATAAGGATTGACGGGCGGGATGGTATGTGTAGATCTTCCGTCCGTGTATGATAATTGCTTAAGGTCGTAACGTGTGGTACCTGTGTGTCAAGTTTTTGAATGTACCACGCACATGCCGCTATATGGGAACCGGTAAGCCCGGTACCGGATTGATACAGCTAGGACCGATTGCCTTCTTTCCTTGGAAATTATTTCCCTTGTGTACACATGTGGTTACACGCGTGAGATCGGCCGGCATGTGTCCGCGAGTATCCGATAACCGTGTATCCTAAGGGAGTTGGACCCGGCGCCGAATTGTGTATTGATGGGAAAGGTTGGGTAGTATTTGTGCCTTTTATAGCAAATATTATCCGTGTGTGTTGGGTTTCCCTGGACAGGTAGTAAAATTCGGTTCGAACTGTCCGCTTCTCGCGGTTAATGAGACTGCTTGACCGCTGTGCTGCATTGAGTAACAATTGGAACTTGAGATTGATAAAGATGATGATTGTATCTAATTGTATTGCACTACTTGATTGCTTAGAAAGGATGCTCATCTAGAGAAATTTAATTACTAGAATTGGTTGCTAAAATATTGAAAATAAGGATCCATTCTTAGTGCTTTTGGCAAAACAAACCCCTCAGCCGAAAAGCCTTGCATGTCTAGAGGTTGGTGAAGTAGTTATCACCTGACGGGTAAGACTTGTTGAGTATTAGTATACTCAGCCTTGCTTGTGGCTTAATTTTTTGTAGGTAATGCTTTTGTTGAGTCTGTCAATGCCGTTACTTGGTCGAGCCAGCTTCCCCCTGGTTGGTTGGTCTGTCTCTTGGGAGCCATCCTCGGGTGAGGATCGTGAGGAGTAGCGTCATGGGCGGCTTCACCATGATGTTACTTGTATCGTCGTTTAGATCATCGTTTACCTTTCGCTGCTTTGAACTCTGAAAACTTTATTATGTCTTTCGAACTTGGTTTGTAATAACTTGAATTAAGACTTATTTGAATTTGGACAATGGAACGTTGTAATTTCTGGGACTCGCCTTCGTGCGGGCGTGTTGTTTCGATCGAAAGTACGTGGTGAAATCGAGCTAGACTCGATGGTGCTCCAGCTTAATCCTATTTAAGTGTACGGATGCCTCATGGTGGTCCCTGGTGCACTTAAGTTGGATTAATTTAGGGGTAGTCCGCCACAGTTGGTACCAGAGCCGAGACATGCAACCCGGAGTGAGCAACAGACCCTAAACAATCTTTTTGATAAAATTGTGAACTTTAGCTTCCGCGCTTAGACGTTGGATCGTTAAGGATTAAGTTATAGAATGTGAAGCCTATATTTTGGGTTAAGGGGTCATGTTATGACAGGTGGCTATCTAACTCTATGACTGACTTCCAGCACTTTTAAATTTTGTCTTTTATTTCTTGCAATGGTGGGCGCAAGGTACGGCGATTGCTGTAGCGTACCACGGCACTATATGAAAATATAGTGGCGGCACATAGTCAATACGCTATTTGATAGCGTATGAATATAGAATAGCATGGTGGGCGCAAGGTACGGCGATTGCTGTAACGTACCACGACATCATATGAAAATATGATGGCGGCACAAAGTTAATAAGTTATTTCATAAGCGTATGAAATCGTTAATACGTTGTCTCGGTGACGTATGCATGTTGCCGTACAGCGAAAATCGTACGGGTGCCACCACTATAGTGGGTGGTAATGAATGCGGACGCTTTCGTGAGTGCTGGTACGGAAGGTTCAATATAAATGCTCTAGATGAAATTTCTACAGGTACACTAACCTCGATCAGTTAGGTTGAGAACGAGTAGTAAATTTTCGACTAGCTATTATAGAGAGAGCCGACTATGTTGCCATGCCACCGGCACTAACTCCGTATGTCCAAGGTTGTGGGACAAAATGTGTGATTGTGAGAACGTATAGGCCGATGTTGCATCATTTAATCCATTGGAATACTCATAAATTAAGTGGCACAAAAATCAAGGCTAATCTCACCAAAATCCAACTAAATCAGTGAGCACGGTTTCTGTCCTTTTTGAGACAGTTATGTTTAAGGTGTGTTTCGGGCTTTTTCTGTATGTTTATTGTAAAGATGTTCAATATAAAACTTGTTTGCTATGACTTTAAGTTTATGCTGTAGAAAATTCAAAGGTTTTGGACTAGTAGAATTAGATTTATGAACCAAATACCAATTTCCTGTCTTGCTGAAATTCCTGGGAACAGTCAGAAAGAAATTGAGTCTTTGCACCTTCCTAACCTTGAATTTTGACGAAATGATCAACAGTGAAATTGTACTCTAGCATGTCAAGATCAATCCTGTGAAGTTTGGTAATTTTGGAAGTACTAGATTTTCATCTATGAATATTTTACTAACTGTCCAGAATCTGCCCAGTTTTGACTCCTTTCTGCCGGTTCTCACTTCTAAGTTTCTTTTACTCAGATGGACGCCCCAGCGCCTGGAGGCGATGTGGTATACTCAGACTGCCTCCACACAGATGGTTTTCCTTTGATCCTGTGGCAAGTCCTAGCCGCTGCAGGGTACACTTCACCGCCCAGTTATGCAGGGCAAGAGTTCACAGACAGGGGTGTTCCTCGTTGTCAGGTTTGCCTCCATCTCCTACCACACCCCCAGCGGCCAGAATGGCTTCCGTTGGATATTGATGTGGTGTGCCACAAGCTTAGGGATGCTCAGGAGTTGGCAGCAGGGCGTGCCTTGGCCCTTTTCTGTGCTCACCACCCCGTGATGGTTAGCAACCATCCGGTGGGGCTGTTTCCTCCACTTGATGGGCACTATCAGGATTGGGTGTTCAGGCTGGCTCACTCTGATTACTTGACCCTCATGTACCCTCAGGATACCATTAACTTCACTGTCAGGGTTATGAAGGCGTTTTTTTATCTCCAAACATTGATGGGGCAGACCTTGGCCAACTACACTGGTCTGCTTGAGGACGCTCATGGTAGGATTAGAGAGCATGACCACTTTGTGTTGACTTGTCAGTAGAGCTGGTGGACAAGGATACCCTGGTTGAGCAGTTGCAGGGTCAGATCATCCATCTTCAGGGCCACCTCAATGCCCAGGTTACTAGGGCGGATGAGGCTGAGGATATGATTCATGATCTCCACGCTGAGATGGATGATCTTGAGGAGGATAACTTGGCCTTGCAGGCGGAGCTGCACGTCCTACAGATGGCCCAGCAGCCCATGGAGGTTGATCCTCCAGAGGTTCTCCAGCTGACCGACATGAAGGTTGACAGTGAGGGAGGACCACCACCGGGTTCTCCTATGGATAGCGACTGAGCATATTCTTAGCACTGGTTATGAATAGACTGCAAGTAGGATGACCGTACTCCTTAGTGTAGCCTACTTTTGGACAATAATGTAATAGGCTAGCACTGAGTTGAGTTTTGTCTTTTGTAAAGATGAGTAGGTTGAAGCCACTAGTATGAGTAGCGAAAACTCTAGCAAGTGATATAATATATATTTCGATGAGCTGCAAACTCCTTACAGCTGAACCTTCTTCGCTTAATTAATGTTGCTTCCTTTCATTTCTGGGTTATGAGCTGAACAATAAATAAGCTTCACACCAAAATTCAGGCACACTGGATCAGTAATTTTCGAGCTATGCTAAAAACTCTAACTCGCGGCCACCTGAAAAACAGCCAGGACAGAAACTGAGAAAATGCATTTTTCGACCTTGTTGCCATGGGTTTTTGGCTCCGAGTTGAATAAGAAAGTTTTAGGGTGATAAATTTCCTAACTACTCACCAAGTTTGAGCATCTAATTCGGTCTGGTTCTGGAGATATGAATTTTCTATCAAAATTGTTTACTGTCAAGTGCATTTTTCTGCAGTATTGAACTTCTTTATAACGCCCATGTCCTATCTTGTTGTATTTCATTCAAGCAAGCTTATGTGATATGTGGCTAATATGGAGGCTCATTGAATGCAGATGGCATCAAATCGCCGCACACGTAGTGGCGGTCTTGAGGGTAACGGTTCCCAAGAACCACCACCACCACCGCCACCTGAAGTCCCGAATTGGCAACAGTTGTATGCAACACAAACTGATATTCTCAGAAATCTTCAGCAGCAAGCAGTTGATGCAGCAACAATTGCAGCAACAACAACAACGCCAAGAGGGCCAGCAAGACCGTCAGCCGCAAGAGGCCCGCTATGAGGATTTCTTGGGCACGCATCCACCTTTGTTCTCAAGGGCGGAGGAACCTTTGGAGGCGGATGCTTGGATTCGGGCTATGGACTCCAAATTCACCATTCTCTCTGCACCTTGTACTGCAACCCGCAAAGTGACTTTCGCTGCACAACAACTTCGCGGCGTAGCACTCTTATGGTGGGAAAATTATCTGGCATTAGTTCCTCAGGGTCATCAGGTGGATTGGGATGAATTTAAAAATGCATTCAAGAAGCATCATATCCCTGAGGGCCTTGTGGAGAGGAAGTTAAATGAGTTCTTGGCTTTAACTCAAGGTACTCGCTCTGTTATGCAGTACGCTCAAGCCTTCAATGGTCTGTGTCCATATGCGGATCATCACGCTGACACGGATGCCAAAAAGATGGAGAGATTCCGTCGTGGTCTCAAACAAAGCTCAAAGCACAACTGACAACCACCAGGGTTGCTACCTATGGTGACCTGGTGAACATTGCTATTGCACAGGAGGATGCCAACTTGGCTCACAAGGCTGACAAGAAGAGGAAAGCTCCTGCTCCCCCTTCTGGTGGGCAGCCACAGAGGTTCCGTCTTGTTTCCCCAGTGGCACCCCAAGGGCAGCAGAGGGCACCTCAGGGTGGAAAATGGGTGGTCAGGACACCACAGCAGAATGCGCCTCGTTTTCCACAGTCTCAACAGCAGCAGACTTCTGGGCAAAATGCACAGCAGCCACCTCTCCCCGGAAGTGGCTATAATTGCTATAAATATGGCAGTAACAAACATTTCATCAAAGATTGTCCACAGAACAAGCAACCAAATCAGCAGAACAAGGGCAAACAACCCCGAGTTCAAGTCAGGCAGGGGAGGCTCAACTTTACCACTCTGGTCGACCTGCCTGAGGGAGCTCCAGTTATGACGGGTACTTTTCTTGTTCACAACCAACCTGCGGTTATATTATTTGATTTGGGTGCAACTCATAGTTTTATAAGTCAAAAATTAAGTGTAAGATGTGGGTTAAACTTTTGTCATACCAAATCATCATACATGATAGCAACCGCCGGTGGTAAAATTGCATCAAATCAAGTTACCCGTAAGGTGCCAATCAAGTTGGGTAGTAAAATATTTCACACCGATTTAATTCTTTTGGGTTTGGAAGGAATTGATATTGTCCTAGGAGCTAATTGGATGACCACACACAAAGCATTATTAGATGTTTCTGAAAGAGCCGTGGATATTAATTCACCAACACATGGGGCTAGTACAATCTATCTGCCACATCAAAGGTGTATCAATTCATGTGCTTTCTCAATGGTAGAACCTCGGCTTGAAGATATTCCAGTGGTATGTGAGTATGCCGATGTATTTCCAGATGACTTACCTGGGATGCCACCGGATAGAGATATTGAATTTGCAATTGAGCTTCAACCGGGCACTGTACCTATCTCAAAAAGACCTTATAGAATGCCACCTAAAGAATTGGCGGAATTAAAAATTCAACTTCAAGAACTTCTTGACAAGAGTTTTATTCAGCCTAGCACTTCACCATGGGGCTGCTCAGCTCTTTTCGTGGAAAAGAAAGATCAAACATTGAGGTTGTGTGTTGATTACCGACCCCTCAATGTGGTGACAATTAAAAATAAATATCCTCTGCCCCGCATAGATGTCCTTTTTGATCAATTGGCTGGAGCAAACATATTCTCCAAAATTGACCTTCGCTCAGGCTATCATCAAATCAAGATTCAACCTTGTGATATTCCGAAGACCGCATTCTCTACCCGGTATGGGTTATACGAATATTTGGTCATGTCTTTGGGGCTCACAAATGCTCCTGCCTACTTCATGTATCTCATGAATTCGGTATTCATGCCTGAGCTCGATAAATTTGTGGTGGTATTCATTGATTATATTCTTGTGTATTCCAAGAATGAATAAGAACATGCCGAACATCTTCGAATTGTTCTCCAACGCCTAAGAGATCACCAACTCTATGCCAAATTCTCCAAGTGTGAATTTTGGTTGGACAGTGTAAAATTTTTGGGGCACACTGTCTCAAAGGATGGCATTGCTGTCGATCCAACCAAAGTGCAGCAAGTCATGGATTGGAAGCCACCCACCTCCGTGCATGAGATAAGGAGTTTTCTAGGGTTGGCTGGTTAGTACCGCCATTTTATCCCGGATTTCTCTAGAATTGCTAAACCAATGACGGAATTATTGAAAAAGGGTGCTAAATTTATTTGGAGTGAAAAGTGTGAAGAGGCTTTTCACACTTTGCGAAAACATTTAATTTCAGCTCCAGTTCTGGCACAACCCGATAGTTCAAAGCCATATGATGTTTATTGTGACGCTTCAGGCACTGGCCTGGATTGTGTGCTTATGCAAGAGAATCGGGTCATCGCTTATGCTTCACAAGCACTTCATCCCCATGAGCTGAATTACCCAACTCACGACCTTGAATTGGCAGCCGTCATTCACGCACTCAAAATATGGAGGCATTATCTCATGGGAGTTCCTTGCAATATCTATACTGACCACAAAAGTCTTAAATATATCTTCACTCAAGCTCACTTGAATATGTGGCAAAGAAGGTGGTTAGAATTGGCAAAAGATTATGATATGGAGGTGCACTATCACCCCGGCAAAGCTAATGTGGTTGCGGACGCACTAAGCCACAAAGCTCAATGTCATTGCCTTTTCATTGAATGCTATGCCAATACTTTATGCCATGAGATGGCCAAGCTGAATTTAGAAATTGTCCCACATGGATACTTAAATCACATTGCCATAGAGCCTACCTTGCATGATCAAATTGTCTTGGCCCAATTAGATGATACACGTGTCAAAATCCTCAGAAGAAAGATTGCCAAAGGCAAGGAAAAATATAAATGTTTCCGTCAAGATGGCCAGGGTATTGTATGGTTCAAAGATCGACTAGTTGTACCCAACAATCCAGAACTTCGGAAGAAAATTTTAGATGAAGCTCACCTTTCTAAATTTTCTATTCATCCTGGTAGCAATAAAATGTACCAAGGTCTGAAGCAAAATTTTTGGTGGACCAAAATGAAAATTGAAATTGCAAAATATGTGTCGGAACATGACACCTGCCAGAGGGTGAAAGCAAGTCATTTAAAGGCAGCGGGAACTCTTGAACCGCTACCGATACCCTCGTGGAAATGGGAAGACATAAGCATGGATTTTATTGTTGGCCTTCCCAAAACACAGCAAGGGTATAATTCTATTTGGGTTATTGTTGATAGGCTCACTAAGACTGCTCATTTTATTCCAGTCAAGGCAACCTATCCAGCCCAGAGATATGCTGAAATCTATTTGGATCGCATAGTTTGCCTCCACGGGGTTCCCAAAACCATAATCTCCGATCGTGGAACTCAATTTGTGGCACGATTTTGGGAAAAGTTGCAAGAATCTCTAGGCACCAAGCTGATCCGCAGCTCGGCATATCACCCTCAAACCGATGGGCAAACGGAGAGGGTAAATCAAATCCTCGAGGACATGCTTAGGGCTTGTGTTATTCATTATGGGAAAAGATAGGACAAATGTTTGTCGTTAGCTGAATTCTCCTATAACAACAGCTATCAAGCAATTCTAAAAATGGCACCATTTGAAGCCTTGTATGGGAGGAGATGCCGAACTCATTTATGCTGGTCTCAAGCGGGTGAGCGATATTTTTATGGCCCCGACCTTGTGAGGGAAGCGGAAGAGAAGGTTAGAATAATTCGGAAAAACCTTCAGGCCGCTCAATCCCGGCAAAAGAGTTATTTTGATCAAAGGAAGAAACCTCTGCATTTTGAAGTAGGTTGTCGGTGCCTGATTTGGTCACACCGGCACAAACAAGTGATTGCGGTGCTAATCCACTCGTTGCCCCGATGGCGGGTGTAGAGATAGGGTTTTTATTCTGGTTCCGGCCACGGGGCCGTACGTCCAGCAGTGGTGCTGAGCACTAGTTTCGTGTTGCTCGTAGTAGGGGGTTACAAGCAAGGTGGGAGAAGGAGATGAGCTCCTAAGTCCCCAGCTATGTGGTGTGGTTCTAGTGTGTATGAACTTGTGTGTTGCTCGTTGTGGTCGTGCTTGTGCTGCTCGTCTGCCTCCCCCTTTGCATGGGCTTCCCTTCCCCTTTTATAGGCCAAGGGGGCAGGGTGCGGGTACATGTGTTCGTGGTGTTGACGTTGCTAAGTGCACTGTGCTGTCCATGCCGCGCACTGTGCGAGTGGGAATCGCGCCTTCCAACTCCGGCTGACGACATGGCAGTGGCTGACGTGATGTCCTTCCTTCTTGTGACGGCTCACGGCGTCGAGGGTGGCAACTTGCGTACGGCGTCCAGATCGAGTCTCTGTAGCCTCCTTCGAGGGTCGCCTTCGAGGATGGTGGCGCGCCCGAGGCGAGCGAAGTCAAAGGAGTGGTTGGCATAGTGCTGCTGCCAAGGTTAGGTCTGGCCGTGCAGCATGGCGCTCAGAAGTCCACTGTTGCGAGTGGATTTGACCGGTGTCTTCTCCGGGGCGTGGGTGGTTGCGTGGCGCAGTGATCCCCTGCTTTTTGACTGCAGAAGAGCATCATCATGACTTGGACTGACGGGTCGCAGAGCCTTGGGCGTTATCTCCGGTGTGGCTGACTCGAGCTTGGACTGTTGGCTCGAGTCTGCCAAACCTCGAATGAGACGGAAATCACCCACTCGAGGGTGAGCTTCTCCCTCGAGGTCGCCGGGCCTCGATCGTCACGGACATCCCGCTCGAGGGTGGTCGTCCACCTCGAGCGGGACGGGTGCCGAGGATCTTTGCGATGGTGGGCCTTTGCTGGGCTGTAGAACTAGGCCAATGTCATTGCGGGCCTTGTCGCCAAGCAGTTTTGGCCTAAGTTAGGGTACCCCTACTATTGGTACCCGACAGTAGCCCCCGAGCCTCCGCGGGAGTGAGGTTCAATCCTGCGGAGGTTGGTGTTCGTCGAGGCCTTCGTTCCTTCGTGGGTTCTGGGAATCCGTGGGGGCGCGCTAGCGCACCCGCGGGTGTAGCCCCCGAGGCCTTGGGAGAGTGGTTGACACTTCTCTCAAGGTCTCAGCTTGATGTGAAGAGCATTCGTTGCTTCCTCAGGTGTGGGTTCGTCCACTACGCCTGAGGTCCTCAAATCTAGCCTTGTTTGGCGTGGTAGGGGAGATTTCGAGCTTTCTTCGTACCTCATGCTCCCTGTTCGAGGGGACTGAGGAGGAGGCGACCCATGCTTCCCTCGATGGGATCGAGCCATGGATGCCTGGTTGAGCTGGACGTCCCTGCCCCGTTCGATGAGGGTAGGCTCGTGGTCATAGGACACGCCCGTGAAAGCTTTTCGCAAAAGCATGCTAGACGGGACTCGACCTCGTTTGATAGAGGTCGAGGGCTCGATGCTCCCCCTCGAGGGGTCCCTTAGTCTAGGCTTTTTGCCTGACCTCGAACATAATCGATTGTTACCCTCGAACATTTGAGCTTCGAGGCTCACTTTCGAGGGTACCGTCGATTATCCCTGACTCAGTTGATCTGGGGCCCTTGTCAAAACCCTTTGAAGGTCCAAGGTTCGGACCCCTGATCAGTAGAACGATGACTTCCTCCCTTCGAGGAGGAAGCCTTGAGCGTTCCCTCCACGTGTTCCGCTCCGTGTGGGGTAACGGTGGTAGACGTGGGAGTCGTGGCCGATGTGGGGAGGAACGTGGTCATGTGGGTTCGTCCACAGCACTAGGAGCCCCCGAGCCTCGTTTGGCTCGAGATGTCCCAAATTTTTCTTCGTTCCTCAGGGTCCCTTTCGAGGGACTGAGGAGGAGGCGATCCATGCTTCCCACGATTGGGATCGAGCCACAGATGCCCGGGTGAGCTGATAGCGGGTAGTTCGAGCGGACGTCCATGCCCCGTTCGATGAGGGTATGCTCGTGGTCATAGGACACGCCCGTAAAAGCTTTTCACAAAAGTATGCTAGATGGGACTCGACCTCATTCGATAGAGGTCGAGGGCTCGATGCTCCCCCTCGAGGGGTCCCTCGATCTAGGCACTTTGCCTGGCCTCGAACATAATCGATTGGTTTCCTCGAGCGCTCGAGCTTCGAGGGTACCGTCGATTATCCCTGACTCGGTTGATCTGGGGCCCCTGTCGAAACCATTCGGAGGTCCAGAGTTCGAACCCCTGATCAGTAGAACGAAGGCCGCCCTTTCAAGGGTTGGTGTGTTGAATGTGCCTTCCACCTCTTCGTGCGGGGTCATGATGACCGTTAGGGCAGTTACTGCGACTTCGTGGGGGAGTGTGCGCGCCTTTTCAGGCGTGGCGTGGCCTGGGCGAAGTGACCGCATGACTGCCCGGACGGCGGGAGAGAGTCCCCTTCCCGGGCGAAGATGGCGGCGGCTGGGACGACCTTGATGGTGGGAGCGGACCCTGAAAACCTCGGGGGATCGAGCCCGAGTGTAAATAGTAGTTTAGAGACTTGCGTTTCCTGTTGTAAGAACAATTCGTTTGTTTTCATACATCCTACTTATTTTCGTTAAACATCGTTTGTATCGTTAAACGAGTTTTATTTTCATGCGACATCTCTGCGATGCACGTTGTGTCGAATGCATGCGCCTTGAAAGGAAGTCGCCACTAGGATCGATCGTACGTGAATGACTTAGGCGGAGGGAAGTGAGGTGCTGCCGTAGCCTCGAGGCGTAGGCGAGCACTCGGCTCAGGCGACCCTGCCCTTGTCCGTTTCACGCCTAGTGTCTTCCCTTCGAGGGTTGCAAAAGAGCACTTGGCGATACGCTCAAGATATCACAAGAATTTCGTAAAGTATTGACTTTTTCGGGGGTTCGTCCCCATTGTAGCCCCCGAGGGAGGGATGGTCCTAGCGAGGGTAGGACCAAACCTCACTCAAGTATGAGTGGACTCGTGTCCACTTGATTCGTTCACAACTTGCGAGAGCTAAGCCAAATACTTAATCAAGAGTTTGTACAATCGAAAGTATGTACAAAAGGGTTCGAGGGGCTGAAGCTGCTCTAGGGGTAGAAGCGACTTAGCTGTTGGATGTTCCAAGCGTTCGCGAGGACTTCCGTCGGCGGCGGGTCCTCCCACGATGAAGAACACTTGTTCCACCTTGGGGTACCCGTTGGCATCAGAGACACCCTTCCACATGGAGGGCCTCGAGGCCCCTTGTGGCTGGGGTCCATTGTGGGGACTTCGTTTGTTGTTGTTGCCCTTCTCGCTACTTCTTCCCCTTCTTGCCTTGATTTTACTTCTTCGAGGGGTACCTTGGCTTGCTGCCCTCCGCGGGCGTCTCCTCGGGGCGTTTTCCCTTCTTGCCGTTGAAGATGGCGTTGGCCGCCTCCTCCCCCGAAGCGTACTTGGAGGCTACCTCGAATAGCCGGTTCGCGTCGGGGGGAGGGTTCCTCCCCAACTTGCACACCAAGCTATAGCATGTGGTGCTCTCGAGGAAGGAGTGGATGATCTGATGGTCGGTGATGTTGGGAAGCTCGGTGCAGCGCTTGGAGAAGCGCCGGATGAAGTCCCTCAGGGATTCGCCGGGCTCTTGGTTGCACCCTCGAAGATCCCACATGTTCCCGGGGCGCACGTAGGTGCCCTGGAAGTTCCTCACGAAGGTTTCGACCAGGTCGTTCCAGTCGTGGATCCGATTGGGGGGCAAATGCTCGAGCCATGTCCGCGCGGAATCTGCCAGGTGGAGTGGCAGATTGCGGATAATCATGTCGTCATCTGTAGCGCCGCCGAGCTGGCATGCTAGGCGGTAGTCGTTCAACCATACCCTGGGGTCCATTTCCCCAGAGTATTTGGTGATGGTAGTAGGCTGTCGGAAACGAGGGGGAATCGGAGCGGTGCGGATGTTACGACTGAACACGCGCGTTCCCGCCGACTCTGGGGCCGCATCCTGGTTCCACCCAACGTCGGTGCGCCCGTGTTGGTGGGTCCAGGCTCCCTCTCGCTGCCTCATTTGGTTCAGCGTGTTGCGGGCGTCGCCATCGTTGATCGCGCCTCGGGTGTCCCGGAGGCGTGATCTCGCGGGCACCCTCGCGGGAAGTGTTCCTGCTTCGGGTGCACGTGGTTTGCTGACGTGGCGTCGCGCCATGTCCCGGTGGGAGTCGCCCCGGGACTGTGCTCGTGCCCTGCCGTTAGGCCGGGGTGAGCGTACCGATGACTCTCCTCCTCGTTCGCCCTTCGAGGCTGATGAGTGTCGAAGGCGGGAGGCTGAGCTCTCGGCCTGCTGTCGGGCGGCGTTCTCAACCAACTTTTGGGCCTCGAGATGCAGCTTCCGCCCCTCGGGGGTAGCTGCTTCCGGCATGGCTCGGAGCAGCGCGGCCGCCGCGATGAGCTTTTGGCTCGTTCTAGGAGCGAGGTCGTCATCTCTGCCCTCGGCAAGGATGCGGGCCTGAGCTACTCGCCCCGCACGCCGTGCGTCCGTGCTCCGTTCGTGGCCTTGTTTGGGTGACTCGTGGTCGGAGCGCGCCGGTGGTGAGACGTCGCCACCTCCCAAGTCGTGGGGGCGAGCAACTCGTGGCAGGCGGCGTGGATGCCGCTCGTCCTCGGAAGGAGAGTGGTCCGATGGGTCCGGAGGCTGCGTGCCTACCGGATCTACACTGTTGTTGCCTCCCTGGTCGTCATCCTCGCCGTCGTCGTCCGACGTCGATCCTTCACTGACCCGCCCGTCGCTGATGACAAAACACTCCCTGGTTGGATTATACTCATCCTCGGAATAGCCGAAGCAATAATCCGCCGCTGTTTGGAAGGCCAGAAAGGCCTTTGGGTCGCGGAGACCCGAGTAGTCTCAACCAGGGCGTTCACGCTCAAAGGCGTATCCATCTTCCGATTCCGTGCGGGAATCGTCGGGCGTCGGAGCGGCGAGGTCGTGCTCCGAGACTGGATGACAGCCTGGCTGGCCATCATACGCACTCGTGGCAATGCGGACGAACGAGGCGTACGTGACCGTAGGGCCGCGTAGCCCGTAAGGATAGGGACGTGCCGTCGTAGCACGTGGTGCAGACATGGGTCGCGGGAGGAAGGGAGCAGCCCTCTCCTATGACTCTGACCGCGGGATCTCCCCTTCCCTCGCGGGAGGGGGGATGCTGACGTCGGCGGCGCGCCTTGCAGCGCGCGCTCGTCGTACACGAGGTCCGGGACGACTCCGTCGTTGCGGTGCTGCCAGTGGCAGTTGAGGTGGCTCCAGCTGGTTGCTCGGTTCCTCCCGGAGGATGCGCATGTGGTAACCGTCGCCACATGGCTGGAACCGTAAGCTCCCGAACCGGATCTCTTGCCCCGCTGGGAGCAGATTGCTCTCGCCCAACGGGGGCCGTCCTTGGTCGAAGTTCGCCATCGGGAACGAGAGTTGCGCAGCGCTGGCCCCTACCTGGCGCGCCAACTGTCGGTGCCTGATTTGGTCACACCGGCACAAACAAGTGATTGCGGTGCTAATCCACTCGTTGCCCCGATGGCGGGTGAAGAGACAGGGTTTTTATCCTGGTTCCGGCCACGGGGCCGTACGTCCAGCAGTGGTGTTGAGCACTAGTTTCGTGTTGCTCGTAGTAGGGGGTTACAAGCAAGGTGGGAGAAGGAGATGAGCTCCTAAGTCCCCAGCTATGTGGTGTGGGTTCTAGTGTGTATGAACTTGTGTGTTGCTCGTTGTGGTCGTGCTTATGCTGCTCGTCTGCCTCCCCCTTTGCATGGGCTTCCCTTCCCCTTTTATAGGCCAAGGGGGCAGGGTGCGGGTACATGTGTTCGTGGTGTTGACGTTGCTAAGTGCACTGTGCTGTCCATGCCGCGCACTGTGCGAGCGGGAATCGCGCCTTCCAACTCCGGCTGACGACATGGCAGTGGCTGACGTGATGTCCTTCCTTCTTGTGACGGCTCACGGCGTCGAGGGTGGCAACTTGCGTACGGCGTCCAGATCGAGTCTCTGTAGCCTCCTTCGAGGGTCGCCTTCGAGGATGGTGGCGCGCCCGAGGCGAGCGAAGTCAAAGGAGTGGTTGGCATAGTGCTGCTGCCAAGGTTAGGTCTGGCCGTGCAGCATGGCGCTCAGAAGTCCACTGTTGTGAGTGGATTTGACCGGTGTCTTCTCCGGGGCGTGGGTGGTTGCGTGGCGCAGTGATCCCCTGCTTTTTGACTGCAGAGGAGCGTCATCATGACTTGGACTGACGGGTCGCAGAGCCTTGGGCGTTATCTCCGGTGTGGCTGACTCAAGCTTGGACTGTTGGCTCGAGTCTGCCAAACCTCAAACGAGACGGAAATCACCCGCTCGAGGGTGAGCTTCTCCCTCGAGGTCGCCGGGCCTCGATCGTCACGGACATCCCGCTCGAGGGTGGTCGTCCACCTCAAGCGGGACGGGTGCCGAGGATCTTTGCGATGGTGGGCCTTTGCTGGGCTGTAGAACCAGGCCAATGTCATTGCGGGCCTTGTCGCCAAGCAGTTTTGGGCCTAAGTTAGGGTACCCCTACTATTGGTACCCGACATAGGTGATCACGTTTATCTTCGGGTGTCACCTACCAAAGGAGTGCAAAGGTTTGGGATCAAGGGAAAGTTAGCACCACGCTATATTGGACCCTATGAAATCATTGAAGAATGTGGATCGGTTGCCTACCGTGTCCAACTTACAGAAAAGCTTTCAGCTATACACAATGTTTTCCATGTCTCCCATCTAAAGAAATGTGTCCGGGTTCCTACCGAAGTCATTGATCAAGTTGAAATATCCATTGAACCGGATCTTTCCTATGATGATCATCCAATCAAGATTCTTGACACCAAGGAAAGAAAAACAAGAAAACAAGAGCTAAAAATGTATAAAGTGCAGTGGAGTCACCATACTGAAGATGAAGCCACATGGGAAACTAAGGCTTATCTAAATAAGAAATTTCCTGGTTTTCTTTCTACAAACCAAGGTACAATCGAACTCACACCTCTCTTAGCATTTTCGAATCTCGGGACGAGATTCTTTTTAAGGGGGGTAGGTTGTAACATCTCTGATGATTAAATGCTAAACAAGAATTTAAGTGGAGAAAGAGAAGACAAAGCAAAGAATTGTATTCAAAATTTTGGAAAAATCAAATAAAGAAATCAAATTCAAACAAGCTGAATTGGTTTTTACTCTCAAAGACCAAAATGTCCAACAAAACTCAAAAATTGGTTAACATGAAAGTTTAAGTAAAAATGCAACCAAACAAGTTTCTAGTTCAAGGTTTTGCCGAAAAATGAAGGGAACTTTGCTTAAAAACCAAAACAATTCTCAGAAACTTAAAATTTTAACCCAACTTTTCTCTGCTGTTTCTGAAAACCATCAATTTACTCTTAAATCCACAACACAACTTGAAAATATCCAAAATAAAAGTTGTCACAAATTTTATAACAAGTTTATGCCTTTTTAGAAGTTTTGGCAAATTTTGAACGGAAGGAGCCCAATCAACCTTGTTTCTGTCCAGACCCGACCCAGTGGCAACACCAACTTCACATCGTGTCACTGCCCTAACCGTCCAACTTTTCCTATGTCAAACCTTGCCAATTAGAAACTTTAGACTGCCATCTACAACTTTTGTTTTTGTAGAAAGTTTTGTGCAGTTCAATTTTTCGGAGAAAACCACGTGTCAATTGGGTGGCCACGCAACGCCCGACGGGCTCCGGAGCGCGGCGTTCACGCTCTGTTCCGTCGCGTCGTCGCCGGCGCCCAGCCACCGCGTGGCAGACGGCCTCCGCCAACCCCTCGGTGTCGTGTCCGACCGCGTCTGGAAGCTGACCCACGAATCCGTTCGGGATTTCCTGCCCCTCCGCGCCGGCCGTCGTCTCGCCACTGTCGCGGCCGCGGAGCGAGCACTGGCCGACCGTCGTCAGGGCGAAGCCGCCACGCGGCGCGCGAAGTATGAAACCTCCAAACCGCCGCGCCAAACTATGGTCGATCGCGCCTGGTTTTGATCCCGAGCCCGACCAAAGCTTCCCCGCACCGTACTCCTCTCTCTCCTCTCCGCCGCGCCTCTGTTTTCTTGCCGCACGCGCCATCACCAGCCACACCGCCGCGCCAGCTCACTCCTCTAGTCAATGCGCCTTCCACTCGACCATTTGATAGCTCCTTGACTGCTCTTCCTCGCTCGGTCACCATTTTCCCGTTTGAAACCGCCGCGGCGAGTCGCAGCGAGCTTGGCGGCCGAAACCCGCCGCGCCACGGCGACACGCGTCGTCCGCTCTAGCCCAGCCCCTGCCGCAAGCTTCCGAGCATTCACTCCACCCCCACAAACGTCCCCTGCCTTTATAAGCAGCCCTCCCCCTTCCTCGTGCGCGGAATCGCTCGCCGGAGCTCTCACTGAGCGCCGCACGTCGAACCGTTTCTCCGCTCCACCGCTGCGTCAATCAACCGCTCGACCACCTTCCCCGCTCCCCGCTGGTGCTCGACGACCCCTCCGCCGGTCGCCTTCACCGCTCGAGCTCGCCGGAGACGGAGCCGAGGCAGAGCTCCGCCGCCCTCGCCGTCGAGACCCCCTCTCCAAGCCTTTTCCGACCCCGAGACCTACCTCAATCAGTTCGCGGTGAGCCCCTCGCCATTTCCCAACCCTTGGTTCGCGCGGGTCTTCGCCGGCGTTTGGCCGGAATCGCCACCGCCGTCACCGCCGGGGATCTTTCTTCGTCTTCCTCAAAATTCCAGGGTTCCCTCTGAAAGAAACCGAGGGCCTTTTGACGAGAGTTTAAAACTTCTGAGGGCCGGAACGAAAAACGTATCTTTAGATCTAGGGTCAAAAGCTGGAAACTTTGAAATTCGGTTAAAAATCGTAGAAAACTCAGAAAATTGCAAACTAAATTTCTTTGGAATCCCGAGGATGTCTACTAAATTCAACTTTTAGCATGTGCATGCTTTTGATGCTTGGTTTAGCCTATAAAAATTAAAGTTTGAAAATGAACTTTTGGGCATAACTCCTAAACTGCTGCTCCTATGAATCTGATTTTTGGATATGTTGTTACCTTGTTATCATTGCTTTGCTGTATCAAAAGTGCACTGAGTTCTATTTTCTAGCTCCACATATAAATTGTTTAGTTTATCTCTGCTGAAATCTTGCTCGAATTTTAATAATTAATTTGTACAACAAAAATTAGCCAGGTCTGAACTGTAGTGTATAAATGTTATGAAAGTAAAACAAGTGGAAAAATTTATAAATAAAGAACCCAACAGAACTGAGTTACTAAAATGAAGAAATAAATTTGATGATGTTATATGTGTACACAATCACCATCGAAAGAAAAAGAAAGTTAAACATAGAAACCACTTTTCTTTTGAAGAGCTAGAATTTAATAATCTTTGTCTAAGTGAATATGGCCACTCTTGCACCCTATATTTTTGTTGGGGAAAAAGTGTTTAAAGTTAAATCATCATGTTGTTGCATCACGTGTAGAAGAGCAAATTGCTAACAGGAACTACAAGTTGGTGCCAGACGTTGACGAGGACGTGCAGGGAGGAGAATTGAACACCATCGTTGTAGAGCAAGCACCTTCTCAAGAGGCAGAGACTAGAGTTGAGCAAGAAGGCAAGCCCCGGAGCATAACCCAAATTTATAACTCCTTTCAATTATTTGTTTATGTTTGTGCATTTACGTTTTTAGGAGTTGAATGGGAACCTAGATGCATGACTCTTATTACCTATGTTGTAAATACTAGTATGATAGGTTCGCTAGTTGCCATGCTTTAAGGACCCGTTACAAGTCGAGTGATTTCCTGTCACTCGCGAGATATAGGAGTTGAATGTCTTTCTTTATGTTGGAATCATAAGGATTGACGGGCGGGATGGTATGTGTAGATCTCCCGTCCGTGTATGATAATTGCTTAAGGTCGTAACGTGTGGTATCTGTGTGTCAAGTTTTTGAATGTACCACGCACATGCCGCTATATGGGAACCGGTAAGCCCGGTACCGGATTGATACAGCTAGGACCGATTGCCTTCTTTCCTTGGAAATTATTTCCCTTGTGTACACATGTGGTTACACGCGTGAGATCGGTCGGCATGTGTCCGCGAGCATCCGATAACCGTGTATCCTAAGGGAGTTGGACCCGGCGCCGAATTGTGGATTAATGGGAAAGGTTGGGTAGTATTTGTGCCTTTTATAGCAAATATTATCCGTGTGTGTTGGGTTTCCCTAGCCAGGTAGTGAAATTCGGTTCGAACTGTCCGCTTCTCGTGGTTAATGAGACTGCTTGACCGCTGTGCTACATTGAGTAACAAGTGGAACTTGAGATTGATAAAGATGATGATTGTATCTAATTGTATTGCACTACTTGATTGCTTAGAAAGGATGCTCATCTAGAGAAATTTAATTACTAGAATTGGTTGCTAAAATATTGAAAATAAGGGTCCATTCTTAGTGCTTTTGGCAAAATAAACCCCTCAGTCGAAAAGCCTTGCATGTCTAGAGGTTGGTGAAGTAGTTATCACCTGACGGGTAAGACTTGTTGAGTATTAGTATACTCAGCCTTGCTTGTGGCTTAATTTTTTGCAGGTAATGCTTTTGTTGAGTCTGTCAATGTCGTTACTTGGCCGAGCCAGCTTCCCCTTGGTTGGTCTGTCTCTTGGGAGCCATCCTCGGGTGAGGATCGTGAGGAGTAGCGTCATGGGCGGCTTCACCATGATGTTACTTGTATCGTCGTTTAGATCATCGTTTACCTTTCGCTGCTTTGAACTCTGAAAACTTTATTATGTCTTTCGAACTTGGTTTGTAATAATTTGAATTAAGACTTATTTGAATTTGGACAATGGAACGTTGTAATCTCTGGGACTCGCCTTCGTGCGGGCGTGTTGTTTCGATCGAAAGTACGTGGTGAAATCGAGCTAGACTCGACGGTGCTCCAGCTTAATCCTATTTAAGTGTACGGATGCCTCATGGTGGTCCCTGGTGCACTTAAGTTGGATTAATTTAGGGGTAGTCCGCCACATGTACACATCGCTCTTGTGCGTCAACACTCCCGTCATCACGTACCTTCCGAAAATGAAACCGCAGTTCGGCCGTGTTTAGTTCCAGAAGTTCTTTTGGACTCTACTATTCATCTCTCTCAGAAAACACGCTTCCCTGAAAAGTTCTTTTTAACTCCTTTCAACTTTTCTATTCATCCCTCTCACAGAACACGCTTCCCAAATAAAAATCTTTTCCTCCCCTACCAACTAAACACACGAACCTTTTTAACGCCCACTCTACTTAGTCGCAACTGTCCATTTCGATAGCTGACAGATCTAGACCATTTTAATTTGTACTGAAAACTAGTACGCAGCTTACTCGGGGGCATGGTAGCCGAAGGTGCCCAGGACGCGCGTGGAGTGCAGGCGCGCGGCGCCGTCAGGTGGCTGGCTGGTGAGGTTGAAGTCGGCGATCTTGGAGTCGTAGCCGTCGAAGAGGAGCACGTTGCTGGAGCGCACGTCCCGGTGCACGATGGGCAGCTGCACCTTCTCGTGCAGGTACACGAGTCCCCTCGCCGCGCCGTACGCGATCTTCACCCGCTGCGCCCAGCTCAGCACCGGCCCTGGCGTCGCGTCCTTCACGCCCTTCTTGCCTGCACGGCTGCACACACGTCAAGTTTATCTCGGCGTACTCCGTACGTGTCAGACATGTTACGACACATTCGCGAGCTGTGTCGTTCAGAACAATGGCTCTGATCGATGACTGTACCGTGCAGGGAGCCGTGTGAGGCGAACTGGTAGACGAGGATCCTGTGGCTGTCGTCGAGGTAGTAGCCCATGAGCTGGAGGAAGTAGTCGTTCTTGAGCCTCGAGACCATCGAGAGCTGGGCGGAGAAGTCGGCGAGGGAATCGCTGGACACGCTGGGGTCGAGCTTCTTGATGGCCACGGGCTCACCGGAGGTCAGCACGGCCTTGTAGATTTTGCCGTAGGAGCCTTTCCCGACCAGGGCTTTCTGCCCGTGATGTTGTTCAGCTCGCCCATGGAAATGCCCGGCACGTCCACGGGGAGGACCTTCGGCGGGCCGCCGCTCCTCGGCACGTTGGGTCCTCTTGGCCTGCCGGGGCCTGACATTGCAGAACGATACCACATGAGTTTTTCAGGCACCAGCAAGTGCTCAGGGAATTCAGGCCTCAGAATCACTGGCCATTGCATCACATGACGAGAACCAGGATCTGACGGAAAGGCTTATCAGCTTTTACTGAATTTCTCTGTGCTCATGCTAGCTCTCGGTGATTGCTACTCAGTTGCTGAATTTTATGTCTGGATATGATGTTGTCAAAGGCAACAAAACTGGATGGCGTATCGGTAGCGGTAGTTACAGTCTAACGTCTGAAATGCAACAACACATGTGGAACGTTCCACACTGAATTTATCCATCGGATCGAATGGTTGGTGTTCGAATTCCTTTGTGCCCGTAACCAAGAAAAGCAAGGACTAATGTTTGCTACATGTACAATGTGAGTTTTTATAACCACAGGAGCAAATCATTCCTTGTTGTTACGTTTCTGCTAACAATCCCTGAATCCTGATGAGCAAATGGGGAGCTTAAATCTGACCTGCATTGTTTTGCGACGTAGGTGCTGCCCGGTGACGGCTGGCTGCTGGCATGACGGCTAGCAGGTGCGGCGTAGGTGTCCTTGGCACCGAAGCAGCAAATCATCATGTTGGACGGCTTCCCTCACACCACCGTGGCGATATGATTGGCCGAATCCGGTGGGATCGGATCGGCCGGGGAGCCTTTCTGATGAATAGTTGCTGCAAAACAAAACCGGGAAGCTCCCACTCGTTCCTTACATTGATCGCACAAAAGTAAATATATGCATGAACGTATTGCCCTGAAAATTTGTTGATGTTCAATCAAGCCACATTTTACGTGACATGAACGTAGGTGGGGAGGACATTACAGAAGATCATGCCAGACAGATCGAACACAACCGATTCAAAGCAGAAGAGCAGGAGGAACGAACGTACGATTCAAGGCAGAGGTAATGCCGCCGCCGCCGCTCCCCTCGCCGACGAGGCTCAGGACGTCTGGCGACCGGGACGACCGAGGGGACGGCCGTCTCATCGCGGAGAGGGAGGAGCGGCAGATGCAGATTGTAGGGATCGGGTGGCTAAGGGTGCGTTAGATTGGAGAAAATAGATGAACAGTGTTCTGTGAGTAGAACAGATAGGATGAATAGAGATAAGTTGGATGAAAACTATTTTTTGGGAGGAAATTTTGGAAACTAAACGCAACCTAACAGGAGGGAGGAACAACAAGCTGCATGTCGCCCAGGCACACCAGCCGACCGACGCGTTTCTCGGGAGGCGCCAAAAGAAATGAAAGAAAAAGCGCCCCACGGCTCACGATTGCGCTTGTGTAGCGCGCGACTGCGGAAACCCAAATTCGGAAGCACAGCCTCAGGAGAAACCAAGCACAATAACAAAAGTGCAACAACATAATAGCTGTATTGCCATATAGTACGGTCAACAAGGTGAAACATCACGAAAGTTTGGCACGACAACACGGTTCAATATTCAGACAACAGCAACGCAGCATAACATACGATACACTAACACAACAGTTGGTTTGAATGGTGCATGAAACTGACTAGCAGCAACAGACCTCAGTTCTTGATCTTCTTCTTGGGCCTCAGCTGAAAGGAGAAAAGCAAGAAAAATACCATTAGATCAGAATGAACCCGCTTGCACTTATTCATTTTGAAAATGTTAGGATCAAGCACGATGCTAGCCTACAGCCCTATATGCTTTGCAACAGAATAAGGCTCACCTGGTTGCTGTGACCACACTTCTTCTTGCGGCAGTTGACAGCCCTAGGGTGCAAGCGTGCGTAGCATCTGCAGATAAATGGAAGAACATCAGGCCAATGAGCTAAAAGGAATTCTGATTCGGTAACTGGAACTTGGAACAAGTGAACTATAGTGAGGAAATTTGCAAAAAGCATTTGGTGTGCTTCACAAGTCAAAAGGTTTAAGCACACCAGATAATTTTATTGATATAGCAAGTAATCAATCTCTCATACCAAGAACATTAGACACGGGATAACCCTAAACCGCAAAAAGGAAATCATTTTAAATATGCTGCAATCATGCAAAAAAATGGTAGATAAAAAGGAATAGATTGAGCACCCTCACTTGCATTGTAATAGGGCAGGCAAATTGGCAAGTCAGACAGAAATTATGCCTCAAAATTTCAGCTCATAAGGTCACTTCGCACATCTAATTGATTCATCACTCTTGTCAATCACATTTTTCAGGATAAAAACACACACCTTCCCATAAAGAACAAAATCCAACATCAAGAGAACCTCATAAGTAAAGGGTTCAGAGTATAAAATGCCAAGGTTTTCCACATGAGAAGACCCATCAGACGTGATCATGTCTCTCACTAATGCTGTTCAATCTCGCCACATCATTCCATCTCAATATTTTGATGAAGAAAAGTGCCCAGGGAAGGATAGATTCCACAATAGTTCTTTCCCAAGAGGAAGAGACTTCACGAGGAACCACCAAGAGGGAACATCAGTAAAGAGAGGAAGATACACATCTAGGCTCCAGATTTTAAGTCTCGGTGTGGTAAAAGCAAAATGTCATAAAGCCAAAAATTGGCTATTCCAAACATAGGACAGACTGACAGTAAAACAAAAGTGAAAAAGTAAATAAGCGACTTGCCCAATGATTGATTTAGTGGAAAGTAACAGTGCCCAGCAGGTGAAAAAAATGTTCAACACTAATCAAATGCACAAGCACGAAACATTTTGAACCAAGAGTGCACTGTTGTGAGCAAAACTTAGAGAGTTACTTTGAAAAACATTTTGTATATGAGAACTGCTCCAGTGCACCCTTTTTAAAAATTAGCACGAATCTTAAAGAACCTATAAATAGTTAATTAATTTTTTTAATCTTTGGATCCTGCTATGGCCCAGCCCTGCTTGAGCCCACTACCAAGCCCAACTAGTGTCTGGCGGCGCATTAAATTTCTTCAACGACCGACGGTTTGGTGGCACCACCGCCGTAGCCGACGACCGGCGCAATACAGATTGAAAGACTAAGGGCATATTTGGTTTGAGACCTGGCAAAGCTGCCTGGGCCAGGCAGCGCTCCCATGCGTTCGATTTCGAGCGCCTGGGGCTGAGATCGCTGCCTGGCCAGCGAGCTGCCTGCCAGGCTCGATCCAAACAAGCGGTAAAACACGAGCGGAACAAGCATCAATGGAGGATGATCTGCGCAGCCTTTGGAAACCTCGTCCCTTCTCCTCTCATCGCTACACAGAGTTATTCGTTGCCACTGCAGGGCCGCGTTGGCCGCACGGCTGGGTCTCATTCAGATGGGACATGGTACTTCCTTTCCCCGCATGCAGGAACGTGGCCTAAGCTTCCAACTTATAGATGCTTGCACAATCATGGAGTTTCTTGGCAAATCGATGGACCATTAGCATACGAATGCGCCTCCAGATACACGTTTCGATCCAATCATTCACCCCACAGGGATTAAACTAGATGTGGGCTGGGCCGGGCTGGAGAAAGCCCAGACGTGACCCAAGGCAAACTAATTAACGACTATAGCGCTTCAAGATTCGTGCTAATTTTTGAAAAGGGTGTACCGGAGCAGTTCTCTTTGTATATTTGCTTGGAGGCTCATCCCAAATAGAATCCGCAAGGTGAGGTAACTATAGTGGTGTAAAGGTATGCGCATTTGATAAAGGAGTGTGTACGCTAATAAGCTGAAAATGGAAGGCCCAGTGCTACAAAAGGAAAGGCAGCCAAACTAGTGCAATCGCAGATTTACACATGGAGGTCCTTCTTAATGAAGTTGTACTTCTACTGCTAAATTGTTCATCTCCTAGTAGTGTTAGATTAAGCTTTTCTATTCCATACAATCAATATCATGTACAGCTCCTAAGGATAACCCTCCTCGCTACAATTGGAGAATCCATCCAATAAAAGATTATTGCACTGAATTGAAAAGGCTACCATTTCGGGGTCACAGAAACGGTGAGGGCGTGGGCTATAGCTTACTTGCGGCAGATCATCTTGTCCTGGTTGTACTTGCGAGCGAGGGCCTGAAGCGAGGGCTCAATAATTCCACCGCGGAGCCTGAGCACGAGGTGGAGGGTGGACTCCTTTTGGATATTGTAGTCAGCCAGGGTACGGCCATCCTCCAGCTGCTTCCCGGCGAAGATCAGACGCTGCTGGTCCGGTGGGATTCCTACGGACGGAACAAACCAAACCTCGCTTAGCGCTGGCTTCACTTGCTAGCCTTGCTAAAAAAAACTGAGGTGAGAAGAGAACGCGTCCGCCTACCTTCCTTGTCCTGAATCTTGGCCTTGACATTGTCGGGTGATGGTCTTCCCCGTTAGCGTCTTCACGAAGATCTGCATCTTGCCGGATCTGGATGTTCTAGCAGCTCCTGTGTTTGCGGCGGCGGCGGCGGCGGACCTGGATGTTCTCGCAGCTCCCGTGTTTGCGGCGGCGGCGGCGGCGGCTACTCCCCTTCCGGGTTTGGGCGGCGGCGCGAGCGGGGCTTTTATACCTGCTTGCGGCGACATTTTAGGGTTTGGCCAAGCGAGCGGGCTAGAGTGAAGTGAATTGGGCCGCTGAAATCGGGGTAGTGTCTGGAAATTTTTTAATTTTTATATTATTTATTTTCTGAATTTTCAAAAATAAATGCCTCGATACTTATTTTACACAAATGTCATCCTGCCGCCAACTCATCCGGCGAAAACAACATTTCGCCGGTTCATCCGGCGAAATGTTACTGTAGCAAAAGCTACCGCCGGATGAACAGCGGAGTTTCCCTTCCCTAGACAACTTACTTTTAAAAACTCATAATTAATTGATATGAACTCGGATCGAGACAAACCTTATATGAAAATTGTAGCTCTTGACAATATATACAACTTTGTAGTTCAAACTTTTTTCATTAGAGGCCATCTTTCTGCTCAAATAATCAAATCAAGTTTCGGATCCCAAATTCAAAATTTGAGATCTGAAATTTGACTCGATTTTTTGAGCAGCAAGATGGCTTCCAATGAAAAAAGTTTAAACTATAAAGTTGTATATGTCGCCGAGAGCTACAATTTTCATATAAGGTTTGTCTTTATCCGAGTTGACATAAATTAGTTATGGTTTTTTGAAAATAAGCTGTTCAGAAAAGGGAAATTCCGCCGATTCATCCGGCGGTAGCTTTTGCTACAGTAACATTTCGTTGGATGAACCGGCGAAATGTTGTTTTCGCCGGATGAGTTGGCGGCAGGATGACATTTGTGTAAAATAAGTATCGAGGCATTTATTTTTGAAAATTCAGAAAATAAATAATATAAAAATTAAAAAATTTCCAGTGTCTGAATGCTTTGCTCTTCCGCTCGCTCGCTGCTTTTTGCTAGACCGTAATTAGGGGGTGTTCTTGGTCCAAATTTGCTGGGCCGTTTTGTTTTTTCTGAGAATCCCAATGTGGGCTGAGATTTTGACACGATCTTTGTACTATGGAACCTGGACCCAGACCGGGCCACCGTATCGCGCCGCATCGTCCGCAATAACTCGGCCGTCGGATCAACCACGCCGACGGCCAAGATCGGCCTGAGCAATCCTAGGGCAAGCGACCCCACATGTGGGACCCGTTGATGTGGGTCCCACCAATGGACCCTACCGTGGGCCCCACGGGACCCGGTGACGTGGGTCCCAAAGTGGGCCCCACCATGGACATGGGTACCCACCATAGTTATATTTTAAAAATTACAAACATTTTTTAAATATATTTCTAAATTGTTATGTTATAGCAGTTCTTATTTTGTTTCTTCAATATAATATCATATTATTTGATTTAACTATTTCTAAATTTACTTATTTAAATAAAGATAATTTTTGAATGATCTAACACATTCATTTATAATTTTTATCTTTTATTTTTGTTACATATACAAAATATTCTGGGTGATGGGATCAACCATATAATTGCAATACTCAAAATATATAACTTTATTAAAAGGTGTCTAATATCCAATTTTATCAAAATATCAAAATCAATAATCTATAACTTTATTATAGATTGTGGTCGTGTAACTATCTATCTTAAATGAATTATCAAAGCATGTAAAATTTCATAGTTCTCTTAGTGGAAATGTTTCGGATTTTAGAATGTATTGTATCTTTCCTTTTGAAATATATCTTCTGTTTAAATATAAAAATTTATGCAAGAAAATTAGAAAATATCTCTTAATTTTTGAAATTTGCTAGGTATAAATTTCTTTCATCACACTTTAAATCAAAAGCTCTTTCCAATTTGCCTGTTAAACGTAACGTCCAAACACCGAAACAACTTTAAATTTATGGAATTAAAGTAGCTCAAAACTTCAAAAATAAACAAATTTACCATAGATCACACTTTAAATCCAAACATTTTCCAAATTGCCCGAAATCTAACATCCGAATGTCGAAACACCTCCAAATTTAAAACTTTTCAACATAAATGTTGCTCCAAATTCCAAAAAGTTTTACTGGTAGCAACTTTTAAAATTAAATGTTCATATTTCAACAAAAGATACACTTAAAAAATACTCCGCAATTTAAAATATAAAATGCTTCTAGAAAATGAATTTAAATTCAATGTGTGTTGACAATTTATTTTTTAAAAAAAATATTTTTATAGACATAGGCACATCCACCTACCATGCGTGGTAACGCCGCGAACTTTTCTAGTCAAACGAGTAAATTTCGTGATGCTTGATTCATTTTCAGAAAAGCAAAAAAAAAAAGTTCCATACGGTTGCATCCATGAACTTGCAGGTGTGGGGAAAAAAACTTGACTCAACAAATATTCATGCTCATCCGAGGAAGATGTCCTCGAGTTATAAATCACTTTAGGACGTTTCACGTTTCCAAGCACGCAACCGCTTTTAATAACAGATTAATTCCGGATCATGAAAATTAAATGGAGACCAATTCACTCATGAGCTAAACATTAAACTACTCCGGTGACGGTGAAGTTCTAAGTTTCAAACGAAAGTTTTTCGTGGGTTCGCGAGGTCGGTGAGACGGTGACAAAGCAGAAGCATCAACGTCGCGAGCGCATATACGCTCTTTTGGAGTATCTCACGTGATTAGTTTTGCCATGTGTGCAGCATTTTAACCATTGTTTATTTACCGTGTCCTCGTCGTCCTCTGCGAGCACTCATCAGTGAACACAGAGAGCCCTTCTGAGTATCCAGTACGCGTCGCCAGAGTGAGTCCACCAGCGGCACGGCCCGAGAACATGTCAACGCCTCAGTGGCATTGGCTACTGGCAAAATGCCAAACTCCAAAAGACCACAAGTTCACGGCAAAGTCAAGCGAGCACAAGGCGAGCTATAGCTAGCCATAAATTTTGTTTTCTTTCTAAAAAAGGCATAAATTTTGTTGCACACGCACACGACAGATAAAAACCCAGAAAGAGGATCAAGAGACAGAGATACGTGCCGGTCTGCCGGAGAGCCATTGGTTCGGCACAGATGGCTCGTCGTCCGGCGATGCCAGCGGTAGCCGTGGCCGTGTGCGCGGCGGTGCTGGGCCTCGCGGCGCGCGGGCGCAGCAGCAGCTGAGCACGGGCTACTACGACGGCTCGTGCCTGCAAATCTACGACACGGTGCGGCGCGTGATCCAGGAGGCGCGCGTCCTCGCCCTCCACTTCCACGACTGCTTCGTCAGCGCACGTGCACGCATCGTACAACAACACAAGCGACCAAGAATGTGCTTTTGATAAATTCGAGTGTGCTCACCTTACACCTTACTGCTGATCATGTGCAGGGCTGCGACGGGTCGCTGGTGCTCGACGAGACCCATTGAGAATAGGGTTCAGGATTCAAATGTTCGAGATCATCTCCAAGGACCATCTTCCTTGCAGGTGCTCAAAGTATTTCATTGTTCATGCGTGCTGATTTGCATGGACAACCAAGATCACTCATTTTGTTGCCATCCATCTGGCAAGTTGAAGCACGGTTCGTAAATCATAACAAAAGTCCTAGAATCTTGACATATCCTAAAGAATAGGTATTATAGGCACTCCCATGCAGTGCCAAATAATGTTGGGATGACTTGATAAATAAAGTTACTAGAACATGTTATCAGAATACCCAACATATCTGTTTGCCAGAATCAGCTTACTATTATGAGAGGCACTAACACTAGACATTCCAGTTTATTAAATAATTTGGTAACAATGAGATACAAAATAAAGGTCCTAAACATAGAATGCTGGTCATAAAACATTTCAACCGATCTGTCGACTTCCTGTACGGAAAGAACAGCTTACAACAAACAGATATCCGTATGCTTTCAGCTTATTCTGTTTAACAGATACTGTCAAAGGTCATTTCTACAAAAGAAGTGCCAGGCGTTGCTTGTATCTTTCAATCCGACGAAGCCGTTCCTTCTGCAACCTGTCAAAGAAGCACTTGTCATTAAAGGACTGAAACGGCTTATTGTCCAATCGGCTTCAGTGCCTTATGTTCATATTTCTTAATATACCATTTGTTTACAAGCTGCATTTATACCAAGAGAAGAAGCTATCAAGGTTGAACTAACATAGGAAATAATTTACTAATCTGAACTATAACATCTCTTCAATGCAGCGGCCAATCATCTAAACTGCATTGCTATGTTTCTGCCTGATTTTTCTGATATCAGTTGCAAATTGTACAAAGATTGAGAAGACTGAAATGACAAGGGAAAAAAATGCATACCCAGCACGTATCTTTTTGGCACGTTTTACATGCTGCCTCAATAAGTCACTTGTGTTATATTCACCATAAGCATTCTGCAAAATGAAAAATCAAATCAATTGGTATCCAGTCCTAACATTAGAATGATAAATAAAAACATTTGTGTTACTTGTGAGCTGTGATAGGGGAAAAAAAAGGAAAATTGGAAAAGTACTCCATAGATCAGAATCCACAAAATGATGAAGGCAGTATGGCACATAATCATGAACAGTAACTTTACTTGCACAGAATTCCATTAAAGAAAAAGAAACAATTCACTCCAATGCAATCAATGAATGAAGTGATTTGGCTACAATACAACTGTCAGCGACTCGTCGGCATGCCTAGGTCCTGAGTACCGCCATTGATCATGCCATGTAGGGCCTAATCAGATCAGTCCCTACAACAAAACTGTTTTTTCCACGCCATGGCAGACGTGCTATCCAAACATGATGCAATGTTTCATCATGTCAATCTGTTCTATTCTTGTGCTAACATTGCTAAAGAAATATAATGGGTTAAGCTAGCTACGTACAGTTGACAGCACAAATCATCGGAAGGCCAGACCGAGCTCCTACATGGGCTTCCCATTCGTAGGAAACAGGGACGACCTCGACGGCGGCGGGGGCGCTCCTCAGACCGTCGTGCAGCCTCCACTTCGCCGCTTGTCGATGGGGATGGCTTTACCATCGTCGTGGGCAAACGCTCTCGACACAGACGCCGTCAGTGTCTGGCTCAGGGTGCTCGGAGGCAGCCGGCGGAGGAGGCCCGCCCACGCCGACTTCCGGAGCAGGAAGGGAGATGCTTGAATTGCCTCTCCCCCAACCATTTCCTCTAGCAGTGCAAGCTGCCCACCAGGTGTTTCCGCTGCCGTGGCCTCTGGCATGTTGCGCGTGACTGCAAGCGCCCTCGGAGCTCGTCATCCTCGACGTCGGGCGGAGCTCGGGGTGGAAGATAGGTTCGGCTTCGCCGGAACTCCACCTCACCTACAAGGCAACTCTGTGACATGCAGTCCGCCGAGCCAGGTCGCATGCCTGCTTCCACGGGGAACAGGCCGGCATCCACCGGGGCCTGCTCCATGTCTGGCGTGGGCGGCCCTAAGCCCGTGCCGCCTGACATCGCGGCCTCTGAAGGAGCCTACCTCGACGTCTACGTCCGCCTGACCGTGGGTCACCAGCGGCCACCTGGATGCAAGACCTTGTTCATCTCTCACGGCACCGAGTTGGATGCGGAGGAAGCGCGTCTCCGCTTCGCGTTGCCGGCTACTACGCCGAACGTGCACCATGTGATCATCCATATCCGGCGTGTCGAGGACTTTGAGCACCGACCTCCCCCTCCTCTGGATGGGGGGCGCGGCGGCCGGGGCAGCAATAGTCCATGCGGCGTCAGGGACGGTGACACCCAGCTGAAGACGATACCCCTCTCGGGCACAAGGTCGTCTGCCACCCAGGGATGGTGGACGATCACCTCGGGGTGGCGGTCGCGAGGGAGTCGTGCACGGTGCCTGGGCGCCTGCCAGCACCGTTGAGGGTCTGGTTTGCGCCTCTGCCATGGGGGCACAAGTGGAGGAAGCATCCCATCCAGTGATGGCGATGGCCTCGCCGACGGGGACGGCGTCGTCTATGCTTTCCGCCCATCTGGACCCTCCGGCACATGCTTCCCATCATGGGCGATCGACACCAGACATCAGGCGGGAGGATCCTACACGTCTCGAGTGCGCCGTTCAACTTCCGAACACGCCTCGAGTAGCTCCTGCTGCAGTCTCCGTTCTCGCCAGAGACAGGCCGACTACTCTGCTGACATACAAGAGGAGGCCAAAACAAGTCCGGGCGGAACCGGAGCCGGCTACAACAACCCCGCCACTAACACCAGTGCGACTGGATTTCGGGCCCAGTTAGGAGAACATCCCCTCTCCTGCCCGGTGCTCGCCACGGGACATCGAGAGCCCTGCAACTGCGGCGGCGATGGCGGCCACTACCGCGTTCCTGGCGAGTATCAAGCTGGCAACCCGGTTGCCCCTCCTCAGCAACGTCCCCGCCGAGGCCAGGATCACCTTGCCACCAGCATCAACCCCTGCCCCTCGTCGGAGCGACCGCTTGGCATCAAACTGTTGATGATAGAAAATGGCAAGAATACCGATCTGGCTCAACAGCTGGTCTAACCGTCTGTAACAAGCAGTCTGACCGGCTGTACCCTGTAGCCGGTCTGGCAATGTGCCAGGCGGTCTGACCGCCTGTACAGCTAGTATAGACCGCCTATAGGAAAGTGCTCAAAATATGATTTTGACTCTACCATTGCGTAGGGCTCGTCGAGAAGGTCAAAATGCATATGTGGATCGTCTGATTTGGACTCCGGATGAGGGAGTTATGGCTCTGTCAAGATCGACCCCGCGCCTAGGCGGTTAGACCGCCTGTACATAGGGTTAGACCACCTGTAGCAGTTCTAATCCGAGTTAGAGTTGTATTTTGATGGGATTTCATTATGCAATTGACTCCCCACGGGGCAAGACCTCCCCACTCTATATTATGAAAGGTCGTGGCCGATTGAGGACCTCTACCCAATCGTACAAACATATCTACCTTTACTTTTTATCTCAAACCCTAGCTTTTTCAACCTCCCTTCTTTTTCCTTCTTCGTATCCATGGCGTTTTAGGACGTTCTAAGTGGCCTTGCCGACCTTAGAACAACCCTAGGTTCGCCGCCTCCGACGGGGTCCCTCCCGAGACGGCGTTCGTAGGCTTTCGCGGCGCCTCTGCCTACAGGCGGTCTGACCCCCCTGTGATGGGCGGTCCAACCCCTGTGACAGGTGTCTGACCCCTGTACGGGCGGTCTGACTCCCTGTCCAGAAGTTCCGATGAGGAGATTCCGGCTACCGTGCGATCTAGCACTTACCGTGTGTTGACCCGAAAAGGCGTCAACATATTTCGGCGACTCCGCTGGGGAAGAAAAAATCTGGTTTTCATAACCGATCTATTCGACCCTAGCCCAATGGGATCCAAGGTTGATCAAGATGATATCCCTTAAAACATAGAACATCTCGATGAGCAAGGACGCCAGAAGTATTTGGTGGCTTTAGCGCATCTCCAGAACGAGTTTTTTAAAGGATTCAAGAAAAATCATGACACGGCCACATGTGTTCAAGAGTTTGTGATGCCATCCTTCAAGATGAGTGGTGATAAAATTGAGTAATCGACACTGTAAGTTCATCTTTACAACCGTCTTCCCCTATTGATACGGTTAGCCTGATTGTTGTTAATAGTATGCCTAGTCTTGATGAACTCTCTGCACGTTTAGATCGACTAGAGATACTTAAAAATGAGAAATCGGTTCATAATAGTGATGTGCCTGTCATACCATGGTCTAATATTGATAATATGTTCTATGGTAGGTTGCCTAATTCCTTTAATGGTCAGACTCCGCCGCTGATCCAGTTGCCCAGACCGAATACGGTCATTGCAATTGGATCAACGCTTGCAGGCGGTCAGACCGCCTGTACGGCCGGTCATATCCCCTCGGTGGCTGGTAAGACCAATCTTTCTAGTACTATGACAGTTGTTCCGGAGTGGCTTACACCGTTAGCCATTATGCCAAATTCGGTTGCTGATAGCCGTGCTGGTATGCTGGATGCGGCCAATGCTACGTACGAAACAACATTGCAGGATTTAGCATCGGTTAAACAAGGTCAGGATGAAACTGTCGCTCAATATTTTAGAAGATTTAAAGAGATTAAAAACCGTTGCTTTAATTTATCAATTTCGGATGTTGATCTTGCTCGATTATGCTTTAGAGGATTAAAATCCTCTATTAGAGAGAAAATTGATAATTGTTATTATCATTCGGTTGCTCAAGTTCACATTAGAGCTGAAGATGCTCAAAACCGAATGAATAAAGAAAAGGAGGGTATTAAATCATGTCGGTTTAATATGCATGCTATTGATTGTAAATCCGTTGTTTCGACCGATAATGATAATAATGTTAATCTTACTAAATTTTCATGGCCTTCTAAAGTTGAAGCTTATTGTTGTTCATCTCTTAGGCCGGCTCATAAGAGTCGGCAAGAAGAATTGAAATTTACATTTGATGTATCTAAATGTGATCGTATTTTTGATGAATTGCATAAACATGGATACATTAAGATTTCTAATGTTATACCTGCATTGGAAGAGTTGAAAACCCATGCATATTGTAAATTTCATAATTCTTATTCGCATGCTATCAATGATTGCAATGTTTTCCGTCGGCAAGTTCAATCGGCCATAAAAGAGGGCCGTTTGAGATTTCATAACATGCAGGTGGATAAAACTTCTTTCCCGGTCAGTACTTTGGATTTGCAGCAACCTAAGGTTCTGATTCGGCCGCATCAAGTCGAATCTACCAAATGGAAGAATGTGATAGTGGGAGATGAAAGACTCACTTTGACAGGGAAGGAATTTATCCGTGAAGTGACATGTGAGAAATCTTCTGATGGAAAGGAGACATTCAAAGTCACATTGAGAGCCTCTGGACATGGGGGGCAAAGGTCGATCGTTTCACCTGGATTGCAGCCGTCTGGGCCTACTCTACCACAGGCGGTCAGACCGGCTGCAGCAGGCGGTCAGACCGGCCTACACCATGGTCGTCCAAAGGCGCTAAAAATGGAGCATTCAGAGATTGGAGCTTCGAAAGTGGGTTTGGCTAAAGATAGAGGATCTGGTATTAAGCCAAAGGTCACACTCGATATGCTTCTCGACACGTACTCCAAGCAGAAGGCCGTTCCAAGTAATCGGCCATTAAAAAAAGAAGTGAAATCACCTAAAGGTGGATCTTTCAAGCCAGTGCAACGCCATCATGTGTCTTGGGAGTTAAGTCCGACATGGGATGACAATGGTGTGATGTGGGTGCCGTATCAGTCGGTGTCACAACATTCTTTGCATTCTGGATGGAGGGAACCAAGAAGACATGTTCTGGACAAGGTTTCACTACCCGTTTATGACCGTTTGGCTGTTCATCAATCTGGTTAAAGGCATCGGGCCCAGACGGTTAGACCGCCTATTACAAGCGCTCTAGACCGGCCGTCCCAGAAGAGGAAGGCACCTGCTCTAAAACAGGTTTATCGGCCTAAAAAGAGGTTGGAGAAAGTTCACGAGAAGAATGTGGACTCAGTAAAGGCTACTACACTTGATGGAGACAAAAGACCGATTGTTTGGGACAATCTGGTTGAGAAGTCCATTTCAGGGACTCCCACTGCTAATGGTCATGAGGTTAGCCGCAACGAGTTTAACTTTCTTCCTAGATGGTGTCCTCCAGGTTTGACTCGTACGCAGAGAAGGAAACTTCAAAGGCTGTGTCTTCAGGAGAGAAAGAAGCAAGAGCCAAGAAAGCAAGAGCTTCTCAATAAGCATAGACCTATGCTTCCTCAGAAGAAGGAGTGGAGAGTCAAAAAGGACGATCAGCCGAAGCCAGCAGTACAGGCGGTCCAACCGGTTGTACAAGCGGTCCAGACCGCCAGTGCTGCAGAATCGACCGAACAGGCGGTCAGACCGGTTGAGGTAGAGATTTTGCTAAGTGATGCTTCTTCTGCTCGCAAGGTTTGTGATGACGAGTTGACATCGGTTCCCACTGCTGAGGACGATGAACAATTTGTTGATTACAATTCATCTTCGGAGCACATGGATATGGATGCTAATGTCCCGTACATGGGTGATTATATGCTTATGGAGGAAGATCCTGATCACCCGGATTTTGATCCTGAGGGAGCTATGCAGATGCTTTTACTCCTTACTTCGGTTGGAAGATGATGCTGAATTTACTCGGGGGGCAAAACAGCACGGAGCTTTTGAGGTAAAATCTTATTTATCTTCGTCTCCGGTTCTTCGGGCACATGGGAGAAGGGTTTCTTTTGAACTATATATATTACGGCCCAAGAAAGCGTTATTAGAGCTGTTTTGATTCAAAAGACCGAAGGGAAGGATTCTATTATTGCCTATGCAAGTAGAAGATTATTGGACGCCAAAATTAGGTATGCTTTTAGTTGTATACATCATGCTTATACCAAGTTGAGGCATTATTTACTATGAAATGCTTGCATAAGTTGTTTGTTAAGCCGAACATAATTAAATATATGTTGTATAGCTTAATATTGAGTAGTAGAATCGGCAAATGCTTGTGCTTTAATTGAATATGATTTAGTCTTTGATTCAATGAAATCTACAAACACATATAGTTGCCGATTTTATTATTTAACATTGATTAGTGAGCAACTTACTTTAAATGTCGGCTATATTACTTTTACTTATGCAAATTGCATTTTAATGGATCGGTTTGCAAAGGTGATTGTGGTGTTGGTGTTATTATCATATCACCAAACGATATTGTTTCTGAAGCTCTTAACCGATTGGATCATAGATGCATAATTATCCAGACTGAGTATGAGTTTTATTATTCGGATTGGAGATTTTACGTTACTTGGGAGTAAAACATGTAGAAGCTTATGGTGATTCTTTTCTATTGTTACAGCAAGTATCCAAAGCATGTCAATGTTTAGATGGATTTCTAAATGTTTATCTTGATAAATGTTTAGACATTATAATTTGCTTTGATGAATTTTTGATTTATCATGTACCAAGAGAAGAGAATTTAGAGCAAATGTGTTGCAACAGCAAGGATCGGGCTATAATATTCAGAAAAGAGATTTTTGAGAAAAAAAGCTGATGTTTTGCGAAGCCAACATGCTTGCTCTAGGACAGGCGGTCCAACCGCCTGGTGCCGCCGGTCTAACCGGCCTGGCCGGTCTAACCACCATGACAAGCGGTCTGACCGTCTGTGCCTCTAACAAAACCGATTCGGGTGTGGATGCTTCTCGATCTGTTGAGGCCGATGTTGGTGTTTGGAGGAAGTCTCTGATGGAATATTTGCAAGATACTAGTAGGTCGACGGATCAAAAAGTCCGACGATGGGCTTTCAAGTTTGCTTTGGTGACAGTGAACTACTTCGTCGAACCGCAGATGGTTTTCTCTTAAAAGTGTTTAGATCCTGATCAAGTTAGGTTAGCTATGATAGAGGCTCATGAAGTAATTTATGGTTTGCATCAATCGGCTTGCATGATTGTTTGCACTCCTTAGCCTAACGAATCCGTAAACGCACGGAGACTGTTGTAGCCTTTCACCAGGGGATTAAAAACTGGATGTCAAATCCAAGGAACGGTAGACGCGACTAGCCTAAAGTTCTCTAACCGGACCCCCTGAGGAGAACAGGCAAAGGAGTAGAGAGCTTAACCTTAGTTAGCTACTCGTTACCCAGATAACTTATCCTTAAGCTAACCAGATCTGCTTCGACGACTAAGGCGGGGAGAACTCAGAACGGGATGAGAGAGGGGTTCCCCCAGGCCCAGCAACTACTGTTATGAATACACCCGAACGTGGTGGACTACAAAGGACGGACAGGGCTGTCACCACCTGCCGCCTACCACAATCAGTTCCGTGGGGTGCAACACAACCACGCTTAAGCTATCAACTACTGACCTCCACCCAACGCGAAGGGCTTATGAGGAAAAGACAAGGGATCCCACAGATCAAGGTAGGATAAAGATAAATTACTGAAAGTAAGAGTAAACTAGCGAGGTACTAAGGAAAGTAACCGAGAAACTTACTAAGATCAACTCTAAAGCTGTATTCCTCAGGGGCGGAGATAATGTCAAGAGGAAGACCGGGAGGTAACCCGTCTTGCTCTGCTAAGCTCGGCTGTCACCCGAGCACTCACCCTACTTCCTCTCTACTCTAAGCTAAAGGAATGAGAGCACCACTACTAGAGCTTCTCTTCTCTCCAAAGGTGTGTGTCTTCAAGTGAAAGGATGGTCTCCTTTTATAGCCTCCATGGTCGGTTTGAGGACGGTTGCAACCTCCACCAGAGAGCTACTGGCCTGAGTAACCATCACGCAAAAGGGGACAGGTGACGGTCTCCAGGGGAGGCCGGCCGGCCTACCCAGGCCAATCGGCCTGGGCCTGGTGCCATCTGGCACCGCCTTCTGCAGGGACGGCCAGGATGCTTCCCCAAGGTCGGTTTTGCATGCATCCCTGGCAGTTATGACGGTTAAAACCGTTAGGTGGGTCCTTCAATCAATGCACTTCCATGCCTAGGCCTTTTGGGTCCTTGGATCAAACCGACGTTGAACTCACGGCTCATGATCCTCCTGAGTGTGTTTCTCATGCCGTGGATCAATGACGTGGCCAGAAGATGGGGAAGGGGGCCGGTCGGCCTGGCTAGGCCGGCCGGCCTGGCCCTGATCCCGTTCTGGCCCATCTTTTCCCAAATTGCCCCTATTCTCACAAAGTCATCAAAACTTGTGGAACTCATTAGAAATAATCAAATTTATCATGTGTGAGTGTGAATGAGCCTGAAAAGCTATGAAATGTTGGTGGTGGAAACGGTGATTATCGACCACCAACACGCCCCCCTACCTGAACTTTGCTAGTTCCTTAGCAAAGATGAAATTAAACTCTGGGACTGACAAGGTTAGGGACATGATAAATCAAGACATGACAAAGTGATATTTCTTAGCTTTCTTTCATACCTTGGATTCTGGTGGCTATAACTTTTCACTCTTCACCAATTGAGCCTAGAATGAATCAGTGATCCATCGAGTACCTTTCCTCCTCTTTGCACTTTGGAGTTTTTTCAAAGATTTTCAAAATAAACTAGGCAAGCCCCCTGTTAACATTCAACCTCTCTTAGGCACTCAAGGTGGCTGGTGTCTCTTGTGTCTACTCTCATCACTCTCACTTACTTTGCACTCTTAGGCTGATATGAGGAGTTTTAGGACAGGGTAAGTGACATGCTAACTTATTCCATCTATTTTGCAAACTCGAATCACTTGTCAATCGTTCAAACAAGTCATGAAATATGGTCATGTGCATGTGAGCTTTTGAATACTTTTATCCCGGTGTCGCCCATCCTTTCCCTTCCTTCTTTTCTTTCTTTTTTTTCAAGATAGCTTGAGTGTGACTCACTCAGCCGTTCTTTTTCTTTCTTTCGGAAGGGGGATGGAGTAATACCGTATTTCTGGGACTGTTGTTGCTGCACGTGTGCGTGAATGACCAGACATCATGATAGTTCAAATTTCAAAGGCAAGAAAGTCAAGAACGCTCAAGATTTCAGGGATAGCCTGGTGATGGTTTCACATATGTATCTTATGGCTTTGTATGGGGTAATCACTCGGTTGAATGTTCAGGGGTTGCCTTAGATTTTTAATTTTTTTTTTATAAAAGAAATCTCCAAGGTATCGGATCGGAAAGAGAATCAATTTCTCAAATCATCATCTCATAGGGATCAATTAGTAAGAGATCAAACTTTCCTAACAAGTAGTTCCAATATAATGAAATATTCGCACTGAAATAGCACCGAGGCAAAACTTGATAGCTCATGTTTATGATTTTCTCAGGCATGCTTTCTTTTGATCACAATTCGAGATTTTATCATGGTTGCATAATTTTTGATCAAAACATAGAGGATTGGGAAACATGGAGTGCAAACCTTAACTCAACTCTTGGCTGCACACCAGAGGGCGGCAGGGGAGGCCATTCGCGTGGATTCTGGCTTGGACGAAGTGTACGTGACGCTTGTACCTGCAACAATTTTGGTTCCACGGAAGTTAGTCAGAGAGGGGGCCGGCCGGCCTAGCCCAGGCCGACCAGCCTGGCTTCGTGCCCGGCTCGGCTCAGGTTCGCGCAGTGGCCCTTGTGTCGTCTGCATAGTTTGTTTCTCTGCGCGCTCATCCAAATGTTAGTACGAGGGTGTGGTTGGCACACAAGTGTGTACCAACCATATAGTCTTTCAAAGTTTAGAAAATTTTATTTTATTCAATCATAGGTGGGAGTGTTGTTTACAAAAGGGGAAATGATGAAATGAAATAAACCTAACTAAGCACCCTACTCTAATCCACATATGCTACCCTACTCTACTCCTCCTTGGGGCTATAGAGATCTTCATTCCCGTTAGCCTTCGCGAGGCGTTTGACCTTGGACGTCATGGCCTTGCGGAGGATTTCGATCTTGTCCTCTGAGTCCATCTGTCCGATCACCGCCTCGACTATGCGCTCGTCCATATTGTTGACCTTCAGCTTGAGCGCAGCCACCTCCCGTCGGAGCTCCTCCACGTCCTCCTACTCCTCCCCTTCAGACCACTCCATCTCCCCTGGAGGGCCGCGGATCAGGGGAGGTGACAAACGGTGCCTCGCCCCAGCCTTGGCTCCCATGGCAATGGGGGAAAAGATCCCCTTCCCAATCCCCGGTCCGGAACGGCGCGGAGGGCTAGAGCTTCCCGGAATGTACTCCGGCGAGTACGCTGGAGACGGGGGAGAGGTGCTGATGAAGAGAGGGATCGCCTTGCAGCCGGAGGGGGATGGCACGAGATGCTTCCCGATGGCCTTCTTGGGGGACAAAAGTCCCACCGTCGGCCGTCGAGAAGTCTTCGTCTGTGGACTCCCATGTCCCTCCTTCTTAGGGCTCACGAGGGGGAGCCTGGCCGAGGGAGAGCCGGAGCGGCGGCGAGGGGAGGCCGGCCGGCCTCCCTTGGGCCGATCGGCCTGAGGGGGCCGCCACTGGCCTCCCGGTTGCGCTGCCACGGCCTCCACGAACGCCACCTTCTCAATGATCTGGAGGTTACTGGAGGAAGATGGGGCTTCCTTTGATGGTGAGGATGGGGTGTAGTTCGCACCGGTGGCCAAGTGTGCGGCATGGTTGACGGGCTCGGCCATGGGAGTGGATCTAGGAATGAGAGGGTTCAGCAAGGGAACGACTCAAGAGTTCTGAGGAAGGGGATGACCGGGAGCCTTTCGTTTTAAAACGACGCTCCCGACGTGGAACCCAATAGAACTTCGGAAGGGATGAGATAAGCATTATCTTGTACCTGGGGCGACGCGAGCGGCCACAGGGCCAGACCGATCGGCCCAAACTAGGTCGGCCGGCCTGGACCCAGCCCGTGTCGTCCCCAGATTTTCCTGGCCTGGTTTTGACTTCCTAAAGCCCAAGGATTGAGTGGAGTTTGTCCTAAAAAAAAGAAAGAGAAGGGAAAAGGAAATCTAACCTAGATAGGGAATGTTTTTAAGTCCCATCCGGACTTGGGCTAGGTACCTCGGATAGCTCATAGACGTCCATCTCTTTGAGCTCCGGCATTTCGGACTCGAGAAATATTTCAATCTTTGGCCATTGACCTTGAAAATATTTCTGTCATCATCCTGGAGGGTGATAGCGCCATGGTCGGTGGCGTTTAGAACCTTATATGGACCTTCCCACTTACTTCTAAGCTTACCATGACCAAACAAACGAATGCGAGAGTTAAATAGTAATACCTGGTCTCCCGCTTTGAATGTCTTGATCTTGATGCGCTTGTCATGCCATCATTTAGTTCGCTCCTTATAAATCTTGGAGCTGTGGTAGGCCTTCTCCCTCCATTCATCCAATTCAGCCAATTGCATTTGTCGTCTCTTTCCGGCTGATTGGAGATCCATATTCCACCTCTTGATAGCCCAATGGGATTTGAATTCAAGCTCAACTGGGAGATGGCAAGTTTTGCCATATACCAGTTGGTAGGGTGTCATCCCTATTGGTGTCTTGTATGCTGTTCTATATGCCCATAGTGCTTCTGGTAGCTTACGCCTCCACCCTGTTCCCATTGCATTGACGGTTTTCTACAGAATGTTCTTGATTTGTTTGTTTGATGTTTCTGCTTGCCCGCTGGTTTGAGGATGATAAGGGGTAGCTACCCGATGATTTACTCCAAGGTCACTCAGACACTTCCTAAAGGTCTTGTCGATGAAGTGTGACCCTCCATCTGAGATCACGACCTTCGGAACTCCAAAGCGAGGAAAGATGATTTCTTCAAACATCTTTTTGGAATTCTTCGAGTCGGCTGCTATGCAGGGAAGTGCTTCCACCCATTTAGACACGTAGTCCACTGCCACCAAGATGTACTCACACTGCTCGGATATGGGGAATGGACCCATGAAATCTATCCCCCATACGTCGAATATCTCAACTTGGAGATTATTCTGCAGTGGCATTGCATCACAGGAGTTGATGTTCCCGTGCTTTTGGTATCTTGCACATCGCCTCACAAATTCCTTGGCGTCTCCATACATTGTTGGCCAGAAGAATCCACTCTGCCAAACTTTTGCATGGGTGCGGAAGACTCCATAGTGTCCTCCATACGGTGATGAGTGGCAGCGGTCTAGTATCTTGAGTGTTTCTTCCTGAGGAATACACCTTCGAAGTAATCCATCAGCACACACCTTAAATAGGTAAGGGTCATCCCATAGGTGATATCTGCTGAGGTGTATCAGCTTTTTCTTGTCTTCTCCTGGAGGTATATACCCAGTCACCATAAAGTTTACTAGATTGGCATACCATGGGCTGGATGCAGTGACCTTCAAGAGAGTACCATCTCTGAGGAAATCATTGATCGGGAGGTCCGATCCCGAGACTTGCATGCGAGAGAGATGATCTGCCACACAATTATATGTCCCCTTCTTATCCTTGATTTCTAGATCGAATTCTTGAAGGAGCAGAATCCAACGGATGAGTCGTGGCTTTGCATCTTTCTTGGTCAGGAGGTACTTTAGTGCAGCGTGGTCTGTATACACTATCACCTTCGCTCCGACCAAGTAAGACCTGAACTTATCCATGGCAAACACCACTGCCAAAAGTTCCTTCTCCGTTGTTGCGTAATTTAACTGAGCTCCGGTCAATGTCTTGCTGGCATAGGATATTGCATAGTGTTGTTTATCCTTGCATTGACCGAGCACTGCCCCAACTATATAATCACTAGCGTCGCACATGATCTCGAATGGAAGATTCCAGTCGGGAGGTTGTATGATGGGTGCTGAGGTGAGTGCCTTCTTGAGGGTGTAGAAAGCCACGAGGCAATCCTCATCGAAGATGAAGGGCGTTTCTTTTGCCAGTAAACTGGTCAAAGGTCTGGCGATGCGGGAGAAATCCTTGATAAATCTCAGATAGAATCCCGCATGTCCCAGAAAGCTTCTTACACCCTTGATGTTAGTCGGGGGTGGTAATTGCTCAATCACCTCGATTTTTACTCGATCCACCTCTATTCCTCTTTCAGACACCTTATGCCCAAGGACGATTCCTTCTCTGACCATGAAGTGGCACTTCTCCCAATTAAGGACAAGGTGAGTCTCATTGCATCTCTCAAGAACCTTTTCCAAGTTCTCGAGACATTCTGCAAATGTCTTTCCGTAGACAGAGAAATCGTCCATAAAGACTTCCATGATCTTTTCAATAAGATCTGAGAAGATCGCCATCATACACCTCTGAAATGATGCAGGTGCGTTGCATAGGCCGAATGACATTCTTCGGTAGGCGAATGTTCCGTAGGGGCAAGTGAAGGTAGTCTTACTCTGATCATCCGGATGAATAGGGATTTGGTGATAACCAGAGTATCCATCAAGGAAGCAATAGAATGAATGGTTTGCCAACCGTTCAAGGATCTCGTCAATGAAGGGGAGTGGGAAGTGATCTTTCCGGGCTGCTTTGTTCAGCTTCCGGTAATCGATACACATCCTCCATCCAGTCACGGTCCTCTGAGGTATGAGCTCGTTCTTTTCGTTCTGAACCACGGTCATTCCACCCTTCTTTGGCACAACTTGAACGGGGCTGACCCATTCACTGTCTTGCACAGGGTAAATAATTCCCGCGTGCAGCAGCTTCAACACTTCTTTCTTGACTACCTCCCTCATCGCATCATTCAACCGTCGTTGATGTTCTCTAGACGGTGTATGGTCTGGTTCCATAGGTATGCGATGGGTGCATAGGTTGGGGCTGACCCCCTTCAAGTCTTGTAGAGAATACCCAAAGACAGACCAGTGTTTCTCTAAGACTGAAATAAGCTACCTAGCCTCATTCTCTGTCAGCTTATCGCTGATGACAACTGACGAGCTGCGATCATTGTGGAGAAAAGTGTACTTTAGCCCAGGAGGCAACGGCTTTAACTCAGGAGGGGGTGTTGTGGTTTCTCCTCCGTACTGAGTTTGATATGGCCGCCCGGTTCTGCCTCTCGGACGAAATGTTGCTCATCTTCAGTCAAAGCTGACTGAGTCATTTCTTCTTGAGCTAAGCTCACTGCTTTCTCCACAGGGTCTTCCTCTGGTCTTGCCTCTACAATGCTATTAATTAATCTCACGAGGCTGACCGGGACTGTTTCTTTGCCAACTCTGAACTGTATAGTAGTTCGGTCGTGATTTGGGTTGACTAGTGGCTCTATCAGCTGACCAATCAGGAAGAAGTTGTCACCGTCTTGGATACAGAAAATATGGAAATCCAGGTATATCTGGTGTCGGCCCGTGCTAATGGGCACAACCCTGACAATCCCTTTGCATTCCAATATCTGGCCGTTGATCCATTTCAGGTGCTTACGAGAAGAGGACCGGGGTTCATCTGGTTGCACGCGCGAAGCGAGCGTGCTTGACATGATGTTCACCCCGACTCTCGGATCGTAGGCTACTTCCTGAGTGTCAGTGTCCTTGATAGCGCATAGGAGGAGTTGTGGTTGACTCTGACGACTTTCTCACAACATTCGGCTTCCTCCATCCATTCCTTACTCATGACTGCAGATAGACCCTCAATCTGTTGTGAAGCTTGCGGAATGAATGCCTCAGACCTTGAGCTTGCGCACATGCGTTCTACTGGCATACGAGATGTATTTCCGAGCTCCAAGTACTCTTCTTCGGTGAAGAGCTCGGGGATATATTGTGGCAGTTCTTCATAGAATTCCTCTTGGTTTGAGGGCTTTTCTTCGTGCACTTCCTCTATGCCTGGAGGAGGTGGATCCATTGTAAGGGTAAGGCATTGTTGTGTGTCCGTGGGTAGGATATCTGCGTCTGCTGGTGCTGGAGGCTCATCAAATACTCCTGTGTAGTCGGAGCAAGCCAAGATCCTATCCAGGATGGCTTGTACCTCGGCCACAGTCTTGAAAAATGGTGAGCCCGCGGAAGCAGCGTTCATGAAGTACGTGCTTTCGGGGTTCAGTCCACCAATGAAGTGTTGCATCAACATCTCCTCGGAAATGCTGTGCGGGGGCCCTGAATTGGCCAGTTTTAAGAATCTTTCCCACGTGGCTCCCAATGACTCGTTGTTTCGTTGTTGAAATGTCAACAACTCAACTCTGAGCTGCATTATCTTGGGGAAAGGGTAAAATGACAGACAAAATTCATCCTTCAATGTGACCCAATTTCCACCGACTCTTCTTGCGCTCCGGTCGTACCAAGATTTTGCATCCCCCATCAGAGAAAATGGGAAAAGTTTCCATCATATGGTTTCTTGATTTACGCCGGGTATAATAAGGAGAGAACAAATCTCTTCGAAAACCTGCAAGTGAGTATAGGGATTTTCGTCCTTCGTTCCATTGAAGGATTGTGCATGAACCATGGCAACGAGACTAGGACGAATCTCGAGGCCATGAGGTGATACGGGGTGGTTGGATGATGGCGGTTCCAAATACTCGCTAGATGGACCCGCCGGGTGTTCAGGAGTAAACTCCATGTGATAGATGGTTGTGGTGGTAAAGTGTACAGCTAGAAAACCTACACTAGTGTTGCTACCGATCCCCGGCAACGGCGCCAGAAAAGCTTGTTGGCACTCCTTAGCCTAACGAATCTGCAAGCGCACGGAGACTGTTGTAGCCTTTCACCAGGGGAGTAAAAACCTGGATGTCAAATCGAAGGAACGGTAGACGCGACTAGCCTAAAGTTCTCTAACCGGACCCCCTAAGGAGAACAGGCAAAGGAGTAGAGAGCTTAACCTTAGTTAGCTACTCGTTACCCCAGATAACTTATCCTTAAGCTAACCAGATCTGCTTCGACGACCAAGGCGGGGAGAACTCAGAACGGGATGAGAGAGGGGTTCCCCCAGGCCCAACAACTACTGTTATGAATACACCCGAACATGGTGGAATACAAATGACGGACAGTGTTGTCACCACCTGCCGCCTACCACAATCAGTTCTGTGGGGTGCAACACAACCCAAGGTAGTTATCAAGCACAAGCACCACGGTTAAGCTATCAACTACTGACCTCCACCCAACGCGAAGGGCTTATGAGGAAAAGACAAGGGATCCCGCAGATCAAGGTAGGATAAAGATAAATTACTGAAAGTAAGAGTAAACTAGCGAGGTACTAAGAAAAGTAACCGAGAAACTTACTAAGATCAACTCTGAAGCTTTATTCCTCAGGGGCGGAGATAATGTCAAGAGGAAGGCCGGGAGGTAACCCGTCTTGCTCTGCTAAGCTCGGCTGTCACCCGAGCACTCACCCTACTTCCTCTCTACTCTAAGCTAAAGGAATGAGAGCACCAGTACTAGAGCTTCTCTTCTCTCCAAAGGTGTGTGTCTTCAAGTGAAAGGATGGTCTCCTTTTATAGCCTCCATGGTCGGTTTGAGGACGGTTGCAACCTCCACCAGAGAGCTACTGGCCTGAGTAACCGTCACGCAAAAGGGGACAGGTGGCGGCCTCCAGGGGAGGCTGGCCGGCCTACCCAGGCCGATCGGCCTGGGCCTGGTACCATCTGGCACCGCCTTCTGCAAGGACGGCCAGGATGCTTCCCCAAGGTCAGTTTTGCATGCATCCCTGGCAGTTATGACGGTTAAAACCGTTAGGTGGGTCCTTCAATCCATGCACTTCCATGCCTAGGCCTTTTGGGTCCTTGGATCAAACCGACGTTGAACTCACGGCTCATGATCCTCCTGAGTGTGTTTCTCATGCCGTGGATCAATGACGTGGCCAGAAGATGGGGAAGGGGGCCGGTCGGCCTAGCTAGACCGGCCGGCCTGGCCCTGAGCCTGTTTTGGCCCGTCTTTTCCCAAATTGCCCGTATTCTCACAAAGTCATCAAAACTTGTGGAACTCATTAGAAATAATCAAATTTATCATGTGTGAGTGTGAATGAGCCTGAAAAGCTATGAAATGTTGGTGGCGGAAACGGTGATTATCGACCACCAACAATGATGAAATGGCTCGTTAAGCGGGTTTACTCTTATTTGCTTACAATAATTGCCGATTGTTTTCGTTACTACGAAAGAGGTGATTGAGTTTATTATCGAGCATATTATACATTGATTTGGGATTCGTTTGCCAATGGACATCATTCAAATCTAAGGAGGTACGTGAGTTCGTTGAATCCAATGGTATTAAATTGCTCATTTAATCTCCATATTATGCTCAAGCTAATGATGAAGTTGAGTTTAGCAATAAGGCATGTGTGGGTGTAGAGTCCTGATGGACTAAACAACCCTGGCAGCCCATCCTATGGGCCGGCCCATGAACAAGACTTGACGCACAAGACAAGGATTAGTCCTAGTCGGTTTGGATATACTGTATTAGGGAATTAGAGATAAACTTGTAAAAGTCTCCTTGTCCTATACGGTTCCCATGTAACCCTGCCCTCCGGACTATATAAGGGGAGGCAGGGACCCCTTCAAAACAATATCATCAATACAAGAAACACCATACAGGACGTAGGGTATTGCTCTCCGGCGACCCGAACCTGTCTAAAACCGTCTCTTGTCACCTTCGGCTCTAGATTCTCGACGACTTCTTCCTAAACCCTTCTCTCGGGGCACCCCCTCGAGAACCTAGTCAGCATAAATCGCCGACACTTTGGCGCCGTCCGTGGGGATCAACTCGTCGAGTCCTCGTTAGAGAGTCGATGGCCTTCTTCAGCGCCTCCATCGTCACCAAGTTCGAGGCAGGCGCCTCCTTCGTCTTCGGCTCCTGGCTTTGCACCGCAAACCAGGAAGGCGAGCTTCAACACCAACTGCGCGACGAGGTGGCTGTACCAGCTTCGCCACGCGCGCAAACCACTCCGCGAGGATCTCGGAAAACTCCAAATTCCGACACGATCTCCGGATCGTATCCTACTCGGAGGAGTACATGGCGCCCGAAGCAGATTCAATCCCGGGCAGACCACGTCAACCCAACCCCTATCAAGGGGCATGATCAAGCCACGTGTCCACGACTCCCCGGCGGACTCCGGATCACTTCCGAGTCCCGCCAGGGTTCAACGATCAGGACCGTGACAGCAACCCCGCGGGTACCCAGGAACCCTGGCTCCAACCCCCGCGGGACGAAGACTTCACAACGTGGATTGCGCGCATCCCAGTCTCCCTTCGGGTTAACAAACTCAGCTGCGGTCCACCAGAAGCACCTGAAGAAGAAGGTTCTCCAACCCCGTGGAGCAACCCCGGATCTTGTCATGACCACAACTCCCTCGGGGGTTGTCGTTCATTGGCCTGACATGGATCCCGAGGCGGCTCTCTTCGAAGCAAACGTACCCTCCACGGTACGGGACATCCTACCTCTGCTTCCTTTCCAAGAAGGCAGAGAGCTCCCTGTTGCCACGAGTAACAGAAGAACCGGGCCTAGCAACCCCGGTCGCCAGTCCTGCGTGATCCTCAACGATCACAGCGACGAAGAAGTTGTCTCCGACGACGCTCCAACAGAGGAAGGAGAAACCGATGCGGATCGAGAACTCCGTATCGAGCGCAACCGCAACCGTGCCCTCCGACGTCGCTTCATTAAGAGGAAGAATCTCAACTTTGAGTTCGACAAGGAAGGCATCTTCAACTCCCCAGTGGCCAACATCTTGTTCGGGGTCAGCGTCTTCGAGGGGTTCCAAACTACCCCTGAAATCAACCTCGCCAAAGCCCGCCTAGAAGCCGCAGCGGTCATGGTTGATCGCCTGGACGGAGGCCGCTCCACCTCCAAAAGCAAGAGTTCTTCGCGCCACCAAGCACCATCCGCCAGGCGCCAGAGCAGCCACTACGACAGTTCTACAGGACAAACAAAAGACAAGAACAGGCCTCGCGACGAACCCCGCCGTCCTCGCGAGGAACCTCCCAGGTCCCAGCGTCGCGAAGAACCCCGTCCAGCCCGCTCTCATACCACACCAAACGACGCCCGCAACGACATCATCCGGATCAGAGAGGGGAGAGCTACCTCCCACGTTGCGGATTCTGCAGGAAGATGCGCCGCTCCCAACCCTGATGCTCTGCCATGCTACACACGAGCCATCCGCATCAGCTCCTTCCCGCGAAAGTTCAAGCCGCCAGGCATTGCCAACTTCGACGGGAAGCAAGATCCAAACATCTGGCTGCGCAGATACTCTTCTGCAATTGAAGCGTCAGGGGGCGACGACATCTCTAAGATGCTCTACTTCCCAGTTGCGGTGGAGCAGGGTCCTCTCACCTGGCTCGAGTCCCTCCATCCAGACTCCATCGACAGCTGGCACACGCTGAAGAAGGCTTTCGTCTCCAACTACCAGGGTTCTTTTGAGCGCCCTGGCAGCAAATATGAACTCCGCGCGTGCAAACAGAAGCCAGACGAGTCCCTGCGCGACTACAACAGGCGATTCTTCGCCATCAAGGCATCCTGCGTTCCCATCCCCGACTCAGAAGTCATCGACTACTTTCAAGAAGGGATGACCGATCGCACCCTCTTCCGTGACTTCGGTCACAACCGTCCTCGTGACCTCGAGGAATTTCACGCACTGGTGTCCAATTGGATGGACACCGATGATCAAGAACGGGAGCGCTACGGCAAGAGACCCAACAACCCTGGTCGCAAGAACCAGGAAGACAACAGGGATCAGCCGCGCGACTCCTTCCAGCGTAACGGCAACAACCCACGGAAGCGACCACACAACACGGTCGCAACCGTCCAGACCATCCGCTCCGCCAAATCCGCGCAGCAACGAAGGGAAGAGTTCAACAAACTTCTCAAGAAGCGCTGCCCTTACCACCCCGACAGCAAGCACACCATGGGCGAGTGCGTACTCCTCCGGGAGACGTTCAGCACCCCCAACAAGAAGCAGAAGTCGGCTGGCGACGGAGACGACGGGCACGACAAGGGAGACAGTGGTTTCCCAGACATCACCAACACTGTCAACGTCATCTTCGGAGGCATGGCAGTCAGCGACACCTCGCGCAACCGCAAGAATGCAAGGCGCGAGGCCTACGCAGCAGAACCAGCGGTGGTCACACCGCTACGGTGGTCAGACACCACCATCACCTGGTCCCGAGAAGATCAATGGGCCGAGATCACCTCTCCTGGACGATATCCCCTTGTCCTCGAGACCGTGGTAGCAAACAGCAAGCTCACCAAGGTCCTGATCGACGGAGGCAGCGGGCTCAACCTCATCTTCGCCAAGACGCTGAAGTCCATGGGCCTCGACACGAGTATGCTACAGCCGGCGGATACTCCTTTCTACGGCATCGTGCCTGGGAAGGCCGCCATCCCCCTCGGGCAAATCACCTTGCCCGTCACGTACGGTACGTCATCCAACTACCGTACAGAGTTCATTAAGTTCGAAGTTGCAGACTTCGAAACTTCCTACCACGCCATCCTCGGGCGACCAGCATTGGCCAAGTTCATGGCCATCCCCCACTACACCTACCTGGTATTGAAGATGCCAGGGCCTCATGGCGTTCTCTCCCTTCGCGGTGATATCTGTTAGAATATTTGGGTCTGTCCCATTATTCTATTTATTCTAAAGGATTATAGCCTACTTTTGATGTTATAGTTATTATGGTCAACACCATACTAGTAATGGAAAAGAACTCTGCTCGGACAGGAAAAGAACCCTGGCAACGCTTCGTACGAGTCACAGGGTTGATTCTGCAGAGAACCCTGTGGGTCTCAGACAACCCTGGAGGTTCTCAAAGAACCCTGGCGGTTCTCAAAGAACCCTGTCGCTAGCCTGAGCCTGACTTGCGTGCGGAAGGGATCTCTCTCTTGCTGGTTATGGAAACTGAAGACGCGGTAATTGGAAGGGCTGATGATGGCAATCACTGATACCATGATTCAGCCTTCCATAATTCAACTTTCCATAACTCAAGCCTTCCGGATTCTCTCCCGTCCAGGTTCATCCTCCCATCTCACCCGAGGGCTATGAATAGAAAGCCATCTTCTCCTGTGAAACAGAGACTTTGAGTCCATTACTCCTCCTCTTTCCTCTGCTGCAAATCTGCCTCCCCATCGCCGGCGCTGCGCGCACACCACCGGCGAGAGCAGGTGCCTCCGACACCATTGCCTCCTTGAGATCTTGCTCGGGATACCGGGGCAATCAGGTTTCTGGGGAGCGTCTCTACGCGACTGCTCGCCCAGAACTGCTACGTCTTCACCGGCGTACAGTTCACCGTCCTGGAGACTCCGCCGCCATCGAACGACTACACTGCGCCTCGTCTTCTTCCTGCACGACTCCGGCGCACGGACTGCACTGCGTCAACGGATCTTCCTGCGAGCCCAGGCAGACATCTTTGCTACAAAGCCCTCCGACATGCCTGGAGTCCCCAGAGAGTTGATCGAGCACAAGTTAGACCTCAACGAGAGCGCAAAGCCCAAAAAGCAGCGCCTCCGAAGATTCGCCACAGAGCGTCGGGAAGCCATCAAGAAAGAGCTAGCTAAGTTATTAGCAGCTGGCTTCATTAAAGAAGTCTTCTACCCGGATTGGTTAGCCAATCCGGTTCTTGTAAGGAAAAAGAATTCAAATGAATAGAGAATGTGTGTTGATTATACCGATCTCAACAAACACTGCAAGAAGGATCCCTTTGGGCTTCCTCGCATCGACCAAGTCATCGACAGCACCGCCGGGTGCACCCTACTCTGTTTCCTCGATTGTTACTCAGGATATCATCAGATATCGCTGAAAGAAGAGGATCAAATTAAAACTTCGTTCATCACGCCATATGGTGCATATTGTTATACAACTATGCCTTTTGGCTTGAAAAATGCAGGTGCCACATATCAGCGGGCGATACAGGGTTGTCTCCAAGACCAACTTCACCGAAATGTTGAAGCCTACGTTGATGATGTGGTAGTCAAGACAAGAAATCCCGAGGATCTCATCGCTGACCTCACCGAGACGTTCGATAACTTACGCAAATGGCGATGGAAGCTCAATCCTGCCAAGTGCGTTTTCGGCGTTCCATCTGGAAAGCTCCTTGGGTTCATTATCAGTGAACGCGGCATTGAGGCAAATCCAGAGAAAATAGCAACTATCATGAACATGGAGCCGCCGACCACTGTCAAGGATGTCATGAAGCTTACGGGTTGCATGGCTGCACTCAACCGCTTTATCTCCAAATTGGGGGAACGCGGCACTGAGTTCTTCAAATTACTCAAGAAGCAAGACAGATTTCAGTGGACTCAGGAAGCTCAAGTCGCCTTCGACAAACTCAAGCTGTTCCTGACTACGCCTCCTGTGCTCACCGCACCGCTCCCGGGCGAAGATCTCTTGCTCTACATTTCAGCAACCACTAATGTCGTCAGCGCCGCCATTGTTGTTGAACGTGATGAGGAAGGCCATCTTCAGAAGATTCAACGGCCTGTGTACTTTGTGAGCGAAGTCCTCTCGGATTCCAAATCCAGGTACCCTCAAGTTCAAAAAATTCTATATGCTGTCCTAATGACATCCAGAAAATTGCGGCATTACTTCGACACCTACAAGATCATCATGGTTACTGGTTATCCTATTGGCGAGATTCTCCATAATCAAGACGCTACAGGGCGTATCGCCAAGTGGGCTGTTGAGCTCGGAACATACAGCATCGAGTTTCGTTCTCGCACGGCCATGAAGTCTCAAGTCCTTACTGATTTCATATCGGAATGGACTGAGCACAATCTCCCAGTCGCCACCACCAAGCCTGAGCATTGGATCATGTATTTCGACGGGTCACTCAAGCTGGAAGGCGGAGGCGCTGGAGTTCTGTTGATCTCACCTCGAGGGGATCAACTCAAGTATGTTCTGCAGATTCAGTTCCCTGTCACCAACAACGCTGCAGAATACGAAGCACTTCTTCACGGCATGAAGATGGCCATCACCCTCAGTATCAAGCGTCTGCTGGTATATGGGGACTCAATGTTGGTCATCAAACAAGTCAATAAGGACTGGAATCGAAACCATGAAGACATGGACGCATACTGTGAAGAAGTTCGGAAATTGGAAAAACACTTCCTCGGCATTGAATTTCATCATGTCGAGCGAGATTACAACGTCGCTGCAGATGTCCTATCAAAGCTGGGTTCTTCCAGAGCAGAGGTGCCTAGCAGGGTGTTCGTCAATGAACTCTCCAAGCCATCAATCTCTGCAGCAGTAACTTCTGATAATACAACCTCAGCTACCGAGGTTATGCTCATTGACGCCACTTGGAGTGCTCCGATTATAGACTACATCTTGCACGACAAACTTCCCGCCGAAAAAGCAGAAGCTCAGCAAATTGTCCGCCGTAGCAAGTCCTATGTTATAATCGGTGATACACTGTACCGACGTGGCGCACGCTCGGGCGCATTGATGAAATGCGTCACACAGCACGAAGGAGTCAACATCCTGGAGGAAATTCACGCAGGAGAATGTGGCAATCATGCAGCTTCCCGCACCATCATAGGCAAAGCCTTCCGTGCCGGGTTCTACTGGCCTACAGCTCTACACGATGCTGAGGAAATTGTTCGTCACTGCAAGGGTTGTCAATATTTCGCTCATCATTCACATCAGCCTGCTCACAAGATCAAATTGATACCTCCGTCATGGCCATTTGCATGCTGGGGTCTTGATATGATTGGGAAACTACCCAGGGCGCCTAGTGGATTCGAATACTGTTTCGTCGCAATTGACAAATTCACAAAATGGATATAAGTCTTTCCGGTTGTCAAACCAACCTCTGAGAAAGCAGTCCAATTTCTCCAGGAATTGATTCTTCGCTTCGGGATACCACACCAAATCATCACAGATTTGGGTACCACCTTCACAGGCAACAAGTTTTGGGACTACTGTGAAGATTGCAGCATCGAGGTATCCTATGCCTCGGTTGCTCATCCTCGTGCCAACGGACAAGTTGAAAGGGCCAATGGCATGCTCCTTGATGGACTTAAAGCTCGCATGGAACGAACCCTGAAGAAAGCAGAGGGCCGGTGGATGAAAGAACTCTTTCCAGTTGTCTGGGGCCTACGATCTCAACCCAGTAAGGCTACAGGGCAATCTCCCTTCTTCTTGGTGTATGGATCAGAGGCTGTTTTACCTGTTGACGTCATGCACGGCGCTCCTCGTGTTGAGGAGTTCCAAGAAGCCATGGCGGACGAACAACGGATGCTGGAAGTCGAAACGGCTGAAGAAGTGCGGTTAGCCGCCTTGTTACATAATGCTGCGTATCTTCAAGGACTCCGCAGATTCCATGACAAAAATGTGAAGACAAGATCATTCCAGATTGGAGAACTGGTGCTACGACACATCCAGAATACAGCCGGTCACTCCAAGCTTACTTCACCCTGGGATGGTCCGTTTATTGTTTCCAAGGTACTCAAACCAGGCACCTACAGACTTCAAACAGAAGACGGTGTGGAATTACCAAATCCTTGGAATATAGAACACCCACGCAAATTCTATGCGTAGCTCCTTCACTTCAGCAGTGCTTCGGCACCACAGGAACCCAATCGCTTCGGCATCCAGGGTTCTTCTGTAAACATTGCTCCGGCAATATATGAACTAATTGCTTCGGCATTACATGTTCTCTTGTACCGTTGTTCCGGCAACGAGGTTTACCTCAATAAAGCTCCCTTTACTGGGTTGTTTACTTGTCTTCGTGACATCTTTCCGAGTTCTTTTTTAGACTTGGAGAGTTTCTCCTACATGCATTCGGAGCCTATAAATGAGGTCTCTCCGGGTTCTTTCGGGGCCAAGAACGGATCTGTTCCTCCTACTACGCTATTCTGTGATAGTTTCCAGCTTAATGCTGCCGCTCCGTGGGTCTTCCTGGGTTCTTGCTTCGGCAGACCATATACAGTTAGTTCCCAAGTATCCTCCCGGGGTACATTTTATTAGATAGCTTATGCTATAAGAAATCTCCCTGGGTTCCTTCGGGTCCTTAACAAGGTTGTTTTTCACAAGTTAAAATCTACGCCCAGTACATTTTGACTAAGTCCTGGTCAGCGACACAGAGACAACCCGGGAATTCATAGAAATTCTTGGTTTTCCTTCATAACATAGCAATAATATATTACATTGCATGATACTTATATTACAATAACATTTGTTTACATCTACAGCCTAAGGCTCTGAGCAATTGCTTCTGCAACTGGCTCGGCCTCTTGTTTCAGGTCCCTGAAGGCAGACTCAGTACAGTTTGGTTCTGCGCCTTCAACTAGTTTGCCTATGTCTACCTCCGGGTACCTGGACTTAACTACAGCCAGGACATGCACAAGACAAGCCTTCGACGATCTCTTGATATACGCTTTCAGCTGTCTTGGCATGGCCTTCAGGCGCTCCAGGAATGTTTGCGGTGCTGCAGGGTCTTCTGGGACCAAGGCTTTCACCACCGGGTTCGCTGCCTTCTCTAGCAGCGAGATCCGGTTCAGGGCTTCCGCCAGGTCGTCGTCAGACTTCTTCATCAACCGCATTGACTCTTCGAGCTCTGACATTTTCCTGGCCGCCTGCTCAAGTTTCTCGTCCAGCACCTTCTTGTCTGCGAGATGCTTCTGTGCCTGGACGAGATCCCTGGATAGCCGATTATTCTCCTCGCGAGCATCCTCTAGGTTCTTGGCAAGCTGTTTCTGCTGCTCGAGGGCTTGAATTAATTGCTCATCGGCATCCTTGCGTTGTTTGACCGCCACTCTGAGTTGTTCTTTGATGCCTTCATGCTCGGCAGAGAGGGTCTTCAACGCTTCTCCATGACGGTTGGCCAAGTTGGACCAATCCGTCATCTTGCTCTGGGTTGTTGCTAGCTGCTGTTGCACCCCTGTTCACAAAAAGACAATTACAGAGTCGTTATTCAACAATGACAGTGGAAGTTTCGTTACAGGACTTCGGTGACGACAGAGTACCTTTGAGCTCTGCTTTTGCCGACGTAAGCTTCTTCTTCATGTCCTCCTTCTCCGCGGCCAATTCCTTGGTCCGCAGGTGCAAGGTGCGGATCATGTCGGCGTCTTCCGCCTCCTGGAGCTTGCGGTCTTCGCGTTCGCGCTCTAGCTCCTTCTGGAGACGGTCCGCCTTGGCGTGCATCAAGGAAATATTGTGGAGGTACTCGGTCTTCTTCCTTGATGCCTCGCCAACAGCCTACAACAGAGTTGTTATAAGATATGCTTCATCAATACTACAAGACCAGGGTTGTTTTACTAACCTTAAAGTAGGCCACTGCCCTCTCGGCGTGGTATAGTCCCCTGTCGATATGGTGCTCATCCTCCTCCGCGTCCAATATATATTCGAAGGCCTGCGGGTTCGGATTGAGCATTGGGTCGAAGCTCCCTATGCGGAAGCTCCCACCCTCTTCTTCAGCTCCAGTACTCTTGGGTACTCTGGGGATCTCTTCAATCATTTGCTCTGGGGTTGTTGCTTCAGCTTGTTTCCCCCTTGAGCACTCTGCTTCCGCCCCAGCCTGGGTTGTTTCTGTGACGCTCGGGGGCTGCGCAGAGGACTGGTCACGGCGTTCCAGTTCGGATTCTTCAATCACCGTTTCAGTGACCAGCTGTTCGATGCCCGCCAGCACCTCCGCAACTATTTCCTCGACTTGGGCTTCTTCTGGTGCTGGCGGGTCTGATGGCAGAGCTGCTTGAACTTCCGGCAGGGTTGTTTCTGGAACAACCCTGGGTTCTTCGGGCACTGCGGCCTCTGGCTCTACAGCTGCATGGTCAACCGAGGATTCTACCCTGATTGTTGCTGGAGTATCTTCAACTCTGGAACAATAATGTTTGTTAGTCCCGCAGTATATTACAATGGTATATTTGACCCTATTTCATGCATTACTTACATGGTGGAGGGTCGCATGGGGATCTCTGGTTCCCCCAAGGTGAATTCTTCCTCCACCTCCTGCTCCGCTGCCGACGGTCCTACTAGACAAGGTTCTTCAATGATTGGCGTTGTCCTTACAAAAGGCGCGGACACAGGGTTGAAGATCTCGTGCAGGATCTCTTCATCAGATAATGCCCGCCGAGCAGAGCTGCCTTGCTGCGGCATGCTGGTTCCAATCTCACCGATAGATATCCCCATTGGCGATGTTGTCCTGGGTTGTAGGGATACCTTTGCCCTTCCCTCCAGGATCGTTCTGGCTCGGGGCTTGGGCAAGGTACGTGCTCTCTTGGGCACTGGTGCTTGTGCTTCTGATGGCGCCGGTCTCTTGGACCTTTCTCCTCCCCTGGAGGTTGCTTCTCCTTCAAGATACTGGTCGGCCAGTCGCTGATTGGATCTTCAATGATTGGTATGTCCCCCGCGGATGCTGCCTCCTTGGTCGTAACGACCTACTTCATAGCCTCTGCCTTCCTCTTCGAGCTCTTGCCGCGGCTAGATCCTTCACCACCGGCCATTTGGATCTCTTGTGCTTTGGTGTGGATTGGATTTCAGATTGGGGGAAGATGTGGATGCTTGAGCGCGGTCTCTGGATTGCGAGAATTGCAACTGCCGCAAACCCTAGATCTGTTTTGCGAGAGCGTACGGATATGAAGGGTCGCGGGCGGTTTATATGGGCTTTTCGAAGCGTTACTTCGGTAATTTTCAGTTTTGGTCCTTTCTTGATCCTATATTTGAATTCGTTCAAATTTAGGCTCGGGGGCTGTGGACATATTTTCAGGAAATATTTTTCTGAGAATTTTCGGCTTGAATTGATATATTCATGAGGAATTCTACAAGATTTCGGGTTTCTTCGGAAATTGATTCTCTTTTGGTTCGGACTTCGAAAGAGCCTCGAATTTCTTCTTCAAAGATAAACGAGGCTCGAGGGCTGCCCAATTGGGCGCACCTAATCGGTGCGCACCAATCCGAACTTCGAGAAGACTTATGAGCACATCATTACCTATTGAACAGCATGGTTGCAACTTCCAAGATCAAAGAACCCTGTGGGTTTCAAAGAACCCTGGCGGGTCTCAAAAGAACCCTGTGGGTCTCAAAGAACCCTGGCGGATTTCAAAAGAACTCTGGAGGACCTCAAAGAACTCTGTATTTTCAACAAGGCTGTTCTTCAGGAGATAAGGTGCTCGGGGGCTTGTGGGTGTAGAGTCCTGACGGACTAAACAACCCTGGCAGCCCATCCTATGGGCCGGCCCATGAACAATACTTGACGCACAAGACAAGGATTAGTCCTAGTCGGTTTGGATATACTGTATTAGGGAATTAGAGATAAACTTGTAAAAGTCTCCTTGTCCTATACGGTTCCCATGTAACCCTGCCCTCCGGACTATATAAGGGGAGGCAGGGACCCCTTCAAAACAATATCATCAATACAAGAAACACCATACAGGACGTAGGGTATTGCTCTCCGGCGACCCAAACCTGTCTAAAACCGTCTCTTGTCACCTTCGGCTCTAGATTCTCGACGACTTCTTCCTAAACCCTTCTCTCGGGGTACCCCCTCGAGAACCTAGTCAGCATAAAATATTTTTCTGAGAGTTTTCGGCTTGAATTGATATATTCATGAGGAATTCTACAAGATTTCGGGTTTCTTCGGAAATTGATTCTCTTTTGGTTCGGACTTCGAAAGAGCCTCGAATTTCTTCTTCAAAGATAAACGAGGCTCGGGGGCTGCCCAATTGGGCGCACCTAATCGGTGCGCACCAATCCGAACTTCGAGAAGACTTATGAGCACATCATTACCTATTGAACAGCATGGTTGCAACTTCCAAGATCAAAGAACCCTGTGGGTTTCAAAGAACCCTGGCGGGTCTCAAAAGAACCCTGTGGGTCTCAAAGAACCCTGGCGGATTTCAAAAGAACTCTGGAGGACCTCAAAGAACTCTGTATTTTCAACAAGGCTGTTCTTCAAGAGATAAGGTGCTCGGGGGCTTGTGGGTGTAGAGTCCTGACGGACTAAACAACCCTGGCAGCCCATCCTATGGGCCGGCCCATGAACAAGACTTGACGCACAAGACAAGGATTAGTCCTAGTCGGTTTGGATATACTGTATTAGGGAATTAGAGATAAACTTGTAAAAGTCTCCTTGTCCTATACGGTTCCCATGTAACCCTGCCCTCCGGACTATATAAGGGGAGGCAGGGACCCCTTCAAAACAATATCATCAATACAAGAAACACCATACAGGACGTAGGGTATTGCTCTCCGGCGACCCGAACCTGTCTAAAACCGTCTCTTGTCACCTTCGGCTCTAGATTCTCGACGACTTCTTCCTAAACCCTATTGAGGCTCTATATTCATGTCCCCCTCGAGGGGACATGGTGGAGGGTCGCATGGGGATCTCTGGTTCCCCCAAGGTGAATTCTTCCTCCACCTCCTGCTCCGCTGCCGACGGTCCTGCTGGACTGTGGCGGACCAGTCCGAAATTATTCCAAGTTAAGTACCCCGGGACCACTAACCGAGTAGTCAGGCACTTAATCCGGAATAAGCTGGAGCGCCGTCGGATTAAACCCGATAAACCACGTTCTTTTCTCGATCGAAACAACAGCACGCCCACACGAAGGTGAGTTCCAGAGATTACAACATTCCACAAATTATCTTACACACATAGATATTACAAGTTATTACAAACCAGGTTCAAATTTAAATCAGAGTACAAGTCTTGCAGCGGAATTAAAAGTTCATTACAGCGGAATTTAAAAAAAGTCATAACAACTGAATTTAGAGGTTCATTGCAGCGGAAATAAAAATAATCTAACGACGATACAAGTAACTCCGTGCGGAAGCCTGCCACGAAGCTACTCCTCCCGATCCTCGCCAGAGGACGGAACCAATTCGATGTGCCAGCCAGGTGGAACCTGGACAGGCCAAGTCATAGCATCCACATCCAAAAGGATACCTGTAAAATAATGCCACAAGCAAGGCTGAGTATACTAATACTCAGCAAGGCTTACCCGTCGGGTGAAATCTATATCACCGACATCTAGACAATGAGAGGCTTTTGGCTGGTGGGTTTGTTTGCCAAAAAGCAACTAAAGGTAGATCCTTGCTTTCAAGTTTTAGCATCAGTTTCTAGTTTATTTAACCATTCTAGATTAGCATCCTCTCTAAGCATGCAAGTGGAGCAATACAAATTAATTCATAGAACAAATTCATAATCTCATAATTCCACTTATTACTCAATGTAGCAAGGCGGTCATGCAGTCTCATTAACCGCGAGAAGCGGACAGTTCGAACCGAATTTGTGCTACCTGGCCAGGGAAAACCCAACACACACGGATACTCTGCCTGCTATAAAAGGTACAAGCATTTCCCAACCTTTCCCATCGATCCACAATTCGGAACCGGGTCCATTTCCTTAGGATAAAGGTTTACTGCTTCACTCACAGCATCACGCATATATCCACAAGTGTACGGCAGGGGAAACAAAGTTTCCAAGGAGAGATGGCTATCGGCCCTAGCTGCTTCAATCTGGTACCGGGCTTACCGGCTCCCATATACCGATATGCATGTGGTACGTTCAAAAACTTGACACACTCTACCACACATTTCGACCTTAACCAATTATCATACACGGACGGGAGATCTACATCTATCATCCCGCCCGTCAATCCTTATGATTCCAACATAAGTAAAGACAAGCAATTCCTATGTCTCGCGAGTGACAGGAAATCACTCGACTTGTAACGGACCTAAAGCAATGCCCTATCGATCCTTTCATGCTAGTATTACAAGTCATAGGTACTAGGAAATGTGCAGCTAAGGTATTCAATCAACTCCTTGAACGTAAATGCACAAACATAGAGAATTCAAAGTGCATAATTTGGTAAAGTTAGGTTATGCTCCGGGGCTTGCCTTCTTGCTCGGGCTGAGAGTTAGCCTCCGGGTTGGTCACTTCTTCACTGGCACCGTGCTCCGGGACTTGCTCCTCGTCTGCGGGGATGAGGGTGTAGTTGCCGTCCGGGATAGCGCCGTCTACATGAGATGCATATTTTAGGGCGGCTGCCTTGATTTTAAGACTAAGGCCTTTGAAGGCCACATTCACCTAGACATGCTTAGGCATTTCTATTTTCTTCACAAAAGCAAGGTATATGTGTGGAAAAGTTTTATTGATTTCGATGGTGATTGTGTACATATATAAAAGAATTGTATTTACTACTTCACATTCTAGGGTGTTGTGCTGAAATTTCAGGTTCTAACCATTTTATTTTAATTTATTAACCAAAAAGGTTTATTCTTTTATATAATTCAATTTTCATCTAGATTCCATCTTATTTTTGTTTCTCCTTTTCTGTTCATCATTTTTAGCTATAAAATTTATGACAGCTACTGGAGTATAAGAGCTAAGCTCACTCCAAAATTTAGCTAATTTTGAGCTACACATAATTTATTAAAAATATAACAAGTTGCTGCCAGCAGAATTGAATTTAATTCATATAAAATCGAAAATTCACCCATTTCAGGAGATCTTCCTACCAAAGCTAAGCATCAGCATGAGGAGGGCTCTGGCCAAGTGATGGCTCAAAATAACCCTTGGGTGATCCTCAATGATTTTCTAACCAAAAACACATATTAAATTTTTTTTTGCCATCCTAAACAGAGCAAAAATTTAGTTTTTCATTTTTAACATGTGTGCTAACAAGTTTTAAGTCTCCAGGAGCAAAATGGTGATTTTTTTTTTACTATACAAATTATTTTTAATGATTTCTGCACTGCAAAAAGACAGAAAGCCTATTTTAATTTATAACAGGAGCTATAGTTCATATTTTTACGTCCCCTTTGGACACAAGCTGTCCAAAGCCACTATACACAACATATCCAAAGCTCAACCCTAGCGCAGCTCTGGATCGGAAATTGTGCATAACTTTAGATTTTCCTTGTTTGAATTTTAATTCAAAAACAGTTCGTCAAAAGTACAAACATGTCTAATAGAGATTGTAGTTTAGACTCTCACGAATCCAGGGAGTATTTTTGTGCATTTTTCTGATTTTTGTACGATTTTTAATGGATTTTACAAATTTCGGGAAAATCAAACCTAGACTTAAGAATCGTTTTACGCAGAGAACCCTAGATCTTTCAAAACTTCGCAAACGAGTCCCTGGACTTTGCACAGAGACCCCTAGACAAACGAAGACGATGAAGAAAGGCCCTCGGCTCTCGCCGGAGTTGCGCCGGCCAAACGGCGGCGAACTAGGCTCGGGGAAGTGGGGGAAAAGCTTCCTGGGCTCACCACGAGTCGTTTGGGGACGGTTTGGAGGCCGGGGATGGTCGGAGTTTCGCCGGCGACGAGGTGGTGGCGGCGCGGCCGCCGCGGCTTCTACGCCGGTGAGCTCGGGGACGTTCGCCGAGGTTCGAGGGGTCCTAGAGCACCAGTGGAGCTCGAGGAAGCCAATGGCGTGCTCGGTTGACCTCGGGGACGGCTCGGAGTAGGGGCTCGACGTGCGGGTGCTCCGGCGGCCGAAAATCGCGATTTGGGGGAATTCACGAATTCTCGCTGGAGAAGGGTCAATGTCTTGGGGAAAGTTGGGGGTTTTGGAGCTGGTGGAGTGGACTAGCTCCGTGCGGGATGGATTTGGGAATGGTGGAGCGTGGACGAGGAATTTCGCGAAGAGCTTGGGTTCGGCTTGCGCGTCGCGAGGAGGAAGAAGACCGAGCGAGCGCGGGGAAGTGGAAATGGCCAAGTGAGCGAGTGAGAGGAGGGGTGTGAGTGCGCGGTGGAGTGATTGAGCACGCAAGGGAGGCACTGTGCGGCCTCGGGAGCGTGCGAGCGCGTGGGTGGCTGTCGCGGTCGCCATTGATGGCGCGCGAGCTCGAACAGAGCGCACACGCGCGGTTGGGCGTCAAAGATCATCGCGTGATGAAGTGGAGATCCTCAGCAGAGGCTTTGGCATGACGCGAATGGACTCTACCGCCTGCAGTGCGCTCGGCGCGGCGCGAGCGCGCGTGCGGCCACGGCGGCGCGCGACCGTATGATGGCGCTCCGCGGCGCGAGGCGAGGCGAGGCGACAGCGGCGAAGTGATGGCTCGGGAGTGGCCGGACAAGAGCTAGGCGACAAGCGCCAGCGTCCGCCGCGGCTTGGCCAGCTCAGCGTCGCCTGCGCCGCTCGCCGGCCACGTGGCGGCCGAGCTCCGGCCAGCGCAGCGCGCGCCAGGGGCACTGTAGCATGCCCGTGGAGCTCCGATTTCCAAATTCGAATTTTCTCCAAAAATTCGAACTGAACTTCAAAACGGGTAAAATTAAAAGTTGGGGTCTGAGGTGTGGGACACAACTTTCGAGCTTGGACCAGGCACTTCGACCAGGCGCTACAGCGCTTCGAGCTTGAACGCAAGCTCGAGCTTGCCGAGCCTCGAATGGTCGGAAACGCCACTCGAGGGTGAGTGCCCCCCTCGAGCTTGGCTGCGAAGCCTCGAGCGTGACGGAACGTCGCTCGAGGGTAAGTGCCCCCTCGAGCTTGGCTGCGGAGCCTCGAGCGTGCCGGAACGTCGCTCGAGGGTGAGTCCTCGAGCTTGGCTGCGGAGCCTCGAGGGTGACGGAACGTCGCTCGAGGGTGAGTCCTCGAGCTTGGCTGCGGAGCCTCGAGCGTGCCGGAACGTCGGGGCCTCGAGGGTCCTATCGTGCGGCCTCGAATCGTGACGGAAACTACTGGCTAGGCTCGATCGTGACGGACATAGCTCGATCGTCACGGACATAGCTCGATCGTCACGGACATAGCTCGATCGTCACGGACAATACTGACTAGGCTCGATCGTCACGGACATAGCTCGATCGTGACGGACATTACTGACTAGGCTCGATCGTCACGGACATCCCCGCTCGAGGGTTATCGAGCGGAACGAACGCCGTGGCGAGGTTGTCGCGAAGGGCTGTAGGTGATGACAACTACTCTTTTGGTCCGAGATTTTTAAGTTCAGCACCCAAGTCTTGAGATTTCAGTTGGGTGTCCAAACAACCCTTGTTTTTGAATTATAATTGAATTTTTGACGAATTTTTGAATTTCAACCCAATTCCCTGTTGCATTGATTTTAATTGCACTTTTTAATTCTTTTGACATCAGAGATGTCACATGGACAAGGTTCTTCAATGATTGGCGTTGTCCTTACAAAAGGCGCGGACACAGGGTTGAAGATCTCGTGCAGGATCTCTTCATCAGATAATGCCCGCCGAGCAGAGCTGCCTTGCTGCGGCATGCTGGTTCCAATCTAACCGATAGATATCCCCATTGGCGATGTTGTCCTGGGTTGTGGGGATACCTTTGCCCTTCCCTCCGGGATCGTTCTGGCTCGGGGCTTGGGCAAGGTGCGTGCTCTCTTGGGCACTGGTGCTTGTGCTTCTGATGGCGCCGGTCTCTTGGACCTTTCTCCTCCCCTGGAGGTTGCTCCTGACTTGGATTGAGATTCTTCAGGGTCCTGTGGTTCAAGTTTAATCATTGGCTCGTCAGGGTCTTCCATTGCAGTTGGCTTGCTTGGGCGACCTTGATCTCTTACCTTTGGATCTACACACCGAGCCAACAGAGCAGCTTCTTCGGTATTGGTCGGGTCCAGGGGTGGCAAACTCACATAGAGTGCGCGCCGGGCTTCATACTGTAATGATCAAGACGTTAGTTCACAATACATTTTCAACAATGAAGACATGTATTCAGATAAGGAATTTACCTCAGGTGTCATGGTAATTGCGGAAATTTCCATTATATCTGGATATTGTTCGTCGGTGACCACCAGAAACTTCTTCAACAGTTGATTCACTCTCTTTTCTGACATGTCTCCGGTGGCATTCCTTGAGGGGTCTGTTTCCCCAGAGTACAAGTACCCTGGGTTACAGCGTTGTTTGCACGGTTGGATCCTCCTCAGCAGGAATGACCGATATACCATGGCTCCTGTCAGGCCTTGTGCCTTCAGATCTCTAATCATGTTGAGCAGCTCAGGGATTTGCATTGCCTGGTTTACTCCAACTGTTTCGCTCCAGTATGGCTTCATTACTGGAGGATTCCCTGAGCGGCTCTGCAGCTGTGGCTGGTGGTTCCAGGCGTAGAACCATTCCTTTTGCCAGTCCTTGAGGCTTTCCTTGGTTGTATAATCCAAATACACTGGCCTCATGCCCTGGCGGAACTGGATAACAACTTTGCCTACCACTTGCAGTGGCCCGCTGGAGGTTTTTACCCTAAACAGATGGCGGAAAAGGGCAAAATGGGGATCTATTCCTAGGAATGCTTCGCACAAATGGATGTATATGGACAGATTCAGAATGGAGTTGGGATTCAAGTGACACAGTTCGATCCCATAAAATTGAAGCACACGGCGGAAAAAATCACAAGTGGGCATGCCAAGCCCAACCTCATAGAAGGCTTTCCATACTGTGATTTCTTCCGTTTCTTCGGTGGGGCATTCGTGCCCGTGTGCGCTTCTCCACTGACTGATTTCTTGCGCTGGCAAGAATCCATCTGCCTCTAGGGCCTTGATGTGCTTCTCCTTCAAGATACTGGTCGGCCAGTCGCTGATTGGATCTTCAATGATTGGTATGTCCCCCGCGGATGCTGCCTCCTCGGTCGTAACGACCTGCTTCATAGCCTCTGCCTTCCTCTTCGAGCTCTTGCCGCGGCTAGATCCTTCACCACCGGCCATTTGGATCTCTTGTGCTTTGGTGTGGATTGGATTTCAGATTGGGGGAAGATGTGGATGCTTGAGCGCGGTCTCTGGATTGTGAGAATTGCAACTGCCGCAAACCCGAGATCTGTTTTGCGAGAGCGTACGGATATGAAGGGTCGCGGGCGGTTTATATGGGCTTTTCGAAGCGTTACTTCGGTAATTTTCAGTTTTGGTCCTTTCTTGATCCTATATTTGAATTCGTTCAAATTTAGGCTCGGGGGCTGTGGACATATTTTCAGGAAATATTTTTCTGAGAATTTTCGGCTTGAATTGATATATTCATGAGGAATTCTACAAGATTTCGGGTTTCTTCGGAAATTGATTCTCTTTTGGTTCGGACTTCGAAAGAGCCTCGAATTTCTTCGTCAAAGATAAACGAGGCTCGGGGGCTGCCCAATTGGGCGCACCTAATCGGTGCGCACCAATCCGAACTTCGAGAAGACTTATGAGCACATCATTACCTATTGAACAGCATGGTTGCAACTTCCAAGATCAAAGAACCCTGTGGGTTTCAAAGAACCCTGGCGGGTCTCAAAAGAACCCTGTGGGTCTCAAAGAACCCTGGCGGATTTCAAAAGAACTCTGGAGGACCTCAAAGAACTCTGTATTTTCAACAAGGCTATTCTTCAGGAGATAAGGTGCTCGGGGGCTTGTGGGTGTAGAGTCCTGACGGACTAAACAACCCTGGCAGCCCATCCTATGGGCCGACCCATGAACAATACTTGACGCACAAGACAAGGATTAGTCCTAGTCGGTTTGGATATACTGTATTAGGGAATTAGAGATAAACTTGTAAAAGTCTCCTTGTCCTATACGGTTCCCATGTAACCCTGCCCTCCGGACTATATAAGGGGAGGCAGGGACCCCTTCAAAACAATATCATCAATACAAGAAACACCATACAGGATGTAGGGTATTGCTCTCCGGCGACCCAAACCTGTCTAAAACGGTCTCTTGTCACCTTCGGCTCTAGATTCTCGACGACTTCTTCCTAAACCCTTCTCTCGGGGTACCCCCTCGAGAACCTAGTCAGCATAAAATATTTTTCTGAGAATTTTCGGCTTGAATTGATATATTCATGAGGAATTCTACAAGATTTCGCGTTTCTTCGGAAATTGATTCTCTTTTGGTTCGGACTTCGAAAGAGCCTCGAATTTCTTCTTCAAAGATAAACGAGGCTCGGGGGCTGCCCAATTGGGCGCACCTAATCGGTGCGCACCAATCCGAACTTCGAGAAGACTTATGAGCACATCATTACCTATTGAACAGCATGGTTGCAACTTCCAAGATCAAAGAACCCTGTGGGTTTCAAAGAACCCTGGCGGGTCTCAAAAGAACCCTGTGGGTCTCAAAGAACCCTGGCGGATTTCAAAAGAACTCTGGAGGACCTCAAAGAACTCTGTATTTTCAACAAGGCTGTTCTTCAGGAGATAAGGTGCTCGGGGGCTTGTGGGTGTAGAGTCCTGACGGACTAAACAATCCTGGCAGCCCATCCTATGGTCCGACCCATGAACAATACTTGACGCACAAGACAAGGATTAGTCCTAGTCGGTTTGGATATACTGTATTAGGGAATTAGAGATAAACTTGTAAAAGTCTCCTTGTCCTATACGGTTCCCATGTAACCCTGCCCTCCGGACTATATAAGGGGAGGCAGGGACCCCTTCAAAACAATATCATCAATACAAGAAACACCATACAGGATGTAGGGTATTGCTCTCCGGCGACCCAAACCTGTCTAAAACCGTCTCTTGTCACCTTCGGCTCTAGATTCTCGACGACTTCTTCCTAAACCCTTCTCTCGGGGTACCCCCTCGAGAACCTAGTCAGCATAAAATATTTTTCTGAGAATTTTCGGCTTGAATTGATATATTCATGAGGAATTCTACAAGATTTCGCGTTTCTTCGGAAATTGATTCTCTTTTGGTTCGGACTTCGAAAGAGCCTTGAATTTCTTCTTCAAAGATAAACGAGGCTCGGGGGCTGCCCAATTGGGCGCACCTAATCGGTGCGCACCAATCCGAACTTCGAGAAGACTTATGAGCACATCATTACCTATTGAACAGCATGGTTGCAACTTCCAAGATCAAAGAACCCTGTGGGTTTCAAAGAACCCTGGCGGGTCTCAAAAGAACCCTGTGGGTCTCAAAGAACCCTGGCGGATTTCAAAAGAACTCTGGAGGACCTCAAAGAACTCTGTATTTTCAACAAGGCTGTTCTTCAGGAGATAAGGTGCTCGGGGGCTTGTGGGTGTAGAGTCCTGACGGACTAAACAACCCTGGCAGCCCATCCTATGGGCCGGCCCATGAACAAGACTTGACGCACAAGACAAGGATTAGTCCTAGTCAGTTTGGATATACTGTATTAGGGAATTAGAGATAAACTTGTAAAAGTCTCCTTGTCCTATACGGTTCCCATGTAACCCTGCCCTCCGGACTATATAAGGGGAGGCAGGGACCCCTTCAAAACAATATCATCAATACAAGAAACACCATACAGGACGTAGGGTATTGCTCTCCGGCGACCCGAACCTGTCTAAAACCGTCTCTTGTCACCTTCGGCTCTAGATTCTCGACGACTTCTTCCTAAACCCTATTGAGGCTCTATATTCATGTCCCCCTCGAGGGGACATGGTGGAGGGTCGCATCGGGATCTCTGGTTCCCCCAAGGTGAATTCTTCCTCCACCTCCTGCTCCGCTGCCGACGGTCCTGCTGGACAAGGTTCTTCAATGATTGGCGTTGTCCTTACAAAAGGCGCGGACACAGGGTTGAAGATCTCGTGCAGGATCTCTTCATCAGATAATGCCCGCCGAGCAGAGCTGCCTTGCTGCGGCATGCTGGTTCCAATCTCACCGATAGATATCCCCATTGGCGATGTTGTCCTGGGTTGTGGGGATACCTTTGCCCTTCCCTCCGGGATCGTTCTGGCTCGGGGCTTGGGCAAGGTGCGTGCTCTCTTGGGCACTGGTGCTTGTGCTTCTGATGGCGCCGGTCTCTTGGACCTTTCTCCTCCCCTGGAGGTTGCTCCTGACTTGGATTGAGATTCTTCAGGGTCCTGTGGTTCAAGTTTAATCATTGGCTCGTCAGGGTCTTCCATTGCAGTTGGCTTGCTTGGGCGACCTTGATCTCTTACCTTTGGATCTACACACCGAGCCAACAGAGCAGCTTCTTCGGTATTGGTCGGGTCCAGGGGTGGCAAACTCACATAGAGTGCGCGCCGGGCTTCATACTGTAATGATCAAGACGTTAGTTCACAATACATTTTCAACAATGAAGACATGTATTCAGATAAGGAATTTACCTCAGGTGTCATGGTAATTGCGGAAATTTCCATTATATCTGGATATTGTTCGTCGGTGACCACCAGAAACTTCTTCAACAGTTGATTCACTCTCTTTTCTGACATGTCTCCGGTGGCATTCCTTGAGGGGTCTGTTTCCCCAGAGTACAAGTACCCTGGGTTACAGCGTTGTTTGCACGGTTGGATCCTCCTCAGCAGGAATGACCGATATACCATGGCTCCTGTCAGGCCTTGTGCCTTCAGATCTCTAATCATGTTGAGCAGCTCAGGGATTTGCATTGCCTGGTTTACTCCAACTGTTTCGCTCCAGTATGGCTTCATTACTGGAGGATTCCCTGAGCGGCTCTGCAGCTGTGGCTGGTGGTTCCAGGCGTAGAACCATTCCTTTTGCCAGTCCTTGAGGCTTTCCTTGGTTGTATAATCCAAATACACTGGCCTCATGCCCTGGCGGAACTGGATAACAACTTTGCCTACCACTTGCAGTGGCCCGCTGGAGGTTTTTACCCTAAACAGATGGCGGAAAAGGGCAAAATGGGGATCTATTCCTAGGAATGCTTCGCACAAATGGATGTATATGGACAGATTCAGAATGGAGTTGGGATTCAAGTGACACAGTTCGATCCCATAAAATTGAAGCACACGGCGGAAAAAATCACAAGTGGGCATGCCAAGCCCAACCTCATAGAAGGCTTTCCATACTGTGATTTCTTCCGTTTCTTCGGTGGGGCATTCGTGCCCGTGTGCGCTTCTCCACTGACTGATTTCTTGCGCTGGCAAGAATCCATCTGCCTCTAGGGCCTTGAAGTGCTTCTCCTTCAAGATACTGGTCGGCCAGTCGCTGATTGGATCTTCAATGATTGGTATGTCCCCCGCGGATGCTGCCTCCTCGGTCGTAACGACCTGCTTCATAGCCTCTGCCTTCCTCTTCGAGCTCTTGCCGCGGCTAGATCCTTCACCACCGGCCATTTGGATCTCTTGTGCTTTGGTGTGGATTGGATTTCAGATTGGGGGAAGATGTGGATGCTTGAGCGCGGTCTCTGGATTGTGAGAATTGCAACTGCCGCAAACCCTAGATCTGTTTTGCGAGAGCGTACGGATATGAAGGGTCGCGGGCGGTTTATATGGGCTTTTCGAAGCGTTACTTCGGTAATTTTCAGTTTTGGTCCTTTCTTGATCCTATATTTGAATTCGTTCAAATTTAGGCTCGGGGGCTGTGGACATATTTTCAGGAAATATTTTTCTGAGAATTTTCGGCTTGAATTGATATATTCATGAGGAATTCTACAAGATTTCGGGTTTCTTCGGAAATTGATTCTCTTTTGGTTCGGACTTCGAAAGAGCCTCGAATTTCTTCTTCAAAGATAAACGAGGCTCGGGGGCTGCCCAATTGGGCGCACCTAATCCGTGCGCACCAATCCGAACTTCGAGAAGACTTATGAGCACATCATTACCTATTGAACAGCATGGTTGCAACTTCCAAGATCAAAGAACCCTGTGGGTTTCAAAGAACCCTGGCGGGTCTCAAAAGAACCCTGTGGGTCTCAAAGAACCCTGGCGGATTTCAAAAGAACTCTGGAGGACCTCAAAGAACTCTGTATTTTCAACAAGGCTGTTCTTCAGGAGATAAGGTGCTCGGGGGCTTGTGGGTGTAGAGTCCTGACGGACTAAACAACCCTGGCAGCCCATCCTATGGGCCGGCCCATGAACAAGACTTGACGCACAAGACAAGGATTAGTCCTAGTCGGTTTGGATATACTGTATTAGGGAATTAGAGATAAACTTGTAAAAGTCTCCTTGTCCTATACGGTTCCCATGTAACCCTGCCCTCCGGACTATATAAGGGGAGGCAGGGACCCCTTCAAAACAATATCATCAATACAAGAAACACCATACAGGACGTAGGGTATTGCTCTCCGGCGACCCGAACCTGTCTAAAACCGTCTCTTGTCACCTTCGGCTCTAGATTCTCGACGACTTCTTCCTAAACCCTATTGAGGCTCTATATTCATGTCCCCCTCGAGGGGACATGGTGGAGGGTCGCATCGGGATCTCTGGTTCCCCCAAGGTGAATTCTTCCTCCACCTCCTGCTCCGCTGCCGACGGTCCTGCTGGACAAGGTTCTTCAATGATTGGCGTTGTCCTTACAAAAGGCGCGGACACAGGGTTGAAGATCTCGTGCAGGATCTCTTCATCAGATAATGCCCGCCGAGCAGAGCTGCCTTGCTGCGGCATGCTGGTTCCAATCTCACCGATAGATATCCCCATTGGCGATGTTGTCCTGGGTTGTGGGGATACCTTTGCCCTTCCCTCCGGGATCGTTCTGGCTCGGGGCTTGGGCAAGGTGCGTGCTCTCTTGGGCACTGGTGCTTGTGCTTCTGATGGCGCCGGTCTCTTGGACCTTTCTCCTCCCCTGGAGGTTGCTCCTGACTTGGATTGAGATTCTTCAGGGTCCTGTGGTTCAAGTTTAATCATTGGCTCGTCAGGGTCTTCCATTGCAGTTGGCTTGCTTGGGCGACCTTGATCTCTTACCTTTGGATCTACACACCGAGCCAACAGAGCAGCTTCTTCGGTATTGGTCGGGTCCAGGGGTGGCAAACTCACATAGAGTGCGCGCCGGGCTTCATACTGTAATGATCAAGACGTTAGTTCACAATACATTTTCAACAATGAAGACATGTATTCAGATAAGGAATTTACCTCAGGTGTCATGGTAATTGCGGAAATTTCCATTATATCTGGATATTGTTCGTCGGTGACCACCAGAAACTTCTTCAACAGTTGATTCACTCTCTTTTCTGACATGTCTCCGGTGGCATTCCTTGAGGGGTCTGTTTCCCCAGAGTACAAGTACCCTGGGTTACAGCGTTGTTTGCACGGTTGGATCCTCCTCAGCAGGAATGACCGATATACCATGGCTCCTGTCAGGCCTTGTGCCTTCAGATCTCTAATCATGTTGAGCAGCTCAGGGATTTGCATTGCCTGGTTTACTCCAACTGTTTCGCTCCAGTATGGCTTCATTACTGGAGGATTCCCTGAGCGGCTCTGCAGCTGTGGCTGGTGGTTCCAGGCGTAGAACCATTCCTTTTGCCAGTCCTTGAGGCTTTCCTTGGTTGTATAATCCAAATACACTGGCCTCATGCCCTGGCGGAACTGGATAACAACTTTGCCTACCACTTGCAGTGGCCCGCTGGAGGTTTTTACCCTAAACAGATGGCGGAAAAGGGCAAAATGGGGATCTATTCCTAGGAATGCTTCGCACAAATGGATGTATATGGACAGATTCAGAATGGAGTTGGGATTCAAGTGACACAGTTCGATCCCATAAAATTGAAGCACACGGCGGAAAAAATCACAAGTGGGCATGCCAAGCCCAACCTCATAGAAGGCTTTCCATACTGTGATTTCTTCCGTTTCTTCGGTGGGGCATTCGTGCCCGTGTGCGCTTCTCCACTGACTGATTTCTTGCGCTGGCAAGAATCCATCTGCCTCTAGGGCCTTGATGTGCTTCTCCTTCAAGATACTGGTCGGCCAGTCGCTGATTGGATCTTCAATGATTGGTATGTCCCCCGCGGATGCTGCCTCCTCGGTCGTAACGACCTGCTTCATAGCCTCTGCCTTCCTCTTCGAGCTCTTGCCGCGGCTAGATCCTTCACCACCGGCCATTTGGATCTCTTGTGCTTTGGTGTGGATTGGATTTCAGATTGGGGGAAGATGTGGATGCTTGAGCGCGGTCTCTGGATTGTGAGAATTGCAACTGCCGCAAACCCGAGATCTGTTTTGCGAGAGCGTACGGATATGAAGGGTCGCGGGCGGTTTATATGGGCTTTTCGAAGCGTTACTTCGGTAATTTTCAGTTTTGGTCCTTTCTTGATCCTATATTTGAATTCGTTCAAATTTAGGCTCGGGGGCTGTGGACATATTTTCAGGAAATATTTTTCTGAGAATTTTCGGCTTGAATTGATATATTCATGAGGAATTCTACAAGATTTCGGGTTTCTTCGGAAATTGATTCTCTTTTGGTTCGGACTTCGAAAGAGCCTCGAATTTCTTCGTCAAAGATAAACGAGGCTCGGGGGCTGCCCAATTGGGCGCACCTAATCGGTGCGCACCAATCCGAACTTCGAGAAGACTTATGAGCACATCATTACCTATTGAACAGCATGGTTGCAACTTCCAAGATCAAAGAACCCTGTGGGTTTCAAAGAACCCTGGCGGGTCTCAAAAGAACCCTGTGGGTCTAAAAGAACCCTGGCGGATTTCAAAAGAACTCTGGAGGACCTCAAAGAACTCTGTATTTTCAACAAGGCTGTTCTTCAGGAGATAAGGTGCTCGGGGGCTTGTGGGTGTAGAGTCCTGACGGACTAAACAACCCTGGCAGCCCATCCTATGGGCCGGCCCATGAACAATACTTGACGCACAAGACAAGGATTAGTCCTAGTCGGTTTGGATATACTGTATTAGGGAATTAGAGATAAACTTGTAAAAGTCTCCTTGTCCTATACGGTTCCCATGTAACCCTGCCCTCCGGACTATATAAGGGGAGGCAGGGACCCCTTCAAAACAATATCATCAATACAAGAAACACCATACAGGACGTAGGGTATTGCTCTCCGGCGACCCGAACCTGTCTAAAACCGTCTCTTGTCACCTTCGGCTCTAGATTCTCGACGACTTCTTCCTAAACCCTTCTCTCGGGGTACCCCCTCGAGAACCTAGTCAGCATAAAATATTTTTCTGAGAGTTTTCGGCTTGAATTGATATATTCATGAGGAATTCTACAAGATTTCGGGTTTCTTCGGAAATTGATTCTCTTTTGGTTCGGACTTCGAAAGAGCCTCGAATTTCTTCTTCAAAGATAAACGAGGCTCGGGGGCTGCCCAATTGGGCGCACCTAATCGGTGCGCACCAATCCGAACTTCGAGAAGACTTATGAGCACATCATTACCTATTGAACAGCATGGTTGCAACTTCCAAGATCAAAGAACCCTGTGGGTTTCAAAGAACCCTGGCGGGTCTCAAAAGAACCCTGTGGGTCTCAAAGAACCCTGGCGGATTTCAAAAGAACTCTGGAGGACCTCAAAGAACTCTGTATTTTCAACAAGGCTGTTCTTCAGGAGATAAGGTGCTCGGGGGCTTGTGGGTGTAGAGTCCTGACGGACTAAACAACCCTGGCAGCCCATCCTATGGGCCGGCCCATGAACAAGACTTGACGCACAAGACAAGGATTAGTCCTAGTCGGTTTGGATATACTGTATTAGGGAATTAGAGATAAACTTGTAAAAGTCTCCTTGTCCTATACGGTTCCCATGTAACCCTGCCCTCCGGACTATATAAGGGGAGGCAGGGACCCCTTCAAAACAATATCATCAATACAAGAAACACCATACAGGACGTAGGGTATTGCTCTCCGGCGACCCGAACCTGTCTAAAACCGTCTCTTGTCACCTTCGGCTCTAGATTCTCGACGACTTCTTCCTAAACCCTATTGAGGCTCTATATTCATGTCCCCCTCGAGGGGACATGGTGGAGGGTCGCATCGGGATCTCTGGTTCCCCCAAGGTGAATTCTTCCTCCACCTCCTGCTCCGCTGCCGACGGTCCTGCTGGACAAGGTTCTTCAATGATTGGCGTTGTCCTTACAAAAGGCGCGGACACAGGGTTGAAGATCTCGTGCAGGATCTCTTCATCAGATAATGCCCGCCGAGCAGAGCTGCCTTGCTGCGGCATGCTGGTTCCAATCTCACCGATAGATATCCCCATTGGCGATGTTGTCCTGGGTTGTGGGGATACCTTTGCCCTTCCCTCCGGGATCGTTCTGGCTCGGGGCTTGGGCAAGGTGCGTGCTCTCTTGGGCACTGGTGCTTGTGCTTCTGATGGCGCCGGTCTCTTGGACCTTTCTCCTCCCCTGGAGGTTGCTCCTGACTTGGATTGAGATTCTTCAGGGTCCTGTGGTTCAAGTTTAATCATTGGCTCGTCAGGGTCTTCCATTGCAGTTGGCTTGCTTGGGCGACCTTGATCTCTTACCTTTGGATCTACACACCGAGCCAACAGAGCAGCTTCTTCGGTATTGGTCGGGTCCAGGGGTGGCAAACTCACATAGAGTGCGCGCCGGGCTTCATACTGTAATGATCAAGACGTTAGTTCACAATACATTTTCAACAATGAAGACATGTATTCAGATAAGGAATTTACCTCAGGTGTCATGGTAATTGCGGAAATTTCCATTATATCTGGATATTGTTCGTCGGTGACCACCAGAAACTTCTTCAACAGTTGATTCACTCTCTTTTCTGACATGTCTCCGGTGGCATTCCTTGAGGGGTCTGTTTCCCCAGAGTACAAGTACCCTGGGTTACAGCGTTGTTTGCACGGTTGGATCCTCCTCAGCAGGAATGACCGATATACCATGGCTCCTGTCAGGCCTTGTGCCTTCAGATCTCTAATCATGTTGAGCAGCTCAGGGATTTGCATTGCCTGGTTTACTCCAACTGTTTCGCTCCAGTATGGCTTCATTACTGGAGGATTCCCTGAGCGGCTCTGCAGCTGTGGCTGGTGGTTCCAGGCGTAGAACCATTCCTTTTGCCAGTCCTTGAGGCTTTCCTTGGTTGTATAATCCAAATACACTGGCCTCATGCCCTGGCGGAACTGGATAACAACTTTGCCTACCACTTGCAGTGGCCCGCTGGAGGTTTTTACCCTAAACAGATGGCGGAAAAGGGCAAAATGGGGATCTATTCCTAGGAATGCTTCGCACAAATGGATGTATATGGACAGATTCAGAATGGAGTTGGGATTCAAGTGACACAGTTCGATCCCATAAAATTGAAGCACACGGCGGAAAAAATCACAAGTGGGCATGCCAAGCCCAACCTCATAGAAGGCTTTCCATACTGTGATTTCTTCCGTTTCTTCGGTGGGGCATTCGTGCCCGTGTGCGCTTCTCCACTGACTGATTTCTTGCGCTGGCAAGAATCCATCTGCCTCTAGGGCCTTGATGTGCTTCTCCTTCAAGATACTGGTCGGCCAGTCGCTGATTGGATCTTCAATGATTGGTATGTCCCCCGCGGATGCTGCCTCCTCGGTCGTAACGACCTGCTTCATAGCCTCTGCCTTCCTCTTCGAGCTCTTGCCGCGGCTAGATCCTTCACCACCGGCCATTTGGATCTCTTGTGCTTTGGTGTGGATTGGATTTCAGATTGGGGGAAGATGTGGATGCTTGAGCGCGGTCTCTGGATTGCGAGAATTGCAACTGCCGCAAACCCTAGATCTGTTTTGCGAGAGCGTACGGATATGAAGGGTCGCGGGCGGTTTATATGGGCTTTCCGAAGCGTTACTTCGGCAATTTTCAGTTTTGGTCCTTTCTTGATCCTATATTTGAATTCGTTCAAATTTAGGCTCGGGGGCTGTGGACATATTTTCAGGAAATATTTTTCTGAGAATTTTCGGCTTGAATTGATATATTCATGAGGAATTCTACAAGATTTCGGGTTTCTTCGGAAATTGATTCTCTTTTGGTTCGGACTTCGAAAGAGCCTCGAATTTCTTCGTCAAAGATAAACGAGGCTCGGGGGCTGCCCAATTGGGCGCACCTAATCGGTGCGCACCAATCCGAACTTCGAGAAGACTTATGAGCACATCATTACCTATTGAACAGCATGGTTGCAACTTCCAAGATCAAAGAACCCTGTGGGTTTCAAAGAACCCTGGCGGGTCTCAAAAGAACCCTGTGGGTCTCAAAGAACCCTGGCGGATTTCAAAAGAACTCTGGAGGACCTCAAAGAACTCTGTATTTTCAACAAGGCTGTTCTTCAGGAGATAAGGTGCTCGGGGGCTTGTGGGTGTAGAGTCCTGACGGACTAAACAACCCTGGCAGCCCATCCTATGGGCCGGCCCATGAACAATACTTGACGCACAAGACAAGGATTAGTCCTAGTCGGTTTGGATATACTGTATTAGGGAATTAGAGATAAACTTGTAAAAGTCTCCTTGTCCTATACGGTTCCCATGTAACCCTGCCCTCCGGACTATATAAGGGGAGGCAGGGACCCCTTCAAAACAATATCATCAATACAAGAAACACCATACAGGACGTAGGGTATTGCTCTCCGGCGACCCAAACCTGTCTAAAACCGTCTCTTGTCACCTTCGGCTCTAGATTCTCGACGACTTCTTCCTAAACCCTTCTCTCGGGGTACCCCCTCGAGAACCTAGTCAGCATAAAATATTTTTCTGAGAGTTTTCGGCTTGAATTGATATATTCATGAGGAATTCTACAAGATTTCGGGTTTCTTCGGAAATTGATTCTCTTTTGGTTCGGACTTCGAAAGAGCCTCGAATTTCTTCTTCAAAGATAAACGAGGCTCGGGGGCTGCCCAATTGGGCGCACCTAATCGGTGCGCACCAATCCGAACTTCGAGAAGACTTATGAGCACATCATTACCTATTGAACAGCATGGTTGCAACTTCCAAGATCAAAGAACCCTGTGGGTTTCAAAGAACCCTGGCGGGTCTCAAAAGAACCCTGTGGGTCTCAAAGAACCCTGGCGGATTTCAAAAGAACTCTGGAGGACCTCAAAGAACTCTGTATTTTCAACAAGGCTGTTCTTCAGGAGATAAGGTGCTCGGGGGCTTGTGGGTGTAGAGTCCTGACGGACTAAACAACCCTGGCAGCCCATCCTATGGGCCGGCCCATGAACAAGACTTGACGCACAAGACAAGGATTAGTCCTAGTCGGTTTGGATATACTGTATTAGGGAATTAGAGATAAACTTGTAAAAGTCTCCTTGTCCTATACGGTTCCCATGTAACCCTGCCCTCCGGACTATATAAGGGGAGGCAGGGACCCCTTCAAAACAATATCATCAATACAAGAAACACCATACAGGACGTAGGGTATTGCTCTCCGGCGACCCGAACCTGTCTAAAACCGTCTCTTGTCACCTTCGGCTCTAGATTCTCGACGACTTCTTCCTAAACCCTATTGAGGCTCTATATTCATGTCCCCCTCGAGGGGACATGGTGGAGGGTCGCATCGGGATCTCTGGTTCCCCCAAGGTGAATTCTTCCTCCACCTCCTGCTCCGCTGCCGACGGTCCTGCTGGACAAGGTTCTTCAATGATTGGCGTTGTCCTTACAAAAGGCGCGGACACAGGGTTGAAGATCTCGTGCAGGATCTCTTCATCAGATAATGCCCGCCGAGCAGAGCTGCCTTGCTGCGGCATGCTGGTTCCAATCTCACCGATAGATATCCCCATTGGCGATGTTGTCCTGGGTTGTGGGGATACCTTTGCCCTTCCCTCCGGGATCGTTCTGGCTCGGGGCTTGGGCAAGGTGCGTGCTCTCTTGGGCACTGGTGCTTGTGCTTCTGATGGCGCCGGTCTCTTGGACCTTTCTCCTCCCCTGGAGGTTGCTCCTGACTTGGATTGAGATTCTTCAGGGTCCTGTGGTTCAAGTTTAATCATTGGCTCGTCAGGGTCTTCCATTGCAGTTGGCTTGCTTGGGCGACCTTGATCTCTTACCTTTGGATCTACACACCGAGCCAACAGAGCAGCTTCTTCGGTATTGGTCGGGTCCAGGGGTGGCAAACTCACATAGAGTGCGCGCCGGGCTTCATACTGTAATGATCAAGACGTTAGTTCACAATACATTTTCAACAATGAAGACATGTATTCAGATAAGGAATTTACCTCAGGTGTCATGGTAATTGCGGAAATTTCCATTATATCTGGATATTGTTCGTCGGTGACCACCAGAAACTTCTTCAACAGTTGATTCACTCTCTTTTCTGACATGTCTCCGGTGGCATTCCTTGAGGGGTCTGTTTCCCCAGAGTACAAGTACCCTGGGTTACAGCGTTGTTTGCACGGTTGGATCCTCCTCAGCAGGAATGACCGATATACCATGGCTCCTGTCAGGCCTTGTGCCTTCAGATCTCTAATCATGTTGAGCAGCTCAGGGATTTGCATTGCCTGGTTTACTCCAACTGTTTCGCTCCAGTATGGCTTCATTACTGGAGGATTCCCTGAGCGGCTCTGCAGCTGTGGCTGGTGGTTCCAGGCGTAGAACCATTCCTTTTGCCAGTCCTTGAGGCTTTCCTTGGTTGTATAATCCAAATACACTGGCCTCATGCCCTGGCGGAACTGGATAACAACTTTGCCTACCACTTGCAGTGGCCCGCTGGAGGTTTTTACCCTAAACAGATGGCGGAAAAGGGCAAAATGGGGATCTATTCCTAGGAATGCTTCGCACAAATGGATGTATATGGACAGATTCAGAATGGAGTTGGGATTCAAGTGACACAGTTCGATCCCATAAAATTGAAGCACACGGCGGAAAAAATCACAAGTGGGCATGCCAAGCCCAACCTCATAGAAGGCTTTCCATACTGTGATTTCTTCCGTTTCTTCGGTGGGGCATTCGTGCCCGTGTGCGCTTCTCCACTGACTGATTTCTTGCGCTGGCAAGAATCCATCTGCCTCTAGGGCCTTGATGTGCTTCTCCTTCAAGATACTGGTCGGCCAGTCGCTGATTGGATCTTCAATGATTGGTATGTCCCCGCGGATGCTGCCTCCTCGGTCGTAACGACCTGCTTCATAGCCTCTGCCTTCCTCTTCGAGCTCTTGCCGCGGCTAGATCCTTCACCACCGGCCATTTGGATCTCTTGTGCTTTGGTGTGGATTGGATTTCAGATTGGGGGAAGATGTGGATGCTTGAGCGCGGTCTCTGGATTGCGAGAATTGCAACTGCCGCAAACCCTAGATCTGTTTTGCGAGAGCGTACGGATATGAAGGGTCGCGGGCGGTTTATATGGGCTTTCCGAAGCGTTACTTCGGCAATTTTCAGTTTTGGTCCTTTCTTGATCCTATATTTGAATTCGTTCAAATTTAGGCTCGGGGGCTGTGGACATATTTTCAGGAAATATTTTTCTGAGAATTTTCGGCTTGAATTGATATATTCATGAGGAATTCTACAAGATTTCGGGTTTCTTCGGAAATTGATTCTCTTTTGGTTCGGACTTCGAAAGAGCCTCGAATTTCTTCGTCAAAGATAAACGAGGCTCGGGGGCTGCCCAATTGGGCGCACCTAATCGGTGCGCACCAATCCGAACTTCGAGAAGACTTATGAGCACATCATTACCTATTGAACAGCATGGTTGCAACTTCCAAGATCAAAGAACCCTGTGGGTTTCAAAGAACCCTGGCGGGTCTCAAAAGAACCCTGTGGGTCTCAAAGAACCCTGGCGGATTTCAAAAGAACTCTGGAGGACCTCAAAGAACTCTGTATTTTCAACAAGGCTGTTCTTCAGGAGATAAGGTGCTCGGGGGCTTGTGGGTGTAGAGTCCTGACGGACTAAACAACCCTGGCAGCCCATCCTATGGGCCGGCCCATGAACAATACTTGACGCACAAGACAAGGATTAGTCCTAGTCGGTTTGGATATACTGTATTAGGGAATTAGAGATAAACTTGTAAAAGTCTCCTTGTCCTATACGGTTCCCATGTAACCCTGCCCTCCGGACTATATAAGGGGAGGCAGGGACCCCTTCAAAACAATATCATCAATACAAGAAACACCATACAGGACGTAGGGTATTGCTCTCCGGCGACCCAAACCTGTCTAAAACCGTCTCTTGTCACCTTCGGCTCTAGATTCTCGACGACTTCTTCCTAAACCCTTCTCTCGGGGTACCCCCTCGAGAACCTAGTCAGCATAAAATATTTTTCTGAGAGTTTTCGGCTTGAATTGATATATTCATGAGGAATTCTACAAGATTTCGGGTTTCTTCGGAAATTGATTCTCTTTTGGTTCGGACTTCGAAAGAGCCTCGAATTTCTTCTTCAAAGATAAACGAGGCTCGGGGGCTGCCCAATTGGGCGCACCTAATCGGTGCGCACCAATCCGAACTTCGAGAAGACTTATGAGCACATCATTACCTATTGAACAGCATGGTTGCAACTTCCAAGATCAAAGAACCCTGTGGGTTTCAAAGAACCCTGGCGGGTCTCAAAAGAACCCTGTGGGTCTCAAAGAACCCTGGCGGATTTCAAAAGAACTCTGGAGGACCTCAAAGAACTCTGTATTTTCAACAAGGCTGTTCTTCAGGAGATAAGGTGCTCGGGGGCTTGTGGGTGTAGAGTCCTGACGGACTAAACAACCCTGGCAGCCCATCCTATGGGCCGGCCCATGAACAAGACTTGACGCACAAGACAAGGATTAGTCCTAGTCGGTTTGGATATACTGTATTAGGGAATTAGAGATAAACTTGTAAAAGTCTCCTTGTCCTATACGGTTCCCATGTAACCCTGCCCTCCGGACTATATAAGGGGAGGCAGGGACCCCTTCAAAACAATATCATCAATACAAGAAACACCATACAGGACGTAGGGTATTGCTCTCCGGCGACCCGAACCTGTCTAAAACCGTCTCTTGTCACCTTCGGCTCTAGATTCTCGACGACTTCTTCCTAAACCCTATTGAGGCTCTATATTCATGTCCCCCTCGAGGGGACATGGTGGAGGGTCGCATCGGGATCTCTGGTTCCCCCAAGGTGAATTCTTCCTCCACCTCCTGCTCCGCTGCCGACGGTCCTGCTGGACAAGGTTCTTCAATGATTGGCGTTGTCCTTACAAAAGGCGCGGACACAGGGTTGAAGATCTCGTGCAGGATCTCTTCATCAGATAATGCCCGCCGAGCAGAGCTGCCTTGCTGCGGCATGCTGGTTCCAATCTCACCGATAGATATCCCCATTGGCGATGTTGTCCTGGGTTGTGGGGATACCTTTGCCCTTCCCTCCGGGATCGTTCTGGCTCGGGGCTTGGGCAAGGTGCGTGCTCTCTTGGGCACTGGTGCTTGTGCTTCTGATGGCGCCGGTCTCTTGGACCTTTCTCCTCCCCTGGAGGTTGCTCCTGACTTGGATTGAGATTCTTCAGGGTCCTGTGGTTCAAGTTTAATCATTGGCTCGTCAGGGTCTTCCATTGCAGTTGGCTTGCTTGGGCGACCTTGATCTCTTACCTTTGGATCTACACACCGAGCCAACAGAGCAGCTTCTTCGGTATTGGTCGGGTCCAGGGGTGGCAAACTCACATAGAGTGCGCGCCGGGCTTCATACTGTAATGATCAAGACGTTAGTTCACAATACATTTTCAACAATGAAGACATGTATTCAGATAAGGAATTTACCTCAGGTGTCATGGTAATTGCGGAAATTTCCATTATATCTGGATATTGTTCGTCGGTGACCACCAGAAACTTCTTCAACAGTTGATTCACTCTCTTTTCTGACATGTCTCCGGTGGCATTCCTTGAGGGGTCTGTTTCCCCAGAGTACAAGTACCCTGGGTTACAGCGTTGTTTGCACGGTTGGATCCTCCTCAGCAGGAATGACCGATATACCATGGCTCCTGTCAGGCCTTGTGCCTTCAGATCTCTAATCATGTTGAGCAGCTCAGGGATTTGCATTGCCTGGTTTACTCCAACTGTTTCGCTCCAGTATGGCTTCATTACTGGAGGATTCCCTGAGCGGCTCTGCAGCTGTGGCTGGTGGTTCCAGGCGTAGAACCATTCCTTTTGCCAGTCCTTGAGGCTTTCCTTGGTTGTATAATCCAAATACACTGGCCTCATGCCCTGGCGGAACTGGATAACAACTTTGCCTACCACTTGCAGTGGCCCGCTGGAGGTTTTTACCCTAAACAGATGGCGGAAAAGGGCAAAATGGGGATCTATTCCTAGGAATGCTTCGCACAAATGGATGTATATGGACAGATTCAGAATGGAGTTGGGATTCAAGTGACACAGTTCGATCCCATAAAATTGAAGCACACGGCGGAAAAAATCACAAGTGGGCATGCCAAGCCCAACCTCATAGAAGGCTTTCCATACTGTGATTTCTTCCGTTTCTTCGGTGGGGCATTCGTGCCCGTGTGCGCTTCTCCACTGACTGATTTCTTGCGCTGGCAAGAATCCATCTGCCTCTAGGGCCTTGATGTGCTTCTCCTTCAAGATACTGGTCGGCCAGTCGCTGATTGGATCTTCAATGATTGGTATGTCCCCCGCGGATGCTGCCTCCTCGGTCGTAACGACCTGCTTCATAGCCTCTGCCTTCCTCTTCGAGCTCTTGCCGCGGCTAGATCCTTCACCACCGGCCATTTGGATCTCTTGTGCTTTGGTGTGGATTGGATTTCAGATTGGGGGAAGATGTGGATGCTTGAGCGCGGTCTCTGGATTGCGAGAATTGCAACTGCCGCAAACCCTAGATCTGTTTTGCGAGAGCGTACGGATATGAAGGGTCGCGGGCGGTTTATATGGGCTTTCCGAAGCGTTACTTCGGCAATTTTCAGTTTTGGTCCTTTCTTGATCCTATATTTGAATTCGTTCAAATTTAGGCTCGGGGGCTGTGGACATATTTTCAGGAAATATTTTTCTGAGAATTTTCGGCTTGAATTGATATATTCATGAGGAATTCTACAAGATTTTGGGTTTCTTCGGAAATTGATTCTTTTTTGGTTCGGACTTCGAAAGAGCCTCAAATTTCTTCGTCAAAGATAAACGAGGCTCGGGGGCTGCCCAATTGGGCGCACCTAATCGGTGCGCACCAATCCGAACTTCGAGAAGACTTATGAGCACATCATTACCTATTGAACAGCATGGTTGCAACTTCCAAGATCAAAGAACCCTGTGGGTTTCAAAGAACCCTGGCGGGTCTCAAAAGAACCCTGTGGGTCTCAAAGAACCCTGGCGGATTTCAAAAGAACTCTGGAGGACCTCAAAGAACTCTGTATTTTCAACAAGGCTGTTCTTCAGGAGATAAGGTGCTCGGGGGCTTGTGGGTGTAGAGTCCTGACGGACTAAACAACCCTGGCAGCCCATCCTATGGGCCGGCCCATGAACAATACTTGACGCACAAGACAAGGATTAGTCCTAGTCGGTTTGGATATACTGTATTAGGGAATTAGAGATAAACTTGTAAAAGTCTCCTTGTCCTATACGGTTCCCATGTAACCCTGCCCTCCGGACTATATAAGGGGAGGCAGGGACCCCTTCAAAACAATATCATCAATACAAGAAACACCATACAGGACGTAGGGTATTGCTCTCCGGCGACCCAAACCTGTCTAAAACCGTCTCTTGTCACCTTCGGCTCTAGATTCTCGACGACTTCTTCCTAAACCCTTCTCTCGGGGTACCCCCTCGAGAACCTAGTCAGCATAAAATATTTTTCTGAGAGTTTTCGGCTTGAATTGATATATTCATGAGGAATTCTACAAGATTTCGGGTTTCTTCGGAAATTGATTCTCTTTTGGTTCGGACTTCGAAAGAGCCTCGAATTTCTTCTTCAAAGATAAACGAGGCTCGGGGGCTGCCCAATTGGGCGCACCTAATCGGTGCGCACCAATCCGAACTTCGAGAAGACTTATGAGCACATCATTACCTATTGAACAGCATGGTTGCAACTTCCAAGATCAAAGAACCCTGTGGGTTTCAAAGAACCCTGGCGGGTCTCAAAAGAACCCTGTGGGTCTCAAAGAACCCTGGCGGATTTCAAAAGAACTCTGGAGGACCTCAAAGAACTCTGTATTTTCAACAAGGCTGTTCTTCAGGAGATAAGGTGCTCGGAGGCTTGTGGGTGTAGAGTCCTGACGGACTAAACAACCCTGGCAGCCCATCCTATGGGCCGGCCCATGAACAAGACTTGACGCACAAGACAAGGATTAGTCCTAGTCGGTTTGGATATACTGTATTAGGGAATTAGAGATAAACTTGTAAAAGTCTCCTTGTCCTATACGGTTCCCATGTAACCCTGCCCTCCGGACTATATAAGGGGAGGCAGGGACCCCTTCAAAACAATATCATCAATACAAGAAACACCATACAGGACGTAGGGTATTGCTCTCCGGCGACCCGAACCTGTCTAAAACCGTCTCTTGTCACCTTCGGCTCTAGATTCTCGACGACTTCTTCCTAAACCCTATTGAGGCTCTATATTCATGTCCCCCTCGAGGGGACATGGTGGAGGGTCGCATCGGGATCTCTGGTTCCCCCAAGGTGAATTCTTCCTCCACCTCCTGCTCCGCTGCCGACGGTCCTGCTGGACAAGGTTCTTCAATGATTGGCGTTGTCCTTACAAAAGGCGCGGACACAGGGTTGAAGATCTCGTGCAGGATCTCTTCATCAGATAATGCCCGCCGAGCAGAGCTGCCTTGCTGCGGCATGCTGGTTCCAATCTCACCGATAGATATCCCCATTGGCGATGTTGTCCTGGGTTGTGGGGATACCTTTGCCCTTCCCTCCGGGATCGTTCTGGCTCGGGGCTTGGGCAAGGTGCGTGCTCTCTTGGGCACTGGTGCTTGTGCTTCTGATGGCGCCGGTCTCTTGGACCTTTCTCCTCCCCTGGAGGTTGCTCCTGACTTGGATTGAGATTCTTCAGGGTCCTGTGGTTCAAGTTTAATCATTGGCTCGTCAGGGTCTTCCATTGCAGTTGGCTTGCTTGGGCGACCTTGATCTCTTACCTTTGGATCTACACACCGAGCCAACAGAGCAGCTTCTTCGGTATTGGTCGGGTCCAGGGGTGGCAAACTCACATAGAGTGCGCGCCGGGCTTCATACTGTAATGATCAAGACGTTAGTTCACAATACATTTTCAACAATGAAGACATGTATTCAGATAAGGAATTTACCTCAGGTGTCATGGTAATTGCGGAAATTTCCATTATATCTGGATATTGTTCGTCGGTGACCACCAGAAACTTCTTCAACAGTTGATTCACTCTCTTTTCTGACATGTCTCCGGTGGCATTCCTTGAGGGGTCTGTTTCCCCAGAGTACAAGTACCCTGGGTTACAGCGTTGTTTGCACGGTTGGATCCTCCTCAGCAGGAATGACCGATATACCATGGCTCCTGTCAGGCCTTGTGCCTTCAGATCTCTAATCATGTTGAGCAGCTCAGGGATTTGCATTGCCTGGTTTACTCCAACTGTTTCGCTCCAGTATGGCTTCATTACTGGAGGATTCCCTGAGCGGCTCTGCAGCTGTGGCTGGTGGTTCCAGGCGTAGAACCATTCCTTTTGCCAGTCCTTGAGGCTTTCCTTGGTTGTATAATCCAAATACACTGGCCTCATGCCCTGGCGGAACTGGATAACAACTTTGCCTACCACTTGCAGTGGCCCGCTGGAGGTTTTTACCCTAAACAGATGGCGGAAAAGGGCAAAATGGGGATCTATTCCTAGGAATGCTTCGCACAAATGGATGTATATGGACAGATTCAGAATGGAGTTGGGATTCAAGTGACACAGTTCGATCCCATAAAATTGAAGCACACGGCGGAAAAAATCACAAGTGGGCATGCCAAGCCCAACCTCATAGAAGGCTTTCCATACTGTGATTTCTTCCGTTTCTTCGGTGGGGCATTCGTGCCCGTGTCAGCATAAATCGCCGACAGCATGTTTCTAGACATGGTTCTACCAAAGTTACTCCGTATGAGTTTGTCTATGGTCAAGAAACCATTTGTCCGTTGAGTGACCGGCAAGCGTTTGGAGGCTTTGGAGCGTGTCAAGAAAGAGGATAGCTCGAGCATGTAATAAGAAGGCAAAGGTAACATCCTTTTAAGTTGATGATTGCCTGGATTTTAGTTGCCAAGAGCATTTGAAGGTATTATCCAAGTGTTTGGCAAAGTGTTTGAAAGGATTTTGCCGATATGTTGATATCGCTCTTAGAATAAAATGACCGACAATAGAGGGTCGCCCTTAGACTGAATTAATGTTTCTTAATACGTAAGCTTTACTAAGAAATAGGGGGGGCATATGGTGATGACAGAAAAAGGCAAGAATGTCGATCTAGCTCAACAGCCGGTCTAACCGCCTGTAACAAGCGGTCTGACCGGCTGTACCCTGTAGCTGGTCTGGCAATGTGCCAGGCGGTCTGACCGCCTGTACAGCCGGTCTAGACTGCCTTTAGGAAAGTGCTCAAAATATGATTTCGACTCTACCAATGCGTATGGCTCGTCGAGAAGGTCAACATGCATATGTGGATTGCCTGATTTGGTGAGGGAGTTATGGCTCTGTCAAGATCGACCCCGCGCCCAGGCGGTTAGACCGCCTGTACAGGGGGTTAGACCGCCTGTAGCAGTTCTAATTCGAGTTAGAGTTGTATTTTGATGGGATTTCATTATAGAACTGACTACCCATGGGGCAAAACCTCCCCACCCTATATTATGAAGGGTCGTGGCCGATTGAGGACATCTACCCAATCATACAAACATATCTACATTTACATTTTATCTCAAACCCTAGCTTTTTTCTAACCTCCCTTCTTCTTCCTTCTTCGTCTCCATGGCATTTTAGGACGTTCTAAGTGGCCTTGCCGACCTTAGAACAACCCTAGGTTCGCCGCCTCCGACGGGGTCCCTCCCGAAGCGGCGTTCGTAGGCTTTCGCGGCGCCTCTGCCTATAGGCGGGGTGACCCCCTGTGACGGGCGGTCCGACCCCCTGTGACAGGCGGTCTGACCCCTGTACGGGTGGTCTGACTCCCTGTCCAGAAGTTCCAACAGGATATTCCGGCTACCGCACGATCTAGCGCTTATCGTGTATTGACCCGAAAAGGCGTCAACACAAACCCACTGAACCTGACGGTGAGGCCATCAAGGAAGGGTGAAGTGCTAGCCATGAAACGGCTCGGCTTCCTGGGGAGCCAGACAAGGGATGGTAGCGATGTCGAAGCCGCTCGCAAGGAGTATCATCCATTCTTCACGGAGACGATGGACATCTCCAACTTCCCCGTACTCCGGGACCTCCTTCCCGCGCCGTGGGCACTGATAGATGACGAGCTCATGGCTGTCGTGCGCCAGGCGAGCACGATCGCTGGCGAGCTTTGAGCTACTGCTCGCGAGTTCTTTGTTTAGGTTGTTAAGTTTTTAACCGAGTAGCACATCTAATCTAGTCTTTCCATAGCCGTGTGCGTGAGCCCGAGATAATGGCCTGCTTGTAACACTTCTTATGTTGTTACGTTCTTCTTAATACAAAGATACGCAGCTCTCCTGCGTGTTCTAAAAAAAACAAATCATCAGAAACTGTAATTTTGTGATGATGCAGCAGTGCAGCTGCACTTCTGTTTTCCTCGCATTTGGGCAAGAGTAACCTCAGAACCAAGGTCAAGAATCCTATGCCATACAGCCTGCAGAGATGAACAGAAGAGCCTTGCAAGGAGAAAAAGGGTGAAACTTGAGACACCCTTTTAAAAAAAAAAACCTTCGATATAGTTTACCACTGTGTTGATTCCCGGCCTAAACTGTTGGATAATTATCTGCAATAGGCCATATTTTAATTCCAAAAGTTATAATTAAGTTCACAAATATTTCCATGACTATAATGAGTGAAACAATCCATGTGCACGTGTTCAAGTTTAACACAGATTTAAAGAAGAACACGAATAAGATAAAGGATAGCAGTTCGGACATCGAAAAGTACCCTGGAGTGGAACCTCTGCCGGGGGCATTGGTTGCGCCGTTACCAGCTAGAGGAATATCATCCGTACTCATGATATTTCTCGACTGGCCTTGCTCGAAGTAGTCGTACAAATTCGATGCAGGGAGATCCGTTGACGCAGTGCAGTCCGTGCGCCGGAGTCGTGCAGGAAGAAGACGAGGCGCAGTGTAATCGTTCGACGGCGGCGGAGTCTCCAGGACGGTGAACCGTACGCCGGTGAAGACGTAGCAGTTCTGGGCGAGCAGTCGCGTAGAGACGCTCCCCAGAAACCTGATTGCCCCGATATCCCGAGCAGGATCTCAAGGAGGCAATGGTGTCGGAGGCACCTGCTCTCGCCGGTGGTGTGCGCGCAGCGCCGGCGATGGAGAGGCAGATTTGCAGCAGAGGAAGGAGAAGTAGTAATGGACTCCAGAATCTCGCTCCCACAGGAGAAGATGGCTCTCTCTTTTCATAGCCTTTGGGTGAGACGAGAGAATGAACCTGGACGGGAGAGAATCGGGAAGGCTGAGTTATGGAAAGCTGAATTAGGGTAAGCTGAATCATGGTATCAGTGATTGCCATAATCAGCCCTTCCAATTACCGCGTCTTCAGTTTCCATAACTAGCGAAAGAGAGATACCTCCCGCACGCAAGTCAGGCTCAGGCTCAGGCCAGCGCCAGGGTTCTTTGAGAACCGCCAGGGTTCTTTTAGAACCTCCAGGGTTGTCTGAGACCCACAGGGTTCTCTGCAGAATCAACCCTGTGACTCGTACGAAATGTTGCCAGGGTTCTTTTCCAGTCCGAGCAGAGTTCTTTTCCATTACCAGTATGGTGTTGACCATAATGACTATAACATAAAAAGTAGGCTATAATCCTTTAGAATAAATAGAATAATGGGGCAGACCCAAATATTCTAACAATCCCCACCAAGGATTCTAAGCCGTACTTGAAATGTTCTCAGATCCTCTTTGATATACCAGTATTTGATGGAGACTGTTAAGTTGAACTTCCATCTAGAACTAGGGCTACATTCGTTCACAACTGAACAATGGACTATGCCTTGAATTGCCAGTTTTGTGCGAACAAGTTTCACCAGAGCTCTACACTGATACTAGGCTGCAGTAGCATCCCCGCTGTTTTGGAGCTTATGAGTCATACTCCATGCCTTTCATGAGTTTCTAGAGATCACCCAAATCTCATAGACTATGACCAGTAGTCAGGCTCGTATAGGTGTGTTCCTTAAAGATGTTTTGTAGGACAACATCTCTGTTTCAATGAAACAACCGCCTTGTTCCATGAAACCACTTGGAGCACATTAAGGTATAAACCATCCTACCTTACAGGGTTGAAGAGAAATGCATCTTCTCATGGAATGAGCCTTCATTAAAGGTTCTCTTCTCTCAGTTACACTATAGCTTGTTGCTCCATCCTGCTTCACGGGATCTCCGATCACACAGAATGGGTTTCAACCATAGAGTAACTCACGTGGGTCTCAGGCCCAATTCCAGAGATGCATAGTCTATCACATTGCGTGAAAGACCCTTTGTGAATTGATCTGCCAGGTTTTTAGCCGTCTGAATATAATCCAAGGCTATAACTCCGGAGTTTCTCAGTTTCCTGACAGACTTTAACCGCCTTTTTACATGTCTGGATGACTTCATGTTGTCCTTAGAACTGTTCACCTTGATAATCACCGTTTGATTATCACAGTTCATCAGAATTGCCGGTATCGGTTTTTCAACTATCGGCAGGTCAGTAAGGAGTTCACGAAGCCATTCGGCCTCAACTGTGGCGGTATCCAGTGCTGTGAGTTCTGCTTCCATTGTTGACCTCGTTAAGATGGTTTGCTTGCAAGACTTCCAGGAAACAGCGCCACCTCCGAGTGTGAACACATAACCACTCGTGGCCTTGAGCTCATCTGCATCTGATATCCAGTTCGAATCACTATACCCTTCTAGAACCTTAGGGTCCCCAGTATAATGAATTCCATAGTTCATTGTTCCTACTAGATAGCGCATTACTCTTTCAAGAGCTCTCCAGTGATCATCGCCTGGGTTTGAAACAAACCGACTCAATTTGCTTACAGCGTATGCGATGTCAGGCCTTGTAGCGCTGGCTAGATACATCAATGAACCAATTATTTGAGAGTATCTCAGTTGATCTCTCGTTATCCTTTTATTCTTTTTCAATATCAGACTGGCATCATAAGGAGTTGAGACAGACTTGAAGTCACTGTAGCCAAAGCGACTCAACATCTTCTCCACATAGTGGGCTTGTGACAGAGTCACCCCACCATTTCCATCCTTTACCAGCTTGACATTGAGGATAACATCGGCCTCTCCCAGATCTTTCATCTCAAAGCTCTGAGAGAGAAATTCTTTGACTTCCTTAATCACACTAAGGTTAGTCCCGAAGATCAGTATGTCATCCACATACAGACACAGAATCACTCCATCACCTCCACCAAAACGATAGTACACACATTTGTCGGCTTCGTTCGAAACAAAACCAACAGAGGTTAGGGTTCGATCAAACTTCTCATGCCACTGCTTAGGTGCTTGCTTGAGGCCATACAGAGACTTTAACAGCTTGCACACCTTTCTCTCTTGACCATTTGCAACAAACCCATCAGGCTGATCCATATAGATCTCCTCTTCCAACTCCCCATTTAGGAAAGCTGTCTTCACGTCCATTTGATGGACGAGAAGCCCATAGGAGGCTGCCAGTGAGAGTAGCACTCGAATAGTGGTCAAACGAGCAACAGGTGAGTAAGTGTCAAAATAGTCCTCTCCTTCTTTCTGGGTATAACCCTTGGCCACAAGCCTAGCCTTGTACTTTTCGATAGTACCATCAGGCCTAAGCTTTTTCTTGAACACCCATTTGCATCCCACAGGCTTGCATCCATAAGGGCGATCAACAACCTCCCAGGTACCATTAGTCATGATAGAGTCCATTTCATTTCTGACAGTTTCCTTCCAATAGTCAGCGTCAGGAGTTGAAAATGCCTCTTTAATGGTCCTGGGCGTATCATCCACGAGGTATACAATGAAGTCATCACTAAAAGACTTTGCAGTCTTCTGTCTCTTACTCCTTCTAGGAGCTTCATTGTTATCCTCCTCAGGATGTCTCACATGAGAGAACTCATCGTGTACGATCGGTTCGGCAGAGATATCATCCTCGATAATCTCTTGCCTAGATGAACTTGTTCCATTTTTCATTGGAAACATGTTCTCAAAGAACGTAGCATCTCTGGTCTCAAAAATTGTACCGACCACCATGTCAGGTACTCCAGAGTTCACTACCAAGAATCTATATCCAACGCTATGAATAGCATAACCAAGAAGAACACAATCTACAGTTTTAGGTCCAAGTTTGCGCTTCTTGTTGATGGGCACAGATGCTTTGGCCAAACAACCCCAAGTACGCAAATAGGAAAACGTTAGTCTTTTCTTTTCCCATTCCTCGAACGGTGTCTTCTCTTTATTCTTTGGAGGTACACGGTTTAGGACATGACATGCTGTCAACATAGCCTCACCCCACCATTCCCTAGAAAGTCCCGAGGTATCCAACATGGCGTTAACCAAGTCAGTCAAGGTTCGGTTCTTTCTTTCGGCAACCCCGTTTGATTGGGGAGAGTAGGGAGGCGTCCTCTCATGAATAATACCGTGTTCTTCGCAGAATAAGTCAAACGACTTTGAAAAGTACTCGCCACCGCGATCTGACCTAATCCTTTTGATTTTCTTCTCAAGTTGGTTTTCTACTACAGCTTTATAGATTTTAAAGTAGTGAAGAGCTTCATCTTTAGTTTCCAACAAGTAAATATAACAATATCTAGTGCTATCATCTATAAGAGTCATGAAATATTTCTTTCCACCTTTTGTCAATACTCCATTCATCTCACAGAGATCAGAATGAATTAATTCTAGAGGTGCCAAGTCTCTTGCCTCAACAGCCACGTGTGGCTTGCGAGTTTGTTTTGAACCAACACATGCAAGGCACTTAGAATTCTTGGCAAAGGTGAACTTTGGAATTAAACTCAGATTTGCAAGTCGTGACATACAACCAAAATTAACGTGAAAAAGCCTCGAATGCCAAACATTAGATTCATCAACGTTAACAATGTTGTTCACTACTTTATTACATCCATCATCAAGTGAAAAACGGAACAAACCTCCGCTATCATAACCTTTACCAACAAAGGTTCCAAACTTTGACAGGATACATTTATTTGACTCGAAGACTAGTTTAAAACCATCTCTACAGAGTAGAGAGCCGCTGACTAGATTCTTCTTGATGGTGGGGACATGCTGCACGTTCTTCAGCTGCACGATCTTTCCCGAAGTAAACTTCAGATTGACCGTACCAACACCAAGTACACGCGCATGATCTCCGTTCCCCATCAGCAAGGAGGTAGTCCCCCCGACCTGGTATGAAGAAAACAGGGAAATGTCAGCACATACATGAATATTAGCGCCCGTGTCTACCCACCACTCGGGTGTACACATGACTGAAAGAACTGTAGGTAAATAATTACCGTACCCCAGAGTTCCTGCAGGCTCGCTAATAACCATGTTGGCAGACTTGCCTTCTTTGCGTTGAGGACACTTTCCAGCAAAGTGATCCTCACTCCCGCACACGTAGCAGGCTCCCTTCTTCTTCTTGAACCCGGTGGTTTGTTTAGCCTTCCCAGGGTTCTGTGGCTGAGGCGGTTTCTTGCTTTTTCCCTTGTTGTTGGTGCGAGCATTAATGTTCTTTTGAACAAAGTTCACGCTTGCACCGACAAGTGTCCCCTTGTTACGTACGTCCTTTGCTCTCGCCTTCTCCTCTACATCAAGAGTGCCAATGAGTCCATCAATCGTGAACTCCTGCCTCCTGTGTTTCAGAGAAGTAGCAAAGTCCCTCCAAGAAGGTGGCAGCTTGGAGATGATACCTCCGGCTACAAACTTGTCGGGCAGCACGCAAGGGTTCTCTTTGTTGCAACAGCCAAGGTCTTTAGCCAGCACATGCAACTCATTAGCTTGTTCCACCACAGGACGGTCTTCCACCATCCTGTAGTCTAGGAACTGCTCCATGAGATACAGCTCACTGCCTGCATCAGATACTCCGTACTGAGCATCAAGGGCGTCCCACATCTCTTTCCCAGTCTTCTTCTTAAGAAGGGGATTAATCAGATGTGGGGCAATCACACCAAGGATGCATCCGCGGAAGAGATTATCTTTAACCTCGAACGCACTTCCCTGCTCGGAGGTGCATTGTTCGGGCTTCCCTTCCGCCACATCCATGATGCCCATGGTGGTCAACCACAGTACCATCCGTTCACGCCAACTCACAAAATTTGTACCGTCAAAAGTGTTTGGTTTAATGGATGAAGCAAATTGAGCAACCGAAAACCTATCAACATAATTATCACTAAAATCAGGTTTCTGGATTGTTGGATAATTATCTGCAATAGGCCATATTTTAATTCCAAAAGTTATAATTAAGTTCACAAATATTTCCATGACTATAATGAGTGAAACAATCCATGTGCACGTGTTCAAGTTTAACACAGATTTAAAGAAGAACACGAATAAGATAAAGGATAGCAGTTCGGACATCGAAAAGTACCCTAGAGTGGAACCTCTGCCGGGGACATTGGTTGCGCCGTTACCAGCTGGAGGAATATCATCCGTACTCATGATATTTCTCGACTGGCCTTGCTCGAAGTAGTCGTACAAATTCGGTGCAGGGAGATCCGTTGACGCAGTGCAGTCCGTGCGCCGGAGTCGTGCAGGAAGAAGACGAGGCGCAGTGTAATCGTTCGACGGCGGCGGAGTCTCCAGGACGGTGAACCGTACGCCGGTGAAGACGTAGCAGTTCTGGGCGAGCAGTCGCGTAGAGACGCTCCCCAGAAACCTGATTGCCCCGATATCCCGAGCAGGATCTCAAGGAGGCAATGGTGTCGGAGGCACCTGCTCTCGCCGGTGGTGTGCGCGCAGCGCCGGTGATGGAGAGGCAGATTTGCAGCAGAGGAAGGAGAAGTAGTAATGGACTCCAGAATCTCGCTCCCACAGGAGAAGATGGCTCTCTCTTTTCATAGCCTTTGGGTGAGACGAGAGGATGAACCTGGACGGGAGAGAATCGGGAAGGCTGAGTTATGGAAAGCTGAATTAGGGTAAGCTGAATCATGGTATCAGTGATTGCCATAATCACCCCTTCCAATTACCGCGTCTTCAGTTTCCATAACTAGCGAAAGAGAGATCCCTCCCGCACGCAAGTCAGGCTCAGGCTCAGGCCAGCGCCAGGGTTCTTTGAGAACCGCCAGGGTTCTTTTAGAACCTCCAGGGTTGTCTGAGACCCACAGGGTTCTCTGCAGAATCAACCCTGTGACTCGTACGAAACGTTGCCAGGGTTCTTTTCCAGTCCGAGCAGAGTTCTTTTCCATTACCAGTATGGTGTTGACCATAATGACTATAACATAAAAAGTAGGCTATAATCCTTTAGAATAAATAGAATAATGGGGCAGACCCAAATATTCTAACATAAACTAGCTGCAATCTGCAGAGATGAACAGAAGAGCCTTGCAAACAAAACTCCAATAGTTTACCACTGTGTTGATCCCTTGCCTAAACTAGGCAATTAGCACATTGTTCCAGGCTGAATGAGGCGTATCACGATGCGCCACGTGTGCTAAAGACATTGACAGACCATGAGTTGTTTGGACACAATGACAATTGTCCACGAACCATAGACCCCATGCACAAGCTATGAATATTCCAGCAGCAATCGGCGATGCATCAGCTACACCTACACCATGGATCTAGCAGGCAGTCAGAGCACAGCAGAGCCAAGACGAGATGCCATAATATGCTTTGGAAACATAGCTCAACGTGGCCATGGAAAAACAACGAACGCAACAGCTTGTAAAGCCGACCTCTAAAGTGAACCCAATCCAACCACCGAGCACCCACGACCTACTGCTCCGACGAACGAACGGGAAACACTGACGGGAGCTGGGAGACGGACGGTTGCAGATTGCTCGTTGTTGCACCTTGCACGGGCGCGAGGGGAGCATGCCGGCCGCGCGGCGAGGGCGTGATGGGCACGCGGGACGCGAAAACCCTTCAAAAATGTTAATATTTGTCCATCAAGACCACCAACCCGCCAGCCAGGGTTCGAACCCCCCTGGCGCCATGTTTTTGGCGATTTTCCCACCCCCACCACGCTCGGTCGGAGCAATCCGGTGGTGGGCTGGGGTATGTTATGGGCCAGTCACACCGATACAGCCCACACCTACCGGCTACAGCCAAAACCCTAGCCGACAAGTCCCCTCCTCACCCGAGTCGCCGCCCTTGCTCCTCGCGTCTCCCCCGCCGCGCCGTTCGCCGCATCCCCATCGTCGCCGACCATGCCCCGCCCCCTCCTCACTCCTCATCCGCTCGCTCTTCCTCCTCGAGTGTAGCGGTCACCTGCTCTCACTATCCTCCTCGTATCCTCCTCGGCGTCACCTTCTCCGGCCCACTCCGCAGCGCTCCGCCATCTACGAGGGAAGGAAGAGGATCCTCCTCGGCGTCACCTTCTCCGGCCCACTCCGCAGCGCTCCGCCATCTACGAGGGAAGGAAGAGGATGGATCCGTTCGTCAACGCTCTTTAGAACGAGATCCCGGTATATTCTCGTCGTCTCATGCCCTTTCCATGCCCTTTGATTCATTCATATGCGTTACGCCCTTTCCATGCCCTTTGATTCATTCATATGCGTTACGCCCTTTCCATGCCCTTTGATTCATTCATATGCGTTACGCCCTTTCCATGCCCTTTGATTCATATGCATCCTGAATCTGAATATTGTGCGGTTCGATCTAGAACGAGGTCTGCACTATGTTCGCGCGGGATCCACGGGATATTCGCTCCCCCTTGGCGGTGTACCTGGCACGTGAGGCCGCTGTACGGCATGTGCAGGTTCCAGGAGACCATCGTCTGTGCCCAGTTGGTTCAGACACGGCCAGGAACAGCTCTGGAGCGTTGGTGTATTGGTTTATCAGACTGCACGAACACTTTTTCTCTGTGAACGTGGGTGCACCACTTGAGCTGTGTGATTTCTGCATTGATCACAGCGGATCGTTGAAGGGCACAATGGCACTACTTCATAAACTCGTTCCACTGGTTGCGGATCCGCAGAGAGTTGGAGACATGAGTAGACTGTCCGGTTTCATACGCCACTTTGTGTTTCAGACCCAGCCAGCTCTGGTGGTTGTCCCGCTCCCGCTGTATGATGTTGAGCATCTGTTGGGCGTCCTCGCAAATTTCACACCTGGCCAGTACCTGTCTCTGAAATCCCAACCGGCCCTTCAGGATGCCATTGGCCAGTCCTCCCTGTTCACCAAGCTAAACGGGCTACTTATGTCCATGATCTCAAGGGGGCAGAACACTGTGATGACAAATATCTGCAACACTATCAACACCAGACACTGGGTCCTCAGTGGAGTTAGCAACGTCTTCTTGCACCATTTGATGCGCTTTTCTGGTGGCGTCAACATCTGGCCAAAAACATTGGAGAGCACTCTCAGGAGATTTTTGAGTTCCCGTATCAGCAGTACTGGAAGGAGTGGAGAGGGATGTCTGAAGACACGACGGAATGGGGAATCGCATTTGTTGCAGGACTACTGTGGTACTGCTGCTGGAGAGGGAACTGAGGAGGGCCTACGTGCTGCTATTGCAGCCATCATTGTAAAGAGGCCAGCACTGGCCCAGCCACCCCCTTACAACTTTCAAGCTTTGGGACATTGGTTGAGCGCACCCTTTACTGTTAGTGAAGCGGACGCAATTGCCACAGCAATAGTTGACGCACTGCAGCTCTACGGTCATTCAAAGTTTGAAGCTGAGGCAGCCGCTACAGCAGCAGCAAGGTTCTTAGCCATGCAGAACAACATCCGTACTTCATTTCAGGGAGCCGCGTTCCAGCAGCAGCAACAGCTCGCAGCAGCAGCAGCAGCACAAGCAGCACAAGCAGTGGTGCTTCCAGCACAACCGCTCGTCGCGAGGAACATGTTCGACGTGAAAGATATATGGAATATGTTCACGCTGATGGAGCCACGTCTGCTATGCTTACTTCATGAGGAGATGTTCAGAGCGGGAGAGTTGCAAAACCTGGAGTGGCATTGGGATCCTAGGGAGATACACCTTTGATCTTCGGACTAACAAGGAAATTTGCCATTGGGACTCGAAAGAAATGATTCTGTGATCTTAGTACATTTTGTAGCTACTAGCTAAGGAGTGTTGTAGCAAATGACTGAGCATGCTGTTGTTGGTCAGCAGCCGCTCTATTGCTGAATCAATTTTCTTGAATCAATGTATCTGGATTCTGGAAGTGTTAGCTTTCTCATGATTTTTTCTGACAGTTTGTATCTTCAGTGACTGATGAAGAAGCAATATGCCATCTGATGATATTGGTCTGTGGGACATCGGCATGTCATATGGCTGTCTCATAACAAATTGTTTGTTCCTGGCCTCTGGGGACCATTTTGGTCTGGAACATATTTGTTTGGAACAATTTCTTGTCAGCATCTTTGTTTTTTATACTTAGTTCTTTTATATCTTCTGTTGGCCATGTTGGCTAATCCTGCACATTATGGTTCCAAATTCAGCAGTGGTACCTAAGTTCTGGCTCATAGAAGGTGGCCAAAGTGCAACTGGTGCTCTACTTGATTACATCACTGAAAATCTTGTAGTTGCTCCTCTTCTTTCTAACTGTGCTTCGTCTGAAAGTATGTTTCATGTCTTCGGAGGCCCATTATCTTATTAGCTTCTTGTAACCAGTTAAAGCAACATAATTTTCTGCTAAAATTATCCGGGTATATCCATATATGAGCTACTGAGCAAGATGTCACTTTCAATGTTCGCATGAATAAAATGACAACAGAATGCAAGCAATATCATTAACTTAGATCTTCCATCTTCATTGCTGGTTATAATTTGGATATAATCTTCTTTTTCAGGCTGTAAATCCGTCCTCAGATCCTAGAGTAAAGAAATACCATGATGAAAAGTATCAAATATTCAGGTCCCTGTATGAGCAACAGCTCTCTACTACCATGGCACAGGCATAGCAGTAGGGCTCTTTGGCAACTTGTCACTTCATTCTCTGGCTCCCTGCTATGAAAACCCTGGGCTTCATCAACATGTTTTCTTAAACTCTGTATTTGTAGATGATATCACCTCTATGGATAGATGTGATGATAAAATGCATGTATGAATAGTGGCAATGTGATAATTTTCATATGAATGAGTCCACAGGTATGTGTGATGTTAACAAAGAAAGGAAGGACGTTGCAAGCTACAGCATAATTATCGTTGACCACGCGTGAGCAAGGACGCCTGCTCTAATCTTCAGTCCTGCTCAGCTGTTGCCTGGAGGCATCTTTTGTATCTACTCAGATTTGTTCACTTCCAAGTCAGATGGACTGCCGGGCTGCTGCTTACTGTTGAGCAAAGCTTGACAGGCTTCTGCAGAACTGCACGCAGATCAAAGCATCGCATTGCTGATCGATGAAATGTGCAGCCTATATTCTCACGGTAAAGTAGAAGTTTTATATATATATCTCCAGTGGACTTGGACAATGCAGTGTACCAGAGTCACCTCGATCACTTGCATTTCTTTTAATTTCTGTCATATCTGAAGCTTCAAGTAAAAATGGACCAAACGTAGAAGAGTCAGATCAGTTATGTTTCTTTCAAGTAATATATGTTGTCTTGAAGCTTAACCTGCGCCACATTGAGTATTTAATCTTAGTGCTACGTCAAATCTTGATCTTGTTAATCCAGGAGTAAAATGCACCAGAGGTCTATCAACTTGTGAAGGTGTGTCACATAAGTCCATCAACTCTGAAAATGCATTTTTAGGTCTATAAACTTTTCAAGTTATTCGTCATAGATCCATCCGTCCATGCCCCTCCACATGGGCAGCTAGCGATGACATGGCACGCTGACTCGACTTCTCTCTCTCCTTCCTTTGTTCATTGTTCTCACATTTTATCGAGCATTTTGTAGACACCTTGCTGGCTTGCTCTCCTTCCTTCCCTTCTTGTTCTCGATGGACATGGGCACAGCAGTAGACGTCCAGGGCGGAGACTAGCTAGCTCCCTGGGGCCGCCCGCGCTAGCCGCCGCAGCGTCCACGAACGGGAACGAAAACCGGGACGCTGGGAGCGCTGGAGAGCGCGTTCAGGGACCCATGCAGATGCAGCCACTGCAGCGTGGCTGAGGTAATATGCGAGGCCTCAGTGGCGGTGGTGAGGATGTCTACACCATCTGTTCTCGAGCTTGGACCAGTTCCTTCTGGGCCGCAACATGCTAACAACATTGCTGTGGTCAGCCGTCCTCTTCGCCGTGAGGCCCATGGGGTTCTGCGGCAGGGAGCGCGTGAGCACGAGGAGCGAGAGTGGACTGTGGAGGACGCCAACAGCGAAATGTCGAGCGGCTAGGACATGACCGGCGACGGCGACGTCTGGAACGTCACATCGAGGATAGGAGGAATGGGAGCGCGAGGAGCACGCGCGCGCACGTATGGGTCGGAGAAGGCAGCGATCAAGGAGCCCATGAACACAAGATGGGGATGAAGGAGAAGGCCAGGTGGCTACGAAGTGCTCGATAAAATGTGCAACAACGATGAACACACGAAGGAGAGAGAAGACATCCAGTCAATGTGCCACGTCATCGCACGTGGCGAGATATGGACCATCGACGACTTGAAAAGTTTGTGAGCCCAAAATGCACTTTTAAAGTTAATGGACCTAGATGACACGCCTCCTTCGCAATTTCGTGAACCTCCAATTTCACCTCCAATGCATTTTACTCTTGATCCAGCATACACGATGTTTTACAACAAGAATCACTGACAATACAACACCCATCCCCGGTCTGAACAATCCAATTTGACTATCTTTTTTCCCAGTCACAAGAATATGCAAGTTAAAGGCATCTCTACTCTGATCCTGAATTCCTGATTCCCCAGCTACTAATCTTGCCAAGCTTGCTTAGCTTAAGGAGAGCTCGATCACCGCTCACACGAAATGGTGCGTCGGGTACTCGTGCTCCGAGCCATTGTAGTCGTAGTAGAGCCTCTCCCCCTTGGAGATGTCCCGGTTGGCGACGAGCAGCACCCGGCACTCGCCGGCGACGTCGAAGCGCACGCACTTGAGGTTCTGCTTCTTCCTCCCCTCCGGCGTGTGGTTGTTGATGCCGTTGATGAAGCGCGCGATGTTGCTGCGCCTGTCGGGGCAGATGACGAGGCTCCTCGACGGCGCGGACGCCGAGAGCAGCGTCATCATGCTGTCGCCGTCGTCGTTCTCACGGTTCCGGAGGTAGTCGACATCGCCGACGTACTCGGTGATGATGGTCAGGTCCTTGATGAACCTGTCCGCCTCCACCGTGAACCCCTCCACGGGGTCGTACACCACCAGCAGCGGTGGGCACTCCCCTCTCTCCATCATCCTCTGGCATTGGCTCAGCGCCTCCACATCCTCCTTTGGAAGCACCTGGTTGTCAGAAGATTCAGATTCATTCAGCAAAAGGCAATGGTGGATTGGTGGTAGATTCAGATACACTGGAGGAAGAGATGTAGTAGTAGTGGAAGTACCTGCATGCCTCCGGCTTCGAGGGAGGCGCGGTTGGCGGAGCGGGGCGCCATGCCGGGCAGGTAGGTGAGGTGGTTGCTGAAGACGGCGCCGGTGGCGGTGAGCGCGGTGGCGAGGGAGGCCATCTGGCGGAGGCGCTGCGCGGGGTCCTCGCTGGGGTTGAAGGGAAGCAGCTTCCTCTTCTTCTTGGACACCACCAGCGCCCCCGCGGGCTTCCGCTTCCGCTTCTTCGTCTCCGCCGCCGCCGCCGCCGCATTCAGCGGGTTCCGCTGGATCTTGAAGAAATCCACAATCTTGGTCTGGACCAGTGGGAACTCTGCAGACCAATCGAATCAACGGTCGAGTAATTCAGCAAAAAGGAAATTTCACAGCGGAAAGATGGCTGCAGCCGACGATTCGGGGGAGATTGCAAAGGGGCGAGTACTCACGCTTGGGCTTGTTGGCGACGGCGGGGCTGGATTTGGCGGCCGGGGAGCGGCAGGAGGGGCAGAACCAGTCGCCGGCGGGGACGCGAGGGAGGATGGGGCGGAGGCAGAAGATGTGGAACCCGCGGTCGCAGCCGTCGCACAGCATGAGCTCCGCCGCCGCGTGCCCGGACCCGCACGCCTCGCAGCTGACGTCGTCGTCGCCGTCGTCGGCGTGCGGCGGCGTCCGCGCCCGCGTCCGGCGGCGGAGCTGGCCGGTGGCGCCCATCGGAGTAGGCGCGCGGGAACCGGTGAGGGATGGCTCGGATGGATGGCGAGGTGAGGGAGGTGAGGTGGGCGGCGGCAGCGGGGGATGGGGTGGAGTACGGACGGAGGAGGACAGGTGGTGGGGAGTAAATAGAAATGGAGGGAGGTTTTGGCGCGCGCGCGGGAGCTCGGATTCGCGGGAACCGCGGGAGCCGGAGGTCAGCGCGCGCCAACATCCATTTTTTTCGTTTCGTAACCCCTTTCTTTTCCTTTTTGCCTCCGCCGCCGCCGTGTGAGTCAGTCCCTGTGGGTCCGGATCGGAATCGGGCCTGGTACACTTCCTGTCGACTAGATGGGCTGGCTTTCCTTTGTTCTTCGAGTTAGTTGGCGCTGAATGGGCTGGGCGACGAGCTTCTTTCCTTCCTTATTTGGGCCCCGTAATCCAGCTGGATTAGTAATACCGTGCTAAAAAAAAAAGTTGGATTAGTAATACTTTTTAAACAAGAAAGGCTGTATTATCTCCTCCTCGACCGTTTGAAATTTCGTATATTCATCATTCCATCCATCGCCGAGGCTTTGCTAGAAATTGAATTGGCCATGGAGACTAGGTTTAGGTGTTTTTTTTTTAAAAGCATAATGGTCGGTGCTCTGCCTTTCATTCATAGAGTGGAAGCAAAAGTTCAAAATTACAAACATACGGCGGCCTAGGCCAACAACAAAGAATTACAGAATACACCATTGAAAAACTAGTTATTAGGCTACTCCTCCCAAGTTGCATTCGCCGTTTACCAATTTAGGATATCAAGCCGAATCAACTCTATGAGTTGTCGCACTGTCAGGGCCTTGTTGTTAAACACCCGACGACATCTTTCCTTCCAAATATTCCAAGCGATGTACCTTGTTGATTGTGTGTGGTCCGGTCCGATCATGGATGCCCACCATCTCTTGAGGCTTGTATAGTTGTTTGGGGGTAGTTGTTGCAGAGCGATTCCCATGGAGCCGAAGGAATTCCATACCTACACGGAGTAGGAGCAAGTTGCCATCATATGGGCTGCCGACTCTGCTGTGGAGTGGCACAAGCAGCATATTGCATTAGTTTGGCCTATGTTCTTGATTATCTGGGTTTAGCCTTTTTAGGCGGGTTTGTGGGAGGGATGATCGTCAGAGGCAGCGGCGCGGCATTGCCTGCGACGAAGAAGAGACGAGTCGGAAGATGAGATAATAAACTTCGTGTGCCACCAAGAATTCCCCTTAGATTTAGATGTAACGGTGATCAACGGCAAAATAATTTTGCAATCGACCGAGGAGAAGAAACATTTTATTTAAGCTCCGAGTGTGTGATGAGCCATACAAGGAACCTAAAAAAAAATGTGTCGGATACATACCATATGCATATGGCCACAGGTCGTCAGGTCGGCCGACGTGAAGTGCAAGACAAGGCGTGTACTACTTTTTAGCTCGCACAAGACTGCGAATCGCAACTTGCATGGCATCATGATCTGTCGAAGAAAAGCAACAACTAAAAACTAGCGGTGTGTGAGTGTGTGATCGTTGATTCTCAACGGGAATTGAAGGGCTTCTTTGTTTTCTCCGCTCCGCTAGCGGCCGGCGATCGTTGTGCCCTACCCTGGCTCACGACTGATCCCCCATGCTTCTGGGAAGCTTCCTCGGACAGCGACGCACATCGACCGCGTCGTCGTCTCCTCCCCTATCTCCCGATCTGGACGCATCTAATCTAACCTCCATGCGAACGCAATAACTAATCCCGTGTCCACTCCTTGTCGATCGTCTGATCAATGGAAATGTTGTTACAGGTGGTGGTGATTTGCAACGACGCAGACACGAAGACAAGACACGAGAGCTAGTACTAGCTAGCTAGCGTTGGCCATGGCGGTGACGTGGCCGCACCCCGACCGATCGTACAGTGGAGTCAGTAGCATGCAGCAGTACGTACGTGCAGAGCTCATCCATCTCTTTACACACACCGTACCCAAAAATCTCCGAAGCTTCCGGGAAGCTCTCCTCCTGTGGACATGTCCCCTCTCGAGGGTCTCCTGTTATCCGAAAGCTTTGGTTTTTATACGCACCACCAGAGCATGTCAACACATCAGAATTTGTCCAAAGCTTAGCAGCTGCTTCTCCTTCTCCACCCATCGTCGTCGTCGTCGTCCAATTCCAATCGGAAAACCCAATCCAATCCACCATGGCGGCATCGTCGTCGTCGGCGAGCCCCCACGCCGGCGAGTCGTCGGAGGCGTACGAGGACCTGCTGCCGGTGATGGGGGAGAAGCTGGGGACGGCGGGGCTGCTGTCGGAGCTCCGTGCGGGGTTCCGTCTCCTGGCGGACCCGGCGAGGGGCGCCATCACGCCGGCGAGCCTCCGGCGAGGCGCGGCGGCGGCGCTCGGGGTCGCCGGGATGACGACCGACGAGGCCGACGCCATGGTGAGGGAGGGCGACCATGATGGAGATGGCGTGCTCAGTGAGGCCGAGTTCTGCGTCCTCATGGTGCGGCTCAGCCCGGGGATCATGGGGGACGCCGAGGCCTGGCTCGAGGAGGCCATCGCCGACGAGCTCGCCGCCATGTTGCAGGAGGAACAGCAAGAGTCCCAGCAGCAGCCGCTCCACGACGCCGACGACGTCGCCACGGGCACGGCGCCGGCTAGCCGCCGATCGGCTTAGTTTGCAACCGATCGATCGACCACCCACCGCACGCACGCACGTGTATTAGCATGTGCCGTGATGATTTGTTGTCGTAATTCTATTACCGTGATGGCGCCGTGATTACGACTGTTCTTCCATGGGTGTAACAATAATCCCTTGCTATCTAGGAGCTCCTGGACTCCTGGGGCATGCTAATATAATAAGTAACATTGAGTACTATGTGCATTTCGTGTAACTATGGTTTGACAGTACGTGTGGTGCTCAAACCTCTCGACTCAAAGTTTCCGCCGGGCGTGTCCAAACAGCATATGGTATTTGTCCTCAACAGTAAAAAGATGAAAAGTTCAGTCTGCAAGAGCAAACATGTGCATTTGAAAGATATCCACATATACTTGTTTGAGAGGCATCACAACGAGCATGGAAGTGCAGCATCAGACCATCAGTCTGACAACTGTTCATTTTCATCATGAAAAAAAATATTAAAACGCTTTGTTGGGCACCTTCATCGTAGACGATCCCTCGGGAAAGGAGGGATTTTAATTAACACCTTCATCGAAAATAAACACTTTCATATTTGAAGTGTTCATTGTCATCGAAAAGGCGCCCAACATAAATTTTTGTAAAATTTTTAAAATCTCCTACTTCATTATAGAGAACATTTTTAGATTCAAACAGCTTTCACAATTACCTCACCCGAACGTTTACATGCGATCCATCGTACCTACGATTCGGACATCGAAACAAAATTAAGAATTGTTCAATACAAAAAATGTTCAAAATTTAAAAACCTAAATCTTTGGTACACAACAAAATTTCCGGTTTAAAGTGTTTTCGTAATTCGTTTATAAAAATGTTTATATACGATCTGTTGCACCTATGATTTTTCATAATTTTGTCCGCATACATGTTTATATGCGATCTGTTCCACCAACAATTCTGAGTTTCTAACACCCAAACATCTTCAAATATGGATGTGGCTCAAAATTTAAAAATCAACAAATTTGCCATAAAGCAAACTTACAGATCCAAAGGTGTTTTCCAATTCGCCCATTATAGCTAGCATCGAAACGCCGGACGTCTTTATAAATTAACAGATTTTTCAACATAAAAGTTGCTCCAGATTCCATAACATATAACTTCTATAAATAGCAAATTTAAATTTCAGGGTCACAATGTGTTGGAAATTGTAGGACAACGTGCTAGCTAAGTTTTACCAAATTAGGTGTTTCGATCTGAAAAACTGTTGTTGAGATAGGTACAAAGGTTTTGTAATAACGTATATAGTTAACTTATACATGTTTTGTACTGTTGAACGTAGTTTAAATTGGCCAGATCAGAGATATGTGGTGAAAGCTTAGTTTTGCATATCATATTGTCATAACAGTAGCAGTCAAGGGCGTAGAGTTGTAGAAAGCTAAGAAAGGTCTGTATGACACACTGAATTTATTGAATTTAATTTGCCATAAGATCTTAGGAATAACAGTGCCATAAGAAGAACAAACATGCATGCATGTTTTAAGCTCTGTTACCTGAAAGAATTATTCATTTTTCAGGAATCAGGACATTGTTGGTAAAGATGTTCATTTTAAAAAGTTGAAGGATAAAGTATTGTTGATTGTTAATGTTGCTTCTCAATGGTAATTTAATTGAAAAATCTTCCACCAACCACACATAAGATACTATGTGAAGTGCTTTTTTGGCATTTAAATGACATAGATGTAAAAAATAGAGCTAATAAATTTCTGAAGTCCAGTGCTAGGGATTTAACTTTTCTTGAAGACGGGCTGGTGGGTTTTTGGTAGGGCTGGGCGTTCGGTAAGTACCGAACCGAACCGTTCGGTTCCTGGAAAACAGGTACCGATCGGTACCCGCCAGAAACAAGAACCGAGGAAATTCGGTTCCGGTTCTTTCGGTTCGGTACTCGGTTTTACCCGAAAGTACCCGAAGTTTAGAATTCAGCAAAAAAAAGTCTCATTCAAAAGAAAATTTCGACAGCATTTCACCTTATTTTTTCTTAAAACCATCAGCCATTTCAACAGAGATAACAAGTTAACAACACATCCACAACAGTTTTACAATCAACATTCACCATAGTTTACATACAAACTTGATAGGAACTAGGAAATAAATAAAACAGCAAGCAAAAAGCAACCAAATTCCATGGGCATGCTGTTCTGTTGCTGTCCATACAAGCAAGTGAGCAACAGCACAAGCATGCAGATGCAGGCCTGGAGGCTGCAGCAAGCGCCAAGCACTGCTGCCCAGCAAGCAACACTCATCAGGCATGCAGCAACAGCATGCCAGCAGCCTGCGCTGCAGCCCAGCCCCCAGCAGTCCAACATGACAATCGCACGGCTGCACTGCACGGCTGCAACACAGCAACAGGCCACCAGGCACCAGCACAGCAGCACTCCGTCGTGGAAGTGGACCAGGGGCCCGTGCAGCGCTTTCCTGAGGCGTCTCGTCGCTGCTTGCTTCTCTTTCTGAGCTGCCTGCCATTTTTGACCTGCAGTGCAGTGCAGTGCAGCGCAGTGCAGGCAGCTCGCCTCTGTGCGCGCCCACACGTGTGACCAGATGCGACGACCGACCGACGGGCGGCGATGCACGCACGCCTGAATGCCTGATGGGTCGATCTGATCAGATCAGACCAGCGCTGCTCGTCCACGACCTTTCCCTTCCCGGCCAACGAGCCGCGCGTGCCAGCCTTTCCCTTGGGCCACAGCCAACAAATGCTTCGTGGTCATGGTCCTCATGGACTGATCACCTATGGTCTCTCACAGACAGAAAGCGTTGGTGGAGATTGTTGGAGATGTACTGTAGCAGATATGTACTGTAGCAATGAACAGTGAGGAAAAGATGAGAAATAATGGATGTGATGGGTGCGTTTAGATAGCCAAAGATTCTCCGAAAATACACTGTTCACAAAAAAGATACTGTAGATGAATAATATTTTGTGAGTGGAGGAATACGATGAATAGAAAAAGATTAGATGAATAATATTTTTTTTTAAAATATTTTTAAACTAAAGGGACCCTAAGACAGGGAGAGACCCATATTGGAAAGCTGTGCATGTGACTGACCCATATTTTGTCGGTTGCCTCGTTCAAAGGTCCTCTGCGCCTGCGCTCGCCCTGCTCGCTCTTGTCTCTCCGTTTCGGACAAACTCTGAAACTCGCGCCATTTCGTTTTATCGATATGTTTTTTGTTTGGCATATGATTACCGGACCTTGAAAACCATAGCATGTGTGGTGATTGCGACATGTCTTATAATGTCAATTAATTAACCCCGAGACCTCAGAACAAATATAGTTTTTACAGCAGGATCTGAATGATCAAACTTTCCCCAAGAGCCCAAGGCACATAGCTTGGGTACACATATATTTTTCCCTTTGGCTGCCCCTTAATTTGACCATAGTGTTTGCTTACATTTCATACCTATAATAAAGCGTATTACTTTCATAATGCAAATGGTGGGCAACCTATTAGAAAAAAATGTCAATTTTCTGAAAAAAAAAGAAAATGGAAAAACATTGACCTGTTAAGTTGCATGATACAGTACGTACAAGTTTGAAGGCCCATAAAGCCATTTGGTGGGGCTCCTGTCTCGGCCCAAAGAAGGTGGGCCTTAGTGTTTAATTGTTTTTTTGAACGTAAAGTGTTTAATTGTTGGAGTCAAATAATTCTAGAAAATTCTAGGCAACATTTTCAAACATTGAAAAATACCCTGAGTATGTTTTCAAATAAAACAGTGAAACAAACGAGAACAGTGCACTGCAACTTTGATAATCTTTTGAATCTTAAAGGACTCTGTAAAGATAAATATACGGCACAACATATATCCTGTGATTTAGAACTACAATTGCTTGAATTTATCATCTCATGGGCTTGAATTCGAGCTCCAGTTCGGCCATGGTTATCTCTGCACTTTCTCGTGACATGTTCAGTTTGCTAATGACGTGCAGTATCTTTTCATTTCTTTTCCTCCTAGACGCCATGTCTTTTGTAAGCATTTCAAACTCAACTGAAATTTCAGTCTTGAGTCTAGCCTAGATATTCCAGAATCATGGAGATGTGGGGCCAACATACTACAGGCTCGACCATAACTACTTTGCATATGTATATGTATATGTATGCTTAAAGATAATATACATCACGTATATGTCACATGAATCATGTATAATGATTTTACCATCTCATATTTTAGTGTAAAAATAATCATCCAACAAGTACTACTGGCCTTAATAAGCAGCTCAAATGACATGCCATAATTGATTTTATATACCAAAACAACCAATAGAGTTATACAAAATTTTGCAGGTACAAAGCAATATCAAGATATACATACTGACAAATTGATTTGATTATGAGTGGGGAGATAAAGAAGCAAAATTAGTTGTAATGGACAAAAACGAAGAAGCAGAACATATATTCTTTCCTGTATGCTGCACGTAGGAACAAACTCTTCAACTAAACCATGTAATCACCCATCTTGTGAGGTTTGACTGTATTAAATACCCCTTTAACTCGAGGGTTCACCTTTCATCTTTGCTTCAAGGTCCTTCACAACATTGGTAAGAGGTCTCGCATCCAGAGCTTTAGCCAGCTTACCATGCTCATCATACTACATAAAATGGAATGCGTAATAATCAGTAAAAAATAAAAAAGAAGAAGGAAGAAGTGACAAGCGATCAGATCTGATCAACCTGTTCATTTGATTCCATTAAAAAAATGTCAGAAAATAAGATGACACATTTTTAACAAGAAATAGAAGATTTATTATATAATCAAATAAAAACGCTAGAATCAGATTTGCTATGCTTTCAATTTTTTCATAATATTATATAATCAAAGAAAAGGACAGAATAATTTAGAAAGAAAAAGCAAGACCTTTTCTATCTTATGAGCAAGCTCCTTCAGTTCTTCTTCCGAATGCACTTTCTTGTGAATCACCTTAAGGACTTTAAGCAAATGTGCCTGAAGAAACTCCGAGCAGTGCTTCTCAAGATCACGCTCAGGGAACGAGGAATCACAGCTGAAGGGGCACTTCATGGGCCTCATAGAGCAGACGGTGACGCAGTGCCTATCCATATCACGCCTCAGGAGGCGCTTCTCACAGTTCTGCTCGCACTGAAGGACCTTGAATGGGCAAGCTGCATCATGATCATCCATGCAGCGGACAGAAACTTTGGCTCGGCATCCATCATTGGGGCAAGTAACAGGTCTGAAGCTACATTGTTCCTTGTGATAAGCTAGCCGCTCCTCGTTTTCATACTTCTCAGGGCAGTGGAACTTGGTTTTGATGTCGACATTCTTGAGCAGGACCTCGGCAATGGCTTCCCTCCTGTCCAGAGGCCAGAACTTGGTCATCTCCATCTCCTGGACAAAGTCGTCAATCTTATCCTCACGGCTGTCGCTCAGCAGCCACCCAGAGACATGCCCTATGATGTTCCTCTTGGTGCTGCTGAAATCATCCATAAAGATCGAAACGATCTCAAAAGGATCATCAGGCATCTCATTCTCAGGGGCTTGGCTCGCTTCGGACTCGATCAGAGCATCGGCGATGAAAGTTTCACTCCTCTGCACAATGTAGTCCACCATCTCCTTCCTCAAATCAACTGCGACAACGGAAGGCTTTCTGAACAGGTCGCCTGTCGTGCCGTCGACACAGACTGCAGCCAGGCCAGGGAGCAGGAGCTGTGCCAGCTTGTGCATTGCCTCCGAATCGCAGTATGGGCATTGGAGGAGCGGGCCTTCACCCCTCTCTGTTCCAGGATCCGCTACCGGAAGGTCCATTGCGCCTTGTTATCAGAACCTGCTGCACACAGAAGCTGCCCCAGTATTTTAGATGAACATGTGAGAGAAATATTTTTCACATTAAATGACATATACTCCCAGGTTGGTTCAAGGTCCGGACACTAGGAGGAGTGGGGGGGGCTTGCAGAAAAGAAATCCATGACCTTGTAGCTAATCCGAATCGACCCGCGGCACAATCGTTTATTGTTCGGTCCTACGGAATGATTATTGAAACCGTTGCAGCCGAGCGAACCTGCGGGACGGTCGGGGGAGAGGGCGCGCGGATCCGGAGGACCGAACAATAAACGATTGTGTTGCGGGTCGATTCGGATTAGCTACAAGGTCATGGATTTCTTTTCTGCAAGCCCCCCACTCAAATGAAATCCTCCTAGTGTCCGGACCTTGAACCGACCCGGGAGTATATGTTATTTAATGTGAAAAATATTTCTCTCACATGTTCATCTAAAATACTGGGGCAGCTTCTGTGTGCAGCATGATAAGAGCAATTTAACCTTCTAGACTAGATTTTAAGCTGACCAACCAATTGCATTGAAACCTAGACTTACAGGACTTCAGTTGAGTCGACATGATAGGCACAACCTGACTTTAACTTTGATAATACAATGATGAATCCCTTTAACTGGAACCTAATTCCATGATAAGATTTCGGTTGAGGCAACGTGATAGGCATGATTTGATCTTCTAAATTTTGGTAATACACTGACCAATCTACTGAACTGAATATCTACATACAGGATTTCATTCGAAAAAAAAAAGATAATGCCACGGATATTATTGACGGCAGCAATCGTATTCAGCATGAATGAATTAACTAAAGCTAACCGATCTAGCAGCATAAGTGAACATGTCAATCAGCAATCTACGAACCCTAGACGAGTAAATTTTACTGAATAGTAGGGTGGAAAAAACACGGAGCCCGATCGGATCGGGCCAACAGAATTGGATCAGCCTAAAACAAAACATCTTAGACAGAAGATGCGAAATATACACGGATCTCCATGCGAGACTAGTTCACGTCCAACCAAATCGAGACAGAAGGGGATGGATCGAGAGGGCGCGTACCTTGACGGGACGATCGGGAGGGGAGCCTTGGCTCATTCGCTTGCCGGCGGGTGCGGGGATTTCGCGATTGGGATCGTGTGGGTTGGAGTCTGCAGTTGGGGAAAACGGAGGAGGCGGGGAGGGGACGAACTTTTATAGGAACGGAAAACCGATCTCCCCCGTTTGGTTTACAACTGTGTTTAGTTGGGTTGTGTTTAGTTGGGTTGGGAAAATAAAATTTTTTTTGAAAAACGTGTTTTGTGTGTGGGATGAGTAGAAAAGTTAAAGTGAATTAAAGGGGAACTTTTCTGAGAAACGTGTTTTTTTAGAGAGAGAAATAGAAAAGTTAAAAAGATCTTTTCGAAGTAAAAATGACCTACGTCACGGCTTGCGCAAGGCAACCGATTTGGTTGCGAATGGGAGGCGGTCGCCGGCTCACCGCGCAGACTCCAGAATCATCTCGTAGCTGCAGGCCAGAAGTGTGATGGGCTTATGAGGCCGGAGTTGTGACGGCCCAAGCTGAAAAGCGGCGTGCTGGGCTTAGGCTACGGCCCTATATGACGTATTCCACGGTCCAGACTCGCAGATTAAAAACTCAGTTGAACGACTCAGCTGACAGTGACAACATGAAACATCGTTATTTTGCGTATTAATCCATACACTATTTTCTTTTTTATGCTACCATTTTCTCTTTTTTTTTTCACTGCGAGAAACATGAAACATCGTTATTCGTGCAAGCTGCGAAGAGTTGTTGGTCCTGGTCGTCGCATGGGGCCTTCGTCCCAATCCAATGGCAGGCGGAGAGCGCGCGTGTGGGTGCAGAGTCCTGATGGACTCAAACACCCTGGCGGACCATCCTGTGGGCCGGCCCATGTACAAGACTTGACGCACAAGATAAGGATTAGTCCTAATCGGTTAGGATAAACTGTATTTGGGAATTAGAGATAAACTTGTAAAAGTCTCCTAGTCCTATACGGTCTCCATGTAACCCTGCCCTCCGGAATATATAAGGGGAGGCAGGGACCCCTTCAAAGCATCGCTTTACACCAGATCAATACAAGATACACCATACAGGACGTAGGGTATTACGCACATTGCAGCCAGAACCTGTCTAAATCGTCTCTTGTCACCTTCGGCTCTAGATTCTCGACAACTTCTCCTTAAACCCTCCTCTCGGGGCACCCCCTCGAGGACCCAGTCAGCATAATTCGCCGACAGCGCGTGAATCGTTCTAGACACAAAATGCCTAGGCCGCCGTGTTCCTTAGTAAGACAGGAGCGTGTCCAATTGACCTTGCATTTTCCTCCTGTGATAATTCTGTTTCCAGCCCAGACGAAACTTTTCCTGATCTTGCCTAGGTCATGAATCACTTCCTTAGTTGGCCGGAGCACCGTGAGGAAGTATATTGGTTGTGCGGAGAGAATAGTTTTGGCTAGGTAGACTCGACCTGCCTGGGTAAGGTGCCTTCCATGCCATGTGGATATTTTTGTAGCAGCCTTATCGACGAGCGGTTGAAAGTGAATTCTCTTTAGTCGTTTAACGTGCAACGGCATGCCCAGGTATTTTATCGGGAAGGTTGCCTTTTTGACCGGTAGTGTACGCAGGATGCTATCAAGGTTTACCACAGTAAAAAAATAGGGTCTCCACTCCGCTTCATATTCAGAAAATGCACTCTGCCCTCGGCAGCTACTACGCCGATAGAGCTTTCGCATCATTGGTGCCTCGCGGTGAAATCGAGTAGTCAACAGTCCATGTTGCCTTTATATTAAGTTTTCGTTTCCAGAGCTTAAATACTCCTATTCATATTGCGGAAGGAATCGCTGAGAAAATTCTCAGCGGTTCCTTCCGCACCTTTTCTTCTTTTTTCTATCTTTTTTTTCTTTTTTTCCTTTTTCCTATTCCAAATTTCATTTTTCCTTTTTGTTTTTTCTTTCCTTATATTTCATTTTTCCTTTTTTCTTTCCTATTCATACTGCAGAAGGAATCGCTGAATTCTCAGCGGTTCCTTCCGCAGCTTTTCTTCTTTTTTTCCCAATTCTACATTTTATTTTCCCTTTTTGTTTTTTTCTTTTAGTATGTATCTGCCATCAATTGTACGCATGCGTGACAACGTGTATCCACCATCAATTATACGTAGGCGTGACGACGCGTGAAATTTACCACAGTAAAAAAGTAGGGTCTCCACTCCGCTTCATATTGAGAAAATGCACTCCGCCCTCGGCAGCTACTACACCATTAGAGCTTTCGCATCATTGGTGCCTCACGGTGAAATCGAGTAGTCAACAGTCTATGTTGCCCTTATATTAAGTTTTCGTTTCCAGAGCTTAAATACTCCTATTCATATTGTGGAAGGAATCGCTGAGAAAATTCTCAGCGGTTCCTTCCGCAGCTTTTCTTCTTTTTTCTTTCTTTTCTTTCTTTTTTTTCCTTTTTCCTATTCCAAATTTCATTTTTCCTTTTTGTTTTTTCTTTCCTTTTAGTGTGTATCTACCATCAATTGTACGTATGCATGACGACGTGTATCTACCATCAATTATATATAGGCGTAACGATGCGTGAAATTTACCACAGTAAAAAAAATAGGGTCTTCACTCCGCTTCATATTCAGAATATGCACTATGCCCTCGACAGCTTCTACGTGGATAGGGCTTTCGCATCATCGGTTCCTCGTGATAAAATGTTCCCCTTATATTAGGTTTCGTTTCAAGGGCTTAAAATAGACTCTTCTATATCAAATATTTACGAAGACTAAATATAATTTAATTATAAAACTAATTGCATAAGCTCTAAACTTTTCGACGAGATCAACCTATTAAGATTAATTAACTTATCAGTAGAATTTGCCTAAAAACTTATGATTAGAATATGCTCAGTACAATATCATATAGGGTAATCATGGCATAATTATATTTCATATATTCATCTCCCGAAAAAAGTTTAGGGCTCATGAAATTCATTATGTCATTGGTCTATTTAATACTCCTAATTAGTATCTAAACATAAGATGTGTCTAGGTTTACTTTAGGCCCCAGGGAAACCAACACTCTCTTATCTTACCGCTTTCTTTTAGAGTTTTACCTCACCTCTCACCATTAGAAAAAGGTGCATGGCAGGGCGGTCCATTGTGCTTAACTATGGACACAATATCTATATTTATTGGTCCACAGGGTGGTGATGAATAAATGTCTATATCTTTTTAATAACTAGCCTTTTTGCACTCCTTCGAGATAGAGTTAGTGTCACTACACTTCAAAATAAGATGTTTAACGTAAAGGTTACGATAATATTTTAGAGACCACTTGCACATAGTGTGCTCATATATTTGTACTCCGAAGATGTGTTATTGTTGTTATTATAATATTATCTTTTTCATTTGCTTTTGAGTTCGTAATATATTACTTCAAAAGAGCTATAAAATTTTTTGTGATATTGCTATATAGTATATGGTTACTTATTGTTATAAATAGAAAATATTAAAACTAAAATACATAATTATAATATTATTTTGTAAAAAAATATGTTTTACGGGCACGGCTTTAGCGCGCCAACCATCCTAGTATTCATGGACGTGGTAGCTAGCGGCACGCTACACCAACAGTGGTTTAGTATTGTGAGCTGTGAGCACACACACTTGAGCACCACAAAATGGCGGAGCACCAACGTCAACGAGCGGGGCGTGACGAGTTGCCTGAGCAGCCCGTCGAGCCGGCCGACGACGTCGTCCTCCCCGGCCACCACCAGCAGCTCTGCCTCGACGCCGGGCGCGCGATGGTTCTGTGCGGCGTGCTCGTCGTCGTCGCCGCATTTCACCGTGCCGATGGCAGCAGCTCACTAGCTCTTTTCGGCTTCGTCCTCTGGATCGTCGGCGCGTGCCTGTGCTTCCTGGCGCTCACGCCCGTAGCTCCACGGGCCGCAAGGGTTGGCGCGGCCGCCGCAAGCATCGTGCTCAGGCGCCTGTCCCCTCTGCTCTCATGAACTAGCTAAGCTAGCACGTCGACGTACGCTCGTTGCGTACGTCAATCAGTTCAATAACAATAACAATAACAATAACAATGCGCGCTGGATCTTTGTCAGTAGTGGAGTGCATATATACGTTCAACGGGTCAAGTACTATACTCAAGTGAGTGTGATGTCGTCGTCTGTGGGAGATTTCAAGTTTTGCGATCATCTCGCAGTGAAAAAAAAAAGAGAAAATGGTAGCATAAAAAAGAAAATAGTGTATGGATTAATACGCAAAATAACGATGTTTCATGTTGTCACTGTCAGCTGAGTCGTTCAACTGAGTTTTTAATCTGCGAGTCTGGACCGTGGAATACGTCATATAGGGCCGTAGCCTAAGCCCAGCACGCCGCTTTTCAGCTTGGGCCGTCACAACTCCGGCCTCATAAGCCCATCACACTTCTGGCCTGCAGCTACGAGATGATTCTGGAGTCTGCGCGGTGAGCCGGCGACCGCCTCCCGTTCGCAACCAAATCGGTTGCCTTGCGCAAGCCGTGACGTAGGTCATTTTTACTTCGAAAAGATCTTTTTAACTTTCTATTTCTCTCTAAAAAAACACGTTTCTCAGAAAAGTTCCCCTTTAATTCACTTTAACTTTTCTACTCATCCCACACACAAAACACGTTTTTCAAAAAAAATTTTATTTTCCCAACCCAACTAAACACAACCCAACCAAACACAGCTGTAAACCAAACGGGGGAGATCGGTTTTCCGTTCCTATAAAAGTTCGTCCCCTCCCCGCCTCCTCCGTTTTCCCCAACTGCAGACTCCAACCCACACGATCCCAATCGCGAAATCCCCGCACCCGCCGGCAAGCGAATGAGCCAAGGCTCCCCTCCCGATCGTCCCGTTAAGGTACGCGCCCTCTCGATCCATCCCCTTCTGTCTCGATTTGGTTGGACGTGAACTAGTCTCGCATGGAGATCCGTGTATATTTCGCATCTTCTGTCTAAGATGTTTTGTTTTAGGCTGATCCAATTCTGTTGGCCCGATCCGATCGGGCTCCGTGTTTTTTCCACCCTACTATTCAGTAAAATTTACTCGTCTAGGGTTCGTAGATTGCTGATTGACATGTTCACTTATGCTGCTAGATCGGTTAGCTTTAGTTAATTCATTCATGCTGAATACGATTGCTGCCGTCAATAATATCCGTGGCATTATCTTTTTTTTTTCGAATGAAATCCTGTATGTAGATATTCAGTTCAGTAGATTGGTCAGTGTATTACCAAAATTTAGAAGATCAAATCATGCCTATCACGTTGCCTCAACCGAAATCTTATCATGGAATTAGGTTCCAGTTAAAGGGATTCATCATTGTATTATCAAAGTTAAAGTCAGGTTGTGCCTATCATGTCGACTCAACTGAAGTCCTGTAAGTCTTAGGTTTCAATGTAATTGGTTGGTCAGCTTAAAATCCAGTCTAGAAGGTTAAATTGCTCTTATCATGCTGCACACAGAAGCTGCCCCAGTATTTTAGATGAACATGTGAGAGAAATATTTTTCACATTAAATAACATATACTCCCGGGTTGGTTCAAGGTTCGGACACTAGGAGGATTTCATTTGAGTGGGGGGCTTGCAGAAAAGAAATCCATGACCTTGTAGCTAATCCGAATCGACCCGCGGCACAATCGTTTATTGTTCGGTCCTACGGAATGATTATTGAAACCGTTGCATTGTCTGGCTGGAGAACAGAATGGGCACCGCGATTGACCCGGTCCGCATGGAGGCTAGCGGCCGTCAGCCAGGAGTGGGTTCGAGAGATCAGGGACAAGAATTCCGTGGAACAGAACAAGGACAAAGAGCAAACCAACCCAGCATCAATGGGGCAAGCAAGCCGAGCCGGGGGATTCCTTACCTCAGGAAGGAAGAAGCCCTGACCGGGTCGCCGGCGGCGGCGTCAAGGTTATCACTGTCCTTCCTTTCTTCTGTTGTTGGCTTGCCGGCGCGGTGCGGCGATTGAGATCGCCGGATCGGGCGGGGAATTGGGGGAAACCGGAAGCGGGGATTAGGCGGAGACCGCGGGGGTGAGGGGTGCAGCGAGCGAACCTGCGGGACGGTCGGGGGAGAGGGCGCGCGGATCCGGAGGTCCCCCCGAGTCGCTCAGCCTCAGCGCGGGGATCTCGGCCGTGAGTTTAGGACGAAGCGGCGAGGCGTCCCGACGTGGACGGGCATGTGGGTGAGGGGGAGGGGCGAGGTGCGCGACGCTGCGCCCCACGCGTGCGGCTCGGCTCGGCCCTGTGGTGGTGGTGGGCGCGGAGGGAGCGAGGGAGGCAGCCGGCGGAGGCGGCCGAGCCAGCCAAGGGGAACGAAAGGAAAGCGCCGGGGGGTTAGCTAATCTCGCTGCTATGAATGTACTAACCCCCCGGCGCTTTCCTTTCGTTCCCCTTGGCTGGCTCGGCCGCCTCCGCCGGCTGCCTCCCTCGCTCCCTCCGCGCCCACCACCACCACAGGGCCGAGCCGAGCCGCACGCGTGGGGCGCAGCGTCGCGCACCTCGCCCCTCCCCCTCACCCACATGCCCGTCCACGTCGGGACGCCTCGCCGCTTCGTCCTAAACTCACGGCCGAGATCCCCGCGCTGAGGCTGAGCGACTCGGGGGGACCTCCGGATCCGCGCGCCCTCTCCCCCGACCGTCCCGCAGGTTCGCTCGCTGCACCCCTCACCCCCGCGGTCTCCGCCTAATCCCCGCTTCCGGTTTCCCCCAATTCCCCGCCCGATCCGGCGATCTCAATCGCCGCACCGCGCCGGCAAGCCAACAACAGAAGAAAGGAAGGACAGTGATAACCTTGACGCCGCCGCCGGCGACCCGGTCAGGGCTTCTTCCTTCCTGAGGTAAGGAATCCCCCGGCTCGGCTTGCTTGCCCCATTGATGCTGGGTTGGTTTGCTCTTTGTCCTTGTTCTGTTCCACGGAATTCTTGTCCCTGATCTCTCGAACCCACTCCTGGCTGACGGCCGCTAGCCTCCATGCGGACCGGGTCAATCGCGGTGCCCATTCTGTTCTCCAGCCAGACAATGCAACGGTTTCAATAATCATTCCGTAGGACCGAACAATAAACGATTGTGCCGCGGGTCGATTCGGATTAGCTACAAGGTCATGGATTTCTTTTCTGCAAGCCCCCCACTCAAATGAAATCCTCCTAGTGTCCGAACCTTGAACCAACCCGGGAGTATATGTTATTTAATGTGAAAAATATTTCTCTCACATGTTCATCTAAAATACTGGGGCAGCTTCTGTGTGCAGCATGATAAGAGCAATTTAACCTTCTAGACTGGATTTTAAGCTGACCAACCAATTACATTGAAACCTAAGACTTACAGGACTTCAGTTGAGTCGACATGATAGGCACAACCTGACTTTAACTTTGATAATACAATGATGAATCCCTTTAACTGGAACCTAATTCCATGATAAGATTTCGGTTGAGGCAACGTGATAGGCATGATTTGATCTTCTAAATTTTGGTAATACACTGACCAATCTACTGAACTGAATATCTACATACAGGATTTCATTCGAAAAAAAAAAGATAATGCCACGGATATTATTGACGGCAGCAATCGTATTCAGCATGAATGAATTAACTAAAGCTAACCGATCTAGCAGCATAAGTGAACATGTCAATCAGCAATCTACGAACCCTAGACGAGTAAATTTTACTGAATAGTAGGGTGGAAAAAACACGGAGCCCGATCGGATCGGGCCAACAGAATTGGATCAGCCTAAAACAAAACATCTTAGACAGAAGATGCGAAATATACACGGATCTCCATGCGAGACTAGTTCACGTCCAACCAAATCGAGACAGAAGGGGATGGATCGAGAGGGCGCGTACCTTAACGGGACGATCGGGAGGGGAGCCTTGGCTCATTCGCTTGCCGGCGGGTGCGGGGATTTCGCGATTGGGATCGTGTGGGTTGGAGTCTGCAGTTGGGGAAAACGGAGGAGGCGGGGAGGGGACGAACTTTTATAGGAACGGAAAACCGATCTCCCCCGTTTGGTTTACAGCTGTGTTTGGTTGGGTTGTGTTTAGTTGGGTTGGGAAAATAAAATTTTTTTTGAAAAACGTGTTTTGTGTGTGGGATGAGTAGAAAAGTTAAAGTGAATTAAAGGGGAACTTTTCTGAGAAACGTGTTTTTTTAGAGAGAAATAGAAAAGTTAAAAAGATCTTTTCGAAGTAAAAATGACCTACGTCACGGCTTGCGCAAGGCAACCGATTTGGTTGCGAACGGGAGGCGGTCGCCGGCTCACCGCGCAGACTCCAGAATCATCTCGTAGCTGCAGGCCAGAAGTGTGATGGGCTTATGAGGCCGGAGTTGTGACGGCCCAAGCTGAAAAGCGGCGTGCTGGGCTTAGGCTACGGCCCTATATGACGTATTCCACGGTCCAGACTCGCAGATTAAAAACTCAGTTGAACGACTCAGCTGACAGTGACAACATGAAACATCGTTATTTTGCGTATTAATCCATACACTATTTTCTTTTTTATGCTACCATTTTCTCTTTTTTTTTTCACTGCGAGATGATCGCAAAACTTGAAATCTCCCACAGACGACGACATCACACTCACTTGAGTATAGTACTTGACCCGTTGAACGTATATATGCACTCCACTACTGACAAAGATCCAGCGCGCATTGTTATTGTTATTGTTATTGTTATTGTTATTGAACTGATTGACGTACGCAACGAGCGTACGTCGACGTGCTAGCTTAGCTAGTTCATGAGAGCAGAGGGGACAGGCGCCTGAGCACGATGCTTGCGGCGGCCGCGCCAACCCTTGCGGCCCGTGGAGCTACGGGCGTGAGCGCCAGGAAGCACAGGCACGCGCCGACGATCCAGAGGACGAAGCCGAAAAGAGCTAGTGAGCTGCTGCCATCGGCACGGTGAAATGCGGCGACGACGACGAGCACGCCGCACAGAACCATCGCGCGCCCGGCGTCGAGGCAGAGCTGCTGGTGGTGGCCGGGGAGGACGACGTCGTCGGCCGGCTCGACGGGCTGCTCAGGCAACTCGTCACGCCCCGCTCGTTGACGTTGGTGCTCCGCCATTTTGTGGTGCTCAAGTGTGTGTGCTCACAGCTCACAGTACTAAACCACTGTTGGTGTAGCGTGCCGCTAGCTACCACGTCCATGAATACTAGGATGGTTGGCGCGCTAAAGCCGTGCCCGTAAAACATATTTTTTTACAAAATAATATTATAATTATGTATTTTAGTTTTAATATTTTCTATTTATAACAATAAGTAACCATATACTATATAGCAATATCACAAAAAATTTTATAGCTCTTTTGAAGTAATATATTACGAACTCAAAAGCAAATGAAAAAGATAATATTATAATAACAACAATAACACATCTTCGGAGTACAAATATATGAGCACACTATGTGCAAGTGGTCTCTAAAATATTATCGTAACCTTTACGTTAAACATCTTATTTTGAAGTGTAGTGACACTAACTCTATCTCGAAGGAGTGCAAAAAGGCTAGTTATTAAAAAGATATAGACATTTATTCATCACCACCCTGTGGACCAATAAATATAGATATTGTGTCCATAGTTAAGCACAATGGACCGCCCTGCCATGCACCTTTTTCTAATGGTGAGAGGTGAGGTAAAACTCTAAAAGAAAGCGGTAAGATAAGAGAGTGTTGGTTTCCCTGGGGCCTAAAGTAAACCTAGACACATCTTATGTTTAGATACTAATTAGGAGTATTAAATAGACCAATGACATAATGAATTTCATGAGCCCTAAACTTTTTTCGGGAGATGAATATATGAAATATAATTATGCCATGATTACCCTATATGATATTGTACTGAGCATATTCTAATCATAAGTTTTTAGGCAAATTCTACTGATAAGTTAATTAATCTTAATAGGTTGATCTCGTCGAAAAGTTTAGAGCTTATGCAATTAGTTTTATAATTAAATTATATTTAGTCTTCGTAAATATTTGATATAGAAGAGTCTATTTTAAGCCCTTGAAACGAAACCTAATATAAGGGGAACATTTTATCACGAGGAACCGATGATGCGAAAGCCCTATCCACGTAGAAGCTGTCGAGGGCATAGTGCATATTCTGAATATGAAGCGGAGTGAAGACCCTATTTTTTTTACTGTGGTAAATTTCACGCATCGTTACGCCTATATATAATTGATGGTAGATACACGTCGTCATGCATACGTACAATTGATGGTAGATACACACTAAAAGGAAAGAAAAAACAAAAAGGAAAAATGAAATTTGGAATAGGAAAAAGGAAAAAAAAAGAAAGAAAAGAAAGAAAAAAGAAGAAAAGCTGCGGAAGGAACCGCTGAGAATTTTCTCAGCGATTCCTTCCACAATATGAATAGGAGTATTTAAGCTCTGGAAACGAAAACTTAATATAAGGGCAACATAGACTGTTGACTACTCGATTTCACCGTGAGGCACCAATGATGCGAAAGCTCTAATGGTGTAGTAGCTGCCGAGGGCAGAGTGCATTTTCTCAATATGAAGCGGAGTGGAGACCCTACTTTTTTACTGTGGTAAATTTCACGCGTCGTCACGCCTACGTATAATTGATGGTGGATACACGTTGTCACGCATGCGTACAATTGATGGCAGATACATACTAAAAGAAAAAAAACAAAAAGGGAAAATAAAATGTAGAATTGGGAAAAAAAGAAGAAAAGCTGCGGAAGGAACCGCTGAGAATTCAGCGATTCCTTCTGCAGTATGAATAGGAAAGAAAAAAGGAAAAATGAAATATAAGGAAAGAAAAAACAAAAAGGAAAAATGAAATTTGGAATAGGAAAAAGGAAAAAAAGAAAAAAAAGATAGAAAAAAGAAGAAAAGGTGCGGAAGGAACCGCTGAGAATTTTCTCAGCGATTCCTTCCGCAATATGAATAGGAGTATTTAAGCTCTGGAAACGAAAACTTAATATAAAGGCAACATGGACTGTTGACTACTCGATTTCACCGCGAGGCACCAATGATGCGAAAGCTCTATCGGCGTAGTAGCTGCCGAGGGCAGAGTGCATTTTCTGAATATGAAGCGGAGTGGAGACCCTATTTTTTTACTGTGGTAAACCTTGATAGCATCCTGCGTACACTACCGGTCAAAAAGGCAACCTTCCCGATAAAATACCTGGGCATGCCGTTGCACGTTAAACGACTAAAGAGAATTCACTTTCAACCGCTCGTCGATAAGGCTGCTACAAAAATATCCACATGGCATGGAAGGCACCTTACCCAGGCAGGTCGAGTCTACCTAGCCAAAACTATTCTCTCCGCACAACCAATATACTTCCTCACGGTGCTCCGGCCAACTAAGGAAGTGATTCATGACCTAGGCAAGATCAGGAAAAGTTTCGTCTGGGCTGGAAACAGAATTATCACAGGAGGAAAATGCAAGGTCAATTGGACACGCTCCTGTCTTACTAAGGAACACGGCGGCCTAGGCATTTTGTGTCTAGAACGATTCACGCGCTGTCGGCGAATTATGCTGACTGGGTCCTCGAGGGGGTGCCCCGAGAGGAGGGTTTAAGGAGAAGTTGTCGAGAATCTAGAGCCGAAGGTGACAAGAGACGATTTAGACAGGTTCTGGCTGCAATGTGCGTAATACCCTACGTCCTGTATGGTGTATCTTGTATTGATCTGGTGTAAAGCGATGCTTTGAAGGGGTCCCTGCCTCCCCTTATATATTCCGGAGGGCAGGGTTACATGGAGACCGTATAGGACTAGGAGACTTTTACAAGTTTATCTCTAATTCCCAAATACAGTTTATCCTAACCGATTAGGACTAATCCTTATCTTGTGCGTCAAGTCTTGTACATGGGCCGGCCCACAGGATGGTCCGCCAGGGTGTTTGAGTCCATCAGGACTCTGCACCCACACGCGCGCTCTCCGCCTGCCATTGGATTGGGACGAAGGCCCCATGCGACGACCAGGACCAACAACTCTTCGCAGCTTGCACGAATAACGATGTTTCATGTTTCTCGCAGTGAAAAAAAAAAGAGAAAATGGTAGCATAAAAAAGAAAATAGTGTATGGATTAATACGCAAAATAACGATGTTTCATGTTGTCACTGTCAGCTGAGTCGTTCAACTGAGTTTTTAATCTGCGAGTCTGGACCGTGAATACGTCATATAGGGCCGTAGCCTAAGCCCAGCACGCCGCTTTTCAGCTTGGGCCGTCACAACTCCGGCCTCATAAGCCCATCACACTTCTGGCCTGCAGCTACGAGATGATTCTGGAGTCTGCGCGGTGAGCCGGCGACCGCCTCCCATTCGCAACCAAATCGGTTGCCTTGCGCAAGCCGTGACGTAGGTCATTTTTACTTCGAAAAGATCTTTTTAACTTTTCTATTTCTCTCTCTAAAAAAACACGTTTCTCAGAAAAGTTCCCCTTTAATTCACTTTAACTTTTCTACTCATCCCACACACAAAACACATTTTTCAAAAAAAATTTTATTTTCCCAACCCAACTAAACACAACCCAACTAAACACAGCTGTAAACCAAACGGGGGAGATCGGTTTTCCGTTCCTATAAAAGTTCGTCCCCTCCCCGCCTCCTCCGTTTTCCCCAACTGCAGACTCCAACCCACACGATCCCAATCGCGAAATCCCCGCACCCGCCGGCAAGCGAATGAGCCAAGGCTCCCCTCCCGATCGTCCCGTCAAGGTACGCGCCCTCTCGATCCATCCCCTTCTGTCTCGATTTGGTTGGACGTGAACTAGTCTCGCATGGAGATCCGTGTATATTTCGCATCTTCTGTCTAAGATGTTTTGTTTTAGGCTGATCCAATTCTGTTGGCCCGATCCGATCGGGCTCCGTGTTTTTTCCACCCTACTATTCAGTAAAATTTACTCGTCTAGGGTTCGTAGATTGCTGATTGACATGTTCACTTATGCTGCTAGATCGGTTAGCTTTAGTTAATTCATTCATGCTGAATACGATTGCTGCCGTCAATAATATCCGTGGCATTATCTTTTTTTTTTCGAATGAAATCCTGTATGTAGATATTCAGTTCAGTAGATTGGTCAGTGTATTACCAAAATTTAGAAGATCAAATCATGCCTATCACGTTGCCTCAACCGAAATCTTATCATGGAATTAGGTTCCAGTTAAAGGGATTCATCATTGTATTATCAAAGTTAAAGTCAGGTTGTGCCTATCATGTCGACTCAACTGAAGTCCTGTAAGTCTAGGTTTCAATGCAATTGGTTGGTCAGCTTAAAATCTAGTCTAGAAGGTTAAATTGCTCTTATCATGCTGCACACAGAAGCTGCCCCAGTATTTTAGATGAACATGTGAGAGAAATATTTTTCACATTAAATAACATATACTCCCGGGTCGGTTCAAGGTCCGGACACTAGGAGGATTTCATTTGAGTGGGGGGCTTGCAGAAAAGAAATCCATGACCTTGTAGCTAATCCGAATCGACCCGCAACACAATCGTTTATTGTTCGGTCCTCCGGATCCGCGCGCCCTCTCCCCCGACCGTCCCGCAGGTTCGCTCGGCTGCAACGGTTTCAATAATCATTCCGTAGGACCGAACAATAAACGATTGTGCCGCGGGTCGATTCGGATTAGCTACAAGGTCATGGATTTCTTTTCTGCAAGCCCCCCCCACTCCTCCTAGTGTCCGGACCTTGAACCAACCTGGGAGTATATGTCATTTAATGTGAAAAATATTTCTCTCACATGTTCATCTAAAATACTGGGGCAGCTTCTGTGTGCAGCAGGTTCTGATAACAAGGCGCAATGGACCTTCCGGTAGCGGATCCTGGAACAGAGAGGGGTGAAGGCCCGCTCCTCCAATGCCCATACTGCGATTCGGAGGCAATGCACAAGCTGGCACAGCTCCTGCTCCCTGGCCTGGCTGCAGTCTGTGTCGACGGCACGACAGGCGACCTGTTCAGAAAGCCTTCCGTTGTCGCAGTTGATTTGAGGAAGGAGATGGTGGACTACATTGTGCAGAGGAGTGAAACTTTCATCGCCGATGCTCTGATCGAGTCCGAAGCGAGCCAAGCCCCTGAGAATGAGATGCCTGATGATCCTTTTGAGATCGTTTCGATCTTTATGGATGATTTCAGCAGCACCAAGAGGAACATCATAGGGCATGTCTCTGGGTGGCTGCTGAGCGACAGCCGTGAGGATAAGATTGACGACTTTGTCCAGGAGATGGAGATGACCAAGTTCTGGCCTCTGGACAGGAGGGAAGCCATTGCCGAGGTCCTGCTCAAGAATGTCGACATCAAAACCAAGTTCCACTGCCCTGAGAAGTATGAAAACGAGGAGCGGCTAGCTTATCACAAGGAACAATGTAGCTTCAGACCTGTTACTTGCCCCAATGATGGATGCCGAGCCAAAGTTTCTGTCCGCTGCATGGATGATCATGATGCAGCTTGCCCATTCAAGGTCCTTCAGTGCGAGCAGAACTGTGAGAAGCGCCTCCTGAGGCGTGATATGGATAGGCACTGCGTCACCGTCTGCTCTATGAGGCCCATGAAGTGCCCCTTCAGCTGTGATTCCTCGTTCCCTGAGCGTGATCTTGAGAAGCACTGCTCGGAGTTTCTTCAGGCACATTTGCTTAAAGTCCTTAAGGTGATTCACAAGAAAGTGCATTCGGAAGAAGAACTGAAGGAGCTTGCTCATAAGATAGAAAAGGTCTTGCTTTTTCTTTCTAAATTATTCTGTCCTTTTCTTTGATTATATAATATTATGAAAAAATTGAAAGCATAGCAAATCTGATTCTAGCGTTTTTATTTGATTATATAATAAATCTTCTATTTCTTGTTAAAAATGTGTCATCTTATTTTCTGACATTTTTTTAATGGAATCAAATGAACAGGTTGATCAGATCTGATCGCTTGTCACTTCTTCCTTCTTCTTTTTTATTTTTTACTGATTATTACGCATTCCATTTTATGTAGTATGATGAGCATGGTAAGCTGGCTAAAGCTCTGGATGCGAGACCTCTTACCAATGTTGTGAAGGACCTTGAAGCAAAGATGAAAGGTGAACCCTCGAGTTAAAGGGGTATTTAATACAGTCAAACCTCACAAGATGGGTGATTACATGGTTTAGTTGAAGAGTTTGTTCCTACGTGCAGCATACAGGAAAGAATATATGTTCTGCTTCTTCGTTTTTGTCCATTACAACTAATTTTGCTTCTTTATCTCCCCACTCATAATCAAATCAATTTGTCAGTATGTATATCTTGATATTGCTTTGTACCTGCAAAATTTTGTATAACTCTATTGGTTGTTTTGGTATATAAAATCAATTATGGCATGTCATTTGAGCTGCTTATTAAGGCCAGTAGTACTTGTTGGATGATTATTTTTACACTAAAATATGAGATGGTAAAATCATTATACATGATTCATGTGACATATACGTGATGTATATTATCTTTAAGCATACATATACATATACATATGCAAAGTAGTTATGGTCGAGCCTGTAGTATGTTGGCCCCACATCTCCATGATTCTGGAATATCTAGGCTAGACTCAAGACTGAAATTTCAGTTGAGTTTGAAATGCTTACAAAAGACATGGCGTCTAGGAGGAAAAGAAATGAAAAGATACTGCACGTCATTAGCAAACTGAACATGTCACGAGAAAGTGCAGAGATAACCATGGCCGAACTGGAGCTCGAATTCAAGCCCATGAGATGATAAATTCAAGCAATTGTAGTTCTAAATCACAGGATATATGTTGTGCCGTATATTTATCTTTACAGAGTCCTTTAAGATTCAAAAGATTATCAAAGTTGCAGTGCACTGTTCTCGTTTGTTTCACTGTTTTATTTGAAAACATACTCAGGGTATTTTTCAATGTTTGAAAATGTTGCCTAGAATTTTCTAGAATTATTTGACTCCAACAATTAAACACTTTACGTTCAAAAAAACAATTAAACACTAAGGCCCACCTTCTTTGGGCCGAGACAGGAGCCCCACCAAATGGCTTTATGGGCCTTCAAACTTGTACGTACTGTATCATGCAACTTAACAGGTCAATGTTTTTCCATTTTCTTTTTTTTTCAGAAAATTGACATTTTTTTCTAATAGGTTGCCCACCATTTGCATTATGAAAGTAATACGCTTTATTATAGGTATGAAATGTAAGCAAACACTATGGTCAAATTAAGGGGCAGCCAAAGGGAAAAATATATGTGTACCCAAGCTATGTGCCTTGGGCTCTTGGGGAAAGTTTGATCATTCAGATCCTGCTGTAAAAACTATATTTGTTCTGAGGTCTCGGGGTTAATTAATTGACATTATAAGACATGTCGCAATCACCACACATGCTATGGTTTTCAAGGTCCGGTAATCATATGCCAAACAAAAAACATATCGATAAAACGAAATGGCGCGAGTTTCAGAGTTTGTCCGAAACGGAGAGACAAGAGCGAGCAGGGCGAGCGCAGGCGCAGAGGACCTTTGAACGAGGCAACCGACAAAATATGGGTCAGTCACATGCACAGCTTTCCAATATGGGTCTCTCCCTGTCTTAGGGTCCCTTTAGTTTAAAAATATTTTAAAAAAAAATATTATTCATCTAATCTTTTTCTATTCATCGTATTCCTCCACTCACAAAATATTATTCATCTACAGTATCTTTTTTGTGAACAGTGTATTTTCGGAGAATCTTTGGCTATCTAAACGCACCCATCACATCCATTATTTCTCATCTTTTCCTCACTGTTCATTGCTACAGTACATATCTGCTACAGTACATCTCCAACAATCTTCACCAACGCTTTCTGTCTGTGAGAGACCATAGGTGATCAGTCCATGAGGACCATGACCACGAAGCATTTGTTGGCTGTGGCCCAAGGGAAAGGCTGGCACGCGCGGCTCGTTGGCCGGGAAGGGAAAGGTCGTGGACGAGCAGCGCTGGTCTGATCTGATCAGATCGACCCATCAGGCATTCAGGCGTGCGTGCATCGCCGCTCGTCGGTCGGTCGTCGCATCTGGTCACACGTGTGGGCGCGCACAGAGGCGAGCTGCCTGCACTGCGCTGCACTGCACTGCACTGCAGGTCAAAAATGGCAGGCAGCTCAGAAAGAGAAGCAAGCAGCGACGAGACGCCTCAGGAAAGCGCTGCACGAGCAGGACCCTGTTCGTAAAAGTCCTTTTTACTTCCTATTCATCCCCCTCACAGAACACGCATCCCTAAAAATTCCTTTTTTACCTTTCCTATTCATCTCCCTCACATAACACGCATTCCAGAAAAAAAAAAGTACTTTTTACCAACCTCAACTAAACACGCCCCCAGGACGGCAGGACCTTGGAGGCTTGGACTGGGCGACAGCAGCCGGAGCAGCAGGGGCACGGGCGCCGCGCTCGCGCGTCGGGTCGTCAGTCGTCGTGCTCATGCACGGGCGTCCTGGGTCTTGCCGCGGTGCAGGCGTGCAGCCTGGCGCTGGCGACCCCTGCGGCTAGCTGGTGCCTGGCGGCCGGCGGGGCGGCGGCAGCGTAGCCGCGTAGGGTGCTGGACTCGTCAGCCGTCAGTCGGAGGGCGGAGGCTGCTGCTGCGGCAGGCGGAGGGCGGAGGCTGCTGCTGTGGCAGGCGGAGGGCGGAGGCGGGCAGGCGGCCGTGCCCGTGTGCTGCGCCGTGTCCTTGTTCGGAGTTTGCTAATGGGCTGATGGGCGGCTAATGGGCCATAGATGGGCTGCCTACAAGAAGTTCAGTTTTTATCGGTTAACTGAGAACCGAGCCGAGCAATTCGGTTCCTCCAGAACAGGTACCGAGTACCATACCGAAAATCTCGGTACCGGTTTCAGGTAAATTCGGTTCGGTACTCGGTATTTCATGCCCAGCCCTAGTTTTCGGGTGATATAGTAAAAACCGAAGTCCAACAAAAAGTTGAAGGAGACAAACAAATAGAACTTCATGCCCAACTTTCAAGTCGTGGCCCAGTTTGCCTCTCGGCCCAACTTCTCTCACGGCCAACCGAGACCCATGTGCCAGCAGCTTTCGTCCTGCTCGTTCCCCTTCCTTCGCGTCCCGCTCACCTGTAGAGCCCAGCGAGGGCGCATGCCCCCACTCAAATTTGCGAACGCAATATAATTTGATATTATTCTACTGTATGGGCCCTCGCTCAATTTTTGCGCTAGGTCCACCGCAACACCATCGCCGGAATTCCTCGACCTTAAGAAGGATCAGGGCCTGTGGAACGCGTCCGGCTACGACAAGGGCATCGTGATCCATCGACAGCGGTATCAACTCGAAGCACCCCTCGTGCCGCCGCCGGCCCGGTGGAAAGGGCAGTGCGTTGGGTTGTTTTTCAGCTGCAACAACAAGATCATCGGCGGCACGTCCTTCGTGGACTGGTCGCCCTAGGATACGATCGGCCACGGCACGCACGTCGCGTCGACGGCAATTTCGTGGACAATGCCTCGTCCTCCAGTGGCGGTGAGCTGGCCGCCGGGACGACCGCCGGGATCGCTCCCGGCGCCCACCTGGCCATATACAAAGTCTGCAACAAGCGTGGATGCTCCGAAATTGGCGGTTAAAGATGGCGTCGACGTCATCTCGGTCTCGCTCGAGTACGGGCGCTTCGACCGCCGGTCCCTGGGCACGGATACCGTGGCCATCGCCGCGTACCGCGCTATGGCGTCATCGTGGTAGCGGGTGCTGGGAACAGTGGCCCCCTACCGTCGACCATCGAGAACGACGCGCCATGGCTCATCACGGTGGGGGCCGGGTCTTTGGACCGGAGGCTCCCCGCCGACATCGTCTTGGAGAACGGGGACATGGTCCCGAGAGAAGCCCTGGTGCCTAGACGGAACTCGACGAACTACCTCCTCCTCTACTACGGCGGCACGTGCAACAGTGTCTAAGGGTGGAAAAAAGGCTCGGGCTCGTGAGCTCGGCTCGGGCTCAGCTCGGGCTCGCCTAGCTCGGCTCGGCTCGATTCCCAAACGAGCCGAGCCCGAGCCAGCATTTTGGCTCGTTTGTGAAACGAGCCGAGCCCGAGCCGGCTCGTGAGCAGCTCGCGAGCTAAAACAAGCTCGACGGTGAATTGCAAAGTAACTAGTACATATCTTTTATTATATTAATATTTTCTTGTGGATGATGTAAAGGTTGGACATATTTACTTGGATGCATGGAGACTCGTGACATGGATGAGATTTGAGTCGTGGGCTATTTAAACTTGCTTTATATTATTATTTATTATTTCACGAAACAAATATTTATATTTATTTTACTATTGTAAGACTATATTATTATAAAAACATATTTTGAAACTTTAACATAGGTTGAACATGCTCTAGAACCTATTTTTGAATGACATGCAATGCAGATCATGTTTTTTTGTCAAGCTCGCAAGCCGGCTCGAGCTGGCTCGAGCTCGTAAACGAGCCGAGCCGAGCCTCAAGTTTGGCTCGCAAGCCGAGCCGAGCCTCCACTGCAGCAAGCTTTCACGAGCTGAGCCGAGCCAGGCTCGGCTCGGCTTGTTTCCACCCCTAACAGTGTCCCGGCGGACAGCCCCACCGCCGTGATCTGCGACAGGGCCACCGACGACGCTGGCGCCATCACCCGGTCAGACACCCTGAAGAAGCTCTACACTTCCGGGGCCGCACACGTCGTGCTCGTCAACCGTGAAACTTCTGGCAACTCGGTGATGCTACGGGACTTCGGAGTCCTCATCGTGCAGCAGTCCGCGACGCCCGGACTCCAAGGGTGTGTCCCGGGCCTGGGGCACCCTAATTTTGTGTTGGGGATTTCATTTTGCAAGAGATTAAGGGTGTGTTTGAGTATCCACAAAAGACTTGCAGATACAGCCCCTCTATCATGTACATGATCAGAAAAGTGGCAAGAACTACCTTTCCAAGTGATATGCATCACAAGGTTTTGAAGCCAGCAACGAAGGCACCTAGGCTTCCTTCACCTCAGCCTCAGAAGAAGTGGGACAACAACATCCACCACAAAGTTTGAGCAGTCCGCTGGCACTCAGGCCACAAGCAGTCTGACCGACCCCTATAGAGCCCTCCAAGGAAGTTCCTCGACTATTTTGTGAACATTTGCAAGATACATAGGGACATACAAGTGGTACAACTGAAGTAGATGATAAAAAATAAGAAAAATGAGAGATTCAATGAAAATGGTCCACCTTGCTACAAAGGCTCAACCTCCCCGCTCACCAACCTCTCTCATGCCTCAGGAATGGGAAGTGGAGATTCCTCCGGTGGATGACATATTGAAGTAATACGAGGAATCTAGCATTTATGATAAGTTTGGGAGCATGTTCAACTAAAACTTGGTCATTCCTTCAGCTCCTCCGACATATACTACTCCTATGAACTTTCCTCCAAGTTATGGCAACTTTCCAGGATCATCTATATGGCAGGTTACTATGGAGTGCCTCCTAATTTCCCTTATCCTTCACATAGTGGTCCAAGCTCGTCCTCCACAGCTCCACCTCAGTTAGACTTTGCCAAATCGGCATCTGAGGCTATCTTTGGTCCTCGTATACCTCCAGGTACTCATCATGTTGATCTTGATCGCATCTTTGAAATCTAAATGCTCATAAGTCATATCTAAACCATCCCTTACTTTGTGCTAAATAAAGCTTCTCATTGGAGTACACCCTCTCCGGGAGGAAATGGAGATGTACAAAAGTGAGGACAGCAACTACACCTTCTCCATACCCTTTTATATATGGATACTCGATGAAAAATGGGGAGAAGAAAGAGATTAAATATTTATTTTCATGGTTGTGTAGCTAGCTTTGATGGAAATGAAACTTTGTAATTAATAATTTGGATCTATTTGTGGACTTGAAAACTTGTAATATGTGCTACTATGTGTGTGATGAACTTATTTATGTACCTAAGTGACATTATGGTAGTATGTATGCATGGTTATGTGATGAATTGTGTTATTTCTGTGTTCTGTCTAGTGACAGGCGGTCTGACCGCCTATGTCACTAGACAACACACATGTTCTTTTGTTTCTTGATTGATGGTTTGATATCATGTATCGTATGAATCACACATTATCTGTCACGCACTTGCTTCCCCCACGGATGCTCAGATATAGGGGGAGTTTCAATGTTTTCATGTCTATGTGTGCAGTTGGCATTTGAGGCCAAATATTTGAAATTCCATTCAAAGCACACATTAAGGGGGAGCTTACACTATATCTGAGAATTCAAAATCAATTCATTGTTATATTTGTAAGATTTAATCGACTTGTCATCAATCACCAAAAATTGGAGATTGAAAGTGCATCTAGGCCCTAAAGTGAATTTTGGTGAATTGAATGACAAAACGATTAAATGACTAACTTATTTGTCCAAGATTGTGAGCAGAAATTTATTGTCATATTTATGTTGCAATTAATCTCATACATGTGAATGGTTGATCATGTGGCTCACAATGATGAAAACCAAACAAGTATGTTGTCCCCTGATTAAAATATGTGATAAATGGCAAGCAAATGATCGAGCCAAGAAAAAGAGATGGATTTCATGATAAAGATTTTTGTGTGTATCTCTATAATAATGAAAAGCTTGTATGATCAGAGAAGGGACAATTCAAAGAAGTATGTGATCCCGTGATGATATTGAGAGATCAATTACAAGCAAAGAATTGATAAAACATAGAGATGGTTTTTATGATCAAGATATATTTTGGAAGTCTCTAAAATCATAGAGAAGCTCGATTGATTAGTTAAGGTATCACTTAGGAAAAAAATTGAATTGTGGTCAAATAAATATTGCAATGCTTCATGAATGTTTTCTATAACATAAGACAAGACGATATGTTCTATATAATGGTCCTACTATTGGACGCTTGCAATTACTAGATATTCGTTATCAATCAAGAACAAGCGTTCGAAGGGTTATTCAAATGGGATTTCATTGTTGATGTCAAAGCTAAACTCAATATGGCAAGAATAGGTGAAAAGATAAATGAGGTACAAGGGCGAGGGACTAGGCAAGCGTTGATTAAGTGACGACTTGGACCATGTGCGAATTGCTAACGTGAAGTTCTAGTATTCGGGCATCTTGAGAAATCATATCTAGTCATACCGGGTGAAGCAATGCATTATATCAAGTATGTTGGATTGATAATATGGAGTGACTTGTGATTGAAGGTTGTGCTATCATGGTTTTAATGGATAATCTCAAGTCACTAGCTCAAGATGATAGCAATGTTGAAAGCCCTCAAGTGGATATTGATCAAAGTGTGCCATTGATAAAAATTGACAAGTTCAAGTGGATTTAATTATATTTATCTTTGGCTTGAGTATAGATATGACGTACTATCAAGAGGGACAACATTTGCTTTATGACAAACATCAAAAGTGCTCTTAGGAAACCTATGTGAGAAAAGACTTTGAGTGACTCTCAGAGTGTGTTAATTAACCCAACCAAGCTAAAAATGGTTTGGGGTGCTCTGGGCTGTGACAGACAGTCTAACTGCCTGGGGTCTAACGACTTAGTTGTTTCAAACTAGACGGTCCAACCGCCCGCCATAGGTGGTCTAACCGACCTCTAACAGTAGTTGGAGTTGGGCTCAGTATTTATACTTTTCTCTCTCCTCCTTGCTTGGTGCTGCTTCCATTCACTTCCTACACGTCCAAGAACACCTGATAAGCTAGCAAAGCGTCTCTCCTTGTGAGATTTGAGCAGAGAAGGAGTTTTTGTGTCCCGCATAATTTTTTATGGCAATATAAGAAACTTGGACAAATACCGAGCGCAGCTTATTAACCATCTGATGGGGTAATTTTTTTACCGACGTGGCACAATGGATGAGCCGGAAGTCCGACAGCTCTTTTTTATCGACGTGGCACAATAGATGAGCTGGAAGCCCGACAACTTATTATTACTAATAATACTAATAATAATAATAATATGAGTAGATAGATCCACATGGTCACCTCTTTATCGGCAAGGCAAGCTGGCCAGGCATGTAGTGACACTGTGACACGGATCGGCCACGTCGGCCGGTCCACGTCCGTCCCCAGCGAGCTGTCCCCGTCGGCCTTCTTCGCTGGATCGGAGGCAGCAGGAACAAAAGGCGCTGTGGGGAAGCGAGGCGCGCGTGAGCGCCACGTGCCTCCTTTCCCCGCCTACCACAGAGACTCTTGTCCGCCTCTCGGGACACAGCCAGCGAGCACTGACTGCACTCTCGCCCTCTACTCGGGCTGTGTTCAGATTCAGGAAAAAGTAATTCTCCACAAATTTTTCCTATTCATCTCATTCACATAACACGCTTCCCAATGCATTGTTCATCTAGAAAAAATACTACTTCTAATGTGAACGCAGCCCGACCTCACCTCCTCTTGTCCTCCTCCCCGCCCTCCATCCACCCCCCACCAACCAGTCAGACTCGGGTCACCCACACCGCACCGCCCTCGATTGCGCTGCGCACGTCTCGTCGGGAAGCCAGCAGCGCGACGCAAGATGATGGGCGCCGCCGCCGCCGCCGCCGGCGCACCCATGGCCACGGCCGTGCGAGCCGGGCTCCTCCGCGTCTACTGCTCGGCGTCCACCTCCATGCTACTTGTGCCTGGACCGGAGGCCCACGCTCTGCTTTGCTGCCGATATTACAGGAATGCGATTTTGGGGTGTTCCGTCAGGCCACAAACCTCTGAACCAAGATCAATGTACCAAAGAAAATCTGCATCTTTCAGAATTCAGACAAGGACGACCGACGAGAGACACGGTCTAGAACTCGATCGAAGAGCCTCAGCTTTTGGAGAGGCGGCGACGAGGCGCGCCGGGCGGCCGTGGTCTGGCCAGGGTTCAAAAAACCGAACCGGTTGGCCGAACCGCCGGCCGGCGGTAGCGGCTAACCGGTCCGGTTACCGTGGGAACCGGTGGAAACCGGTTAAATTCAAATTTTGAATTCAAATCCCCCGTGTACTCGGTTTTGAACGGCTAACCGACCGGTTTGGTCGGTAACCTGTCGTTTTGGACCTGTAACCGACCGGTTTGGACGGTAAGTCGGCTCAGTACATAATTTGTCATGTTTTCAAATTTAACTAAAAATTTAAAAAAATAAAAGAAAAAATTTCTAAAAATATTTCAAGGTGCGTAGAATTTAATGGTGTCAAAATTTTCAAATATTAGTGTATTTAATATTTTTTGTGTGCATTAGAAGTTCAATGAGCCGATTTTTTTTCTCTTCCTTTTTTTTGAACTTCTAATACTTGCAAAAAATATCAAATGAGCAAATATTTGAAATTTTTTGACACTAATAGATTACATATACCTTGAAGTATTTTTAGGATTTTTTTTTATATTTTTCTATTTTAAATTTAAATTTAAATATTTTAAATTTAACCGGTTTGAAACCGCCCCGAACCGCTACTGGACCGGGGCGGTTTGGGCGGTTCCCACGCGAACCGACCGGTTTCCACCGGTTTTGCGAACCCTGGGTCTGGCGCGGGAGCGAGGCCATGGCAAGAGGCAACTGGTGCTGGCCTGCGTGTGGTACGAACCGGCCGCGTGCTCGCTCGCCATCATCGCCGCCGGCAAAAGGCGCATTTTTTTTTTCTTTTGTTGCTGCTGCGATCCGTTCGTTCTCCTCCAACTACATGTAAACGGGAGCTTGGACGTCGGAGATCATCATGGAGCCCCTTTTCCCGAGGCGGTTGGTTGCCTGATCAGGCTTTGGCCACCATAGATAACTATGGAACGGGGGAATCCGTCGGGACCTGGTTGGCTCGGCTACACGCTTGCAGACACTGATCGTCCACGTCGCCGGCAGTCGCCGTCGGTCATCTTCGCCGGAGTCAGGAACCAACCAGGCGACCAAAAAGCGCTGGGCCGGGGGGGGGGGGGGGGGGGGGCGCTCGTGAGCGCCACGTGTCTGTCCTCCCCACCTACCACACTCTTCTCCGCCCCTCGGGGGAGACAGCCAGCGAGCACTGCACACGACGCCACACTTGTTTCGTCCACTCGAGCTCACCCTCCTCCTTATCCTCATCGACCTCCCGCCCTCCTTCCCCACCAACCAGTCAGACTCTTCGTCGCTCGTCGGGAAGCCAGCGCGACGCGAGATGATGGGCGCCGCCGCCGCACCCATGGCCACGGCCGTGCGCGCCGGGCTCCTCCGCGTCTCCTGCTCGGCGTCCACCTCCCCGCCGGGCCCCACCAAGCAGAGCAGCACCGGTGGTCCCAACAAGCAGCGACTGCAGGTGCCACGTCAGCAGCAGGGGCCCACTCCACCGCCGCTGACGAGCACGGCGGCGGCGTCGGCGGCCATGGCGCCGCTGCTGCTGGCGGCGCTGACGCCGGACGACGCGCTGGCGGCGGGGGGCGAGTTCGGGATCCTCGAGGGGCGGAGCTTCGCGCTGGTGCACCCGCTCGTGATGGGTGGCCTCTTCGCCTACACGCTCTGGGCGGGCTACCTCGGCTGGCAGTGGCGACGGGTGCGCACCGTCCAGGACGAGATCAACGAGCTCAAGAAGCAGCTCAAGCCCGCCGCCGCCGCCGCTCCGGCTGCCGTCGGCGCCGGGGGAAACGCCGCCTCCTCCGCGCCGCCCCCCGCTGCCAAATCGCCGGTCGAGATCAAAATCGACGAGCTCACAGAGGTAATGATAATACTGATCGTCTTCTACATTCAGAACTGGAACATTTCAGCGCCATTGTTCATCAGCTCTCACATGTATAATTGTATATATATAAAGATACTAATAAATACTCCATATATGATCGTGTCTCGCAGGAGCGGAAGAAGCTGATCAAGGGGTCGTTCCGGGACAGGCATTTCAACGCCGGCTCCATCCTGCTGGGCCTCGGCGTGCTCGAGTCCGTCGGCGGCGCGCTCAACACCTGGTTCCGCACCGGCAAGCTCTTCCCGGGGCCCCACCTCTTCGCCGGAGCAGGTACGCACGCACTCACGCACGGAGCAGATGCCTGTTATCGCTCTCACTCACAGGTAGCTAATTAACTCTGATGATGAGCTCGATCGATCGCTGAAATTATGATGGATGCAGCCATCACGGTGCTGTGGGCGGGCGCGGCGGCGCTGGTGCCGGCGATGCAGAAGGGGAACGAGACGGCCAGGAACCTGCACATCGCGCTCAACGGCCTCAACGTCCTGCTCTTCATCTGGCAGATCCCCACCGGCCTCGAGATCGTCGGCAAGGTCTTCGAGTTCACCACATGGCCGTGATGAGATAGCAGTCTCCGGAGGCCGGTGCTTTGCTGCAGGGGAGCTGCTGATGTGTGGGCACCCTGCTGCTTCCTCGCTCTGCATGTCTCTTCTCTTCCATTCCCGTTAGGTTGTTGTTCACTTGTGCAGATAGCCGTGTGTGTTCAGTGTTCAGTTCAGTGCAGTTCGTTTCGTTCTTCGTCTCTGCAGGGTTGTTTTTCTTGACCTGTACTATACGTCCATGTTCATACGGTTGTGATGGGACTGTCAAATCCCACGTTTTCTATACACGAGATCGATAATATACTAGTACTAGCTCGTTTTGAAGCACAGAGTTTTGGTTCGGCTGAGCTGACGCGTGGACCACCAACATTGTTGTCGAGATGGTTGATACACTTGATTGTGGTTGCAGGTGTACATAAAACGAATTAATGACAACTGCATTTATGTTTTGTGCTCGAAGAGAAAATTTAAAACGTGACTTTCATCACCCTTTGATTCGACAGATACCGTCCACAGCTGCTATCGAGGTCCCTTCAAATAAAACTCAGGAAAACTAGTGACAAGTTTTAGTGGTGACGACGATACAACGCCTTTTTTCTTTTCGTGAACGCCTTCTCTTTTTCTTTTCCCTTTTTCCTTTTACGTGGCACTCGGAGAACATATGAACGATGAAACATGTAAGTTAACTAGTGATTTGCGCGTGACTTGGCGCGCGGCTTAATTTTTTACTAAATAAATAAAATACAATAGATGACTTGTTTGGTTGAGATCCAACAATCAAAAGGCCATCACTCCATGTTTTTTGGCAACATATTAGTAAAAAAGGCTCTCCTCGTATTGCTTTTTGTTCTCGAGCAAAAACCAAGTCGATCCTTAGTAATTGCCTATTTGCCTTTACTAATGATATACAGTCGGCATTTGAATAACAGAGTGCAAGATATCTAGTAGTAATTATATATCATGTTATCATACAATAGAAGAGCATCGTGGTTGGAATCATTTAAATACATAGATTAACTCGTAGAACTAATTCCATGTGTGACACAAAAATTGCATTCTCTGCGCATGACTTGGCAGCTAAAGTCTGTTCATGAGGGTAGGCGCATACATTGTACATTCCTATTATACAACACATTCCTATTATACAGATGTTGTAAGGTGTTTATTATGCAGCTGTCTAATAGAGGATTATATGTTATGAGAATCCTTAGATTATTTGGTTGTTCACAATTTATTTACAAACCAGAGATTGTCAATATTAAGTAACATATAGTTTTATGTAGGTGAGGAAAATGAATAATATTATAAAGGATCGACCTACGGATCTTATATAATCATTTATAGGAAATAATTAATGAGGCACTTTGAATTTAAAATTTTGGTACGGTCCGAAGGTTTATGTTTTTGAATTTTAATTGTTTTTTTGTATTGAACACTTCTTAATTTGAGGACGTTTTGATATCTGAATCATAGATACGATGGGTCGTAGATAAATGTCTGCGTGAATAAATGTGGAAAGTGCTTTTTGTCTAAGAATATGTTATATAATAAAGTTGTAGGTTTTGAAATTAGAACAAATTTTATGTTGGTTTTTTTTGTTGGAACGCGTTTTGGTGGTTGAATTGTACGTATAGTATTGGCTGTAGGGAAGTAATTAATAGAATGGGTTGTTACTTAATTTTAATAAAATTTGAGGGTTCTTTAAGAATATTTATGAGGGAGGGAAAAGGCCGGCGAGTTGAGTCTAAGAAAGTTTAGGAGTTTTTTTAAAAATTTTGATTGGCCGGTTAGGGATGGACTGCGGGTTAATTCCTAGAAAATCCGAGGGTTTCTCTAAAAAAATCCTGTAAGAGGGTGGACGACGGGTTGTATATCTATTGGTTGTAGGGAAGTAATTAATAGAATGGGTTGTTACGTAATTTCAGTAAAATGTGAGGGTTCTTTAGGAATATTTATGAGGGAGGGAAAAGGCCAGCGGGTTGATTCTAAGAAAGTTTAGGAGTTTTTTTAAAAAATTTGATTGGCCGGTTGGGGGTGGACTGTTGGTTAATTCCGAGGAAATCCGAGGGTTTCTTAGAAAAAATCCTGAAAGAAGGGTGGACGGCATGTTGTATATCTATAAAATTCAGGGGTTTTTTGTAAATTGACGAAAAATGACACAATCTAGGCCGTTCGGCTGGCCGATCGGACAGCCGGAAAAAGCCGGCGACGTGGCCAGCCTCTCCGGCTGGCGCATGCACCGGCTTTCATAAGGTGAAATATGCTAAAAAAAAAGACATGTAATGTAAGTTAACTAATAGGGTGTTTGGTTGGAGAGTATGGAGACCAACCATTCCCACACTTAGCACAATTTTGTAGCCAAGTTGTTGGGTTGTTTTTTTAATTTCCAATCTTAGTGAAGACACATTTTTATTTCAGCCCGCTTCTACAAGTCAAAATCCAGAAGCATGTGTCTATACAAGTTTTATGGGTTTTCTTATCACAATACAATACATTCATACGGCGTCACATGCTCGATAAGTGGTTTGTTCAAGTCGTTAAAACTTTTTAATACAATTATAAAAATTAACAATTCAATAAGAAAATGGATCACGCAGCAACACTATACTCTGTTTTTTTTACCGAACAACAACACTATACTCATGTTTCTTACGACCTCCTCTTCCATCGCTCTCCCATTCGACACGAAGCAGGGCAAGTGGATCAAATGGTATGAATTACTGTTGCAGTGTTCCATTGCAAGAATTTTGATAATCCTTCTTAAATATTTTTTATAAAGAATATTGTGGTTAAAATACATCAAAGCATGATTGAAATCGGACCAAAACAAATAAACAACAGACACCAAAAGGAAGTAGAAAAAGCATGAAGAGTGAGTACATCCCAGTCTGGCACACTGCTGCGCACCCAGCAAGAACAAAAAAAACAAACACCAGCAACAACCTCAAAAACCCTTGCTCACGAGCTCGCCGCCTCCGTCCCCGCCGGCGCCGGCAATGGAGGGGCTCCACAGCCTCCTCGCGCGGCCCAACACCGCGCCGCTCGCCTTCTCCATCCCGTCGGCCCCGTCCCGGCGCCCAAAACCGCCGCCCGCCCCCATCGCCTGCCGCGCCGCCAGCCGCTGGGCCGACCGCCTCTTCGCCGACTTCCACCTCCTCCCCACCGCCGCCGCCGACCCCCCGGCCGCGGCGTCCCCCTCCTCTTCGTCCTCTTCCCCGTTCGTCCCGGTCTTCCCCGACGCCGCCGACCGCGCCTTGCCGCTCCCAGTCGATCTCTACAAAGTCAGCCTCGTTATCTCCTCACTGAGCATCTCGTGTGATTTGGGGTTATCATAAGCTTCTCACAAGGGGGGTGATACTGATCCGCGGAAATGCTGCACTTCAGCAGTCGACTTGATTATTCCATTTCCGTGATTGTCGATGCTTGATAAGTTATCAACTACTGCAATCTCATGAGAAATTGCATACTTGAACTGTTTTTATTTTATTTATTTTTTATGGCCGCCTGACAATTAGTAATTCTAATTCAATGGGTTCTTCCTGCAACTTAAATTGGAACATACTTAATTCTGTAGATACGACATTGCGTAGAGTTGTATACTTGTATGTCTGCATTGCAATGCATGTTACAAGAAAGAACCCACACACTTGATTTTCTATAAAGTGTTTGCTTGTTCTGGCTTGCTCAAATTTTGGGGTTATCTTGTAGGGACATGATACCGTGCTGTAGAAAAGCTGCAACTTAGCACCTGGTTTCATTACTTCATTTTCATGTTTGTTGCTAGGCTATTGACTACTTCAATTTCATGACAATTTTCACAATTTTAACCGTTTTCTGTATGGCTGGTTGACTAGTAGCTGACTAGTTGTGTCAGTTCTTTGGGTTTCTAATCTGTCATAATCCTGCAATGCAACTTAGTGAACCTACATTGCAACTTACTTAATTCAGAAAAAAATGCACTGTGTAGGAGTTGTATAGCTGTCTTCCAACACTCTGATAAAAAGTGACCTGCATATTTGATTTGGGCCATGATCTGTTGGAGTTGGTCTCAGATTCTTGGAGCGGAGCCACATTTTCTTGGTGATGGCATCAGGAGGGCCTTTGAGGCGCGGGTCGCCAAGCCACCACAGTATGGCTACAGCACAGAAGCTCTGGTTGGGCGTCGGCAAATGCTTCAGCTTGCCCATGATACTCTCACAAACCAGAGCTCCCGTACTCAGTACGATCGTGCACTTTCCGAAGACCGTGATGCGACACTCACCATGGATGTTGCCTGGGATAAGGTGAGGTTGTAGCTCAGGAAACAGACAAACAGTACAGTTAAATTTTCTTGAATTTCTAATAGCACTGAGATATAACTGGTTGCTGCCTCTCTTGGGTGACTTGCTAAGCAGGTTACAGGTGTGCTGTGTGTACTTCAGGAGGCTGGGGAGGCACAACTAGTGCTTGCAACTGGAGAGCAGTTGCTTCAGGACCGTCCGCCTAAGCGGTTCAAGCAGGATGTGGTGCTAGCAATGGCATTGGCTTATGTGGACCTATCAAGGGATGCGATGTCTGCAAACCCTCCAGATGTAATCCGCTGCTGTGAGGTGCTCGAGAGGGCGCTCAAGCTCCTACAGGTAAACTAATTTGTTTTAAGGTTGCATATATCAAATATGTCTTAAGGTGATTTTGTACAGTGTTAATTAATTTTAATGTGAAATGTGTTTGCTAGCACTGCATATACCATAGGCTGTAAATCAACATGTTCTAGATTTATCTAATTGCTTGCTATTGATACCTAATACTGATTATTGGTTGTTTTCTTTGGTAACCAAAGCGCTTTTTTTTTTTCTAAGCATCAGATGCGTATACTGCAATTAGGAGCTCTGTAGCGCTGTAGGCCTAGCATCAATATCAGTTTTCACAAGCTTGATATCAATCTAATTTGGTCTTAATCATTAGGTACATTTACAGTGTAGCTGTTATGCTGTAAAACCAAACTGGCATTAAGCTATCAGCCAATGTTGCTTAGAGTTAGAGATAACGAATGCTTCATTATTTTCATTCCCCCGTTCTCATTCTCAATTTTATGATCTGTTACTGCAAAGTGCAAACTTTTGGCGCCTAACTGCTAAACGATAAAAAGCCTCAAGTCATATTTGCCTTTTAGCTATTAAGTTTTTAACTAGATACTAGATCATTGTGTAAAGTTCAGCTTGTTAGTTCTTTATTGGTTAGAGAGATGTGTAGGAAACAGTGCTAACAGAAACATTGTACTTTAGGAGGATGGTGCAAGCAATCTTGCACCTCATCTCCTTTCACAGATTGATGAGACTTTGGAGGAGATTACACCTCGTTGTGTATTGGAGCTACTTGCTCTTCCTATTGATGAAAAACATAAAAATAAACGCCAAGAAGGCCTGCAAGGTGCAAGAAACATATTGTGGAGTGTTGGCAGAGGTGGTATTGCTACTGTTGGAGGAGGATTTTCTCGTGAGGCCTTCATGAATGAGGCCTTTATGCGGATGACATCAGCTGAGCAGGTCCGTGCCTACCAAATTTAATGAGCAGCAGCATGGTGCAGTATGTACTGTTTACTTGAGCACAAATTTTAAATCTCCTTATTCGTTTTCTGTTATATATTTCAGATGGATTTCTTCTCTAAAACACCAAATAGCATACCGCCTGAATGGTTTGAAATCTATAGTGTGGCACTTGCACATATTGCTCAAGCAATTATAAGTAAAAGGCCACAATTCATCATGATGGCAGATGATCTTTTTGAACAACTTCAGAAGTTCAATGTAGGCTCTCAATATCCTTATGAAAATGAGATGGACCTCGCATTGGAACGGGCACTCTGCTCCTTACTGGTGGGAGATATTAGCAATTGCAGAATGTGGCTTGGAATTGATAACGAGTCCTCACCATATAGAGACCCTCAAATTATTGAATTTGTGGTGAACAACTCTAGCATCAATGAAGAGGACGATCTTCTTCCAGGGCTGTGCAAGCTTTTGGAGACTTGGCTTGTCTCTGAGGTTTTCCCAAGGAGTAGAGATACTCGAGGTATGGAGTTCAGACTTGGAGACTATTATGACGACCCAAAAGTTTTAAGCTACCTAGAAAGGATGGAAGGTGGTGGAGCTTCTCATTTGGCTGCAGCTGCTGCTATAGCAAAACTTGGTGCTCAAGCTACAGCTGCACTTGGTACGGTAAAATCAAGTGCTCTTCAAGCATTCAGCAAGGTCTTCCCATTGATAGAACAGTTAGACAGGTCAGATAAGGATACACTCAGCGATGATCTTCAGAAATCTCTTGAAAAGCCTGCTCAACTAAATGTTACTGGAGATGATATCCATGATTCTAGAAATACTGCTTTGAAGATTGTCTCTGCGGGTGCACTGTTTGCACTATTTGCAGTAATAGGCATCAAGTGCTTTCCGCGTAAGAAGTCACTTCCTGCTGTTAAGAGTGAGTATGGGTCTGTGGCAGTTACTGACTCCATTGGTGGTGAGTAAAACTGTGATAAAATTGCATTACTTTCTTTTGAGTCTTTGGGTTCTCATTGATGTTCCCGACAAAGCTAAGCACCAAATATTCCACATAAATGTTGCTGAAACCATACTACTTCCGAGTCCTAATGTAATGTATGCCATCGAGTGTACATAAATGATTAAAAGCCATTTTATTCAACAATAGTGTAATGTTCTTCATGAAAATTAAACCTCCCATTATTGTTTGTTGAAGGTCCAGTTGTAGATGAAGACCCACTAGAAGTTCCTAGAATGGATGCAAAGTTGGCTGAAGATATTGTTCGCAAGTGGCAGAGTATCAAGTCCAAGGCTTTGGGTCCAGAACATTCTGTTACGGCGTTACAAGAGGTGAGTTTCATAGTTGACCTTTTTCTCTGGCTAGTCCTTCCTCCCACCGTTGTATGTTGCTAGAGACTTGGATACAGTCCTGTACTTCATGTTGTTGCCTTCAAGATACTGTTGTCAGCTTAAAACGCCTGTAAAATAAGTAGTTTGTTGGCTTTTAATTTTTTTTTGGAACTGTTGGCTTTTAATTTTGCTACTAAAGAGACTCCTTAAATTCTCGTCACAGTAATGGAATTTAAATTTCTTATAGTGAGAACTGTTTGTAGGTTATAACCTAGTCATTTTAGCTAAATGCAACAGCCAGAGCATTCAAAGGCCCAAGCATGCTTGTTTAACTTGCCCTTGTGTACTTCATTGCCGCGGCATAACTATACCTGCAATGTCCAATGATGGAAGTCATGCAGTGGTACACTACTGATGTTTCCCACTCTTCCAGGTTCTCGATGGCAATATGCTGAAGGTATGGACCGATCGAGCTACAGAGATTGAGCGCCATGGTTGGTCCTGGGAGTACACATTGTCCGACGTCGCAATCGACAGTGTCACTGTCTCATCAGACGGTCGACGCGCGACAGTGGAGGCGACAATCGAGGAGGTGGGCCAACTCACTGATGTAGCGGACCCTAAGAACAACGACTCGTACAACACAAAGTACACCACGCGCTATGAGATGGCCTACTCGAAATCAGGCGGGGGGTGGAGGATAACCGATGGAGCAGTGCTCAAGTCGTAGAAGAATGGTGTGCAGTAGCGCTAGCAGTAGCAGTAGCTCGATTCCCTTTCAGTTTTGCACTGTAAATAAATAAACATGTTAGTGAAAGCTCGTTTCAGTCCTAGGGAGCTTGGTTAGGTTTTGTCCGTGACAGTTCATCCTGTTGAAAAATTTGGGTGCAAAGGTGTATGCCTCTTCAACTAGTTTGTATTGATTGGTAGCTTGGCATTGTGTTGCTACTTAAGATGATGCTTTGAAACAATGGTGGATGGTAGTTCTGCAGACCACAGATTGTGTTGGGCAGAATTGTTGACAGATCCTTGTAACGAAAACTCGAAAAGGCAGTACAAGATTGTGTGAGATGCTAAATGGGTCAATGGGAGGCATCATCAGTGCAGCATCACTGCTGACCACACCACTACATCAGAGATCAGACAGGAGGTCACTGCTTACCACATGGCATCAGATGGTTTGCCTGTGGTCGGAGACCATTTCCCAGATTCGTGCCAGGAAAAAGCGATTTCGTTTGCCTCGAAACCGTGTTCGTACATTTTTCTTCATTCGATTCACAAATATATCACCCTTTGCCCAAATTTGATCACTTTGACAACATTTCTTTCAAAAAAAGAGAGTTCGAAAACGGAACGTGCACAAACTAAACTTCGAACGAATACGATTCGGCTCCGGAGCAAATAAAATAAAATAGAAAAAATAAATAAAAAAAAGTTCGTCCCCGACTAGTAGTCTTCGTGGCTGTACGTGGGCCTATATATCAGAGAGGATCGTGGCCTTCCAATAGGAGATGAGAAGAGAGACCACCACCACCACCACCACCAGGCTGTGACAAAGCAGGAAGCCAACCAGCCAAGCCAGCAGAGCAGAGAGGCTCGACTCGACTCATCCTCTCGGCTTCCCCCACCCCTTCCACAACCCTCGAGAAGCTTCCACTCGCCCCTCCCCGCGCCGCCGCCGCCACAGCGGAGCGGAAACCCTAGCCGCCTCTCCGCCCACCGGCGCAACTCCCCGCCGCGGACGCCGCCTCCGAAGCGATCGGATCTCGAGGACCGTCAAGCCACGATGGAGGACTGGGGTAAGCGAGCGCCTCTCTCTACCTCTATCGACTTCCGATCTGTAGCGGAGTAGGGCCCGTTCGCGGGAATCTCTTCGACGGTTCCCCCGGTGCGTGGCTTGCCGTTCGGCGCCGAGCGGTTCGTGTTCCCGTGCGTGATTCGTGGTAGGGCCGTAGGGCCTGCGGCCTTGCTTGACCGGTTCCGTATCTCGCGAAGCCGCGCCCTCCCTTTTCGCGAGGGCGAGAATAGTTTTTTTCAGCGGAGGGTTGTGAATGCGCATGCGTTTATTTTTTCCCACGAGGCAGAAGAACCTTTAACCTGAGTCTAGGAATTAATTTTTTTGGGCTTATGTTATGTAGGATTTGTCAACTGTGCATGTATCTGTCTGTTAAATCTTGGGAAAATGTGAGGCGTTTACTATACCAAACAAGATATATCAGTATTCTACATCCTCCTGCGTACACTGCAATGCATATCAAAAGACTAGTTCATCACTGGTTCTTCGTGTATGTCCAATGTAAATACCTGGCATCTTTTACTGTATACAGCAGAGGGCCTTCATCACATATGATTATTATTGTTATATGTTACAAGGTTTTTCTCCCTTTAGATTTAAGGGAAAAGTCCATTTTTCAACCCTCAACTATCACATTCGTCCGATTTTCACCCTTAAACTGCAAAACCAGATAGCATACACCATCCAACTATTAAAACCGGACATATTACACCCTTCACACCAAACAACCTGGTTTTTGTTATGATGTGGCAGTAGTTTTGATGATGTGGCAGCCATGGTGTACATTTAACAAAACTACAACCACTCAAATTACGAAAACGCCCTTGTCCTCTGTTCCTCTTCTCCTCCTCACTGGCAGTGCCCGCCCCTGCCTGCTGCTGTCATCTTTCCTCACGCAAGCTAGGGACGAGGACCCCACGACGGTGGCAGTGTGCAACCAGCTCCACAGCGAGGACGGCCGGCGAGGCTGTGGCCTGCGGACTCTGCTCGACCGCTCCACCCTGACCAACGACATCGCGTACACTGCCTGTCTCCCGCCCCGATGTCTCGCCGTGCGTCGCGCTCCAGGACGCCGCCTCCTACTGCTGCTGCCGCTCCGCCCACCGAGGCATCCCCAAGCCCCTGTCGCCGCCGCCGTGCCGACATGGCCCTGGGCCCGGCGAGCTCCCAGCGGCCACATGGCCTTGGGCGCGACTTGGGTGGCACGGAGGATAAGGGCCTGGGTCACCGGTATGACTTGGCGGCGCGGGGGATGGAGGTCTGGTTCAGTGTTGCTATAGACAACGGTTGACGGCGGCGAAGCAGGCCATGGCAGTGGAGATTGCGAGAGAGATGGTGACTGTTTGGTCTGGATCCAAGCCTATTTGGCCCACTGGATGCTGACTGTACCACATATGCCACGTTGGACGGTGACATGGGCAGGTTTTGCCACGTCGCATGGTGACATGTTCCAAAACCAGTGTGGTATTATCTTAAGGGGGTAATTTGTCCGGTTTGGATAGTTGAATGGCTTTAGTTGTCTGGTTTTGTAGTTCAAGGGTGAAAATCGGACGAATGTGATAGTTCGAGGTTGGAAAACGGACTTTTCTCTAGATTTAATGTACTAGTTAAAAAAGTTACCCTATATAATTCTGTTGAATGTGGCTATGCACACGTACAGTACTGGATGATTGGGGCTTTCACCTAAACATGAGGAATAGCCTTGAATCGTCTTCACTTAGTTAGGGGATTTGATGCAATATGGTATGCGGATCCAGGTTGCCCTCAAACTGTTGTATTTGGCGCCTTCATGTCCGCTTAGTTTTCCCACGTTCAAATTCTGATAAAATTTCAACCCTGCTGTTTGCTGTTAGAGAAAAATGAGTATACCGGGAGACCTCCCATGGATGCCATTGTGCAATCTATTTTTGAATTTAAGTATCATTTGCTGATGTTGGTTTATCTAACACCTAGTTTATTGTTAGTGCCTTACGAATATAAATCTATACTGTATTTCAGATTCTGAAGATTTTCAGCCAGTCGCACCTGTTGTGAAAGCAGAGCCACTTAAAAATCAGTGGGCTGATGAAGATGTTGAAGAAGATGATGTAAAAGATTCATGGGAAGAGGAGGAAGAGGAGGAGGTACAGTGAAAAATATGTACCCTTGTTTCTTGAAAGCATACTTAGTAAACTGATGCATTACTCATCACATAGGTTCCTTTTTTTATTCTTCATTTTATGCTATAGTTGTGATAGCTATAAGCACATCTTCCCAGTCAGTTCTGATAGCCTTGATCATAGATCAATAATAACCTGATTGTTTATTTTCAATTGCTTAGCTTTTGAAAATAATTTGGTGAAGGCTTGATCTAATGCCTTAGTCTATATGTTTGTATTGGCATTATATAATTGATTTCTTGTTCGTAACACCATTCTTCTCTGTATACCTGACCTTGCTGATTCCATGTTACTTTAATAGCTCAAACAGCTGACCTGCTCATGAGCTTGAATTATGCAATGTAATTTTTGATTAATATATTGTTTCTCGTTAAAATACACTTCCACAGAAATGGGTGATCATAAACCATTGTGATCATTGCTGGTTTTGATATACCGAGATACAAGCAACATTTTCATGTTGATCCTTATATTTATCAGTTGTACATTTGTTTTCTCGATGCCTACTACTTAATAAGCTAAAATTGGATCGTCACTGATTTGAACACTGGTTTTTGCTTTGATCATCTTGCAGAAACCTAAGCCACCGCCTGTAGAAAAAGCCCCGGTGAAACCTAGCAGTAAGGCCCCTGCGAAAAAGGGAAAACAGCAGGCGTCCACTAGTGCTGAAGAACCAGATGAGCCTCCTCTTAGTCCCACTTCAGAGAAAATTCGCCAACAAAGGTAAGCTTTTTGGACACTAGGGAAACTGCATCAACGTTGTGATGCTGCTCTTCATGCAGCCTAAATTTGTTTGACCTTTGCGTTGCATCCCTGATGTTGATTGCTTTTATTCTGAATTACATGCTTTTAAATTTTATATATTTACGATTGCAATGCTTACTTATTGTAGGCTTGTGGAAGAAGCTGACTTCAAGGCAACCACAGAACTTTTTAAACAGAAGGGCGGTGAACAGAAGTCACTAGACACATTTATCCCAAAGTCTGAGAGTGACTTTGCGGAATATGCAGAGCTTATTGCAAATAAACTACGCCCCTATGAGGTCTGTATAACACTGGCAGTGCTATGTCTCTGGTATCCACCCTTTGCCTCAAATCTGACCTTTGTTGGTTTCATGCTTGCAGAAAAGCTTTCACTACATGGGTCTACTTAAGAATGTCATGAGACTTTCCATGACACCTTTGAAAGGTGCGGACGCGAAAGAGATCTCTTCCTCTGTCACAGCTATTGCTAATGAGAAGATCAAGGCGGAGAAAGAAGCTGCGGCAGGCAAAAAGAAACAAGGTAACAAGTCTTGGGCTCTAGGTGCTTTACTATTTTGAACTTTGAAGGCAGAACTAGTGGCCAATACTCAGGTGAAGATACATTATCACTTATGTTTTCACACTGAACCAAATTATCACAGGAGCGAAAAAGAAGCAACTCCACATCGAGAAAGGAGACGACGACTTCATCCCTGGCCGGGGTGGTGGCTATGATGATCCGGATGAGTACGACTTCATGTGATTTGGCTGGGAGCGAATTAGGTTTCTGTCATGTATACCTTGGCAAGCAGAGATTGTTACTAGAGTTTGCGGCATAGTTGGCATTCCAGAGGCTCCTGGACTGGACACCTGAAACTATTTTGCATGGAACATGCTTATCTATTTGAGGTTGATTTTTGAATATAGGATGAGGAAAACATCTGTGGTCTGGATCCACAAGTGCGTTTCCTTATTCTTCAGCCGTTGTGTTCTTTTTATACTTTTCGTATTTATTTTTTGTCAACTGTACTATATACCATGTATCCGGTTACTTTGGAGTCATGCAAGTAATCCTGGAGGTGCCTCATGTTTTTGGAGTTGTATACCTGCATTTGAGGGTCGCGTTTGGATCGAAGGAAAGACAGGAAAGCTGAAGGTTTATTTTTGACCGTTTGGAATCGAGTGACGAGAAAAAGAAAAAAAAAATCCAAAGGCAAGGTTTAGCATGTTGTTTTGGAAAGGAGTGGAAAAAAATTAAAAAAAACATTTCAAGGAAAGGTGAGCTCCCCTCAAGGCAAGCGTCCATTGCCGCGTTGCTGCTGCTGACTACCTCGCCAACCAAAAATGTTGTCAAAATGTTACTCTGCTTTTAATCCATTTCATTCTCACGTTTTCCCTAGCTCTCTATTCTATCGTCCCATTCATGCACTTTTTTTTTTCCTGTTCCTCCGTTTTTATTCCTTCGTTCGAACTTGTTCTGGTCTTGATCTTGAAATGGTCCGAAATCACGTGGAGAGAGAGGCCATGATCAATTGGTTCTAATAAAATGCGGTTGCCAAGAAGGCTTGATCGTAATCTTACTTGACGTTGTAAATAAACTAGAGATCATGTCACCAGATCAGGCGGCAAAAGCTCGCCGGGAGTAGGAGCGAAGCCCTCACAAAAATCTCAGATAAACCCTAGCAATCCAGTGGAGGAGGAGCACGTGTCATCCGAGAGCGTTCCCTGTCAGTCAGTCAGTCACCGAGAGATCCGTACAGCAACGGTCACGGGAACCAGTAAACCACGTCCACCCGTTCCCTCCCCCGCCACCGCCCCGCCCCGATCGCCTCGCCGCGCCGCTCCTCCTCGCTTCCGCTCTACTCCTCCCTCCTCGCGTGGCGCCCGGAGGCCTCCTCTCCCTCCGCCTCCCTCTCTCCGAAACCAGCCTGCCTGACCCGGACGACCGACGATGGCGTCGCTGCGCCCGCTCGACCCCTCGCTCGCCGTGGCGGCCTCCGCGAGGCCGCGCTGCGGGCTCGCCGCGCCGGCGCTCGTGCGGCGCCGCGGCGGGGTGGCTGCACCCGCGAGGCGTGGTGGCTTCTCGTGCCGCGCTGGATCCGCCGCGTCGGCTGCCGAGAGGTTCACCACCCCCCCGTTAACATTTCTGCCCCCCCCCCCCCCCCTGCTCTGTTAGTCTGTTAAATACCTAAATGTGACGTTCTGTCGAAATTTGTTTCGTCCTGCATTTCTAGTTGAGCAGTGAATGTTTCTGTTTTCACCACCGTCGTCTGGGCACAGCAAACTTGTACTATATCACGATAATGCCACAAGGCCACTTTATGATCCTTATCCAACATTGAGTCATCAACCACTCATAATCGTGATTTACGATGTAAGAGGCAGATCGAGTAGCAGCGTTCTGATTTGTGAAGCCATATGACGTCGGCTCCAAGTGCGGAAGTTATTAACACAAGCAACCTGATATGTGTTACATTTGTAGTTATGTATGCATCTGGAGCATGCAGACCGTTGGATTATTGTTGTTTAGTTTTTTTTTTGCAGTTGTTAACACATTTGTAGTTATGTATGAATCTGGAGCATGCAGACTGTTTAATTACTGTCTTTTAGTTTCTTTTTTGCAGTTGTTAACACACAAAATACGAGAACGTATTATTGTCACAGTTATTTCTTTTTGCAGTACTTGTCTTTATTTTCTAGATTGTGATCATTATACAGTAGAAAATAGTCTTAGTTTATAGAAAATCGTTCCATTGCACCTGTGCAGTGCAACTCCCAGATCTGTGCTTTCTAAATTCCAGTTGAGGATCTGTGCATCCCCATTTCCAGTAGAGTTGGTTGTTTATACTGACTATTTTTATTCTGCAGAACAAAGGAGAAAGAACGTATAAAGCCTACAAAGGATAGAGTGCAACTTCAGTTTTGTCTAGATCACCAGGTTAAGTTTGGTCAGCATGTTGGGATTATTGGTTCGTCAAAAGAGCTTGGCTCATGGAAGACTCCGGTTGAGATGGAGTGGACACCGGATGGCTGGGTCCGTCAGCTTGACCTCCCTGGGGAAACACTTCTCGAGTTCAAGTTTGTGATATTTTCTAAGGAAGGTAAAGAAAAAACATGGGAGGATGGTGACAACCGTGTCGTCGGTCTGCCAAAAGATGGTACATTTGATATAGTATGTCACTGGAATAGCACAAAAGAATCTTTAAATCTTTTAGGAACGCCAGAGGTTAAGTTGTCTGGAGAAGCTGATGATGCTCTAGAAGAGAGAGCAAATATTTCAGGGGCTGGGGATAGCTATCTAACACCAGAACTTGAGTCGAGCACACTTGGTGGGCAATGGCAAGGTAGTGGTACAGTTTTCATGCGGTCAAATGAGCATGGGAATAAGGATAGTGAAAGGAAATGGGACACGACTGGGCTTGATGCAGTGCCACTAAAATTAGTGGAGGGTGATAAAGTGTCAAGGAATTGGTGGCGGAAGGTTTGTTGGACTAATTTCCTATTTTCTAGTCAAACACATAAAAGTGTTCCATGTGGCTTTCTTCTTTTTGGTCTTAACAGTTGTCTCATTGTCTGTTTCCTTTTGGTAGCAACTGTGAAAATTACTGGAATAATTTCTTGTTAAGCTGGTATATGGAAATACAGTGCTTATTACATAGGTGTTTAGTTTAAAGAGGCTTAAATTTATTGTTCACCAATTTGTGGTTGTCCTACCCAATATACCCTAGATATGTTAGACCCTGCAGAGTCTGATTCTATGTATACAAAACGTCTGCATTCAAGTGTTGTAACTGTTTTTCATGTCACACCAAGGACAAATAGCCTGTTCTTTGCTTCTGTTGGTGGTTTCTACTTCCTACTGCTTAATTAGCTTGATCGGTCCCTTACAAGTTACATCAAACTTTTTGGCAATCCTGGAAAATGCTATTTTGATCTACTGACCTATGTGTTAATTCAATTTGCAATGTTTCTGCAGTTAGAGCTTGTTCGTGGGCTCTTGTCCAAATCTGTTGATGATCAGAGTCGTTTGGAGGCTCTTACATACTCTGCTATTTACCTAAAGGTTTTCCTGCCTACACCTTACTGTGCTGTTAGTCAATAATAGGTGTCACAGAAATATAATTTTCCTTGAGCTTGTAGCCTGGACACAAGAATATTGGTGAAAAGGTTTTGGTAACATTCTAAATTTATTCTCTCGATTGCAGTGGATTTATACAGGTCAGATACCGTGCTTTGAAGATGGTGGTCACCATCGACCCAATAAACATGCCGAAATATCCAGGGAAATTTTTCGTGAAATTGAAAGGACATACTATGGGAAAGACACATCAGCTCAGGTTAACTGCTCCTTTCCTTGCAGTTATTGTGATTTTTGCATCGTCCTTCAAAGATCTGTACTACTGCTTCTATCACTGCGTCATTAGCCAGTGGACTGATCCAGTTTCATTCTTGTATCTGTGAAATGATAAACTAGGAATCTGATGCTTATGGCTGATTAAATCTGCAGGATATGTGCCTTAATGAAGACACATATTGTTCTATTTAGTAATACTGATCATTGTCATATTGCATATTCATACAGGATTTGCTTGTGATACGCAAGATTCATCCTTGTTTACCTTCATTTAAGTCAGAATTCACTGCCTCTGTCCCTCTAACACGAATTCGTGACATTGCTCATCGAAATGACATCCCTCATGATCTCAAGGTGATGATCACATTCTAGAATTTGGACTACACCTTTAGACTATTTGCTGCTCAGTGATCTTCTATTGTGAACAGCAAGAAATCAAGCATACTATACAAAACAAGCTTCACCGAAACGCTGGCCCTGAGGATCTTATTGCTACCGAAGCCATGCTTGCTAGGATTACTAAGACTCCTGGAGAATACAGTGAAGCTTTTGTCGAACAATTCAAGATATTTTATAGTGAACTAAAAGATTTCTTCAATGCTGGCAGGTTATCTATTTTCTAATTTGCGTACAATTTTTTTTCAGCATTCTAAGTTCCCTGTTTGCTATTATAAACTATTGAAGCTTCCGCTAACTTGCTAATCCTAATAAGGATAATGATATCTGTCTTGGGTCCATAACCACTTCTCACCAGAAGTACTGATACAGACAATCAATGCTGATGGCGTTAAAAGAAAAACATTTGAAGCAAAAGAAACAAGGTTATGGAACAGATTCGGCGTTTCTTAGAATAAGTTGCACAACTAACTAAAATTCTAGTACTAAGAGTGGTTTGTGCAGAAAGCTGCAAAGTTGAATCTAGAATAATACTCCCTCCATCAATTAATGTAAAGTGTATTGTCTAGGTAAAAATTAAACTTTACAAGTTTTGACCAACAAATAGTGAAATTATATGCATGTTTGTCGTATAAAATATTTGTACTCAATGTACTTGTATGATGGTGCTGATTTTGTAGCAGTTGGCTTATTTTTGAACTTAAGGGCCAATCTCTAGTTTTGAAGACTTTGCCCCTACCAAAATATAGAGGGAGTAGAATACTAACAGAAATTAATTGGAGAATAAATCAACTGTATGCCACTGGAGAAGTTTCTAATTCAAGAGGACTGTCAAATAAGTCCATTTTCACTACGTGGTCGTGGGTTTAAATTTGATTTCAAATTTCCTCTTTTCACTCCATGATATTTGGCAGTGACATGGAGTGAAGAATGTAAAATCCTTCTGGCATTGAGTGAACTCCTGAGTTAGTTCAATGACCAATCATGAAACTAAGAATTTATACAATGGCGAATAGCTGGTCACAATATAAATCCACACTTAAACCTTCAGACACAAAAAGAGATAATTATGTCAATAAGATTCAAGGATCTCCTCTGCTGCATCAATACTATTTACTGTAGTGGTCTAATACATTTCTCAGTACTTATTTGGTATTGTAAATTGTGCTTTGTAGCCTACTGGAGCAAGTGGAGTCCATCAAAGAATCTTTGAGCGAGTCTGCCTCAGAAGCTCTCTCATCCTTTGTGAAAACCAAAAAGGTGAGCTTCACGGGTAAAAAGAAAGTTTCGAGATGTGTGTATCTATGGCTTGACAACTTGATACTACCCTCGTCTTCACTAGTGTACTTAAAGTCCTGTTAGTCTGCATGCCTTACTGAGTATGATGCCATGCCAATGTTTAACAGCAATGGGTGTACAATCCCGCTACCTAGGTCCAAGTCCCCTTAAACTTGAATTTGCATGCTTATTTCTTCTTAATATCTAAACCACCTAGTTCCTCATAGACATGTTCTTTTTTTTTTAAAAAAAATACTAATGTTACTTCTTATCTTAAAAGCTTATTTTCAATCATTTCATTGAGTTGATGGATCCATTGCTCACCAGCGCAATATCAAATTCATATGTTTAACTGTGATTCTATTGAGTATCTCAGAACTTGGACCAACTGGAAGATGCAAAAGATTTGGATAAAAATGGTGGCATTCAAGTTTTGCTGAAGACCTTGCAATCATTATCTTCTCTAAGATCATTTCTAATAAAGGGTCTTGAAAGTGGCCTTAGAAATGATGCACCAGATACTGCTATCGCAATGCGACAAAAGGTTATTTTGTCAAATAGAACTGATGAAGTATGACTTCAAATTGGGTATTTGTATTTCAGTTATATTTACCGATGAAGTTTTGCAGTGGCGTCTTTGTGAGATTGGGCTTGAGGATTATTCATTTGTATTGCTAAGCAGGTAATGACATGTTGAGATATTAAATTTGTTCCTTTTAGTTATGGTGGTGGTTACTCTTGGAGGTAAATGTGATTTATATTCATTGCTGTGGTATCATAACAGATACATCAATGCTCTTGAAGCCTTAGGTGGATCAGTTTCACTTGCACAGGGTCTGGATAGAAATTTAAGTATATGGGATGATGCCCTTGATGCCCTTGCCATTGGGATCAATCAAGTTAGCTTTTCAGGATGGAAACCAGAGGAATGTATTGCCATAGGGAATGAGCTTCTTTCTTGGAAGCAGAAGGGTCTATCTGAAACTGAAGGTGCATTTTCTCCTTAAACATGCCATGAACCCATGATTCATGAATGTGCACCCCTACTTCTATTCTCAGTGGTGTGGACTACCCTACAACTGTTCTTGTCCTGTGTGTAGGTAATGAGGATGGAAAGTATATTTGGGCACTAAGACTCAAAGCCACTCTTGATAGAACAAGAAGACTAACAGAAGAATACTCTGAAGCACTTCTTTCTATATTCCCTGAAAGAGTTGAGGTAAGTCTACAGAATCTAGAGTGGACAATCCCTGTGACCATAAGTCAAACCCCATACGCTATTTCACCCTCTGCCTATGCTTGACTGAGATAGAACTGCATCATTTTTGCCCATACTTCTCTGGCAGACTGCTTCATGACAATGTTACCAATCATCATTAGGGATTTAGGTTAACTTAGAGTACCACTACTTCAACTTTATAGAGAAGTGATTTACTAAAGCGTGTATAACATAAATATTTGAAATACTTTCTTCTTAATATATTGATGCACAGCTCTCCTGCGTGTTTGAGAAAAAATAAATATTTGAAATAACATGTTTTAAATTATCGTATATAAACATTTTATAACAATAATTGTTATTCTACATGATGGTTGCTTATTTATCAGCATGATTGCTTTGCTTGAGTTGCTGTGTGTTTGAGTTAAGGAGGTAGGAGATATCTTCTATTTGTTTGGATAGCAAGTTAGAAGCATTTAGTGTATAGGTTGGAAAATAACAACAATCGCAGTGAGCAAAACATATTTATGTGAAAAAGAAAGGGGAGTACATTACATGGGCCTGAGGCATATCTCCCAAAATGAAGTAAAAAAAGGTATAGAGTGTTAGATTTGTTCTTGCTCAACTAAAAGATGTTCCCTCTTATAAGAGAGGAATCACTTAGGCTAGCCCCAAACCAGGTCAGCACAATACAGGCCCATGGTGTCCAGGCATCCAACCTGGTTTAGATCTAAGCCAGGCGAAACACTTAGTCCAGGTATCTGATCACACCCTAAGAAAATAAGCTAGCCAAATTTAAGAGAAGATGAACTCATATCATAGCTTAATACCCCTTTACATGCATTTATAGCTTTTAGTACATGGGATTGAGATTTCCTGACTTTACGAATTCGCATTTGCTAACAAAATTTACAACAAAAACCGGACTCTTTGGCCAAAAGGACTTATGCCTCACTATCGTACTGGTGTGGATGTTATGCTCACTGGAATATGAGCAAACATATTTTCCATTTATTATTTCCTACTTAAAACTTTCTTGTGAATTGTGATGTTGCTCAAATTCGAGAGTGAGATCCTGACTGTCTACTTATGTAGGTTCTTGGGAAAGCCCTTGGAATACCAGAGAACAGTGTGAGAACATACACTGAGGCTGAAATTCGTGCTGGGTAATTTTTTTTTTTGGAACAACAGTACTGTGAGCGTGCATCTAATTGATGTGAAGCTAACTATATATAATTTTTCAGTGTCATTTTTCAGGTCTCCAAACTTTGCACTGTACTTTTGAAAGCTACTCGTGCAGTACTTGGATCGTCTGTTTGGGATGTTCTTGTTCCCGGAGTGGCCCATGGAGCTCTGATACAGGTGACCCCCCTGGCCCAACACAAAACCCCTAGTGAAAGAAAGACCATTTTACATCCATGTTTATTTAGATGAAGTGACCCAACATCATGTTCATAGTTAGACACATATTGCAGTAGATCAAGCATATTAATATATTATCATTAAAAACAGGTAGCTTATATACTGCACAGATGGCAGGTTACAATAACATGTTTCTCTTTGTATTTATTTAATACTTACTATATGAAGCTAAGAGGTAAAGTACTGATTTTGATGATTATTAATGAAAAAACATTAATTTAAATTGTCACTGAAAACTTGAGCATAGATCATGCAAGACAGACTTATGTCAGGCTATATGATTTTAGCATGATTTAAGTTCAGATTCATGAGTTGCGCATGGCCTGGGTGGCTGGGTCCATACAGAAGTCTGGCTTATTCTTGACTCTTCAAAAAGTCCAATCCATCTTAGCTTGTCATATTACAGTTGATAATTCATGTGTTTATGGCAATGCTTTTTATGGCATTAGTTTGTTTGTTCAGGTTGAAAGAATAGCTCCTGGATCGTTGCCGTCGTCCATCAAAGAACCTGTCGTGCTAGTTGTAAATAAAGCTGATGGAGATGAAGAGGTACGTTTATAAACAATTAAATCCTTGGTTAGTGGATCTTGCTTGAACAAATAACTGATATAGCCAAAGTATGGCTCCTCATTTGACAGGTCAAAGCTGCTGGAAATAACATAGTGGGTGTTATTCTTCTACAAGAATTACCTCACCTATCACATCTTGGTGTTAGAGCTCGTCAAGTTAGTATTACAAGACTCGTTTCTTTTACTTGTGGTTTAATCTTTTAACAAATGCGACTGCCGATATATTTCCAGGAGAAAGTTGTATTTGTAACTTGTGAAGATGATGAAACAATTGCAAACGTAAGGCTACTTGAGGGGAAACATGTCAGGTTATGTTCTATTCTGATAGAATTTTATTTGTTCTAATCTAGAATGTGTTGCTCACTCGTCCTGAAAAAAAAAATCTTATTTGCTAAATGGCAATATTTTAATTTATCTGAATAACAAAATTCCGCCTATTTAATATATTTGGTGAGTTTGGTTCCCCCATTATTTCGTTGATGTGGACAGAAACTTGTATACATTTATTACAGGTTGGGAGCATCATCCGTTAGTGTTGATCTATCAGTGGTTTCAAACGAAGATGGTAGTGCCGCCATATCTTCAGATTCAGGAGAGTTACCGAAAGAATTCTCTCCACCACTTGATGCAGACAATTTGTTAGATCTGTCTAAGGTTAAGTTTCTTTTCCCCTTAAATCATTGAATCGAATATCATGCTGATTACATGTTATGCTCCATGTTTTTTTTACACTTTCTCCTATTTATTTTTTCCCCTTTTCTCTATGGTGGGCATCACTTCAGCCAAAGAGGTATACTTCAGGTGTGAATGTTATGTCTGGTGTGCTCGAGCTTTCAGAGGCATCAGTTGAATCATCTGGTGCAAAAGCTGCTGCATGTGGAACTCTTTCAGTTCTTGCCTCATTGTCAAATAAAGGTACATATTTACTTAAAGAAAAAAGCTTATAGGGGTTAAACAAAACTACAAAAGTGCTTTCTCCCAAGTATCATGTTCCGTTTTTCTACTGTGTGCTTTCTCCAAAGTCCCCAACTTGCTTGGGACTAAAGGCTAGTATGTTGTTGTTGCTTTCTCCAAATTATCATGTTCCGTTTTTCTACGTCTTATGTTGTTGTTTTATCTGTATGGCAGTTTACAATGATCAAGGAATTCCAGCAGCATTCAGAGTTCCTGAAGGTGCTGTGATTCCATTTGGAGCCATGGAGGACTCCCTCAAGAAAAGTGGATCACTGGAATCGTATACAAACCTTATAGAGAGGATCGAAGCAGCTCAAATCGAAAATGGTGAACTTGATATCCTATCCTCAGAGCTTCAAGCAATGATTTCCCTTCTTTCTCCATCCAAAGAAATCATCGAATCTTTGAAAAATACATTCGATCAGAATGCTCGACTAATTGTCAGATCTACTGCTAACGTGGAGGATTTGGCTGGCATGTCAGCTGCTGGGCTATATGAATCAATTCCGAATGTCAGCCTCTCTGACCCAAGTTCCTTTGGAGCTGCGGTTGGACAGGTTTGGGCATCATTATACACAAGGAGAGCAGTCCTTAGCCGTCGAGTGGCTGGTGTACCTCAGAGAGATGCGAAGATGGCCGTTCTTGTTCAAGAAATGCTGCAGCCAGATCTCTCCTTTGTGCTTCACACTATTAGCCCAACCGACCATGATCCCAGGTTGGTCGAGGCCGAGGTTGCCCCTGGGCTGGGAGAAACTCTTGCTTCTGGAACCCGTGGCACCCCATGGAGACTCTCCTGTGACAAGTTTGATGGCGAAGTCACCACTGTAGCTTTTGCAAATTTCAGCGAGGAGATGGTGGTGCTCACCTCTGGTCCTGCTGATGGAGAAGTGGCTCGTCTCACGGTAGATTACAGCAAGAAGACATTATCTGTTGATGCAACCTTTAGGAGGCAGTTTGGCCAACGACTTGCTGCTATTGGGCAGTATCTGGAACAGAGGTTCGGGAGTGCCCAAGATGTAGAAGGTTGCCTGGTTGGCAAAGACATCTTTATAGTGCAGAGCAGGCCACAACCATGATAAACAAAGTTTTGCTAAGATGAATGTGGTTACTTGGTTCGGTGAATGAAAATGGATGATGGCTGGAGAAATTTATGGGTTGTGTGGCATACATAGCAGTGATCTAGGCCCTTTTTTGAACACCTTGCCTCTGGTAAAATAATAAGGTGGCCCAAGTCAAGCCATTAGCTTGGATCTGTTTCTGTGAACTAAATAAAACTGTGAGTATTGTAACCACGTGACCTCATTTGGTCTACGGGATGTACTATAATGCAATATCTAGTTATGGAGAATGCATCCATTATCGTAGCCGTAGCCACTTCAATAAGCAGTGAGTAAACTGTGCACCCAAAGAAAAAGTACTTCAATAAGCATGTTATATGTGGTTTATAAGAAAAAGTACTTCAATAGCTAAGCTTGTTCGCATGGGTAAACTAAATCTTCAATGACAAGATCTAATGGCTCCGTCTTTTTTTTTTTTTCTCTGCACGTTTTGCATTATCTATCTACTACTACTCTATCCCATTTTAAGGTCTGATGACGTGGTAATGCAAAGGCAGGGCAAAGTATATTCCGTGATGTAGGTAGTATATACTACTGTACACCGTAGCAGTGATTATACCCGTACACGTACACGCCCTTTGCGTATACGGTATGCGCACACGGTACACGGCCACTGCAGTCGGCAGAGGCCAGAGAGGGACAGGTTTGGAGCCTGGCGGCAGCAACGGCCGTCCCTTCCCTTCCACACGATCTGGAGCGCCATTTCATTTCGGCGGCGGCACAAGTGGGGAGGAAGAGGAGAGGCCGGAACCAGCTCTACCTCCGACTCGTCGCCAGCAGCCATGTCGGCGCACCTCCGCCTCCTCTCCGCCGCCCACCTGACCCCAACTCCTGCCCCCACCCCCGCCTCTCTCCACTGCCACCGCCTCCGCCTCCCTGCTACTGCTGCTGCTGCTCCCACGGCCCGCCTCCGCCTTCTTCTGGCAGCGCGGCCCGAGGAGAGCTCGCGCGCCTACCGCGTTGCGCGCAGCCGCTGCGCCGGTTCGGCCGTCGCGCGGGTCGGCGAAGAGGGCGGCGGCGAGGAGGCGGCGGCGGGGATATGGGAGCAGGTGCGGGACATCGTCGTGTTCGCCGGCCCGGCGCTGGGGCTCTGGATCTGCGGGCCCCTCATGAGCCTCATCGACACCATGGTCATCGGACAGACCTCCGCCCTCCAGCTCGCCGCGCTAGGTTCGTACATTCCTTCGCTTTCCTGTCCATCTCCGTACTTCAGAGTATCAGACACGAAGTTGCAGCATCTAGTACACTATAGTACTCAATGTCACTTACAGTGATCATCCATGCCCAAATGCGAAGTGATTTTGATACATTGCCATTGGTGAGCTAGTTGCCCAATGCGGCGGGGTGATTGCGCACTCGATGCACATATTTTTCATGCCCATAAATTTGTAAAACATGCCCATCACACATGATGTTCAGTGTACTGTTCTTATTTTTCTGTCTTCTTTCCTTATATTCCAGGGCCTGGGACAGTGTTCTGCGATTATCTAAGCTACATTTTTATGTTCCTTTCGGTGGCGACCTCTAACATGGTGGCCACATCCTTAGCTAAAAAGGTGCACCCACTTCTTCCATCCTACACGCTCTGTTCGTCTATGTTATTATGTTACGTGATCAGATAGTGGCGTTGTAGTCTACAAGGCGAAGATGATCTCACATGGCTACAAAGAACAGTTACGTAGTGTTATAGCCACTTTAAGTTATTTCAGAACTCTTTATTCCAGATTTGTAGTTAGTATGCTTTCCTTTTTGAAAGATTAGAGGTGTCAAATTAACAAATCTGCAACAAACAAAAGGATAGCCATTCCCTAGCATACTTGAATTTTGATATAAATTTGCTCACTCTTCATGTGACTGTACATTTGTTTGGTACTAAGAATATTGTGCCAGGACATGCACACCATACTATTTAGCAGTTTATAGAATAACGTGAAACCAAGCTCTCATGAACTTTGTCACTGGGCGCATCGTTACAGTTGTACCCTGTGTTCTCAATGGCTCAGTGTCAGATGTTCTTGGATTTTACATTCTTTATGTGCATCAGTAATCTAATCTGGTTGCAGTTACTATGTGCAGGACAAAGAACTTGCACAACATCAAGTGTCTATGTTGCTGTTTATTGCTCTTGCTTGTGGCATAGGAATGTTTTTGTTCACCAAGGTTTTTGGTACTCAAGTATTGACTGGTAAGACTCTTAAGGAAAAATAGTATTTGGTCCTGCAAATATCATCTTGTTTTTCAGTTCTTTTGAAGTGCTGAGCATTTTGTATTTTTCTATTTAAAAACTTGATGATGGTATTATCTCATTTACAGATTTACTGCTTTTCTGCTTTGTCCTAGACTCAACCAACTAAGCATGCAATACTGTTTAAAGTGGGTATTATGCAGTTCTTTTATCTTCACTACTGCACTTACTTTAGTCTTTTTTTTTTCCAGATTAGGATGTGTGGTTAGAAAGATAGGACACTTATTTTTCCCTGTCACTTTGTTGTTCCACATATAATCTTTTCTCTCTCATGATACTTTTATTGACCTTCATGTGTGGTACTTTCACTATCCTCTGTTAAACTATATAACCTCTTTTCTTTTTCCTCTCCTTTCCAGCTTTTACTGGATCAGGGAATTATGAAATTATCTCTTCCGCCAATACATATGCACAGGTTTGTATGGTTCGATGCCTCTCTCTGCAATAGTGTCTCCCTGTTTTATTGATAAGGAAACCCTTATTTCTGGGATCATGTTATAATTGATATTTAGCAGTAAAAAGTTAGTATAAATAGATATGGTTCGATTTTATGTTGTATATGAAATGGAACCTTGTAGGCTTGTGCACAAGAGTGGGAAACAGACAGAAACATATATATTAAGGCAGGTTATGAAAATGAAGTCACGGTCACTATACTCTGATAGCTCTTCCTCCACACGTTACTTTCAATATTCAATTAACTGTGTAGAGTTACATGTACATGTGATGTTAGTAATGGATGATAAGACCTGACAATCATATTTTAGTATGAAGTCTACATCTGAGGAAGCTATACTTTTGTATGTTCTGTGGAAAGCTATTTTTTTTTTGTGATATGACATTTGCCTCTCCTGACCTGATGCAGAATGCAATTGAGATACACAATTGAACTTTCAAGTAGTGTTATGCTTATTTACATTTAGATATTGCTAATTATCATAATCTCATTAGTAAAATTGTATTTTGAATTGCCTAGCTGGTCTCTATTATATGTGTTTATTATTTCTGTCCCTGGGCAGTCTGCACAGATCCCTTTCCTTACTTGATGGATTTCATATAGTTAGGAGGATACTGTAGATGTCTGTATCCACAAGGCTAAGTGGGTGGGGTTCTTGTTTCATATACTAAGCTTGTTGAATTCTTCATATACCCACATGTTCTAGGATATAAAGTTAACCTCCCATTTTTCGTGTGAAGTAACATATATCAGTATGTGTGCTTACTTTCAGATAAGAGGCTTTGCTTGGCCTGCAGTTCTTGTTGGCTTAGTTGCTCAGAGTGCCAGGTACATGCTATGCCAATGCCCATGCCTTTCTCTTATTTTATTGGATATAGGTTAGTAGTTTTCTTTATACTTTTGTGCCTTTTAATCCTGTCCTGTCATTCCTCCTTGTCAAACTGCAGCTTGTGGAAGCCTTAATGTATTGCATTTGTTATTTATTCAAATTTTTAAAAAATAAAAATATACACAAAATGAAAAAAAAAATGCTAAAACTTAATCCAAGTTGTGAAGCAAAAGTTTGAATGTGGCTTTAAAGTTATATATCCACTCTGGATCCCTACCTGCTTTCTCAAATGCTATAATCACGGTAGTCATTAGAGCAGTGAAAACGTGCATAATTCTCGAGAGTTCCAGTGAGAACCAGTGGAACATAATTTGTCAATTGTAGTATTAAGAATAGTCAGTATTTGTAATCACCTAATCTTCATATTGACATGAATAAACATGCATGGACTACACAGCTCACTTACATGAATAATTGGTTCAGATAGCAATAAATACCTATAAGCCATCTATCTTACAGCTATCGTTGATTGGACGCGTCTCTTATTATATAGTGTGTTTTGTATAACTCAGTCTGGGTATGAAGGATTCTTGGGGTCCTTTGAAGGCATTGGCAGCTGCCAGTGTTATAAATGGTGCTGGTGATATACTTCTTTGCTCTGTTTGTGGCTATGGAATTGCTGGTGCAGCTTGGGCAACTATGGTTTCACAGGTATAGACACTTTCACAGTCACGATCTAACATCTCTTTGGTGGCACTCATCGACTTGTTATGGCACTCTTTGTTTTATGGAAGACAGACTTGTTAAGTTGCTTTTCACATTAAGCTTTAAATCAATAGATAATGAAGTTACATATTAGTTTAATTTGAAAAAGAATGGTTTTTACTTATTATGTGCTTATGGATGGATAGCCTCTCTATTTAAGGATAAAGTAGAGCAGGTTATCTACGGGGACATGGGACACAAAAGACCTGAAAGGATAATTCCTCCTTGCTACGTTAAGGGCCTGGCCTAGGGTGGCCATCACCCAACAGGCATGTAATAACTTTACCATAATTCCACGAAGGTGTTGATCATATACAATGTGTAGGTTATGTCCCTACCTAGTCTGTGGTCTGGTCTCTCCCTTAGTGTTTCTTTTTTTTTTCTCGAACACGCAGGAGAACTGCGTATCGTTGTATATAAGAGAGAAGAGTCCAAAATAGACCCATGGTTACACAGACACACCCAAACCTCACACACTCACGCACCTATACACCCACATTTACAATTGGAAGGCTCACCCTCCTGACCTCCAACTCCACACCTCTGGAAACTATCCTGAGGGCTGGAGACAGGGCAAGACCAGACCTAAACCGGGCTTATCCTATCCCACTTGTATGACACAACGAAAGGCCTTTAGTCCCTGCCATGGACCAAAACTGTGCTTCCTCCCTTATCATGACCAGGACTGCCTCGACGCATGGAGAAGAGCCGTTGAAAACACAATCATTTCGGTGGCGCCAAATGGTCCAACATCCCAGGATGATGAGGGAGTTGAGGCCTCTTCTCATATCCCCTACCACAGATTGATCCACCTTTGCCCACCAAGTATCAAATGATGTCTCGTTAGGCTGTGGGGCAAGGGAGGTCAGCCCCATGCGCTGCAAAAGCTGGAACCAAATTTGTCTGGTGAAGACACATCCAACCAACAGGTGTTGTATGTCCTCTTCCTCTTGGTCACATAAGGGGCACCTGGCTGGGTGGGGAAGGCCTCGTCTAGAGAGGCGATCGGCTGTCCAACAGCGCCTATGGGCTGCTAACCACATGAAAAACTGACATTTTGGGGGGGCCCATGTCTTCCATATACGTTCATAGGGTTCGAATCGAATTGCTCCTTCAAATAGTGCTGCATAAGCAGATGTGGCTGTATACTGCCCAGAAGAGGAAAGCCTCCAGATATGTGTGTCAGGCACCTCTTGCTGCAGTTGCACCCCCTCAAATAAGTCCCAGAGCACTAAGAATTCCCTTAGTGTTTCTTCTTTAAGATCACAACCTGTATGTCATTCTCAGCCCCTCATAGCTTGATCCGGAGTGAGGTGGTGTAGTTTGTATGAGATCTTTTCTTCTCTCTATTAATATAATGATACGCAGCTCTCCTGCGTATTCGAGAAAAAAAGGTTATGTCCCTACCCACCGCTTCTCTGGTTGAGAAACCTAGGGCTGGATTTTCGGTTGGCGTTGGCGGCCCCTCCCCTACTTGCCGTTGTTGTAGTGTTCTAGGTGGCTCTTGTCATCGTATTAAGGTAGTTCTGCTGGCAGCAGCTTGTTGTGGTCATTGTCGTGTTGGTGGGTGTCGCTTATTGCGTTGTTATTGTTGTGTTTGGTAGTGAGTTCTAATTTGTTGTTATCTCCTTTATTATCATATAGACCAGCAGTTAATGTGCTGCCTTCACTTCAAAAGAAAAATCTAATTCGTAGGTTAATAGGCATATGATCTGATTTGTTCCTAAGTGAAACAACACCGCATTGCTAAAAAATACAACCCCCCCCCCCCAAAAAAAAAAAAACACCCACCCACAGCCTCAGAAACCTATAAGCACTTAATCGCTTATAAGCAAGTTTCTCTTTCTTAATGATTTGGTTACTGTACCCTCTGCCTTTCTTTATTGATCTCATTGATATTTCCCCCTCTTTGAATGGCTAACTTCTGACACACTATCAGATTGTTGCAGCTTTCATGATGATGCAGAATCTAAACAATAAGGGTTTTCGTGCTTTCTCATTTACGATTCCATCTGCAAGAGAGCTGCTGCAGATATTTGAAATTGCAGCTCCTGTTTTTGTGACAATGACATCCAAGGTATTATTTTGGGTCCAACAGTTTGTAACCTTTTCTTATGTCAATGTAAAATAATGAATCATTTGTAATCCTCTTCAGGTAGCATTTTATGCATTGCTCACATATTCAGCGACTTCTATGGGTGCAATAACTCTTGCAGCCCACCAGTTTTACATATCGTAACTTACAAAATGATTGCTTATGAAGAATATATACACCCCTATAATAAATAGGGTGACAAACGTATCGTTTGGTTTCTATTTTTTGAAGGTTATGATTAATATCTTATGCATGTGTACTGTTTGGGGTGAGCCTCTGTCACAAACTGCGCAGTCATTCATGCCGGAGCTGATATATGGTGCTAACCGTAATTTGACCAAGGTACCTATTGATTGCAGTGGTCGAATTAATGTAAATAACGATGCATATCATTATTGCCCTTTTATTGACAGCAATGTGTTGTTTGATGAACATGTGTCCTTGCGAATTATCTGATTTCATATGGTTCAGCTAAAGAAAACTAATTATATCCAATGGGTCTAATCATACAGTTAGCCTCTCTTCAGCAGTTTGTTTCTCTGCAGACAGACACTTTTGAATTTTTCATGTCCTATGTACTTTTGCATGGAAAATGCATTGCACAGACCTTCCTTCTTTTTCTGCATTAGGGCTTCATTTCTTACACTAAACCATATGAATATTTTGTTCTTTACAGTTTACACTGAACGATTCTAAAGCTAACTTTATTGTAGGCAAGGATGCTATTGAAGTCACTTGTGATCATTGGGGCAATTGCTGGAACGGTTTTGGGGGCAGTAGGTACACTTGTTCCATGGCTTTTTCCCAGTCTCTTTACCAATGACAGAATGGTCGTCCAACAGGTCTGATACATCGCTTCAAAAAATTTAGATATTGTTCATGCTTGGCCAATGGCCAGTAGTGTTTTACTGTTTTAATGCTAGAATTTTCTTTGTAACTCATTAAGGCCTCATTATATTTACCAACAGATGCACAGAGTACTGGCTCCATATTTCACCGCATTAGTGGTGACTCCTTCAGTACACTCCCTTGAAGGAACATTATTGGTATGTTACTAACCTGATTTGTTTTCTTTAACTGGCCCACTAGGATTCTCCTGTATAGTGCACTGGGTTATCCAGGCTCGTTTGCTTTGCACCCAAATTAGCTCTACCAAACTTTGGCAGCAATTTTGGCCAATGTTTTTGTTGCACGTACACTTGTGCAAGGCATTTGCAAAGAAAATGCATGAACTATTGCCAAGAATCCATGTGTTTCTTCTAAGTTTGGCCAATCATCCAAATATTTCTTAACTCCTGGGGCTACCTAAAGTTTGGTTTGGTTGATTTGGGCACAAGCCAAACACACTATGCCAGATGGAGTTGCATGCTTTGAGTATGATTATTTTTGCAATAGAATAACAATAACAGACTGGAGGAGCCGTCCTTGTACTATTCCCATACAAAAAGGGTAGTGTAATAATTGGAACAATCTTTGACATTATGGCATGGTAGTTGTAATCTATTGAACGAAGTGTTATTCTTGCATAATTTGTATGACCAGCATTTCATTGCCATACCATTTGCTGAACAATGTGCTAAGATCTATTTATCTTTTTCATCCTTTTAGGCCGGAAGGGATCTGAGATATCTGAGTCAATCAATGAGTGTATGCTTTGGCATTGGAACCCTTCTATTGATGGTATGCCTGTTTCTTCTCCTTTTCCCTGTTGTGAGTCATTATTGGGAGATCACGTGAATCTTTTTGCTACTCCAATTAAAAAGAGGATCAGGACATTTATGAATATGAGGTCTGAACCATCAATAATAAGAATACGATCTGTGCTGTACTTTCTATCATCCTGTCACTTTTGACTGCTGTCACTGTCAGATGGTTAGGCTGGGCAAGGAAAAGAGAAGGGTCCATATAGTTAATAATCTAAAATTTAAAGGACTTATGATGATGATGCATTTTCCTTTTTTTTTCATCTTGAAAGGTACTCCGCAATAAATTTGGTAGCTTGCCAGGATGCTGGTGGATACTCGTCTTGTTTCAGTGGGTATGACCATTTCTGTATTGGACATCTTAAAATTTACTATCTAATGTCTTGACTAGACCTAATCTTGTATCTTTGAAAAATGTATCCATTGCAGTCTCGGTTCGCAAGTGGTTTACAACGTCTCCTTTCTCCAACGGGCATGTTGTACAATGAAAATTTTAACCAGGTTGAGTACGTAAAAACGAAGGCCGTGTGAACATGATACATCCATTGGATAAGGTAAGATCGTGATGAAGATGCAATGGAGATACAGAAACCCAGATGAGCCATCATCCTTCACTCCATAAGTTGGCCACTCAGCCCAGCTCTATTTTTGGGGGGTGTGCAGGAGTAGTGGGTGATATTCTTTTCAAGCGAAGTTTGATACTTAGCCTAGGGAATTAGGGCCAGGAAAGATCAGTTGGCTTACCTAGGGTAGAAGTCATCCTTTTGTTCAATATATCTTTTGTCCAAGGAACATAGGAATTATACGTGATATAGGTTCCTGGTACTGAGAAGGGTTATGATTACATTGTCAAACACTTCCGCCGTAACTTCGAAGTTAAGTGAGCACTTAGAGGATGTCCATATGGTTTATATCATGAAAACACTGGCATGTGCCTTTGTAACTCTATACACTACATACCATAATCCCCGAATCAGATAATTGAAGGGTGCACTGCGCCAATTACAGTGACAGCCATTCTTGACACACCTCTCTCGTTGGAAAGTTATCACAAGCTCTTATATCCTTACAACATTATTGCAAGTTGCAACTATATGCACCCGGCACAAGTACTACGCTTCAAATTCAGCAAGTTACTACTTTTTTTTAATCAGATGTCTTAATGATTCATTATCTGAATTCGAACTGGTTTCTGCAGTTCACATTTTTTTTTTGTTAGATGTCTTAACAATTATCTGAATCCGAACTGGTTTCTGCAGTTCACATTAGTACTGTCATCCCAGCTACTTGTCAGTTCTTTCATGCTGACTAATTTTCATAGTCATAAGGCTCGAAAAGAGTCACGCAGGGGTCATCGTCGTACTGCAGCATGGTGGCAGCTCGCTCGAACTCCTCCCTGAGGATCCTGATCGTCTGCCTGTCAACCCCACGGCCTAGATCATGGTCAGTCTCGAACGGGTCCTCGATGCACATCAGATGGCGATCATTTCCGATGCGAGCAGTCCAGTTCTTCTGCTTTCTGTTCACAATAAATCACACGAGTCAAGTCAACTTGTAAAACTCTTCAAAATCTATGTGAAACCTGGCGAAAATTGGTGCTGCAAATTTGTTATTCAGACAATTCCTTGTTACCTGATCGTGTTCCCGATGCGAACAGAGATGACGTCTCGCTTGTAATTGTGGTGGAATGCCCAGTAGTGGAAGAACGCCCAGAGCAATTCCGCGATGCTCTCCTTGTTTTCGGCACCGAAGTCTTGGAGTTGATGAACTTTGTCGAAATATGCGCACTCAGTGCCATGAACATTCATGGTATATGTGTGCTCCATGGCCTGAAAGTTGGGGCAATGGCACAGGTTCCATTACTTATAAATTGACAGACCAATTTGTAAGACTAGTCTGGTGCCTACAGAAATTTCATGTTCCTTCCAACCTACATGAGCAATTTTAGTTCTAACTATACTCAAAATTCAGTGATATATAGCTGGAAAAACACAAAAACAATACCTACATTTCTTCAAAGAAAAGAAAAAGAAAGGAAACAGACCAACCATAGCTGAATGATGAGCAAGTCATCCAAAAAGAACTGCATATGAAGGGTCACATGGTAGAAGTCCATGACCATTGGGGGAAAAGGGGAGGGGGGGGGGGGGGAGTTCAAAAATGGAAACAGGGATGAAACACAACTAATTTGTCACTTTACCTACATCAGCATCATGAATAAAAATGCAGGGAAATTTGAGGAAGGATTTTATCCTAAAAATAACTGCAAAATGCCAAATAAATTTGACAAAGTTAGCTATAGAACCTGCAGACATGGAAGACTCTTGGGCTCTCGTAGCTGCAGGAAATGAATGCACATAAGAACATACCTGCATGTTCATGTCAACAAAGATTAGAACCCAACTTTGTATTAAAAATAGAAAAAAAATATATCATTTTTACTCACGCATAGCTCGAGAGGGTTCCACGGTATGTTTCATTCACACCCCTCAGTTTGGCCCAGTGTTTCACAAGAAAGGCCAGCTGAAGCAATCTCTGATCTATCTGGGCGTAATCCTTGAGAAGCTTTGTGTTAGCAACCGCTAAGAGATTGTTGATGCATATGTCACAAGAGAAGCCACTTTCTGGATCTGACATCCTTACGATAGGAACTCTAGCACCGGTGATTGCCTGCATGAACTTCATATTAGAGACCAAGAGTAACAAGCATGAACAGACAATCAAGCAAAGACACACAAGCCAATTATTCATCAGAGTCAAATGGCAATATGCAATAAGAATTGTACCCAAATAAAGAATTACACTAAATGTGCATAGCAACTCAAAGTAAATTTGGATGAGAGTGCAGCATAATTCAGTTTTAGGACTCAGCAAAGCCTTACCTCCACATTGTCGAAGCTATCAGTTCGTAACACATCTGCCAATTTCAGAAGAATCTCCACTGTGCTCTCAGTACCAATTTCCATCTCAAGACAAACATCAACGTCACTGTGTGATGTTCCAAACGAATTGGCGGATGATCCGTAGAGGTGCAGCCGAGCATCGGGCCACTCCTTGCTAACAGACTTGGTCAGAGAGTCCACAAGCTGCTGCTGCTTGGTCTTGTGCTCTTCTGACGGCTTCAGCGACTCGTACATCGCGAGGAAACCAGGCGTGAAGGTGTCGATGTCGTGGCGGCATTCCACCTGCCATCTGCTCGTTCTTCCCCGCTGATGTTGTACCTGATTCGATTGAGACATAACCTGCTGCAGCACAGATAAACACACGCGAGTAAATTCAGCAAGTGAGTGAACTAATCAAATGCCATCGATGGAAAGTTTGCAGTTTTTTCGTACCTCGCTTGTCCGGCCGACATCTCCACCATCGGAGCACTCCTGATTATAAGGCATGACGAGAGAATCCTTCGCGTCGTCTTCGTGATCGAGACCATGGGAGTGGCCACCGGTGTCATGTTCGCCCTCCGGTTCGAGTTGGTCCTCTGCTTCAGTGCCCGCCTCATCCCCACCGGAGTATCCTTCGCTCATCGCCGCCTGACCCTCATCACCGGCATCCTCGCCCTTCTTCTCGACGGCGACCCACGCCTTCTTCTCCTTGCGAACCGCCGCCACCGCCGCCGCTTTGGGTTTATGAGAACCAGAGCGACCTCCATTGTTGCGAGGGAATGCCCCTAGGCTCCTCCCCCTCGCGCCATTCACATTCCCACCGAACCGACCCGCATTGCGCGGCCTCGGCTCGTCGAACGCCTGCGGGAACGGCCGCGTCGGCCTCACCCCCGCTCCCGCCGGCGGCGCGTGCGACCGAGGAGGAGGAGGAGGAGGCCGAGGGGCCGGCGGCGGGAGCCAGTCGGGGCGCGTGGGCGGGACGATGTGGAGGCGCTCCTCGGGGCGCAGCACGGGGATCGCGGGCGGCGGCGCGACGAGGCGGTGCGGCGGCACGAGGCGCGCGGGCGCCGTGGGCTCCGCCGCCGGGCGCGGCTTGGGCGCCGGGATGAGGAAGCGGAGGAAGCCGTCGGCGACGGGGCGCGGCGGGGCGTCGCCGCCCATGGCGGTGGCGGTTCGCTGCCTGCCTGCGCGCGCGGGAGGGAGAGCGAGGAAGGCGTGAGGGGGTTGAGTGGACTCGAGTCTCGGGGAAGAAAGCGCTCGCTTTCCCTTTGTTTGTTTCCTCCTCGGTTTCGCTGCAAAACTGTCGAGTACTAGCATTTATTATCTAGGCTGTGTTTAGATTGGGAAAGATTCCCCGAAAATACAGTGCTCACCAAAAATACACGGTAGATGAATAGTGTTCTGTGGGTGGGAGGGATGTGATAAATAGGGAAAAGTTGGATGAATAGTGTTTTTCCTGGGGAACTAAACGAACCCTTAGCCCCAACCCACAAAAGGAGATGGAGTAGTGTATATGTGGATTTAATTATGCCCTTTCAGCTACCACGATTCTCAGTATGAATGCAAGATCATGTGCCGATAAGATGGTTACATTGGTGGTTTTAGATTTAGATCATCATGTCTACTGGATCTAAATGCTAGTGAGTAAAAGTGTTGTCTAAACTTTTAGCTAAAGAGCGATAATGGAAACAAGAGGGGCAGAAGTACTTGAGAATCCAAATAAAGCCGAGCTAAAGTTTATCTGCTTTTCTAGCGGCCCTAACCTTTAGCTCTAAACATGGTTCTACCTCTAAACATGGCTCTACTCACGTGATTTTTTTTTATGTATGCATAAGTTCATATGTATAACATCACCCTCAATCCCTCACAAATAGAAGTAGCAAGATGTTGATAGTCTTAAAAAGACTTGTATGAGTTCTTGCTACGAGAATATGCAAACCGTATTTGTAAGCAAAATTTTAGTACCTAAACCGCAACAAACTCACGAGGGCTTCACAAAAGTTATCAGCAAGGACAGCAAGCTACGCTTGTGTAGGTTATTTATTGTTGATCTAAAACAAGCTTTCTCTAAAAAAAAAGCTATATAAATAATGTGTGCAATAGGTAGGTCCGCATTTATTTTGTTATAAAAGGAAGAACTGAATTGGGGAAGGCACAATAGACACGATACATTTGTATGTGATTAATAACCGTCCTCATATAGAAATTGCCGAAATTTAAATACAGAGTATAATATAATGAAACTCAACTCAAAAGCTCTTGGTTACTCAAAAAAAAAAGTCACAAGCTCTTGCAAAAGCAACAATTTATGTTTAGTTTGATTTATACACGAATAGCAATGAAAATTAACTCGTCAAGAGCGCTTGCAAAAGCAAAAAGTTCTGCTTTTGTATGATCTACTTGTACCATAATCCTTGCGAGGAGAGCAAAGGACGGATGCTGACTGATAGCGTAATTTCTGTTTCGTGAAGGGGACCGAATTGCAATTTTGTAATTTCTGCTGAGACCAGGGACGGATTCGTGAAGTTTAGGGTTTATTTGCCTGGCTTCTAGACACATCTCCTCCCAAGTTCACATCCCCACTCGACTCTCCCCCGACGAATCGGCGGCTCGGCGGCGGCGGCGAGCGTCTTCCCCCTGTGAGCCTTGTTGTTGAGGGCGTGTGATGGCGGGCATGGGTGATATGCCGATGAGGCCGGCGCGGCCGGGCCCGCCGATGCAGCATCGGGGGCCTCCGCCGATGGCGCGCCGCCCCGAACCGATCGACCGCGAGAAGGTCAGCGGCCCCTCCCTCTTGCTCCAGATGTCTCTCTTACAATTGAGCTGTGCTTGTATAAGCAGGTGGATAGTGAAACGCAGTTCCGCAACATTAGTTAGGTTTTGCATCAAGGGAATATGAATGCTGATTTTATTGCGCGCACTGATAACAAATATCTTTTTGGGTGCAGACCTGTCCTCTCCTGCTCCGAGTATTCACCAGGGTAAGCATTGCTTGTCTTCTTATTTTTGCCCTATCTGAATTTTTTTGTTACATATGCTGATTAGCGCTTCAGTACTCTGGATGCTCTTGTTGTTGTTTATATATGACTCCAATATTTGAATGGATTTCATGGTATCAATGGTCAATAGTGGAATTGGCAGAAAGCTTTTCTTTACTCATAGAACCCTGGTTTTAAAAATGCTATTTACTGCTAGTTTACCTTCACTTGGAATCCTTTTAGAAGCATAGGCCCTGCACACCATCTGCTAAGGAAGATAGCATAACAGTATAACCGTTTGATGTTGAAACTACTGAATAATAATCATCAAAGTTTAGTTAAACAATAGTCGGTATTTACTTGGTGGCGTAAATGGGAACAACCACAGTATTTACTCATTGAGAGGCGTTCACTGCATATGTAGTTATTTATAGAGCTATTGGGTGCAGTAACATGTCTTACAAATTATAAGATTTGCAATTTACACGCCTAGCTATTTACTGCTCTGACTCTGAGAGCTTACTACCTTTCTGGGTCAATTGGTTCTGTTCTATAGAAACTATTTTGATTCTGAAGTTGGTCACTTATCATTCCTTGAAAAATGCATTATTAATGCCAGACCTTAGGCTATAAATGTTTTATATGCGTACAAATGTACTGTGGATAATAATATATGCACATATCTTGCACGTCTTATATTCTTATACATCTCTTGTAGTAGAGTTTGATGAGGAAATACCATGTACTAAAAAATGACCGTTGGAGATTATTTACAGGTTGCCGGCCATCATCAGAATGAAGAGTTTGCAGTGAGAGGGAAGGAGCCAAAAGATGAAGTTCAGATTTACACGTGGAAGGATGCCACACTTCGTGAGCTGACTGATCTTGTAAGTCCTTTTTATTCATACCTTGATGGAAAATAGGTTTTCATGTCCTCATGACATACCACTGGGTTTGACAATGATAAGCGGGTCCTGAGCCTGCATGCAAATAACATGCCAAGTGGTATATTGTACTTCTTGCAACACTGTATGAAAATCTTATCAGTGTATATTGATTGATTTTTAGGTAAAAGAGGTTGCTCTTCCAGCAAGGAAAAGAAATGCTCGGCTTTCTTTCGCTTTTGTGTACCCAGACAAGAATGGCCGGTTTGTTGTAAGACAGGTATCTCTCTTTCTGTAGCAGCCTCTTGTCTCCATTTAAAATGATTCATTTGTACTAATTGTTAAATCACACTTCCAAAGTTCCAAGGAATTAATTAGTTATGAATTTGTAACTGTTCCTAAAATGTGAAGCCTCCTTGGTGTTAATGGCTTAATGTTGATGCCACCACATTCCCTTTTTTATGATGAGGAATGCCAGTTGCCTGTTTTTTAAACTAAAATTTTGTTGTGAAATGAGCTTGTGTTGCTCATGCTAAAATGTGAAGCTCCCTTGGTGTTAATACTGATTCAGATTATCATAAAGAGCTTGCGTCCATCAAATCCTTCCTTACTCTCTTGATTACTGAATAGCATGTTGAATTCTTAGTTAATTCTTAGTTACATCTGCCATCATACAATCATATTCTTAGGTGCTAGCATTAACACGACTCTGGGACCTTTCTGTGCGCCTATTAAAGTGACTTTACTGTTCACATTATGCTGGCCATGAATTTTTTTACCGAAATGCTGCTTGTTACCTTAATGGCTAGCTACATGCCTACTGTGTAAATTTCTCTGTACAACTCGTTCCACTGCATTCTAACCTTTGATCACTTGCCTTGTTGAATAGGTTGGTTCAACCTTTGCATATGGTCATGGAAGAGGGGATGATGCCAAAACTCTTGCAGAGCTCGGGTTCCAGGTTTGCACCAATGCTTTACTGTGCCTTTTCTTATTATGCCTTTTGCCAATGCACAAATTACTCATCTGTGCTTCCTCTGGCAGATTGGTGATTACTTGAGCGTTGCAATCATGTAAACAACGCCCACGCTGAACTTGAGGAATGCCCATGCTGGAACCGACGACAGCACTGGATTCAACTGTTGTGATTTCAAAAGCCTTGCGGGGCACCGGATAATCTCTGTTACTCTGTTAGCACTAGGGAATCTGAACCAAAATTCTCTGTAACACTGGTACTATCAAGGCATTTTGAACGCACAAGGCGTCTAGTGTGATTGCTTGTTAATATGGTACTTATTTGTGGAGCCGGGAGTTTTCAAATCTGAATGAACATCGTGTGTTTGCATTGTGAATTCTGATGGCTCAAAGGCTCCATGTCGATTAGGGCTAACTGGTATTCCAAGCCAACACATACAACTTACAACAGTCTGGTGTGATGATCATAACAGTTGCAATGTAGTTGCGCCATAATTTTTTTGTGGCCAGGTTATGGCTCTAGATAGAATTTAGATAAATGGATATTGTTGAAGCTATTCTCAGATTAGAAGTGCTGGTTGAACCTGCATCATACATTTATGTAGTTAGTCAAAAGCAAGCACAAGAAAGCGTCTGATCCAATGCATGAGCGGTCACTGCCTCTTTTCTTTAGTAGAACCAATAAACCATCGAAAGCAACACACAATTTCAGGAGTTTACTTGATTCTCTCTCCATGGCACGAAATTTGTTCGTAGTTAACATGCCGCGAAAACCGTTGGAAAAAGAATTTGTTGCTTAGTATTTCTGAAATCCAAATGCTAGGTCAGCCGTTGCGTTCATCCTTCGTCAGGAATTCCGAGTCACAAGGTAATTGCAGTCGTTTCTTCAGAGGCAGGGGGGAACAACAGTTTCAACGCAGGACATCCAAAATTCGAAGATCTGCTCAATTTCCTAACCACACGACAAATCATTTTTCTCACCACACAAACTACAAGGCAACGAAAGGACTACCACTGGTGAAAGAACTTATCGCTCCGACTCTGAACTCTGAAGCTTGCCGCCCAACTGCTAAACTGACTCCATTTCTGTATCTGGAAGAGCCCCAGACATGGATTGTCATGTGTTCACTAATCAGCGCTTTGGTAACTTGGGGCACAACAACATGCTTAACATTCATTTCAAACATGGATACTTTCCAGGGTACTCGACACTAGAAGTGATTTGAGTTTACTCCTATGTGAGAAGAGCAGCTGCATTTTCTGAAGATGCAAATGTTATACCTGGGCACCTGCACACAACACATGGGGAGATGCTGGATCACTGCTTGGTAAATATCATGACAGAGTATTCTTCTTAGCATACCAAAACAGTTAAGGGATCAATACTCACCATACCTCCTCATTGGCTTTTTGCCACGTGTTTTCCTTTCTCTTCAGATGCTTCCATTTTCACATGTCTTCCTTATTGTACTCGGAGAAGCACCAGCAGCACTGTTTGTCTCATCTGCACTTCCTTTATCCAGGAACAGTATGATCGTCCGGTTATCTCTTCAGGAGTGATACCAGATGAGCTTGTGCAATCTGAATTATCTGATTCTATGGGCAAATTCAGGAAAATCAAATCACTTTTACGGATCCTTTAAGAAAGCGCAGCATCATCAGACAACACTTTGTTGAACGATGACCCATTTCTTATTGAGCAGAAGATAGGCAACCAATTCAATATCTAGTTTTAGCGTCCTTTCTCAGTTTCTCTCTTCCAGGCCACATGGCGCAGAAGTAGGTATAGTTTACAAGAATTCTTGAGCAGCATTGAGAAAATCCTTAGCTCCTTTGCTTAATTCTGGCAGTGGCACGTCTCATCTGTTTAGCAACAAAATCAGCTTCTTTCATCTTTCTAGCTTCCTCAAGTGCATGATGAAGCAAGACTAAGCTACGAGGAGTAGCAACAGCAGAAGTGCTTCCATTCTCAATTAGCTCATATAAAAGCTGGAATGCTTCTGACGCTCTACCATCCATGCAAAGGCCATCTAGTACCAAACTGTGAACTGCCGCACCCAGTTCATGGCCCTTCTCCAAGCTAAACAAAGTAAATTCTGCTGCATCTATAAACTTCTTTTCCTCACATAGTGCTGCGATTATTTTTTCCATCTTGATGTAGTAGCCATTATCATAAATGCGCTTAGTAATCATGAATGCACGTTCAGTGAGATCACTTTTGAATAATGCATCAATTAGATTAGTAGAAAGATCAACATTCTGCCGGATCTTCCTCTCTAGCATTATCTCAATCAAATCGGCAGCTTCTTTTGCACATCCATCTTTCTTCAAAAGCCCCAAAAAAACCAAGTGAAATGTGCTTGTACTAGGCCGAAGGCCACTATTTAACATTTTGTGAAGAGCTTCCCAAGCAGATTTCATCCTTCCTTTCTGAATAAAACCATCAATTACAGAAATATAGCACTCAATGTCAGGCACAAGGTCCCTCTTCAGCATTGAGAGCACCAGCTCATATGCTTCTTCAAAATCGCCCTCCTTACAGTGTCCTATGATCAATGTCTTGAATGCTTGGAAATCGACCTTGCTCCTCCTACCCAGTAACTGCCCGAACAGCATCCTGGCCTTTTTTGCTTTCCCATTCTCACAAAGATACGTAAAAACTGGGTTGTAGGATGCGACAAGTGGTACAAAACTACCTCCTTTCTTGAGCATCTCCTTCTCCAATATCTCATCCACAAACTCTTCAGCACGGCCAAACTCACCACTCTCACACAATGCCCGGATCACCGTGCTATAGCTTGCAGAGTCATGTCTCACATGGAGCTTTGTCATTTGATCAAACACCTTCATTGTATCCTCAACCCGACCTTCCCTGCAATGTGCAGCCATCAGCGTGTTGAATGTGCAAGTGTTCGGTTTAAACGAGTCCATCTCGAACACCTCCTTCACTAGCTCCATCCTTCCGGCTGCACAGAAGCCCTGCACCATCGTGTTGAAGGTGATACTGTTCGGCGGTATGCCTTTTGAGACCATCACCTTGAAGAACGCCAATGCCTCATCCGCAAGCCCCTTTGCGCAGTACGCCCTGATCATGGTAGTGTAGGTGACAACATTAGGGAAGGCGTCATTTTTGCTGCCTTCTTCGCTCACGCGCATTCCATCGAACAGCTTACACGCAGTGGCCAGATCGCCCCCTCGGCACAGAGCTGAAAGCAGAGTATTGTACGTGATGGCGTCGGGGGCGAAGGCGTATGTCTCCGGCAGGAAGCGGAAGAGTTTGAGGAGCGTGGAAGCCGACGGGCGCGGGGAGGCAGTGGAGAACCCATGGATGAGGGTGTTGAGGGTGGTCACGTCGGGGGAGGCGTCGGGGGAGCGGAGGAACACCGCGAGAAGGGCGGAGGCCGCGCGGCGGCGGCCTCGTCGGAGGAGCGCGGCGAGGAGGGAGTTAAAGGAGTGAGGGGTGGGGGATGGGATGGAGCGGAAGAGTGAGGTGGCGGCGCGGACACGGCCGGCGGCGGCGAGCGCGCGGAGGAGGGAGTTGAGGGCGTGGTTGGGAAGGAGAGTGAACGGGGAAGGGAGGGTGCGGAGGTACGAGAGCGCCGGCCGGAGGTCGCGGGAGCGGAGGAGGTGGTGCAGCTTCCTCGCCGCCGCCACCGCCGGCGGCTCTGGCTCCGTCGGTGCGCCGGAGCCCATATAGGAGGAGGGGAAATGGCGTCGATTCGAACTCGTTTCCTACACTTGTTTTGAGCAAATTTGTCCATTTTTTTTTTGTCAATACAATTGACAAACTGCATCGTAATCATATTTTACAGAAAAAATATAAAACACGGCAGAATATTCTAATGTTATATTATACTGCCGTAACAATATACACAGAGGCTGGTCATCAGCTGCTCCTAGTGCTTGTCTGCAAACATTGGAGCGTTAACTAGAAACGAGCTTCATGGCGGTGCAGCGCTAGTGAGATTGAGATGGAGCTCAACATAGAAGTAAGTAGAAGTTCAAATTGCATATTGTTGAATATAAAAGTTGATTGTCAAATCAAGTTTTAGGTGCCTAAAATTTCTAGTGTTAGCTAGACTCAGGAACTTGAGTATAGGCTACATAAAGTCCCTAATTTTGGGTCTTTAATTTTTTTATTCTATCTTACTATATTAGCAATTACAATAATTGATTAAAGACTCTTTTTAAAACTTCTATATTATTTCTCTTTCAAAAAAATTATCACAAATAGTAGAAAACTTGGGTCATCAATTCATTGCACTCTACTCAATGTTGAAAATAATAACTATTAGGTTGATCCTATTTTCTAAAAAAAAACTCTTATTCCATTAAAGCAACTGCCCAAATCTAAATGTATTTTTACAAAAAATTCTGCGTATAAATTACCGATCTTTGGCATTATGAAATATTCCAAAGAAACATGTGGTCATATGATATACATATATGATGTTCATCACTATGCAAGCCACATGTGGTCGTATGCAAGAAGCAATGAATATTTATTTCCATGTTAGATATAGTTGGAGGTAAGCTTGACTAAACTCAATTTAAATGCACATAGAGGTATGATGAAAAGGAAAAAACTATGATATATATGAACCTTACACCTACAATACTTAAAACATGTTTATTAAGTTGCTTATTATCTTGCGTTTTTTAAGACCATATAGATCTCTATTATCTTGCATATTTTTTTTAAAACCATACAAATCTCTATTATATATGTATGTGAGACACAAAAGCAATATGATAGATGGATACATGAGTCATGCTAGGTATATGTAGTGTAGGAATCGATAATATCTCCTAAACTTTAGTGCAAGAATCCAACCTACTAGAAAATATCTCCTAAACTTTAGGACAAGAATCCAACCATACAAGAAAATATCTTCTAAACTTTAGGGTGGTAATCCAACCATACAAGAAAATATCCCTTAAACATAGAGCATTATGGGTTGTAATCTAACAGCTAATGAGGGAAGGGAATATAATTGATGCATACAACTGCACGAGTTGAACATAGAAGGATATATCATACATGTCAGATGCGACACAGTCGCTAACACAATTGTTCGTAGTGAAAGACTGAACTGAAATTTCAGAGAATGCTAAGGCATAACTAGCTACGACAGTGCACGCGACGAGCAAGGGCAAGCGAGATCGACTCGGGTAAGGAGTGAGGTCTGAGGAGGAGAGGAGGACTGGTCGGCTAGGGTTTCCCTCTAGCTGTAGGTATGGGCTACCGGATTGGCCCGACAGAACCTGGGGTGGCAATCCGTGTGGTCCATGGGCTATGGCAGCGCTGCTCCCTTGTCTGTCCCGCCCTTGCCGCGCAGCCAGCATGCTCCATATGGCTTCCCTTGTGCTTGCAATGCCAAGCAATCAGCAGCGAGCTATTTTACGATGATTTATACTGGTGTATACTAGTGCTAGAAAAGAACTGGTATAGAAACATTCGATGGACAAAATTAATTGTATACTACTGAAAGCTTGATTAGTTATATGGATAGTATAGTATATATACATGAGTAGTATAGATAGTATAAGGGTATTATGGAGAAAGAATAAAAATGACATCACGATAATATATTTGTTACACTAAAAATTCACTCCTTGTAAGAGTGTCAATTAATAGCTATGTAATTATTACTAAATTACTCTTACCATGGATCTAGCAGGCAGGCAGAGCACAGCAGAGCCAAGACGAGATGGAAAGGTTAGATGCCATATGCTTTGGAAACATAGCTCAACGTGGCCATGGAAAAACAACGAACCAAACAGCTTGTAAAGCCACAGCCATTGACACCTACAAATACGCCGCAAAGCCATGCTTCTTCTACCTCCAACAGAAGATAGAGCACTTGCCACAAAGCCTAAATCAGCTACCTGCGGACCACTAGTTTCTCACCCACCCATGCATGGCAAAGCTAAGTAGTTACCTTCTTTGGCTTGCTTCCTTGGATGTTGCGGTTGCTGTCGCCGGCGCCGGCGCAACTCAGTTCACAGTCGGCGGCGTCAATGGTTGGAGCGTCCTGCTGCCGGCGCAGAGCCCTTCAACACCTGGTCGGTGAGGACCAGGGCTTTAGGATTTGGCCTGAAATCACCAAAATTCACCCATTTCAAATGGTTCTGAAACTAATTTAGTGCTTCAAAATTCGAATATTCCCAGGAATTAATCCAGAAATCAACCGAAATTGACCGAAATTCGTACATTTCAGTTGGGACCGATTTTTTTCCACATCGAATCCCAAAACCTTGGTGAGGACAAGGTTTCAGGTCGGAGACTTGCTACTTCGCTAGGTAATTAATTGACTAAATTTTCACCTAATTCTTCCATGTCGAATGCACGGAAGCTTTTGATCGGCTGCCATGCCATGGCAATGCCGAGCTCGAAGAGGCACAAAATCTCACAGTCTGACGCCATGATAGATGCTTGGTATGCAGTGCCCGTGTACCCGGAGGATCAGGACTCGGTGCTGCTGGTGGAGCCGTTGGATATTACAACGCCTGCAACACGTGGTCGTACGTACGTGCAGAGCTTCGACGACGGCGACACCGTGTACACGCTCTGGACCGGCCCATCAGCGGTGTGTGAAGTGAACCCAATCCAACCACCGAGCACCGACCTACTGCTAGGACGAACGGGAAACACTAGATCGAGTGAAACGTACTTGTAAAGACGACGGGAGATTTGTGCATGTTCTTGCAAAAATCTTGTACCACACGTTTTCACCTGATGACAAGTGTGCAAGCCAATACAGGCCTATAAGTATAGGGAGGTTGTCGCGAACTCGGAACTCTTACGCAAGAAAACATATATAGGAAAGGCAATACATTAACTTATTAGTCCCAGTTGACTCTTGACATTACTTTTTTAAACATAGAGAAAGGCATACGAGAGATTTGAGTCACAACTGAACTGAGAAAACTAATTACCCCATTGGACCTCCACGACATGATTGTATAGCATCTCAAAGCCAAAATGCCGCAGGATTCATATAGAAAGATGCTCGCCGAGGCACCTTGTAGCATCTCACCGCGGTCTCGGCAGCCGCCGTCGTCAGGACTCCATTCGTGTCAAAAGTGAGAGACACTGTCGTCAAACAACAACGTGCATTTAGGGGGCAGCCTTCCTCTTCCTCCTCCCCTGTTATGTGATCCTGCCCTTCCCATCCCCGCTCCTCCAGCCACTTCATCACAGCTTCGTCATCCCCATTGCGGACGCACTCGACAATACAGAACCTGCTGCTTTCTCCAAAGTAGACTAGTGATGTGCCTACTACATGACTCTCAGATGAGCCCTTGTTTGACAGGTTATCCTTGCTGAACCACACATCATGTTGTTCATCACCATCAGCATCAGCACCTAATAATAACCACCTGCAGAAGCAGAGGTGTCCGTAGGCGTTTGCGTCTTTTGGGATCCCAACAAAGACGCCCATCTCATGTACAAAATACGCACGTCCGGAGAACGGCAGCGACCAGTCGGCTCGCTTTTCCCACACCTTATTATTACACACGGTGTCGAAGGCGAAGGTGGCGTCGGCGGTGCTGACGAGGATGGTCTGTCCATCGGGGCCCACGGCGTAGGAGGTAACGTCCATCCTGCTGAAGAATGACGTCGGCATCGGGAGGTCGCGCCACGACCAGCCACCGATTCCGTCGTCGTCACTGATCTCGTCGTCTTCGTGGTCTTCATGTTGCGGCCACCACGGGGTCAAGATCGAGAGTGGCTTCATGGAGAGCACCTTGAAGGCGTCCATGTCGAGAGCGAAGATCTCGCCGTCGTCGCCGCCGACGGGGAGGAAGATGGGGCGCCGCGGATAGAGCTCGCCAGGGGCGAACCTGATGCCCGTCGAGCGGACGTCGATCACGGGCAGGATGTCTTGACCATCTTCCCTGGGATGCGTCGCCAGGATGTTAGTGCCAACGGCGGTGAAAAACTGGGGAGAACTACGCTGGGCCTCCAAGCTGATCAATGGAGGCGGCAATTGCTCGGCGGCGGCGGCGGCGGCGGCGGCGGAGTTCAACGACGACGGCAAGTTTAGCTCGCGGATGGTGTAGCCCAAGTCGCAGTCGTCAAAGATGAGGTAAAGGTGCTGCTGCACCGTCGGGTTTGACGTACCAGCTGGGGCTTCATCACGATCACCGCGACTTCGCTTCATCATATCCAGCGGCGGCGGCGGAGGTCGGAGACGATCGATGAGGCGGCCAAGGGGCTTGTGTACGTAGAAACAAAGGAAATAACCCTAGGCCGGACGACTGATGACCGTGGGCTATTTTCGTAAAGAAACTAGAAACCAGCGCGCCCTAGTTGGAGTCGGCCAGCCGGCCAGGGCAATATGCATCGAGTCTATGATGAACCGAAGTCACGGTGACAGACCGATCTCGACTTTGGGAGGACGTGCGCTCAAGTTTGACATAGTATACGAGAGGATTATACCCATATAGCTAGATAGATACTTGTCTCTTTACATAGCCGCCACATGTTAATGTTCACTTTTTATATAAGCTAATGATACTGACATATACGTAGTGGCATACTTTTAGAAAGATCGGCTGCCCCGCGAACCCTTCCGCCGCCGCCGGAGCCCGTGCTACCTTCCTCCGCCGTCGGAGTTCGGGCAGCCGGATCGGCCACTCCGATTGTCAGTCGCCGCCGCACCATATATATTCCTTCCTCTTGCAGGTGCGTAATACCTTCGATTTCTTTTTCTCTGTTACCCCCGATTCAGATTTATTTGGATACTTGGATTTTGTCGTGTTAGGCTGCACCGCTGCAGTAGGAAGATTGGGAGGGTTGTGGTTTATTGATTTCGTTTCATAATCAGTTCTTCGTGTTTGAATCGAAGGAATCAAGGTCAATTCCGATTTGTGGCCAAATTCGAAGGAATCAGATCTGAGTCTTTGCGCGCCGGTTCGTGTCGTGTCGTGTGCAATAGGAGGATGAACCGAAGTCACGGTGAGCTTGATGCCCATCGTGCGTCAGAACCAACGGGGCAGCGTCACCTTTACCTCATCTTCGACGACTTGCCATGGGGCTACAGCTTCCGCAAGCTAAAGTTGCCGCCTCTCTCTCACCATCAACCTGAGCCGCAGCCGCGTCGACCTGAGCCTAACAGCTTGCCGCCTCCTTGCATCAGCTTGGACGCCACGCGTCGTCTTCCCACATTCTTCGCCGCCGTTGGCACTAGCATCATCGCGGCGCATCCCAGGAATGACTTTTGGGATTCCCCGGTGCCCAAATGGATCCTCCCCATCATCGACGTCCAATCAATGTTCGTCAGGTTTGGCCCTGGGCTGATGTGGCCAGAATGGCCCATCTTGATCACCGTCGACAATGAGAAGATATTCGCTCTGGACATGGAAAACTTCAGTATGGTCTCCATGAAGCCACTCTACCCCCTGCAGGAATGGTTGTGGTGCGACCTCCCGCTGCCGCCGTTCAAGCGCGATGACGTCACCTCTTTTGCTGTAGACTGCGATGGATGTACTATCTTCGTCAGCACCAATTGTGCCACCTTCGCCTTCAACATCATCAATAGTAAATGGAGACAATCCTCCAATTGTTCATTGCCATTCACTGGCCCTGCAAATTATGTCCATGCTCTTGACATCTTTGTCGGGCTCTCGAAAGCCCCAGACACCTATGGCCACCTCTGCTTCTGCAAGAAGTTATTAGGTGGTGATGAAAATGGGAGGCCCAGCAAGGAGAATCTGTTGAGCAAGGACCCAGCTGAGAGCCATGTAGGCGCTACACTCGTCTACTTGGGAGGAAGTGAGCCTGGGTTTTGTCTTGTGGAGTGTGTTTTCGTTACCGAAGGCAAATCTGTCAACATGCAGCTGGAGGAGATTGATCGGCCGCTCAAGAAGAAATTGGATGAGGGGGATGGCGCGTCTGGAAGCATGCATCGTAGATATCTTTACCGTTTGACGACATTTTGTCTCAGCTTTGACAACAATGGAGACCTGACGACTGGTGAGACTTGTGTGGTGCAGTGCTACAATGTGCCTGAGGAAGTCTCTGAGGAGACCCTTGCAAATCCTGTGGCATTTTGGCTGTGAAATGCTGAAATCATGTCGCGTTGTTAGTGAGGCCCAATGTTTAGTATTCTGCCAGTTGTGACTCTCGCTTCTATATATGTATAATAATGTGTAACTGCGATTAAGTTAATGTGTTACCTTGCTATGTTTTCTTGTGTAAGAGTCTGGAACATCTTTATTAGTAATCTGTTTATTTTGCGCAGTAATATATTGATCTTATTTTATCTGTGTTAGATGCATTCCGTTCCTCCTGTCTGAAAGTCAGGTGGGTTAGGCCTCAAACTTTGTAATCAAACTTGTACATGAAACGTCAAAGCATTTTGTTGTATGTTTTGTAGCAAAGATCTATTGTATGTGGACAATACTGTACACTGATGGGCTTTGTACTATATATTTATAATAGCTTATGGCTCAGTGATTTCATTACTTGCTGAGTTATATTTTTTGTGTGTGGACATCTGATTATTTATTCCTGAGGTTCACCTTGTGCAGTTGTCGTAATGCATTACTTTATTGCAGGTAATAATAACCCTCGAAGTTATTATAAAACTATACTTATCTTGTTTCCCATTTTACCTATTCCCCACGACATGTTGTGGTATATTATGATACAGTCAGTCAACCATGTATCTGGGTGATGAGACTTGTTCATTGTGCTCTGCATGTATTTGGGTGATGTTTTCCATTCATGTTTGGTCAACAAGCAATGGCTTGAAGCATGCTGATATTATTTTTTTCCCATCATTATTTTTCATTGCTTGCACTGAATGGGATCGCTTTGATTTTTTTCCCCCATTCTCCATTTGGGCGCTAGCTGATGGATCTGCACATGAAACTTCTCTTGGCCTCCCTCAGCTGTGTTCTTCTCATGCAAGAAGCATCATGTGGTAAATTCTACATTCTCATGAATGCATTCTTATTTCCATGGGTGTTGAGGCAAATTCTTGCAGAATTAACTGAATATCAAATGGCTGGTGAAAGAAGACAATATCTGATACACTACTTGTTATACAGATGGCACCACGGGCGAAGCTGAAACGACAAATTGGACATGTGTGTGTGCAGCTCACCCCCAGTCCCCCACTAGATCGAATCAGAATCTAAGAACAGCCTGTTGTCCAATTGTTCTTCGTCCTGTCATTGCCAAAAAGGTAAGGGCAGCCAATCTTATATCTATCAGCTATATATTCAACATATCATTACACCAATATCGTACCTGAATTGGGAATTGCGGCAGGTGAGAATGGTGGCACGGGGTCATGAAACTGCTCATGTGCAAGGCCCTTCCGAGAGAAGAGCATGCTGTGTTGCGCGGTAGGAGCTGCTTCACTTCATGTAACTGCACATCCGGTATGCAAAGTGTTCTTGTTAACTATTTCAGAATTTCAGATACATGAACCTTATGTAGATTGCATATTCTAGTGAAATCCAGGTTTCTGAATGTGGTCTGCTTCATATCTTCAGGAAGTACAGAGGAATGGAAAAGGCATGTCTCCAGTAAAACAGTCATAATTATGCTCCTAGTGTGCGTGATTCTCACCACTACTGCTTTCCTTGTCACCACTGTATGCTAGTACTTTCGTCGCAAGGATGCGTTCTCTCCTCGTTCGCAAATATATTCCTTTGATAAATACACTAGCTGGAGAAGCAGATCAAACCTTGTCAGCCATCGGATCAGCTCCTCTTCCCCAACTGAAACCGAAACCGAAACTCAGCGTTCTCAAAGGCAAGCTTCACATATTTGTCGTGTATGCAATTGGATGATCTACTTAACTGAAATGCCTGAAAAAACAATTAACACCTGTTTTTATTTTCTTCTGGCTGCAGAGTTTCTGTGTAGCGGCCATATCATTTTTGGGGGTGAAACGGCACATTCCCTGGAGTTATCATTCGATTTTCGTACTCAAGAGTTGGAGGAAGCAACTGGGAAATAAATTCTCAGACGAACACCTTATCGGAGTAGGCGCGGATCAAACAAGGTACACCGAGGCCAGCTTAGCTTAGGCCCCTAGGAGGCGCAGACGAAGACTTGAGTTCCTGTCGGAGGTGTGCAATACTTTGCAGGCAACAAAAGCTGACATCTCGCATGTCATTGCAATGTCCTCACTGATTTATCATACAGGAGGTGAAGGAAATGACGTTGATTTGTTTTTAGTCCAAAAATAGCGTCGATTCGAACTCGTTCTTGCATTTGTTTTGAGCAAATTTGCCCATTTTTTTGTCACTTGAATTTAAAAACTGTGCCGGCGTCGTGATCATAATCATTCGAACAAAAGCAAAGCAACATAATTTCAGAAAAAAAAATCATAAAATATAAACATAAGATATTTTTAAAGAAATATTCCGACGCTCTACCTATACTCGTGTGTAGTTATTTCGTTGTCCATCTTCCATAGCAATCAACGGTAAAAATAGGAGGTTTGTTTATAATGCATATTAATGATTGTAAAGTACCGGTGGTATTTAGGGGGTATTTGTTGGAGTTAATTGCACCCACCATATAACAACTTGTCAGGTGTGTGCAAATAGGTCAAATAACGGTAAAAATACGATTTTTACAGCGCTTGAAAATAATATAAGCCATTCATTATCATAGATCTTATGGGTAAAAGTTTAAAGGAACCTATTATGAGGACATTGGTGAGCCAAGAACTAAATTTAGTGGGCTATGAACCATTTATGAAATTAATTAGAAGGGTATATTATTATTGCCACTAATCTTCTTTTTGATGCAGCAGGTCACACACCGTATGCTATCAAACTCTACGCAGACTGTCACACTCCTTCAACCAAGTGTCAGGCTCTTGGGCCACCCTACCACCGGCGCGCTCTCGAAGGAAACGCCTGCAAGGCGGCTGCCTCTTGGCCGTAGGTGCCTTCACCATGGCATCGGCTGACAAGAAACTCTTCCGTTTCGTCGGCTTGCTTTGCTAGATATGCCTAGGCGGCCAACGACGACTGAGGGATGTACGTGGACACGTGGTTTCACAGTGGCAACTGCTCCACGTGTGACGTGTTTGATCAATTGGTGTGGCAAGAAAAAGACTCCAATTGCTAAACTACCTACGTTTACAACAAACCACCTCCTTAGATCAATGGCCCAGAAAGTATTTTGTTTGGTTGAAGGAGTGTGACAGTTCTTTATTTTTTTTTAAAAAAAAAGTGGGCACTTGAACCTGCATGCCGTTCCACAACCACAAGTAGTCGGTCGTGCTTGAGATGCCTGTCTCCTTAGGCTGGTTGCAGTGGTGCTGCTCTATTTTTCCTCTCCAAAAGGAATATTCCTGTCTGGTCATCGAGATTCTCTACCCTATCCCAACATCTCCCGCATCCATCATACTCTATATCGCATACCCTATACCAACCAACCTATATTTTATTTAACCATCCCCAACTACCATATCATCCCTCCTCCCATTTTCTTTTTTCTATCTCCTCTCATATTCTACTTTCTTTATTTTTTCGTACTCTTTTTAATTTCTTTTCTTTTTCTTTTTTCTTTCTATTTTTCCTTTCTCTATTTTTTTTTCCACCGACGCCCCTCCAGTTTTTTCTCTCGAGATCCCTCTCGTTCTTTCCGCCGCCCTCCCGTGCGTGTTCTTTCTCTCCCGCGGCGAGCTTCTCCCTGGCCTGCTCGAGCTCTGCCCGGCGAGCTCCTCCCTGGCCTGCTCTAAGATCCTCCTCGCGCTCTCTCTCTCTTGCCGTCCTCGCCGGCCTCTCTCTCGCCTGTCTTCCAGTCGCGGAGCAGCTGCAGCAGCAGGCCCCTCGGTTCCCTCGGGAAGAATCGAGCTCGCCAGCTTGACCTCCTCCTCCCTGCTCCCTGGTCCGCAGGTGGTGGATCTGAGCGGCGGTGGCTCCTCGGTGGGCGATGGAAGCGGCGATGAGCGGATTCGATGGCGGATTGATGGCCGGAAGAAGAAGAAGAGCAGGAGGTCGGGCCGGCGACGACGAGCGGGTTCGATGGCGCAGGGTCACGGCGTGCAGGAGCAGCGCGGAATCGAGCTCCGGCCTTGAGCTCCTCCATGGCCGCCGCCTCCTCGAGCTCCGCGGTCTCGAGCTCCTCCTCGAGCTCACGGTGGAGGAGGACTCCTGCTCGATTTGTACTTTTATTTCTTCGATTTGGCATTTTGTTCTTCGATCGGGTTTTTTTTTCTTCGATTCAGCCTCTCGTTCGCATTTTTTCCTCGCCGCCGTCGCCTCGCCGGCCTTGGAGCTCCGGCCGCTGTCTCCCTCTTCGGCTGCTCTCTCTCTCCGTTGGTTGGGATGACGCGCGAGCACGCGGGCTCCACGCCACGTTGGCCCATACCGTGCGACCGCAACTGCGCTGTATGTAGCACACGGGAGGCTGTGCGGGACGATAGCGCGCCGCATAGCGCACCCCGCTGCGGGAGGAAAAACGCTATCCCCGTACTGCAACGGGGATAGCGCTCGGCGCTGCGTACCCGGTGCGGACAGCCTTAGATCAATGCCATCGCACCACCGGCCGGAGCTCGAGATGCTGGACCTGCATGGCCAGCGTGGAGAGGCGGGGCCGGGCTGGCGTGAGGAGGATCAGGAGGAGGAGCGGCCCACGGGCCCATCAGTCGAGCCACAGTTTTTTTTTTCTTTACGGGGGGTTTAGTTGGTGGAGATAGGTGGAGATTTACTGTAGCAGATATGAGGATGGGAAATGATGTGATAGATGTGATGGGAGAAATAGTGAATATCTGGGAACTAAACTAGCCCTACGAATATAAGCCCCCAAGGTCATCAGTCCGTCCGTCCTAGGGTCATCAGCCAGCCGCCTCATCGATCGTGTCCGACCTCCGCCGCGGACGCCTTTCCGATTGTCAGTCGCCGCCGCACCATATTCCATCCTCTTGCAGGTGCGTAATACCTTCGATCTCTGTTACCCCCGATTCAGATTTGGATACTTGGATTCTGTCGTGTTAGGCTGCAGTAGGACGATTGGGAGGGTTAATTGGATTGCATTGCAGTGGGAGGATTGGGGTTTATTAATTTCCGTTCATTAATCGATTCTTCGTGTTCGAATCGCAGGAAATCGAAGGGATCAGATCTGAGTCTTTGGTTCGTGTGTATAGGAGGATATGCCATTGTCGATGCCAAGCCACGGTGATCGTGATGCCCCTCGTACGTCAGAGCAGCCGACGGGGGAGCAGCAGCAGCAGCACCTTTACCTCATCTTCGATGACTGGCCGTGGGGCACAGCTTCCGCAAGCTAAAGTTGCCGCCTTTCTCTCCCCATCAGCCGAGCTTGCTTCCTCTTGAGCATAAGAGCTTGCCGCCCCCTTTCATCCGCTTGGAGGCGACGCGTCATCTCCCCTATCTCTTCGCCGCTGTTGGCACCGACATCATCGGTGTGCATCCCAGGAATGACTTTAGGAATGCCCCGGTGGCTGAATACATCATGCCCATCGTCGACGCCCGCTCGATGGGTGTCAAGTTTGCCCCTGGGCTGCGTTTTCCAGGGGAACCCATCTTGATCACTGTCGGCGAGGAGGAGGTGTTTGCTCTGGACACGTGCCGCTTCAGGATGCTCTCCATGAATCCACTCTGCCCCCTGCATGACTTGTCGTGGTGCGACCTGCCACCGCCGCCGGCGTTCGAGAGCTTCGAAGTCACCTCTTGGGAGTCAGGACCCAGGAAGGGTGATGAAAATGTGAGGCCCGGCAAGGAGAATCTGTTTAGCAAGGACCCAGCTGAGAGTCATGTAGGTGCTACACTTGTCTACTTGGGAGGAAGTGAGCCTGCAGGGTTTTGTCTTGTGGAGTGTGTCTCCATTACAGAAGGCAAATCTGTCAACATGCAGCTGGATGAGGAGGGTGGCAATTGTGGAGAGCTAGATCAGCTCAAGATGAATGTGGATGAGGGGGGTGGCGCGTACGGAAGCATTCCGGAATGTGGAGAGCTAGATGAGCTGAAGAAGTTTGTGGACGAGGGGGATGGTGCGTCCGGAAGCATGCAGGAGTGTGGAGAGCTAGATGAGCTGAAGGATGACGCGTCTGGAAGCATGCATTATAGGTATCTTTACCGTTTGACGACATTCTCTCTCAGCTTTGACAGCAATGGAGACCTGACGACTGGTGAAACTTGTGTGGTGCAATGCTACAAGGTGCCCGAGGGAGTCTCTGACGCGATCTACCGTGCAGATCCTGTGGCATTTTGGCTGTGAAATGCAAAAATTATCTTGTGATGTTAATGAGGTCCAGTGTTTAGTATTCTGTCAGTTGCTTCTTTATGTTTTAATCATGTGTAACTGCGACTAAGTTAATGTGTTGCCTTGCTGTGTGCTTTCCTGTGTAAGAGTTCCTCCTGTCAAACTTGAACGGTTTTGAATGAGAGTAATATAAACCATGCACGGTAATACCACCAAGGTAATATCACGTGACCACTGCGACTAAGTATGTTAGATGCATTTCGTTCCTCCTGTCTGAATGAGAGTTGGTTGGCTGTGAAAGATGTCAGATGCATGCTTGGCTTCAAGATTATTGGTTCCCATATGTTTATGCATAAGTAATAATAAACGAATATAAAATGCATTCTGCCGAAAAGCTATTATTTGCATTAAGCTAAGGCATTTGTAATTGCTCAGAACTTTTGACATAGTCAATATTAATCGTACTATCCATCTTATAACAACATGAGCCTCTTGTTTTGAGCAATATCAGGGCTCACAGAAGTGCTATCAAATATTTTTAGTTAGCAAAAGCAAAACTGAAAACAAGCCTGACGAATCAGGGCGAACAGCTGCATCATTCACTGACACGATGTCCTGTGGACATAAGATAAACGACGGCAACATGGGCTTCATTGGTGAAATGATCCTTGCCCTGGACAATCTATCCAATCTTGAAGGCTTTGCCTGCAAAGTTGAACGAAGCAAAGACTACATACTGACTTCTTTACAAAATTTTTAAATCTTTACTGGGTAAAGCCCATAGTTCATACACACAGTTCATGACGACCATGTCTCTTCAGGTATTGGTTTGGAGCCCTAGCAATCTCCACTTCGTTAGAAAATTTTGAACATCACTTCAGTCTTCAGCAGAGGGTTTTTGGAACATTTTATTAGTCATTGTCACATGATATGGAAATTTTCAAGACTAACTAAGACGCTAATTGACACCTCCTTTGCTTGAGACTACTTTCTTTGTTCCTACGTGCCTGGTAGTATGCTAACTGGTCACCGCCACTGCGCGGTCTCTTTGAACGTCGTCGACTGCTGGGAGCCTCTTCTTTCTTGGTAGCTTCAAGAATCTAGGGTGGTAGCAGATAAGGCATGAACATGCACCGGGGGTATGCAAAACTGTAACATTTCTGGTAAGTTAACTATGTTCTTGTGGGTGACGAGACGATGATTAACATTCCATTCCATAAATGAAACAAAATAAAGGCAGAATATAATCCATAAACCAAACAGCCCCTCAGTCCACCAATTTACTTCCATGGATGTTTTGTACAGAAAGACAGTGCCATTGTACTTTTGTCTCACGCAGAAGCATGTTCTCTTACACGAAATTTTCGCAATTGACTACATAGCGGCAAGCATACAAAGAATGCGCATTAAACCTGTAAGGCTGTAAAGATGCATAAAAAATCTGCTTTTACAGAGGACCAGCAGGAGCAAAGCTTAGACTTGGTTCCCGACCAGCGTGAAACTCTCACCGTCTGAGTATCTGCATATATCCTTGATTTGCACATATCATATCTCAAACACAAATTTAATAAACAAAGTGCAACACTAATGTGTCGACCGCCAAAACGCAATCATCACAACTACGGTGATGATCATGCCCGCACATGCGATCCACGTCCACATAGTGTCTCCTCTCAATAAGCTTCCAAACAGAGTTTAATAGACTAACAGTGTTCAGGACATCCAAAGCTTTCCTTTAAGCACTCTGCAACTTTGAGCTGACTGCATTGCCAATATTTACCCTTATCAAATATTCGGAGGACATGCAAGGACTCACCATTCTGCAACAGGAACTTGCAACTTTTTAGCCAATTCAAATCATCACACAGAAGAATTATAGGTTTGCTTGAAGAATTTCTTAAAACTCTGGGCTTTCTTTAACTTCCAGAATCGGCTTTTGTTGACGTAAAGACGTAAAGTGTGTCTGTCAAGGGTTTCCTTTAGTGAATCAACCTCTTCAGACAGCAGCTCGGACAACTCATGCAGCACTGTTACGCATCACAGTTCCACAGACCACATATTAGTTTCATATATTCTTTAAGTTATTTTGGCCAGATTTTTCTTCTGTTACTGAAGACACTTGAACTAAATGACAGAGTATTAGAAACTGTGTGTGTTTAAATGGAACCAGAAATTGCTATCCTAAAAGGTAAAAATAAGATTTTCATATGTGCACACTGCCTAGTTTTGTCTTCTCTATATGACACTTATTTCTCCTTTAATAGAAGGACTAGTGATTTGCGCGTGGTGTGTCACACAATTTCATGCTCTGTTGTGTATCTCAATAGAAGTAGATAAAAAATTGATAATAATTATCAGATAGACACAGGTTCTCATACAGTACAATATATATCATTAATCTACGAGAAGGCTTCCATGGTAGCCAGCCAGGCAGAACTAATAATTCTTGATAAGAACATATATATTAGATAGAAATAGGTCCACATACAATATATAACATGGAGGTGCAAGTTTTTATACCTTGCTAGTTGTTACATACATACTAAAGATGCAATTTTTATAGCACAATCTATACATATTATATATAGATTAATCGAGATAGGGGGTTACTTGCATAACTATACATAAAAATATACAATGCAGTGGGTAATGACGCATAGTGCAGAATTCGAGATTTCATAGTATCTTGTGGTTCTAATAGAACCACTTGCAGAGAAAATTTTGGTTTAAAAGCAATTTCAAAATAGCCTCATAAAAAAATAAATATCCTTTACCTTGGAATGAAAAAAAAAACATCAACTCTTGAGCAGCAGAATTCCTAAAAACTAATGGATTAAAATCCAGAGAACACAAAACTCACCTCTGCAATTGTTCCCTCATGTATCCATTCCCGTAGACAAGGTGGGACTGTAGGAGACCAATTTGCTTAGAGGCTTATATTCCCTTAAATCAGAACCAATTCATCTCCAACATCAAAGGTTGCGTGCATTATTTTCCATAGCACCTGCTAAACCATAGATGACTGCAAACATGTGAGTTTTCAGAAGCATGCTATCCATAATCCAATCCAGTTGGTGGTGTATATACAGAAGTAGCCTGTTAGATGAATAGACTTTGGAATGACTTTTGGCCATAGGATAAAAATAAAAATATTAAGATGTCACAAATATGTTGAATATCAATCAGTTCTTAGCATGCACAACTATGAGAATAGTTGCAAAATCACATAAAAATGTTGGTAATTTACAGGACCTTAAGAGCATCAGTTGTCATTTTGAATAGGCTAAGTGAGCAACAGAATAAAACTGAAGCTATTAATAAGACCTGGGCAACCACAGTTGAGCTTCTCCATCATTGATGGATCGTTGAATGATGCTGCCGAACTTAAGATGCAGTTAACTTGTTTTTAGTCGTGGGAACAAAGTTAACTGGATGCACAAACCTTGTGTTTAACTGCAATACCTTTTCGGTTGAAACTTTGATTTTTCAAGAATTTCATAGCTGAAGACACATTCAGGTAGCTGGAGTATGCAGTCTCTACTGATAAGGTTTATCTGAAACATGCAGAGGAACAATGTCTCATGGCTGGTTCTTTAGATGTACAAATTGATTCTCTTGAAAATCATGAAAGAACATAAATGGTTTGTTCACCCTTTGTTGCAAATTTATGGATACATTGTGAGAAGCCGAAACAAATAAACTTGATAAGATATTGGAAATCATGAAAGAACATAAATGTTTTGTTCACCCTTTGTTGCAAATTTATGGATACATTGTGAAAAGCCGAAACAAATAAACTCGATAAGATATTGAGCTCTGAAGAGGCAGTAAAACGAAAAGCTGCGCAAGCATACATCATATTGATATCAGTTTCAAACCAATATGCACATGTACCTGAATCATTGGATGAGATCTAAAGCCCCCCTACAGGCTGTAACTGCACGACACGAGCATAGAACTCCTGGCCTGCTGCTCGAGTTCAGATGGACACAACAGCACCATCAGAGAAGGGGGAAGGTAAATGGTGTTGAGTGAATTCAGCTCGGAAAAAGATTGTAACTTCTTGTCAAGTGGCATCAACCAAAAACATGAAACCCCTGGACGTTTTTTTTTTCCTTGCTGCAGATGTCAATGAAAGGGGAACAACCGAGAAGATGCCAAATAATCCAGCAAATAAAATACTAATTCAGAAAAGGAAATAATAGCTCAAAGGCGAAACTCTGAAAGAAAGATATACACAGTAGGCAGCAGAAAAGGTATATAAATGAATATAGAGTGGTGTGGTGTAAAGAAAAAAAAGGAGTGATAAAAACAAGAAATCGAGTGAGTGTAGCGCAATAATATTAGGAATGAGAAGTAAAAGAAGCACACAAAAAAAAACCAAAGGGGAAAGGTAGTTAAACCTATCAGTCATCCTGTAATTCAATAGGCACAAGCAGTAATAATCCAGAGAGAGAGAATATATCCCATATACATGGACAGTGCAGCACTACATAGACAAAAATAGGTACGTGTATTTGCGCCAAACCAGCCATACAGTGTATCTATAACCAGCTGAGTGTAGACATTATTTCAAACATATAGAAAGGCTAAACATTGGACCTCATTGATACCACGGCATGATTTCAAAGCCAAAATGCCACAGGATTCACATTGAAACAACATGCTTCCATAGGCACCTTGTAGCATTGCACCGCAGTCTTGGCAGCCATAAGGCCTCCATTCATCTCAGAGCTGAGAGAGAATGTCGTCAGACGACAACGTGCACTTAGGGGACTCTCCTCTATGTGATCCTCCTGTCCATCCAACTCCTCCAGCCACTTCTGCACAGCTTTGACATCCCCATTGCGGACACACTCCACAAGACAGAACCTGTTTTCTCCCAAGTAGACTAGTGTAGTGCCTACATGGCTCTTAGCTGGGTCCTTGCTTGACAGATTCTCCTTGCTGAACCACACATCATGTTGTTCATCATCACCACCACCACCTAATAACCACCTGCAGAAGCAGAGGTGGCCGAAGGTGTCCACGTCTTTTGTGAGCCCAACAAAGACGTCCAGGCCATGGACAAAGTATGCTCGACCGGAGAATGGCAGCGACCACTCGAGGCGCTTTCTCCACTCATGACACTGGGGGTCGAAGGCGAAGGTCGCGGCGGCGGTGCTGGCGAGGATGGTTCGTCCATCGGAGTCCACGGCATAGGAGGTGACGTCCACGCTCTTGAATGTCGGCATCGGGAGGTTGCGCCATGACCAATAACTGATTTGGTAGCGAAATTCATGTTCCAGCCGCGGTGGCCAGAGTGGCTTCAAGGAGAGCATCTTGAAGGTGTGCATGTCCAGAGCGAAGATCTCGTCTTCCCCGACGGGGAGGAAGATGGAACGATGCGGATAGAGCTCACCAGGGGCAAGGTTGACGTCCCGCGAGCGGACGTCGATCATGGGCAGGATTTCTTGAAAATCAGTCCTGGGATGCGTCGCTAGGATCTTAGTGCCAACGGCGGCGAAGAACTCGGGAGATCCACGCGTGGCCTCCAAGCTGATGAAAGGCGGCGGCAACTGCTCGGCGCCGCCGCCTCCGGCGGCGGAATTCGACGACGACGGCGGCAAGTTTAGCTCGCGGATGGTGTAGCCAAACTCACAGTCATCAAAGATGAGGTAAAGGCGCTGCTGCTGACCCGTCGGCTTTGATGTACCAGCTAGGTGGGGCTTCATCACGCTCACCGCGACTTCGCTTCGTCCTATACACGCACGAACGAGGAACAAATCCAAGAATCCAAATAAATCTGAATGGGGGGTGGGAGGGGGGGGGGGGGGTACGCAAGGCAACAGAGAAGAAGAAATCGAAGGTATTACGCACCTGCAAGAGGAATGAATATAATATGGTGTGGCGGCGACTGACGACCGGAGTGGCTCAGTTGATCGTGATGGGCACAGGCGGCGGCGGCAGAGGTCGGAGACGATCGATGAGGCGGGCAAGGGCTTGTGTAGAAAGAAAACCACATTACGAGAACTTAAAGTACAAATCCGAAAATTCACTCCTGTTTCCCCTTTTTATTCACTTCCTGAAATTCTAGCATCTTAACATATTTATCAAGCAAAACATGGTCCTTGATCACCATTCCAACCCTGGGTAGACTTAAAATTTATTTTTTCCAAACTATGACCAAAATTTGACCGAATTTGAATTTTTATTCAAATTTCTACATGAAAACCAAAGATATGCTTTGCTTCATTGTTAACCTTTAATCCAAAAACTTTGGTCATTATATTTTCCGTTTAGGTTACACTATGTCTGATTTAGAGAAAACCACAGAACCTGGTGATTCACTTTCTGTGCACATGACGCCCTTTCTCCATCAGCTACAATTGATGGAGGAGTTTCTCGTGAATAACTAATCTGATGCAAATGCGTTTAGCGCCTTACTTTTCAAGTGTATAATTTAATGAAATGCTGAGAGTTGCTAGCGCACGGGGATATATTTGAAGAACACTGGCCTCTCGAGTAGTTCAACAGGTTTTGACTTTTGAGTCAGGGGCAGAGCCTGGGGGGGGGGGGGGGGGGCTAATATCTAATCAAGTGTATTAAACTCAGGAACATCGTAGGTTACAAGCACTTAATGGCCCAAAAGTCTAGAGTTTTTTTGTCGTGCCTTATACTACTATATGCAGTAGTATAGAGTATATGTGAGATCAAACCATCCATTGTTAACGGAAATTGAGTAATATTTACATATGGAGGGTGGATTTTTAGCTTAAAAAATATATTATCATGACATCGTTTTTGTTCTTTTCCTATAATACCCTTATACTGCCTATACTACTCATGTATACTATTGCCTATCATGACATTAGTAGTATATATGACAGTCGGGTGTTTTTATACTAGTCCTTTTTTAGCACTAGTATCCCTACACCCCAAAAGAGCTCAATTGTTTAAGAATTAAGAGCATAGTGTTGTAATATTGCAGAGATAAGAGACATGCTTTCATATTTAAATACAATAAAATAAATAATAATTCCATAAATAACAAGTACATTCCTCAGATGACATACATGTTCATAGATTACATACATAAATAGAATAAATTCCAATGCTCGTACACATGTTACAATTCCATCCATATTCATATGAAAATCTACAAACACATACAGTAGATAAAGAAGGCAGATAAAATACAAGAATATAGAAATTCTTTTCATATTTTACTCTCAGACAGCGAGATGCTATTCTAGATAGCCGTCCAACGCCAAGGTGTTTTAGATCCTTGACTAGTGTGGCAGTTCTACTCAAAATTCACAAAATTTAACAAGTTCTTTTATCTAAAATTGAATCCAGTCTCAATTACTGAAACTGCAGCCTCAATTACTAACCAGGAACAAAACATCAGTAACTCAGTAAGTGCCGAGGGGTTCAGAAATTAGGCAACTTGCGATTCAGTAATCCAGTAATACTACTAACTAACAGAACTACAACTAGTAAACAGAGGTAATTTAGTAATAGCACTAGCAATTCAGTAACTACTAGAGTTTCATCTGGTAAATAGAGCACTAGTAGTTCCGTAATTCCTGGCACTGTGACTAGTAGACAGATACTAGTAATTCAGTAATTTCTGCGACTGCAACTAGTAAACAGAGACTAGTAATTCAGTAATTCACAACAGAGGCCACGAAGAGCCAACAACCAGGATGAAGTGCAGGATGAAGTGAATCAAAATTAGACAAAGAACAAGCCTATCAATTCTATGAACTGTCACACTAATTTCTCACTACACCGCTTATCATCATCGAGTATCAAATCCACCCAACAAATGTGCAATCACACCCAAGCATAAATACTAGCAGATTGCACAAATAAATTATTGAACAACCGATAAAGGCAACGGGTAACTCACAGCACGTAAATCAACTACGTGGGAAGGTGAATTCAGCGAACCGAGGTTCTGTCCCAGAAAACCAACTTCCGCCGCTCATGTCCGAGTCGTCGAAGACGGGAGGTTGACGGAGATACTGAGCCGACGTCGATGCCGGAGGGAACGTCACCGGCAACGACCCACCTTTTTCACTTTTATTTTCCTGTTCGATGTCATTGAGCCCACATACTGTTTTATATACTATTATTCGGCAGAGGTACTTGTTAGGTTTGAACCAAAGCCTATCCTGATGATCTCCAAAAACCCACAGGTAAACGGAGGACTACACCTTGATCCATAAACCTTAGTGTGAGAAATTTTCGAACAAAAGGCACATAGTACTAGGCAGCAAATCTTTTTCTCTTACGGGGCAGGGCGTTATGGGCATGCCCTTTTGTATCCATTAACAAGCTCACTAGAGAGACCCTGTACTCTCACGGACTGCGACCCCACAGTCAGCTCGCATAGGTAAACTCTTTCAGGAAATTCTGTAGGACAATTTCCGCTTAAAGCACAGAGTTCATTAAAAGCATATTGCTTAACCTGCCATACAGAAAGAGCACTGCAGCAAATGAGACTCGAATTTGAAATGTGCTCTTGGTTTCACAATGCTTCGTTTCCTAGAGCCTGCGTCTCGGGATCTCCAGTCAGACAAGATAGTTATCCGCAGTTGAAACCTTCAACAGGGTATGAGTCCCATTCCAGTACATGCTGCTTGGATCAGCTTTTGAGCCAATCCCTTGGTGAAAGGATCCGTAAGATTCTTCTCAGACTTGATGTAATCTATCGTCATTACACCAGTCTCTCTAGCACGCCGACACGACTTAAGTCGTCTTTTAATATGCCTCGAGGATTTGTTGTTGTCTTTTCTACTGTGCACTTTAAGTATCACAGCTGTATTATCACAGTACACTAAGACAACGGGTATCGGCTTTGCTATCATTGGAAGGTCTGACAACAGGTCTCTCAACCATTCAGCCTCCAATGCTGCTGAATCAAGTGCAACTAATTCAGCCTCCATGGTGGATCGTGTGATTATCGTCTGTTTAGATGATCTCCATGACACGGCCCCACCAGCTAAAGTGTACACATAGCCACTTGTAGCCTTCATCTCATCTGAATCTGAAATCCAGTTTGCATCACTGAATCCTTCCAACACAGACGGATATCCAGTATATTTAATACCAAAATTCATCGTACCCTTCAAATACCGAAGTATTCTTATCAAAGCAACCCAGTGCCTCTCTCCTGGTCTGGACGTATAACGTGCCAGCCTGCAAACTGCATACGAGATGTCTGGTCTTGTTGCTCCAGCAAGATACATAAGTGATCCGATGATCTGAGAATATTTCAGCTGGACATCTTATACGATGGATCATAAGGTGTGGAAACTGGCTTGCAGTCCATATGCTCAAAACGAGTTAAGAGCTTTTCCACATAATGAGATTGCGTCAGAGTAATCTCATCTTCACCTTTTAGAAGCTTGATGTTTAATATTACATCAGTTTCACCTAAGTCCTTCATATCGAAGTTCTTAGAAAGGAATGCCTTTGTCTCCATGATCATGTCTAAATCAGTCCCAAATATCAGTATGTCATCGACATATAAACACAGAATGACAACTTTGCCCCCAACATATCGATAATACACACACTTGTCGGCTTCGTTTACACAAAATCCGACAGAGGTCAAAGTATTATCGAACTTTTCATGCCATTGTTTGGGAGCCTGTTTGAGACCATATAAAGACTTAATCAGGCGACAGACCTTGTCCTCTTGACCGTCTATCACAAATCCCTCAGGTTGCTGCATATAAATTTTCTCTTGCAGCTCTCCATTCAGGAATGCTGTCTTCACGTCCATTTGATGAACATGAAACTTATACGCAGCAGCCAGTGCTAAAAGCACTTGAATTGTGAGCAGTCGAGCCACCGGGGAATACGTGTCAAAGTAGTCCTCGTCCTTTTTCTGAGTAAAACCCTTAGCCACTAGACGGGCCTTGTACTTTTCTATAGTACCATCGGGTCTTCTCTTTCTCTTAAAGATCCATTTGCAGCTCACGGGCTTGCAATCAGCTGGGAGTTCAGACAGCTCCTAAGTTCCGTTAGCGGTGATGGAATCCATCTCGCTACGGACAACCTCTCGCCAGTAGTCTGCATCAGGTGATGCATAGGCTTCTACGATAGTGCGTGGTTCTTCATCCACCAGATAAGTGATATAATCATCTCCTAGAGACTTTTCAGTCCTTTGTCTCTTGCTCCTCCTCAACTCTATATCAGGAGTTGGGTCATAGACCGATGAGGGCAGAGAGTATGTCCTGTTTGGACCATCTGGGGGCCACTACTTCCTTATCCTTCAAATGAAAGATATTCTCAAAGAATGTCGCATCTCGAGACTCCACAATGACATTTACAGCGACTTCGCTCGTCTCGGAATGGACCACTAGAAATCTATAAGCTGCACTGTTATGTGCATAACCCAGAAAGACACAGTCGATGGTCTTGGGTCCCAATTTTCTTTTCTTCGGCAACGGCACATTTACCTTTGCAAGGCAGCCCCAAGTCCGAAGCTGAGATAAATCAGGTTTCCTTCCTCTAAATCCTTCATAGGGAGTCACCTCGCGATTACGGGGCGCCACCCTATTCAAGACATAGCACACAGTGAGTACTACCTCGCCCCACCAGACATCAGGCATCCCCGAACTTTGCAATAAAGTGTTAACTAAGTCACACACCGTTCGGTTCTTCCTTTCAGCCACCCCATTTGATTGAGGCGCATAGGGGGCTGTGGTTTCATGAATGATCCCACAGTCTTCACAATACTCATCAAATATATTAGAAAGTGTTGACGCAAAAATCGGGAAAGACCTTCACGTGCTAGCACACGAAATCGGTTGTGACCGATGATGCAGGGCGTGCCAGTCAATCTGACCTGTTGATTGACAAGGAAAATTGGACGTTAGTATTACGACGAAATCAGCTGGGTTTCCAATTTAGCGATGAAGACCACATCGGTACTAGATTCCGATCTACCATAATGAAACGGCTAGATCAGCCGATTCCGATGCAAAGCAGAGTAAGATTACTAAAACGTAACCTAACAAGCTAAGCAGAGCAACACTTAGAATAGATCTAAACGGCTATATCAGATCCGATAATGAAGTATAAATAACAGCCGATCAAAGCTTATTCTAAGCTGGGTAGAGGTTGAATAAAACCTAAACGAAGTAACAGCGATACGCCAGATACTAAAACTTAGATGTTTACTCGATAACTGTCGAATAATCCCAAACGAAACAACAGCGATACGCTGGTTGCTAAAGCTTGGATCTTACTCAGTAATACGGGACTTACAGGCAAGCCTTGAGATCTGATCACCCTCGACGTGCCCAAAAGAACTCGCGAAAAAGAAAGACGAAGTCGCCGACAAATGTATGTAAGATGCGAAAAAGTGTAAAGGTTTGTTTGATGTTGGTGTGTACAGACTTCTATGACCACGCATGGTCGATATTTATACCCTGATAACTATGACTCCTAAACGTATATGACAAACTTACTTGACGCAAAAGAAAAGATCTTTCTTACAACCGTTTATGACTCAAACTCTAAAATAACCGACTCTTTATTTCGGTCCTTCTATAAGCTTAACCTGGTAACTTCCCAGGACTCCTCCACATCATCACCCTTTTCTCCGATTTTGACTCTCATCGGACTTTGACTCTGATTCAAACTGCTCTTCCTCTCGGACTCCGATTCCGATCTGATCTGCATCATTTCCCGGACTCCGATTCCGATTCCGTATCTCTTGCTTCAACTTTTGGCACCGATGTGACCTGTTAAAATCCGGTGTCAACACATGCCCTGAAACAACCCGGTCTTCCAATGACGGAAAACCGAACTCTCTGTACCCTTGTGATAGTCCCTGGAGGGGGAATCTCCACTCACTGCTTCCCCTAATATCCTCCCTAGCACCTGTTTGTCAACGTTACACATACCTTGAATGCCAACCAACAACTTGTTGACCTAACCAATCCAAATAGAAAAAGACAACTACTTATTAAACATGTAGTTGAGTGCTCCGCCGTTGTTCGGAAGGCCCGGCAACCGTTCTGAGAGTCACTGGAGATTTTTATGGCCAATAAGATGGATTCCTCACGTACAGAACTCATCTCAGTACAATATCCGTTCCGAACAGCGATTACAAAGCATAACACAAATAAATACACCCGAATTACCTCGGTACACAACTCGTATACAAGCCCCTAGGGCTAAACAAAGAGAAATCCTGCGCAGCGGTAGTTAGGGCTTCAAGTCCTCGTCTTCAATCTTCACCACAGGCATCCTTGAGCGTAACTCGCAACCCTATCTTCACGGCTTCTATGTGATCGAGCTCGACTCCGACCACATACTTGCATGCTCACGACTGTCCCCAAGGAATAGGACAGGTTCACGTCACCAACTGATGCAAGCTTTAAGTGGCCTAATATCTAAAGGATATCAATAATAGCAAGGAGTAGAAAGGCTCGTGGTTTCCTAAGCAAGCGGCATATTAATAATAGTATCTTCATCCCACCAATTCCCATATATCTGTCCCCGGGCTAGTCCCATCACACGATGGGTTCCCGGCGGCTTCCACCTCAACACACACCTTCAACTCTCGGCGATGCGCAGCTTCATTCCTGGCATCTCAAGAGGGATAACCGGATCCCAAGGCAGGCGGAGCACTACCTACCTCTCCCCGGGTACCCCTACGTCCTCACACTCTCACCTATAGGGGAAGAGAAAAGCATATCCCAAAACAATGGCCAACCACGCTGAAGAACACTGCGTTATCCATGACCAAGATCACGGCTATACGTATAGATCATAACACTCTGCAGAGGTTGTACACCTGTACCCAACTCGGGCTGCGAGCTGGCCGTCGCCAACTGGAGACACAGCCCACAACTAGTAAACCTCCTAGTAAGAATGGCACCCTCCTGGTCTCCCGGGTCTGGATGCCTCCGCACGAAGACGTTGGCCCCAAGGAAATGTGAAAGCATACCATCAGAGCTGCCCATCGGGGTGTAAGGCACGGGCACTCACCCCTCACACATACACAAACTGTGATCTCCGCATTCGGGCGCCACCTTAGCTAGGCTAGTCGTTACCGGTCACATCTCAGGCAAGTTGGCGTGTACGGTACAGTGAACACAGGACGGTTAAGAAGGTTTAAGGTACCGGTACGGGAGGCAGTCTTCTTTCCATACCCTCTCAGGTAACCTCCTACACCTGGCTCCAAGTCATAAAACCACTAGGGGGTCCAACCCACCCTAGGGTACCCTAGGGGGCCATCTCCCCTAGAGCCCACCAGGTGACCCAGAAGTCACCCAACCCCGATATAAGATCGGGTTGTTATTACCCGCACCGGTAAGACCTAGTAAGGTCAAAATCGCCATACACCTTCCCAGTTTTATCCCCTCACTCACGCCAAGAATATCTACCACATATCCCGCACACAAGCAAGCATAGCATCTCATCATCATCATATAACAAGGTACGATATGATAAGCAATAGGTAACAAGGCATACGGTAAGTAAGACAGGCTATGCAAGATTCACAGCTCAAGCAACACATGCAAGCCTAGCGTATCTAATAAGCAATGCCTATAGGTAATCAAAGAAGCAGTCGGGCGTGAACCTGGAGCAGGTTCTTCACTTCAAGTCTTGGTGTGGTTGTCGCGATCGTCGAGGTAGTCCGATCTTCCGCGAACTCCTAAAGAGCGGATAAAATAAATAACGGCATCTATTTGCAAATAAACTCCAAATAAGAGGCAATAAATATCCAAATAACTCCCAAATACCATACTATTGGGTTGGTCCAGATTTTAGGGACGTTATGAAATAGGGTTCACATTTTATAAGCTATTATCAATTTATTATTTATTTTCAAAGATTGAAACCATCCTTTTATTTGATTCGATTAAGGGAACAAGGAACACTTGTTAGTGGGTCCCGCACTTCAACACGTGGGTCCCAAAAGTTAGCTCACGCTGGTCTGGTCCGGTTAGTCTCAGGGCTCGGTTGTTAGAGGCGGTCCAAGGTCAGCGACCTCAGGCAAGGCAAGGCAAGAGGTAGGGTGAGCCAGACTAGGTGGAGGATTGCTGGTGCAGTGGTGGCTTAGGCTGGATGTGCAACCAGGAGAAAAGCAAGCGTACACCAGTTGGCGTATGCTGTGAGGGCATGAAAGGGACAGGTTCAGCCTTGGAAGTGTACGTCAACCTTGAAGGGTGTGTTTATGCGAATGCGGTCGTGGCCATTGTAACAGTCCACTATTTTCAAAATGAGAAAATTTTTAAAACTTTTGTTGTGCTTGAAAAGTTTGGCTTACCCTAGGGATGTCTTCTTTTCTCTCTCCAAAAATTCCTAGAAAAAGTTCATTTATTGCCTAAGGACCATGTTAATGCTAGGGTGGCATTTGGATTTCTCTCTGGTTTTCATTTGGATCTTTTTGTGGGGTTTGAATTGGAATTTAAATTCAAATTCTAAACCTAAAACTAACTTGGGCTCTAACCTAAACTAACCCGGAATCCCGGCCTACACCTAGAACCAGCCCGGCCCATCTCTCCCTCTCCCTCGCCGCAGCCCAGCAGGCCGACGGCCCAGCCGCGCTCGCGCCCTCGCTCTCACTGACAGGCGGGCCCCACCTGTCGGCGCCGAGCCATCGCGCCCGCGCTCTCCCTCTCTCTCTCTGTTCCGCCGGCCCCACCTGTCGGCGCGTCTCACTTCTCCCTCGCGCGCGCAGCCGCTCCCCTTTCCTCTCGCTGACAGGCCGGCCCCACCTGTCAGCTTTACCCCCTACCTCCCGACAGGGTCACGCGATTTCCATGACCCTGCCGCCGCCGGCCTCCCGCGCTCTCCCAGCCGCGCCGCGGGAACCCTTTAGAAGCCGCTCACGTGCTCTGCTCGTCCCACGCACCCGTGAACCCCTGCTGCCCCTCAAAACCCTAGCCGCCGCTCCCGCAGATGCTCGCCGCGTGTCCGCCAGCGCGGACGCCGAGGATCCTCACCGCTCGCCCTACCAACCACCCCGCGGACCCCCTCTAACCCTAGCCACTACCCTATATAAACCCTGGCCAGCCCCCAATTGCGACCTTAGCCGCCAATTTGGGGTTTTCCCCTTTCCACCCGCCGCCGCCGGGGACGAAGACGACGCGCCAAGCCGCACCTCGACCCCACGCCGGCCTGCTTCGACTCGCCACGGCCTCGCCAACCTCCCTGCACCGACAAGCCCGTCTTTTTCGAGCCCAAGGTGAGCCCGTTGCCTCGCCGCGTCTCTGCTCTGCTCCGGTGAGCCGCCATGAGCCAAACCGTAGCGCCGCCACCGCTAGGAGCCCCTACCCTCTCTGTCCAGCCGTCGTGCCGCTTGCAGGAGCCCCAAAGACGCACCTTTTGGCCTTGGACGCGACCGTGGGCGCGCGTAGCCGCTGCTCCGCGGGTTCGCCGTCGCGGTGCCTCGCCACGCTTGCACATGCACTCATGCGCGATGCGCTCGCTTGCGCACGCGAACGCGCACGCGCACACACGAACATGGAGCCGCGCGTGCACGGGAACGCGTCGAGCGCTCGCTCGCCGGCGTTCGGCCATGCCGATGCGGCATTTCGCCGAGCGCCTGGCAGGCGCGCTCGCGGCGCCACTCCCACGCACACACGGCGCTGGCCGCACGGGATCGCTGCGCTACCACAGCGGATCCCTGGGCCGCGTCTCGTGTGGGCTGGGCCACGCCGCTGTGGGCCGCACTCGGCCCACGACTGCATACGGCCCACAAGCCGAACCGAGCCCAGCTAACCGGGCCTGACCACGGGGGCCCACCTGTCGGTGACCAGCCCCCACTGACCGCTGGGACCCACGCGCTGACGTGTGGGGCCCACTGACCTTTGACTCTGACCGTTGACCGTTGACCGGTCAACAATGACGTCAGCAGGGCCCACTACTGACGTCATCACCCGGTGGCCCCTGTGCTGACGTCAGCATGTCGTCATGATGACGTCAGCAGGCCACGTGTCGCGTTGTGGTTTTTCCTGGGTTTTCCGTTTTCCAAAATACATTTAATAATTTCAGAAAATGCTTTGAACCTAGAAAATTCATAACTAATTTAGTTTAACTCAGAAAAATGTGAGATCAACTTCTGTAATTGTCTAAAATAATGAGTAACGCTTTAAAAATGAAATTGAAGTTATTTGGATCTTTCTTGGTTTCCATTTAGCTCTTTTTTGCAAATAGGCCCCTAGACTTACACTAATTTACGATCAGGAGCCGCCACCGGAGGCACTGATCGAGGAGGACCACTTCACCGAGGAGGACGACTACTCCACTCACTCAGGTTCACGCCCGACTGCTTCTTTGATTACCTATAGGCATTGCTTATTAGATACGCTATGCTTGCATTTGTTGCTTGAGCTGTGAACCTTGCATAGCCTGTTTTATTCATCGTATGCCTTGTTACCTACTGCTTATCATATCGTACCTTGTTATATGATGATGATGAGATGCTATGCTTGCTTGTGTGGGGGATTTGTGGTGGATATTCTTGGCGTGTGTGTGGGGATAAAACTGGGAAGGTGTATGGTGATTTTGACCTTACTAGGTCTTACCGGTGCGGGTAATAACAACCCGATCTTATATCAGGGGTTGGGTGACTTTTGGGTCACCTGGTGGACTCTAGGGGAGATGGCCCCCTAGGGTACCCTAGGGGGGGTTGGACCCCCTAGTGGTTTTATGACTTGGAGCCAGGTGTAGGAGGTTACTTGAGAGGGTGAGGAAAGAAGACTGCCTCCCGTACCGGTACCCTAAACCTTGTTGACTGTCCTGTGTTCATTGTACCGTACACGCCAACTTGCCTGAGATGTGACCGGTAACGACTAGCCTAGATAAGGTGGCACCCGAATGCGGAGATCACAGTTTGTGTATGTGTGAGGGGTGAGTGCACGTGCCTTACACCCCCGATGGGCAGCCCTGGTGGTATGCTTTCACATCTCCCTGGGTGCCGACGACTACGGCCGAAGGCAGCCATACCCGGGAGTTCAGGAGGGTGCCATTCTTACTAGGAGGTTTACTAGTGGTGGGCTGTGTCTCAAGTTGGCGACGGCCAGCTTGCAGCCCGGGTTGGGTACAGGTGTACAACCTCTGCAGAGTGTTATAATCTATACGTATAGCCGGGGTTTCAACTCCGGATAACGCAGTGTTCTTTAGTGTGGTTGGCCATTGCTTTGGGATCTGCTTCTCTCCCTCTATAGGTGAGCGGGTGAGGTCGTAGGGGTACCCGGGGAGAGGTAGGTTGTGCTCTGCCTACCTTGTGATCCGGTTATCCCTCTTGAGATGCCAGGAATGAAGCTGCGCATCGCCGAGAGTTGAAGGTGTGTGTTGAGGTGGAAGCCGCCGGGAACCCATGTGTGATGGGACTAGCTCGGGGACAGATATGTGGGGATTGGCGGAATGAAGATATTGTTATTGTTATGCTGCTTGCTTAGGAAGCCCCAAGCCTTTTTCCTTGACATTATTATATACCTTTAGTATGTTAGTCCACTTAAAGCTGCATCCAGTCGGTGACGTGTGCCTGTTCCATTCCTTGGGAACAGAGAATGAGTATCCGGGAGATGAGGCGGAGTTCGACCCCAACTTCGACAACTGGTACGACTAGGCGACGGTCTACGCTCAAGCTCGCCTGTGGAGGAGACGTGGAGAGGGTGATCTACCACCGAGTTTCCTAGCACTATCTTTACTTTACTTGCCAAGCCCTGCGTGGCGAATATTTTGAACCCTGTGTCGGGATTGTAATAACTTATTAACTCTGTGATGCTTTATCGATGGTTTGGAACTGCTATTCGACTGTTTCGAGTTCTGTACGTGGTAGCGACTGATCCAGGGACTACCACAAGGGTACAGGGAGTCGGGTTTTCAGTTTGGAAAATCCGGGTCGTTTCAGCCGTGCGAGCTTTGGCTCGTGGCCGGCCGTGCGTCACGCGGAGGCAAGATTGGCAGGCGTCGTGCGAGGACCGTGGCGAGGTGTTGCCTCGTGGCATTGCATGATGGAGCCACAACTTGGGTTTAGGTTCAGGGGCGTATGAGGCTTGGCAAGCAATGCAGCAACACGTCTGCGCCTGCAGCTTGGTGGATGGTTAGCGCGGAGACTAACACTTAGATGCTAAGTGAGTGCAGCATGATCTCCCCCGGGTGCCTGTGCTGGCTGGGTGGCCTGATGCGTGTGGCTCAGTTAGAGAACACACCCTGGCTGCTTGACCAGGTGATGTGATAGCTTGGTCGTGCCCAGAGTGCGGCGTGTGCAAGCACTAAGCAAGGCAGCTAGCAACAAGACTAGCCATGGAGCAACAAGACCCCATGACCGTGTGTGCTTGCGCAGGTAGGAAGGGCGAGCTTGGTTCTGCAATGCGTAGATGCACGTCTACACCGCAGCTAATTAAGGCAGCCGGCACTTGGCTCTGTGCAACGTGAGGCTTGGCAAGGTTGTGAGACATGGATCAGGTTATGGGCTAGGCAGACGATGGTTGGCTCGACTGGCTTGTGCACACAAGGGCGATATCTTGGGTTACGACCGACGTGCAGCTTGGATGGTCGGGTCCATGCTTACAATGTCTAGAAACAGCTAGGCGAGAGCAAGGTCGAGGCTTTGGTTAGGACGGCACAAGGCTGGAGCTCAGACTGCCAGCTAGGCACGCTCGTGTGTGGACTCACGGTGTCCCGTGGCCGCCGCACGGCTGTGACACAAACGCGAATGCTTAGTGTCCCGAGCTCACGGAAGTGTACAGCTACAGCGAGAGGAACGTCGAGGCTACAGGCAAGACCGCCAGACGGGCAAGGGAAACGGGTCAAACGGGTTTGGGATCACAGGTGGTCAGGCAAGGCAAGGGTAAGCGCGGGTGCAGTCCAATGGCGTGGCCATTCTCCTCCTCGCAGTGCGATTCGTCAGCAGCGGATCTTAGTCACGTGAAAAGGATAAAGTCTAAGGTCCTATTTGCAAAAAGGGATCCAAAAAGGCTAGCAAAAGACTTCAAATAACTTCAACTTCATTTTTAAAGTGTTACTCAGATTTTTAGAGAAATTTAGAAAGTGGTTTCATATTTTTCTGAGTTAAAATGAATTAGTTATGAATTTTTCAAGTTTGAATCATTTTCTGAAAATGTTAAATGATTGTTTGAAAAAAGGGAAAACCCCGGAAAAACCCAGAGGGTGACACGTGGCATGCTGACGTCAGTGCAGGGTCCACCGGTTGATGACGTCAGCAGTGGGCCCTGCTGACGTCAGCGTTGACTGGTCAACGGTCAACGTTGACCGGTCAACAGGTCAGTGGGCCCCACATGTCAGCATGTGGGCCCTAGCGGTCAGCGGCTGTGTGTCAGTAGTCGGTGGGCCCGACGTGTTAGCGTGGGCCCCAGTAGTCAGTGGGGGTCGGCCACCGACAGGTGGGCCCCCGCGGTCAGGCTGGCTCGGCTGGGCTCGGCTCGGTTTTTGGGCCAAAAGCCCACGTGGGCCTGAAGCGCGGCCCAGGCCGGCTAAGGCCCAATACCAGGCGTGGCCCGGGGATCTGGTGTGGCCGCGGCCAGATCCCGTGCGGCCGGCCGGCGGGAGGTCGTGCGTGTGTCCCATGCGCGCGCGGCGCTAGCGCCCTGCGCGAACGCCCGCCAGGCGTTCGGTGGATTGCCGCAATGGCAAAGCCGAACGCCGGCGAGGGGTGGCGTGCATGCGCTCGTGCGCCCAAAGCGTGTGCGTGCGTGCGTGTGGAGTGTGGTGCTGGCGTGTGTACGCGCGGGGCCTCGGGTAGCCCACACCCGCGGCGGAGCGCGGCGAACACCGGCGCTCTCCGCCGGCCATGGCGTCCACGACAGCAAGGCGAGGCGGCGAGGCGCGGCGACAGGGGGCAAGGCGACGGCTTTGGCTGCGGGGTCCCTGCAAGAAACCACGGCTCGATGGCCGGACAAGGGAGAGGATTTCCTACGGCGGCGCTTCTACGACTTGGACGGCGAACTCGCTAGAGCAAAGCAAGGGCACAGAGGCGAGGAAAAGGGCTCGGCTTGGCTCACCTTGGGCTTGAAGAAGAGCAAGGCGGGGCAGGTAGAGGTCGGTGCCGCGGCGAGGCAGTGCATCGCCGGCTCGGGGTTGCGGTACTCCGTCGTCGAGGGAGACGAGGTCGACGACGTCGCGGCGACAGGTCGGTGTCGCGGTACTGGTCCGACTTGGCAGTTGTCACGCTCCTCCTCGGCCTCTCGGTGGTGTTGCAACGGTGGTGAGGCTCCTCCTCACCGCAGCGTCCTTCTCCTTCTTCTCCTTCTCTCCTTCTTCCCCTTTTCTCCTTCCTCCTTCACTTCCACTGGTGGCGGCGGCGGCTTGGGGAAAAGCCCCAATTGAGGTCTAGGGTTTCGATTGGAGGCGGCCAGGGGATTTTATAGTTGGATGCTAGGGTTTTGGGGCTCGCGGGGATCGGTAGGGTGGCCTCGGTGATCCTCGGCGTCCGTGCAGCGACGGGGACGCATGGAGCACATCGAACGGCATGGATGGCTAGGGTTCGTGGGCGAGGTGGTTGGGGTGGGGTTCATGGGCGGACGTGAGGCGCACGAAGACTCTCGAGTGGCGGCGGCGCCGGTTGTCGCGACGCGAGGGCGGCTGTGAGCGCGCGGCCGTCGCTATCGCGGTCACGCACATCGCGTGAGCGCGACGACGGGAGGAAGGGGAAAAGGCTGACGAGTGGGCCCCGCATGGCAGCGAGAGGAAAGAGGGCAGGCGTGCAGTGAAGGATGGCGCCGACAGGTGGGGTGGGGGTGTCAGCGTGAGAGTGGGTCGAGCCGGCAGCGTCGGGACGGCGCCGACAAGCGGGCCCCACTTGACAGAGAGAGAAAGAGAGAGCGCAGAGAGAGAGAGGCGCGTGGGAGCTGGGCCTTGTGGGCCGTGTGCGAGGGAGAGAGAGTAAAAGAGAGAGGGAGAGACGGTGGGCGGGGCTGTAGGCTCATGTGGGCCGATAGGAGTAGTTAGAGCCCACAACTAAGTTAGAGTTAGATTTAGATTTGAATTTGAATCTGAATTCAAATTCAAATCCCACTCAAATAAAACCCAAATAAAATCCATATAAACCAAAAAAAATCCAAATGGCCACTCTATCATAATTATCCTTAACAATTTGAAATTATAATTAATTGCTTCTAAGAATTTAGGAGAGAAAGAAGGCATTCTTATTAGTTTCAAAAGAGTTTTTCATATTCACACAAAAAGTTTTTGAAATTCGATTTTTTTCAAACAGTCAAAATTTCTGGTCTGTTACATGCCCCCCTAGTTTCGCGGAAGAATCCGATTCTGACTCGACACTATTTGATCCTTATCCGTTAGGTCAAATATTTTAGGTCAAACATCTTCTCTTTCCTCTTTTACCCTCAGCGAAACCTATATAAGGCCAACCCTTTTGTCTTCCTCATTCATCTTCTTCCCTCAGCCGCCGCCGCTTCGTCTTCCTCCGCTCCCTGACCTTGGACCATCGAGCGCGAATACCCTTCAGCAAGGATCAACTCCCGAAGACTTCGGCAACCTTCCTCCATGGCATCTCTCTGAGAAATCCCTGAGGTAAGCCTTTATCCAGCTTTTAGATCTAGACTCATCCTGTTCCTGCTAGATCTGTTCTTACTTTAATAACGCATCTCTTTTAGGCTCTCCGCGATAGCATCATCATTCCTGTAGCAGATAAGCCAGGCCTCGCCATATTAGGTCCAGTAGGCTCTCCAGATCGTACTGATTTCATCAACCAAGAGACACAAAGACTCCCCTATAAGTCATTTGAATCAGAACAGGACTGGAGCAATGCTTTTAGATCTTGGCCAACTCTCCCTACTGGATGGAAAACATGGTACAAGAGAGTTGCCAAATCCAAAGGAGACGAGTGGGAATCTTATGATCTACGCCAGTGTATTGCCCTCTCTTTAGCCGACATGGATCGGAATGAGCCACTATTAATTGCTGCATCTTACTTCTGGTCCGATGCTTTAAATGCCTTACTTTTTGGTCAAGGCCCGATGACTCCCACATTGGCCGATGTACTGATGCTCACAGGTTTGAACATATCGGCATCGAACACTACTTTCCAACTTCCCTCCAGAGCCACCCATAAAATTGACACTAAGCAAATAGGAGGTTGTAAAGGATATATCGAGAAGTATTCAAAGTTATCAGGAACGGTAGATGCCCGAGAGCATTCTGCTTTCCTCAACATGTGGCTAGAGCATTTTGTCTTCTGCGGAAAAACAATAGGCCCAGCAATTCATTATCTCCGATTGGCCGAACACTTGGCTTCAGGAAATAGATTCCCAATCGGAAAACATCTCCTCGGATCAGTGTACAGACTTCTTCATAAGGTATCTATCCGACTGAAAACTAGGCAACAGATCGGACATCTTGGAGGCCCCTCGTGGTTCATCAACCTTTGGTTAAACATGCACAAGCAGAAACTGGTGAATGACTCCGTGACTAACAAAACATTCCCCGTCGATCAATTAAATGAGACAGATCCTGATGAACGGCGCTGCATGTCTTTTGGTGAAGCTGCGTCGAGTTTTGCTGGTGATCGTATCCCCTCAACTCGCACTGCTGAATATTTCAGAGGCTTCTATAATGGTCTCAAAGAAAACTCCATGCCTTGGTATGTATATGACGATCCTGAAGATCACTTCGAGCTTCCAACTCAATTCCGATTTGACAACATCGAAACAGACAGCGATTGTCAGAAAATCTTCAAAGAGATCATTACTCCTCAGATACTTCCAGCCGATGTCTTTTTGGGGAAGAAACACCAATCCTTCGAGTTTTATCACCCCCCAGTAGCTGCTCGTCAACTCGGATTCGGCCAAGGGCCGATTTCTATGTATATAGCCAACTTGGTGAAGCCCAGGGAAATCATCCCTTCAAGCTTGGCGTATGAGAGATTAAAGAGCTTGTCACCCTCCCAAGAAATCATAGATCTATCCTCCGGAAGATTCTCTAGCTTCACCACAGCTTCATTCAAAACTTGGTGGCAAGAATGGAGGAATCATCTCTTCTGTCAACCTGCTCAGGACTACTGCTTGCTTCTCAACCCCGATTTCAAAATCAATGATCAGGTAAGAAATTTCTAACTTCAGTCCTTTCAGTTATTAATCACTTCAAGCCTAACACTTCTTCCAATTGCAGGATGTGGCCATCAACCCTCCCTCTGTCAGCAACAGCGGCCATCCGATTAAGTATATGCCTTCCTCGGACCATCCTCACATCGGAAACTCCAGCCCATCTGTGACGGATATTATTACTGGCCGGAACAAGAAATCGGCCAAGATCACTAAGCAACAAGGCACCAGCTCTTCCAAACAGCCGAAGAAAAAGGCTCAAGAAACTTCTTCTTCCATAATCAGCCAAGAAGAAATTAAGTCATCAGAGTCACCGTCCGTACCTTCAAGAATCAGAGAAAAACGCCATCTGGTATTAACCAAAACAACTTCAAGGAAGATTCCTAAAGTTGCCCGAAAGATTTCAGCTTCAGAAGCAGCACGACGTATATCAAAAATACGCTCGGACACTGGCGGCCCATCAATTCCTAAGACAGGCACATCAAATCCGACCCAAGAAGACCCGTCGGACATAACAGTAGCAACTGCATCGGAACAAGTAAAATTATTTCCGATTTGTTGCAATTCCTTCGCTTTTCGAGCTAATTTCATGCATACACAGGCGCCTCTCCAGACTCATGACTTAAGTCAAATGGGAACTGCCCCAACTTCTTCTCCACCGCCGATTCCTCCGTCGAGCGTCATTCAACCAATCCAAGCTCCAGAATCGGCCCAAGAATCAATCGTAAGGACGATTATTATGTCTTTATCTATTTGCGAAAGTTACTCTATCCCATTCTTTACATCTGTACTTAGGGACGAACGGCAATCGTTTCTATCGGAGCTGCAATCGGCCTTTCAGCTCCTCAACCATCCCAGTTTGACGAGGTCAATTTGGAGCAGGTAACTCCTTCTTTCTTCGTTTTCCTTTTCACAATAGGAGAAACCAATATCCGATTTTCACTTTTCCTTCTTAGGCACAAGATTCTCCGACTCCCAGTGCTCTTACACCAGAACTTGTCGGTCCTTCTACAGCAGAATCAGCTCCAAGCTCCGATCCGATCAAGCTCCATCTTGAAGAAATGTTAAGTCATTTGAACACTGAAATCGGACAACTTGTGAAGAACGCCGATCCCGTCCGATCAGTTTTCAAACACTTACAAGGCCAAATACCTGAGTCAGTTGAGGAAGTTCTTTTCCCAGCTGCCTTTATAGAGTTCAACTACTACCAGGTGACAAAGGCCCAGAAGAGACTATCCGATCGAGCAGAATTCGAAAAATCTTCCAAGGACCAGGAGCAAATCCAATCGGATATGGACCAGGAGCAAATCCAATCGGATATTGAAGGCATAGACAACCAAATCGAAAACCTGAAGCAAACGCAGGAAACCTTGGAAAAGACCATATCCGATTTGAAGTCTAGGCGTGAAGCTCACATGCAAGTCATAGCCAAGATCGACGCAGAACTGCAGACTGTGGAAGCCGATCAGCAGCAGATTCCTGGGGCTTTGACAACCTTCGAACAGAACAAGCAAACCCTTATTCGAAAGGTTGATCACCTTAAGGAGAGCTAGAAGCCGATTGAGGGTTCGGCTGATGAAGATCGGAAAGCAATTTCCGATATAGATGCTATTCGCCTGCGTGCGATCAAAGCGATCCAAGATTTCCTTGGGTCGTTGTAAAACTTTAACTAGTAACATCTTTTGTAATGTATTTATTGAGGCTATCAAACTATCCTGTGTATGTGAATCTGACTCATCTCTTGACCAATCTCTGCCAAGTCTGTAGCGTCTTTATTGCCTTTAACCAATGCGATCAGCTTTTATAGCGAATCTTCTGAAAATAGCAACTCTTGACCAAAAATGCATTGGTCCTTGCACTCATTCATATCAAAAATTGAATGCTCTGAATCAGGTAGGTAGATCCTTTAGCCTATAAATAGAACCATACGCAGAATCAACCATATCACCCCTCTTACTATCAAACATGGCATCTTCGTCCAATGAAGTACAGAATAGTTCTCTTTCTTCATTACATTATTGATTAAAGCAAGCTAATCTTTCCAACTTTCAGGTTCAACAAAGACTTGAGCTCATCATCACTCAGCTTCAATCTGGCACTCCACTTTCTTCAAATCATCGGCTTTTCTTGGCTACCCACAAATATGAGGTTATGAACTTACTTCCTGAAGGCCTTACCTCAGTGTCATCCTTCATCCACGGCCAAGGATCCCCAGGCAATGATATATCCAGGATTCAACGCCAAATTCATAATCTTGAAGACACCTTGAACAGAGAACAATCCCGACTCATCCATCTACATAGCAGAAGGGATCGACTTTTGGGAGAAATCCACAATCAATCAGTCCATATCTAGGTCTGAAGCTAATATTAGCCAGATTCATATTTCTCTCGATTCTAGAAGTCAAATCATAGAGACCCATGAGCACCATGAATCCCGCATGCAAGCCATCCAGTCAATCCAGAACTTTCTGAACACTCTGTAATGTTTTATATTTTTGCCCTAAGGGTGATGCATAACAAATCGGCCATGTATCCTTGAATATGTAATGCATTATTTTCACTTATTTTTTCTGCTAGAGGCGATACTTTGTATCGGCTATGATATTTTTCGATTCTCCAAAAATCGGCTCATGCATCAACCCAAATACTGGGACAATATTTTTTCAAGTATTTTCCATTCAAAGCTCGAGGAAATTCTTTTCCTTCTAAAGTTTCCAATATATATGCATTACCTGGAGCACACCGACTTATCCGATACGGAGCTTCCCAAGTCGGAGACCATTTACCGAATTTAGAATCTTTAGACCCAATCGGCAAAATTAGCTTCCACACCAATTCTCCCTTAGAAAATTCCTTAAGTTTGACCTTCTTGTTATACCATCTGGCAATACGCTCCTTATTAGCCTCTAGATTTTCAAGGGCTTTCAAACGATATTGAATCAAATCCTCCAACTCATCTTTCATAATAATCGAATATTCATCGGCCATCAACTTATTTTGAAATTCAACACGTCTAGAGCCGATTTTCAACTCCCAAGGTAACACAGCCTCATGTCCATAAACCAATTGATAAGGTGACATTTTAATTGCACCGTGACAAGCCATCTGATATGACCATAACGCTTCATGTAGCGCAGTATGCCATCTTCTGGGAAACTCATCAATCTTTCTTTTTATTAACTTGATCACGCTTTTATTGGAACCTTCTGCCTGACCATTAGCCTGAGCGTAATAAGGAGAAAAATTCAATATTTTAATCCCCATGCTTTCAGCAAACTCTCCAAATTCCCCTGAAGTAAACATAGTCCCCTGATCGGTTGTAATCGTTTGAGGAATACCAAACCAATTGATAATATGCTCCTTAACAAAATCCACCATATTAGCTGATGACACAATCTTCAAAGGAATTGCTTCAACCCATTTAGTAAAGTAATCAGTCGCCACTAACACAAACTTGTGTCCTTTACTCGATGCAGGGTTAATCTGTCCGATTAAATCAATGCCCCATCCTCGAAAAGGCAAAGGCTTTAAAATCGGATTCATAGCAGACGCAGGAGCCCTTTGAACATTCCCAAATTGCTGACAGTCCTGACATCCCTTGTAATATTTAAAACAATCTTCAAGAATTGTAGGCCAAAAATATCCATTCCTTCTGATCATCCATTTCATCTTGAAGACCGATTAATGTGCTCCACATACCCCTTCATGGATCTCTCCCATTAACACCTTAGCTTCCTCTGATCCAATACATTTGAGCAAAACTCCATCAATCGTCCGATAATAAAGATCATCTTCAAGTATAATACATTTTACTGCCTGAATCCTTATCTTCCTTTCAGCTTTTTTCGATGAATCTTTCAAATATTCATATATCTTTTTTCTCCAATCGGAATCTTCTAATTCCAGACTTGAAATCTCTCTGATCGGACGATAACCAGATGCTCCTTGAGCCAACCGGTTAGCTTCTTCATTATGACATTTGGGAATATGTTCAATCTTAACAAACCTGAATTCTTTTAACAATTGGAGACATTCATCGTTATATATTCTCAAAATATCATCGTTGCATTTATATTCAGGCATTAATTGCTTTACTACCAATAGAGAATCTCCGAATATTTCAATAGCATCGGCCTTGATCACTCTGAGTAGTTTGATACCTTTAAGAACAGCCCGATATTCTGCTTGATTATTGGTGGCTTCTTTCTCAATCGGAAAAGAGAATTCAAAGCTTGCCCCCCGAGGCGAGATCAACACAATTCCGATTCTAGAGCCAGCTCCACAAGAAGATCCATCAAAAAACAAAGTTCATGGAGCAAATTCTACTAATCCAATCTCTGGACCACAATGATGTGTGACAAAATCGGCCAAAACTTGCCCCTTGACTGCTTTCAACGATTCAAAGTGTAAATCAAACTCTGAAAGAGCCAAAATCCACTTTCCGATTCTTCCATTTAAAATCGGCAATGATAGCATGTATTTTATGACATCATCTTTACTAACAACTACACACTCAGCCGATAGTAAATAATGTCTGAGTTTGGTACAGGAAAAGTATAGACATAAGCATAATTTTTCAACCGGAGAATACCTTGTCTCTGCATCCAAAAGCCTTCTGCTTACAAAGTAGATAACACGCTCTTTCCCTTCAAACTCTTGAATAAGGGCCGATCCAATAGAAGAATCATCAGCCGATAAATATAATTTGAACGGCTTATTTTTCTGAGGAGGAACTAAAACAGGAGGAGACACCAAATATCTCTTAATTCGTTCCAAAGCTTCTTTCTGCTCCTTTCCCCAGACAAGCTCCTGATCGGCCTTCAACTTCAATAAAGGTGTAAACGGCTTAATCCTCCCAGAGAGATTAGAAATAAATCTCCTATGAAATTAATCTTGCCGATTAATGATTGAAGTTTACTCTTATTTTCCGGAGCAACAATCTTATTGATGGAACCTATCAGAGTTTGACTGATCTCAATTCCTCTTTCATGAACCATAAATCCCAGAAATTGACCAGCAGAAACCCCAAATGCACACTTCATCGGATTCATCTTCAAGCCATGTCTTCTTGTGCACTCCAAAGTCTTGCGTAAATCGGCTAAATGTTGTTTATAGCTTTCCGATTTAACCACCACATCGTCAATATAAATTTCAACAATCTTGCCGATAAGCTCATGGAAGATATAATTCATAGCACGTTGATATGTAGCTCCAGCATTTTTCAAGCCAAAAGTCATCACTACCCATTCATATAAACCAACATGCCCCGGACATCGAAAAGCAGTTTTATGAATATCTTCTATAGCCATAAAAATTTGGTTATAACCAGCATTACCGTCCATGAAGCTTATGACTTTCTGTCCTGCTGCAGCATCAACCAATAAATCGGCAATAGGTATAGGATATCCATCCATCGGAGTCGCCTTATTAAGATTCCTGAAATCAATGCAAACACGCAATTTCCCATTCTTTTTATATACAGGAACCACATTAGAAATCCACTCAGCATATCGGCATTGCCTAATGAATTTTGCTTCAATCAACTTAGTAATCTCGGCCTTTATGTCAGATAATATTTTAGGATCACATCGTCGAGAAAATCTTGCTGATATGGCCGATATCCTGGCCTTATAGGCAACCGATGTTCAACAATAGATCGGTCTAAACCAGGCATTTCATAATATTCCCAAGCAAAATAATCTTTAAACTCTCTTAATAAAGAGGTCAATTCTCTCTTGTACTCAGGATCTAATTTTGCACTAATAAATGTCGGCCTTGGTTTGTCACCATCTCCTAAATCTATTTTTTCTAGTACATCAGCCGACGTGAAGCCATATCCTAGTTTCCCTTCATCTTCTTGAAGAAATTCATCCATCAGGACGATTCTTCTGAGCCGACTGCTTGGATCGGCTGTAGACCGAAATCGGCTACTCTTAGGAATTCAGTATCCAAAGCTCTTCCCGATATACACATCACTTGTTCATAATTCCATGGTTGTGCTTCTGCAATGGCTATGCTATATGACGCATCTGCTTTGACAACTTCTATTGTATTCTCAATCCATTGAACCAAACATTGATGCATGGTTGATGGAATGCAACAATTAGCATGGATCCAATCTCTCCCCAGCAACAGGTTATATGATCCTTTGCCATTGACTATTAAGAAAGTAGTAGGCAAAGTCTTACTTCCAATAGTCAACTCCACGCATAATGCCCCCCGAGCCGGAGAAATCTTTCCTTTATAATCTTTCAGCATCATATCCGTTTTGATCAGATCATCTTCATTTTTGCCGATTTTGCAAAAAACGGCATACGACATCAGGTTAACAGCTGCTCCCCCATCAACCCTCATCTTGGTCATTGGCCTACCATCAACATGTCCCTTCAGAAACAAAGGCTTCAAGTGAACACGTTCTTTTCTGGTTTCTCAAAAGTCGCTTGCATCGGTTCTAAATTCAATTGAGCCATTGCTTCTTCAATCTCAAAATCTTCTTCATCACTAGCCGATGCCATGAATTCCCTTGGTAGCATGAAAACCATGTTAACATCGGTTGCATTATCATCTTGATTACGTTGTTTAGGACGCCATACTTTAGATGACATCTTCTTGCTCCTCAAAAGCTGGCGCGACTTTTCTTCTTGAATTTCATCAAATCGGAGCCTTTGTAACCTCCTTTTTTGTGACTTCGTAACCCCATCTGGGCACCACCTTGGTTGAGGTATTTTAACTTCGCGATCCCAAATTTGGCAAAGGCTCTTCATTAGAAACTAAATTATTAGCACGCTCTTCCAGCTCTCTGCTCATAATCGGTCTATTTCCTAACCGATCATATACGCTCTGCCTGCCTCCGATTCTTTCATGAACTGGAGTACACCGATACCCTTCATCTCTATCCCGAATAATCGGCCGACACTCTCTATCTTCAAATCGGGGCCTTTTGAATGACCTATCCCTTCCATAGCCTCTGTTGCACTCTGGGCAATCATCTGGAGATGGCAACTTGATTCCCTCTTCCCAACAGTAAACGAAAAAAAGGACATATTCAATGATCCTCATGCCGATACATCCTTTCCTCTTGCTGCCTTGTTCTCTCTTGTTGACGTTGATATTTCTTGATCAACCCTTGAGAAGTAACATGTCTTTGAGGGTTTCTGGGATAATCATTTTTTTCCATCTTTCCTTTATCCTTTAAGTCAGAAGCAGAAATTTGCACTCTAGGATCAACAGCTCCTTTTTCTTTTGCAGATTCCGATGTCAAAAGCTTTGTCTGCAAAGCATTTCCCTTGACTGGCTCTACCATATTCACTGGGAAAGGATGTCCATCAATCTTCATCGGCTTGAGTGGCTTAGAAGGAATCTCAAATTGCAACTTTCCTTGCTCAATTGCCGATTGGATTGTGTTTCTGAAAACCTTGCAGTCATTGGTATTATGAGAAGTAGCATTATGCCATTTGCAATATGTCATCATCCTGAGCTCTTCTGCAGATGGAAGACTGTGATTGGCCGATAATTTGATCATCCCTTCTTTAAGTAGCAGATCAAAAATCTTATCAGCCTTGGTAACATCAAAACCAAATCTTTCTGGTTCTTTCTTACCAAATGGACAAGCAATCGGCTTCTTATTTTTTTACCCATTCTGCCAAGCCGATTTCTTTATCCTCATCGGAATCGAAATCGGAATCGGAACTATACCCAAGGTAATTTACCTTCTTATGATAAGGCCGCTTCTGCTCATACATCTGATTCTCGTGCCTTGACATCCTTTGCACAATATGACTCAAGCTTTCAAACTCCTGAGAATCATACTTTTCCTTGAAATAAGGAAGTAAACCATCAAAAGCCAACTGTGCCAGTTAAGTATCTGTCAAGTTCAATCCATAGCATCTATTTTTTGTCTCCCTGATTCTCTGAATGAAATTTGCTACTGACTCATCATTTCTTTGCTTCAAGCTTGTCAAGTCAGTAATGGTCTTCTCTTGAACACCAGCAAAGAAATATTGATGAAATTGCTTTTCTAGGTCAGACCAATAAATAATTAAATTTGCTGGCAGTGTCATAAACCATGAAAAAGCTGGTCCAGATAAAGAACTTGAAAATAATCGGACCCTTAATGCATCAGTAGCAGCAGCCTCTCCACATTGCACCAGAAATCTATTGATATGCTCAATGGTAGAGACATCATCATTACCAGAAAACTTAGTAAAATCAGGGATCTTGTAGCGATGAGGATAAGGTAGCGAATCATAAGCAGGTGGATAGGGAGTTCTGTACATCACATGTTGAGTCTTGGGCTTCAATCCAAACTGATTTTGTATTATTTCAGCAATTTGAGCTGCCCAATCCACTTGATTTGCTCCCTGTACTATTTCTTGTACTGGTTGATGCACTCTCTCTATCTCTTGACTTGGCTGAATCGGCCTTACATATCCCGTTGGTGCCGATTCATTTTGTCTAGATGGCTCTGGTTGACGAATCATATGTCCTGAAGATATATTCTGATTGGACATCTGACCCTGGCCTTGATGTTGGGTACTGCGATAAATCTCCATAGCTGATGTAGCGCCATGTGACCCTGACTGGTTTGGCATATTCATATCAGGTGCTCTTACCGATTCTAGTCTTGGAGTCCATACTTGATGTATGATTCCCTTTTCATCAACTAGAACCCAATTAATTCCATCAGTATGCGGTACCCATGCCATCTTTGGCTCCTCAGGTTGAGTCTTCTGATTTGATTTAGGAGAAGTCACGAAATATTCAGGAGGCATTCCTAACCCAGTTTTAGGATCATATCCTTTGAAAAAGTCACCTCCCTTTGATGCCGATGGAATCGGCGTTGATTGAGTGAACACTGCTGAGCTGTTTGGTGGGATGTGAATTGGAGGCATAGTAAATGATGTTGTTGATGGAAACTCTCCTTGCATAATCGGCCTTGATGCCGATTGTCCGATCGGCAGATCGGATGTTGAGCCATTAAACACCTGAGAGAATGCATTCTTTGCAGCCCTTGCATGAACATCCTTTGCTGAGGTGTCAACTTCAAACGGAGGAAGTTGTTGGTATGCTGGGCCTTTAAATTGAAGATCACCATCACGCAATGAACGAATCACTTGGTTATGTAACTCATTACCTAAGACTCTGCCTTGATTTGCAAAGCATGATGGACTGCTTCATTTATCAACTCATTTATCATTCCAGGTGTCTCAGCTATCTTGACTTCACGAGGCAATGGAAATTCAGTTTTCTTGATAGCTTGGCCTCGTTTGGTAGTACTAAATGACTTTAAGCATAAAGTTCAAAATCTTCCACTGCTCTTGCCATGTCAGCTTTCTGCTCGTCAGTAAGATCTTCTTTAGTAGTATCAATGACATTCTGAGGTCCAACGTCAAAACGACCAGCTTCCTTCTTTGACATGATTGAAGTTGTCGTGTCCCACCAGGCGTGCCAAAAGTGTGTTGACGCAAAAATCGGGAAAGACCTTCACGTGCTAGCACACGAAATCGGCTGTGACCGATGATGCAGGGCGTGCCAGTCAATCTGACCTGTTGATTGACAAGGAAAATCGGACGTTAGTATTACGGCGAAATCGGCTAGGTTTCTGATGTAGCGATGAAGACCAGATCGGCACTAGATTCCGATCTAAATTTATGAAACGGCTAGATCAACCGATTCCGATGCAAAGCAAAGTAAGATTACTAAAACGTAACCTAACAAGCTAAGCAGATCAACACTTAGAATAGATCTAAACGGCTATATCAGATCCGATAATGAAGTATAAATAACAGCCGATCAAAGCTTATTCTAAGCTGGGTAGAGGTTGAATAAAACCTAAACGAAGTAACAGCGATACGCCAGATACTAAAGCTTAGATGTTTACTCGATAACTGTCGAATAATCCCAAACGAAACAACAGCGATACGCTGGTTGCTAAAGCTTGGATCTTACTCAGTAATACGGGACTTACAGGCAAGCCTTGAGATCTGATCACCCTCGACGTGCCCAAAAGAACTCGCGAAAAAGAAAGACGAAGTCGCCGACAAATGTATGTAAGATGCGAAAAAGTGTAAAGGTTTGTTTGATGTTGGTGTGTACAGACTTCTATGACCACGCATGGTCGATATTTATACCCTGATAACTATGACTCCTAAACGTATACGACAAACTTACTTGACGCAAAAGAAAAGATCTTTCTTACAACCGTTTATGACTCAAACTCTAAAATAACCGACTCTTTATTTCGGTCCTTCTATAAGCTTGACCTGGTAACTTCCCAGGACTCCTCCACATCATCACCCTTTTCTCCGATTTTGACTCTCATCGGACTCTGACTCTGATTCAAACTGCTCTTCCTCTCGGACTCCGATTCTGATCTGATATGCATCATTTCCCGGACTCCGATTCCGATTTCGTATCTCTTGCTTCAACTTTTGGCACTGATGTGACCTGTTAAAATCCGGTGTCAACAGAAAGATATTCTCCACCCCTGTCAGACCGCAACCTTTTAATTTTCTTATCTAACTGGTTCTCAACTTCATCTTTAAATATTTTAAAGTATTCTACTGCCTCATCTTTGGTTTTAAGCAAATAAATATAACAATATCTAGATGCATAATCAATCAATGTAGAAAGTAGTGTTTACCACGTTTAGTGATTATACCATGCATCTCACATACATCCGAGTGTATTAATTCTAAAGTAATAGTATTTCTACCCTCAACCGTATGGAACGACTTTCTGGGCTGCTTTGCTTGCACACAAATATCACACTTTGAACCTTTCACGTGCTTGTATTCAGGAATTAAAAGCATGTCACTCAATCTCTTAATGGCATCAGAGTTAATATGACATAAACGGGAATGCCAAACACCATTAATGTAACTGTAATTATTACAAACCACGTTAAATCCAAAAGAAGAATGATTGTTCAATACTGAAAGACGGAACAAACCGCCTGACTCATAAGACTTCCCAACAAAGACACCAAAGTTAGACATGATCATTTTATTAGACTCAAACACTAATTTAAGACCTTGTCGTAGTAGCAGCGACACTGAAATGAGATTTCGGTTCATCGAGGGCACATAAAGCACATCTTTCATGACAAGTGTCTTGCCTGAAGTCAGACACACCTGTCCTGTGCCTCAAACAGCAGCCGGAACACCATTCCCCATCAAGACTGTCCCGCTGGTGCATCCCTGTATAGAAGAAAACATAGACCGATCAGCACAAATATGGACAGTAGTACCTAAATCAATCCATCAGTCATGAGATGAACTTGCCATAAAGGCCTGAGGTAACCGCAACACACCTGCACTGAGACTCCTTTGGTCTCATCGGGGATCCTCTGCATCTGCCAACCCAATCCCGTCAGATTGTAGTCCAGCGCCAACACAATCGAGTCTACGAGACATCGTGCGCTCTCTGGTCCGTAGGCGTGCGATAGTGGATGGTGAATGGTGATCTTCAATCTCAATCAAATGCTAAACGCCGCTGCTAGAACATCGGATGCTTTCGTCATCCACACATATGTCACGTTGTAGCGAACTAGCGATCCATTTGCTCTCGTAAACAAGCGATCCCTTGGCTGAGATCTATTATATTTAATCATTTTTATATGCTCGAGCTCGACTATATTATATGTTGTACGAATACATGGTATTAACCAATATGTTTTATTGAACATTGTTTATTTACCATGTTCAACTATACTTACAATTGCAAAAAAACATTATAGAGTTCTCATGGCACACTAGATCACAATACTATAAGAAGTAAATGTTGAACCTTATCTAAGAAACTATGCTACAAAATTGTGCAATGAGAGTGAAAGTTTCATCCCACTGAAAAGCTGATGTGGTTGTCTTGGTAACGTTGCTTATGAAACTGTCACTGAGACTGATCTTAGCCCAAACTCCAGATAAAGGGTGGTGTTTCAATCGTATTTTTCGTAGTACTCATTTTTAGATCTAATTAAAAGGAGCAGAAAAGGCTAGAGATTTTAATAGCAACTAGATGTCGTCATGATTGACCATTTAATTTAGGAGGTGTTTGGTTGGTGCAACGATAATGCCAATGTAAATGGAAACGAACAGCACTGTATCTGATTCCTTGATGATGATTGCATGCTTTGTTTGCTTCAGACCCTGTAACGCTAACAAATGGGAGCGACCGCACGGGTGGGGAGACGGAGGCAACGAGTGATCTGATTACGCTGGAGTTTGAGCGGTATCGTATTTCTATAGGCTGGTATCCGTTAACGGCGTGACTTCATTACGAGGGCTGCGAACCAAACGATGAATGACGACATCTCTTATCACCCGTAAATAGGTACCGTTACATTTGAGACAAACAAACACCTCCTTACTGTTGCTCGTTTCAGTTTTTGGTTATAGACCACATTCACATTTCCCAATCCCTGTTGGGATTCTGGGTTATCTGGTTCGATTCATGCCTCTGCCAAGCTTCAACATTCCTAAGATTGCCCATCGCTGCTGGGATTTTGGGTTATCTGTTTCTCGGTTCATGGTACTGCCAAGCTTCAACGTTCCTACGAGCATGACGTTGCCGGATTAGCATTCCAGCAGTGCATTACCACAGGCAAACTCTTAAGCCTGTGTTCCTCTATTCTTTTGTGTTAGGATTTCATGTCTTTCAATTCGAAATAGAATGCATATATTATGGAAATGTCATAGCTTTCAAGTGCTTCTAGGGCAGATGTGTATTTTATATTTGACAACGTATCATATGGAAACCAACCTCTTTATGAAAACTATGGAAACTAAAATCTAGGCTACACGATGTTGATCCAAAGGCGTGACTAGATCAGGTGGGAGGGATGATTTGTAAAAGCGTCTTGCAAATCACCCCTCCCACCTCTCCTAAGCTTTGTAAATCACCTATTCCATCTTATTTGGACATGCCCTTGGATCAACATTGTGTGGTCCAGATTGAGTTTCTATGTGAAGTTGGTTCCACCAGACCCTTTATATTTTCCTTTTAGTGTAGGAGCTTATGCTTAAAAGTCCTTTTAGTGTAGGAGCTTATGCTTAAAAGGAAACCTGATAGGCCCTTGCCACTTTTACTCCCAAAAAATATCTTTGATTCCGCGGCGGCATCAAACATTTGCGTGAAAGGAACCTCAGGTACCGTGTTTTGGCCAGAGCACATTGTCACACTAACACCAAGTCACCAACAGCAAAAAGATATGATGTGATCTCCGTGTGTGAAAACTACCCTGCCAGCATGTGACTCCTCGCTAAGGCCTCCTCCGATGGTGCCATGTAAGCCATCTCTTATGATGTCCACCTCATCATATGCCATACGTGGAGGGAAGAGAAACAGAAAAAGCAGACCAACTATGTCCTCTTCGCACACTTATCTCGCTCGGAAACCAATGCTCTCCGAGCTAGCCCAAGAGTCGGCATCCGGCTCTTCCTCGCCAAAAACAGATCCGCTTCTCCCTCTCCCAACTATCTCCCGCGAGACACGCCGGCGAAATCCCACTACTCCCCTGCTCTCTCTCTCGACAGCTCTCCCCGATAGCTGAGTGAAGCGAACGAGTGCGCTCCATTCTCCGCCGGCGGGTCCGGTGGTCTTCCTCGCCTCCGATGGCCATCTGGGCCTCGCAAGGTGATGGAAACCACAGGTTTCCCGCTGGTCGGAGGTTGTCCTAGTAGATCTGGTCGAGGCGACGGCGGCAGCGGCGCCATAGTGGAATAATGTCCTCCCTGGTCGTCCTCGCCTCGTCAGTGCTCAACTCTAGTGCCGATGGCGAGCTCGCGGAGGCTGGTCTCCCCGTATGGGATCCTTGTTCAGGGGTCCGGCGGCAGTGGCTCGTCGACCTGGGAAGCTAGTGAGTCCATTGCGCTTTTGGTGGATGGAGTGGCAACGGGGAATCTCGTGGAGAGGAGGTTGGTCCTTGCTCGAGTTCACCTCGACGGAGCATGGGGCGCGGCCCAGTGGATGAGCTATAGCCGACGGCTTCATTCCGTTCTTTACGATGGGTGTCTTCTGCGACTCACCTCAAAGCCAATGAGCAAAGGAGCTCCTTGAGCATACGGGATGTTCGGCGTCTTTCTAGACGTCGGCGGCCAGAGATGGCGATGCCGTAGGGACTCGATGTGGTTTGGTCCTAGGGGCTCGAAGGCATTTGGTTTGGGGGAAGAGCTGCCCTCTGTAGTCTACCTAGATGTACATGTATGTATACGTGTATGTGTCTTTGTATGGTATATTTCAGTTTAATACAGGTATGTTTTAAAAAAAAACTCTCCCCAGAGACACCTCCTGCCTCCGCCCCGCACGGCACCAGATTCCCGCCCTCGACAGCGCGCCAATCTGCTCTCCCACGCGCCAATCTTCTTTTTTAAAATAACAGTATAATTGAAGACGCTCACACAAACACACACCCCTATTAATACAGTACACAATCCTACTCCTATGAGCACCTCTAATCGAGACTGACAAAGTCACCATAGGCGCCTCGTAATCGACGGGGACATTTCCTAAACAATGCCGGTTAAATCCTGGAATAAATTCAGAAAAATGTGACACCCATAGCGAGTCGATGACTCGAACCCGGGTGGGCAGTTTCCACCGCAACGAAGCTAGGCTCTTCACGCGCCAATTCCTACATCCCCCTCGCGAATCATCCTCCCTGCTCGCGCCCTACCTCTTATTCTTCTCCTTTTTTTCTTTTCCCCACGCGGTACTGGTCGACGAATCCGCTCCTCTTGTCGTGAACGAATCCGTTCCACGGAGACGATCTGCGACAGCGAGATGAGTCGTCGATCTAGGCGAGAAGTAGCTCCGCGGCGGCCGCCGGTGACAGACCTACGGCTGCTTCTAGGTGTTTCGCCGGTACCTCATACGCCCCCCTTCAAGCTCTTGGCGTAATGCCTCGGGTTCCACGAGCTTCACCAGGTTTGATGCACGAGACTACTGCTTATCTAGTTACAAACAAAACAACGATAATGGTTGGGCCACTAGAAAACTGATTATGATTATGCTATCTATGTTATGCAGCATGGTGGAATGGACCTATGCCAGAAGCCAATCCATTCGGTAGTATATTCCCAGATTGGTAAGCAACATATTTGCTTGAAAATTAATCAAGTGTCTAGTGTTGTTTCTAGATAAAAATAATTCTTAGACTGTATAGCACATATTATATTGTGAAGAGTAGAAAAATCTAATTAAACCTTGAAAGGGGTTAGAAATGTTAGTTGTTTTGATTGCTCATACTAGTGAGTTTGGCACCTGATATTTCAGTGGAATGGATTTGCGCCCACGTGGTGGTTTTGTAAATTTCTTGCAAACTGGTCAACAGCCATTAGTTCCACCCCATGTTTCATTCCCACCACCCTAGCCACCAATGCCACCAGCTACATTCCGCTGCAGGCATGAAGTCAATCCCGCATCCACTATCCATTGATAGTATAGGCCTGTGGATAGCCCGCAAATTCGTGGAGGCCGCTGGCGGCGGCGGAGGGTGCGGAGGACGGAGCCCGGAGGGTACCGAGCCGAGCCGCGCGCCGACGCCTAGATCCCACGAGTTGGGGCGCGGCAGCGTAGGGCGCGGACCGTGGATGGCTGGAGGGAAGCGGAGGAAGAGGGTGGAGGGCGGCGGTGGAGGAGGAGGTCTGGATCTCGCGTCGTAAGTTCTCGCTCGGGGTAGGGATCTCACGAAGTCACGGGTCGCTCGAAGTCGGGGGGAGAGAGGGGTCGAGATGCGCTGGTAGGACAGGAGAGTAGGAGACTGGGGGCGGAGCCGGGGGAGGGGAGGATGGTTGCCCTAGTTTTTAATGTCCACCTGCATGGACAGTCTCAGTGGGAGAGTCACGGAGGAATGTCATGGCATTAGATATCATGCCACATCAACAAATTTACTTACATGACAGGGTTATTTATTTATAAGGAGAGAGGGGGAGAGGGTTATAAGATGAGGGGGGAGAGTCATCACCATGACCCTTGGCTGGCACGGGTCTCCAAGTTCGCAGTCTTGGTAACTATGTGATGACCCTCCCACTGGCCTAAGGATACGAATAACATTTTTCTAAGCCCTTTAATAGATATTTGTTGGATTTGGATTTATTCCCGCGCTACTGTGAATATGAACCTAGACCATATCGGCATGTACTCCCTCCGTAGATTTAGAAGTCGTTTAGGACATGAATGCGCGTCCCAAAACATGTTTAATTTGGGTCTAATCTTCTATATTTTCCCTTATTAAACACGGTGGGCAGTCCCATTCTAAATCATATACGGAGGAAGTATATACATACTCCCTCCGTCCCATAATAGATGACGTTATGGGATACGTGCACGTATTATTTTTTCAATTTTGACTTCATTTGTAGAAAAATAAGTGTAATATTTATATCTCTAATAAATTTATTAAAAAACTAGATTCAAATATCTATCTAATGATACTAATGATGTATTATAAATATTAATATTATTTTATATATAATTAGTTAATGTTGAAAGACGTTGTTTTTCTTGGAAAGCGAGAATAACATCTGTTTTGTTTTATTACGGAGGGAACTAGTATTTCGTATCCGTTGCCATCTTCGAGGAAGGTGTGAATGCATGCAGCCTGTCCAGGTTTTGTCGTCCCGCATTTTCCTTTTTAATAATTATTGTCCATATCGAGATGGGCGCTAAAGTCGTCAAGTCGATTCCAAGTTCCAACGGGCCACCGGCCACGGCGCCACGCACAACCGGCCGCTCCGTTTTCTTTTCAGTAGGGTCGATTGCAATTGCAACTTGTCGGCCATGAAATCAGCATCGGGTCCCCCGTTTGATTGGGGTGGGCGTGTTTATCTTTTCGACTTCTCGTGTCGTCGCCATGTTTTTCTCCTTTATCTAAAAAAATATAATTCTTGCTTTTAAAAATCAAACCTCGAAAAATACTAACACAGAAAACATTATAGATAAATAGTGTTATATGAGTAGAAGAGCTCGGATGAATAAAATAAAGTTAGATAAATAATGTTCTTGTATCTAAACACACCCTAAATATATAGAAAACAATATTTGTATATAACCCAGATATAATTGTAAGATGAATCTATTAAACCTAATTACATCATGGTCAATCCTCATACTAGGATGATGTCCATATAATTAATTTACTGTCGCATATGATTTTTAGGTGATGCAACATGTATTAAATAAGAGAGAGTAGAGATGGAAACAAAGTTGGTTTTACATAAGACTCCGTTTGTGTGAAACAAACTTAATGTACTAGACACTATTGATACTAGCATTGGGAGAGTGATGTCTATATAGTTTGTGAGAAAGCAAGATAATTGGTAAATAGAATGCACGGGAAAGAGACAATGAAGTAGCTAATTAATTCATATGACGTTATGCGTTGGACATCATAACGTCTAGAGTAGTGTTCATATAACAGGACACATAGACATACTTGGTTGGGAATGGACTTGGCACACTGTCAATCATACCTCTTTCACATAAAACGCTAACTTAGCACCAACTTTCACCAACTCGACACCAACTTTTTGAACTAACCAAGCCCTCGATAATGTCATGCATTATTCATCTTGCGAGTTAGAATTGGTACCGACCAAGGAAACACTGCTACAATTAAATATGGCCGGTGCTCTTCCCTACTCCCTCCGTCCCTAAAAGAGTGTCTTTCTCGCTTTCCGAGAAAACCTACTCAATTATAAATAAAAATATATTAAAATTTAAATTATAATATGAATACTGTAAGATAGATATTTAGATCTAGTTTTTTATAAAATTATTTGAGGACTTAAATGTTGCACATATTTCTTACAAATTGAATTAAACTTATGGCACACACATCAACAACGACACTCTTTTAGGGACGGATGAAGTAGATGTCATTCTAGTGGGCGCCTTGACGGTCGACATCTTTCAAAGTTTGCACTTGGTAAGTATTTCTCTCTGCTACCTGAAAATGATCTCCAACCTCCTCCCAAAATATAAAATTTTCATTTTGTTCATAGAAGTGGGGAGGCAAGGCAAAAAAGTTTGAGAGATCTATGAGAAATGAGTTCGTATGAGAACTATGAGAACTCAAATCTGAGCCGCACGATCTTCATCCAAGGGGAAGGTATGAGGGGGGATTTACAAATGTATAATTAAGGAGGTGGTGATTTTGTAAATCCCCACTCCTACCTCTCCCTACACGCTCACTTGGATGAAGATCATGCGGCCCAGATTTGAGTTCTCATAGTTCTTACGGGAATTGAGTTAGAATATGTTGCCCTCAAAGTTAGGAACAAAGTAAGAGGCGGTTGGAGATAGATTTTTGTTTTCACTCTCCTAAAAGAGACCTGTGGGACCGGTGACACGTGTTCTTCTAGGGTTTATTTTGTAATTGTAATTTAATATATTCCTTTAATTTTTTAAGCACTATATTCCTTTCCTTTTAAGAAGAAAGTATTTCTCCTTGCTTTTATAATTTAACTAGCATAGTGCACGTGCGTCGCTACAGGTTATAAAAAATACTCTAGCGAACAACATAGGCAATCACGTAAGACAATAATTCAATAATATATTTTTTTGGTATAAAACAAAACAATATGTAAAAGCTGCATTCGCGAAATGGTAAAAGAATGGTACCTTATAGCTAATGCTACTGGACGCAAGATAGTAATCTCCGGAGCTCAAGGAATATTCTAACCATGACTACAAGGTAAGCATGACTTTATCCAGACTCGGCCCAAACCGACTTCAAGGAAGGTAAAATAAATTGCTAGTGCATCCATCATTATCAGTGTAATAAATAACATATCCTCATGTGTTCTACTCGTTCCTATGAATGCGTGAGTGCGAGAACAAATAAATCGAAATGTTTTAGGAAGAAGGCATATATTTATAAAGAGTAAATTGTATCCGTGATACAACAACTATGCATGCGCGTGCAAATTAGTCCGACAACTTGTAATCCGATCAATGCAATACAAGATCTTTAAACTTTGGTGCGTCTACGGTTCAAATCCAGTATTTGTCCACCGTGGATAGTGACGTGGCATGGTGGGTCATTCGTTGGCTCCGATCGGATCGACTCGGCTCATCGAAACATAATTTAGCCTCAAATCGGCTTGGCTCAATGGAATCCGCTGCAACACATGCTTTTGGCTTAATGTGAACAACTCCGTAGCCATGCTCTGTAGCCTTGAGCATGTGTTGCAACAGACACAAAGTTGGAAGGAAAGTGATATGCGGTTTTGGAATTTGATCGATGCGGTTTTGGAATTTGATCGATTGGAATTTGATCAATGGCCGGCAGCGTGATTTGCGAAACTGGCGTTGCGAACAACGTGGTGGACGCGGAAGGGCCGAAGGGATCGCGATCGGACCCGAGAGAGGGTGAGATGGCGATATGGAGGAGAGGTCACGTATGGATCAGACGGGCGGAAGCGTGGGACCACGGAGGCATTTTTTAGCAAGGCGGAGGGGGGGAGGGGGACGCAGCGGCAGGATGACGACCACTACCCCAATTGGTTTTCTAACACAAGGTATTATGGTGGACGTCTCGTGTCTCGTATACCACGTGAGCTCAGTTGCTGAGATGGAGGAGAGAGGTAGGGAAAGATTTCCACCGTTGCCGTCTCGCGAAACGGCGACGCAGCGCGAGCGCATGCAAACTTGTGGTGGCTTTCTCATCTCCTATTGGCTTAGATGTGGCTGTTGGGTTGCACGCTGCATTAAATAGCTATAGGGTCCACCACCAGCGCTCGTCATATGTGATGATGTGGAGAGCCAGACGCCGGCTGGTAACTGGTTACCGAAACTATTAGCCCTCCTCTAACTGCAACAACGTGCAACAATGGTCCACAAGCTGATGTGCCGATGGGCGCAAACCAGAACGAGGTAGAGATGAGAGGGATGGACATGGATGCATGAACAAAGACACAAAGTTGGACGGAAAGTTATGGAATTTGATCGATGCAGTTATGGAATTTGATCGATGGCCGGCGGCGTGATTTGCGACACTAACGTTGCAGAGGACGGGGCGGACACGGAAGGGTGCGTGGGACCACAAAAGCGTATTTTAGCAAGGCGGGGGGAGGGGGACCCAGCGGCAGGACGATGGGGCCCACGGCAGGATGACGACCACTACTCCGATTGATTTTCTTAGTAGTCAGTCCCGAAAAGAAGATAGTTATGAGATACGCGCACGTGTTATTTTATCAATTTTGACTTAATTTATAGAAAAAATATGCAACATTTATATCTTCAATATAAATTTGTTAAAAATCTAGATTCAAAGATCTTTTTAATGATACTAATGATGTATTATAAATATTAATATTATTTTATATATAATTAGTCAACTTCGTAAAAAGTTAATTTCTTGAGAAACGAGAACTATTTTTTTACGGCGGGAGCAGAGAAGAGATAATACTCCCTCCGTTTAGAAATGTAAGTCATATTAGGATCAGCCAAAAGTCAAACTTCACAAATTTTGAGTAACAATTAGTTAAAATATAATTACATTTAGTATATAAATTTTACATTAATATATTTGTACTTAAAGTTATTTTGAGATAGCATTAAGTCTTTACCAATTGATATTATATTATGATATAAATTAAGAGTGAAAATGTATTTTGACTGAGTTTTCCCAACTCTTATACGACTTAGATTCATGGACGGAGGCAACTGAAATCCGTAACAGACGCTACAATAAGGGCAGTAACAATGCTAGAAATTATCATAGTTTCTATAGTCTAGGATCGTGTCAAGAAAGTATCTTCTACAATGTATGACCTGGTTTATATACTTTAGGGCTCACTCGTCTCTCTCACATATTATCTTGGTTTCTTAGTTAGATTTTGTTTCTTAGTTAAATTTGGTTTCTTCATTTTCCCCCCTCAATTTTCAATAAATATTATGTCATATCAGCATTTTACCTATATAGCACTATAATTAATGGCTTTAGACTCTACAGCCTAACCCACCAGGCCACGACTCTTGTTTTCTTTACACGGGCTATAAATATACGGTCTCCTTTCCGCAGCCTCCAGCTCTCCCTCCCCCGTTTGTCCTCTTCGGTGCTAATTAAGGTTTAGGGCTCGGAGAAGACCCAGCCCTGGCCGCTCTCCTGTGTGTACGGAGAACTCGCCCAAGGCTGCCAGCCTTGCTTCGGCCTGTATGACGCCCAAGGCCGCCAGCCTTGCTTCGGCCTGTATGCCGCCAGCCTTCCTTCAGCCGTTTATTTTCCCTTCTACGCTTGTCGGTAAGATCGATCTATACTCCTTCGGCCTGTATGCCGCCTTTCTTCCTTGGGCCATTTTTTTCCCTTCTACACTCGTCGGTAAGATCGATCGATCTATACTTGTAGTCGGTAAGATCGATAGGTAATCATTTTTTTGATGGTAATGTTATCTATTTTGTTCATCTGTCGTTATTATTTTTTTCTTGCTGTTAGATCTGCCCCTTTTATGTACATCTATTGTTACTTTTTCCTGTTAGATCTGACCCTTTTATGTACATCTGTTATCATTTTTTTTTCTGTTAGATCTGACCCTTTTACAGCAAAAACGGAGTTCTTATCGTCGGTAAGATCGATCTACACTCATCCTTATCGTCGGTATCTATTTTGTAATTAGATCTATTGTTTTTTTTGCTTTCTATTAGATCTTACCAATTACCAAAGCAAAAAGGGAGATGATGAGCCGCTGAACGCTTACGCCCCTGTTCGGCTACCTTTTCAGCCCAGCCAGGTTCCAGCATGTTGCTTTGGGCCGCTTGCGGTTGCCTGTTTCAGGCTGGGCTGGGGGTTGGGTGATGGGCTGGCGGTTGGGTGATCGGCTGCTCAGTGGCTGGATTGTTTTGCGATTATAAGTGGCTGGGCAGTTCTGCTCCCGCATCGCATCGCTGTCTAGGGTTTGGGTTCGCCCATCGCCGCACCGCATCGGTGCTGTCCCGGCCACCCCGGCCGCGGGCACCTCCCCCCACCGCAGCCGCCGCGCGTTCCCTCGCCTCCAGTACCCGCCGCGCGTCCACCTACGGCGACTGCCGCATCTATCGCCGTCCCGAGGAACTGCGTGGCGTAGCCGTTCCCGTCGCTGTCTCCAGGCACCGCGGGTCGTCGCCGTCCCCGTCGCCGCGCCGGGCCTCCACCGCCGTCGCCGCACCTCTCCCCAACGCTCATTCCAAGTCCTGGTATATCTCTCGTCGCACTCCGAACTTTGTGGGTTCCGCATTTCGTTTGCGTTAGGGTTCAGATTGTTTTGCGATTATACTACCAGGGCAGCGTTGGATCTCGTTGCTTTGGCATGGTATGGGGTTGGATTTTGTTTTGGCATGATCCGTGGCATGGTATGGGGTTGGATTTCGTTTTGGCATGATCCTGGGGACGGATTTCGTTGTTTTGGCATGATACGGGGGTGGGTTTCGTTGTTTTGGCATGATACGGGGGGTGGCTGGGTTTCGTTGTTTTGGCTGGATCCCGACACAGATAGTGTGGCGTCCAGATTGTTTTGCTTCTATACCCCTTAGGACCACACAGTTGTCATATTTAATATTCGGTCATTGCGATTCAGTCTGGATATGTATGAGCGCTATCAACTAAACGTGGACACAGCAGTAGGGGCCACTGCACACTATCTTTGTCCCAACTAAACACAATGTCACTTTGTTAGTGATTTTTTTTTGTATTGTTTGTGGTTTGTTCGTTCAATCATGTGTTTAACCAAGTCTGATGCCAATGTTCTCCCATTTTGTGTCTGGCAGAGTTTGGCAATGAGAATTCTGTTGAGACGGCTCCGTAAGTTCCTCTTTCCTGTTCCGGAGGCTCCTGAAGCTCCCCGACAAGTTGATGATGAAGACCTTAATTTGGAAGGTTTATTTGACGATTCTGATGTTGAAGAAGGTTCTGGTCTGCCTGAAGCTTTTGATGATGACAATGTCTTCAATCTGCAAGGACTTTTTGCTCTTGAACAAGGTTTTGATGATGATCAAGTTGGTATTCATCCAGGTCAAGTTGTTCCTCCAGGTCCTGAATTTCAGTATGATCAAAATCCTGAGCTGAGCTATTCTTGGTACATTTCTTATGATCAGTATGTGAAGGAGGGGGTCAATGACCACCCGGATGTGATTGCTCATGATTCGGGTTTGCCATTGTTTGACTTCTTACATAGCCATCCGCTGCTGGTCCGGTGTCACAAATTATCTGTTAGAGATGGCAACGTTGTTTTGCCTGGTGAAACTGATCTTGACAACAGGTTTCTAATTGCAGCGGAAACCACAAAGAAACTCATTCATTCTATGCTCAAGGCTCTATCAATCAATAGGAGAAAATTTTCCTTCTTTACCCGCTTCAATTCGTGGAACATTCTTGTGTCTGAATCTGCAGAGGTAACCTTTAGAGGTGTCAGGCTTGTGGCCCCATCTATTCAACTACAAGGTATAACTGCTCCTGATCTAATGGCTGTGGCACATGGGACAAGAGAGAACATTATGGCAGTGCATGACATAATCAATGAGGATCTGTTCAGCGGCCAACCTGCAGAGGGTATCAAGGACCTCCTCACGATGATGAAGTTTGACCTTCATAGGCCTCTCCATTGCATCCATGGGTCATTGGTACCTATTATCACATTCTCAGATCTGTACAGGTTAATGTACGACTACATCATACATAAGTTACCAAAGAAGGATATGAGAGATATTCTGAAGCATATGCCATATGTGGATGATTGGGTGACTCTTGTAGAGCAAAATGATCTCCTGGTGTCAACCTTCACCCACAGCAAGGGAGCTTATAGTATTCCAACAAAAGATGAGAACAATCCTTACTGCCTGAGTGATGACCAGAGAAAAGCTCTTCGTGCCCTGGGTCTACATGAGGTTCGCGGACAGACTGAGCTTAGTGCCGAACAGATTGAATTATTGAATGCTCTTCACTTCATGGATTTTTTGAGAAACCGAACATCCCACAGAATGGAGGCTTATAGGAAGTGGGTCCAAGCTCGAGACCCGAAGTTAGCTGTACAGGAGTTCACTATACATGGTGCTGAGCTTATATCCTACGTCCGGTTTATTCGTGTGGTGGGGTACTTGCAGGTTAGGCTCCACATGCTTGGAAAATTGGAGGAGCTGCAGCTAGCCAAGTTCTTCTAGTCAATTGCACTGCAGGAAAAACTGTCTTTTTTGTACTCCCACATGTACGCTCACAATGGTATGTAGATTGTTGGAGGTTTGGCTGGTTGGCTACTTGCAGGTAATGCTCCACATGCTGGGAAAATTGGAGTTGCAGCCAGTGAATTTCTTCTAGTCAATTGCAATGCAGAAAAACTGTTTTTTTTTTTGTTCTCCCACATGTAGGCTCACAATGGCATGTAGATTGTTGGAGGTTTGGCCATTGTGCTACCTACTTGCAGATTAGGCTTTTGAAGCAGTTTTGAAACTGTCCTTTTTCTTACTACAGCATTGCTGGTTACTGCAATTAACTTTGACCTGAAGCTTGGCAGAAGGAAAATGTCTTTCTTTTGTATTGTAGCATTGCTGGTTTGGCCAGATTGATGGAGTTGTTATCTTTTTTTCTTGCTTTATCTGTAATCTAGACTCAGGCTAGAATGGTGTTTCCTTGTGTGTCGATGACTCATCCGTGACGCTGTCACCGGGCTTTCTGGTGCATGGCGATGTGGTGGAACTTCCTCTGCTCGATTGGAAGTTCACCCGGTGGCACCGCGCGGCCGTCGATCTGCTTGCCGCGGAGGAAGAGGAAGTCGCCCGGTGGTTGTAGAGATAAAAATTTGTTTGGGGACGGTCCCAACTACTGTTCCGTGCCCCTCGCTCGGCTGTGCGGAAGAAAATTCTTAATTCGCTTTATTGATAGCAAGCGCAACGCAGTGTCCAGTCTGGGTGCCGGGTGACCTTCCTGATTAGGGTGTTCAGTTGAGGGTGGGAAGAAGTACCTTTTTTTTGGATTGCGTGTTATGTGAGGGAGATGAATAGGAAAGGTAAAAAATGAATTTTTAGAAATGCGTGTTCTGTGAGGGGGATGAATAGGAAGTAAAAAATACTTCTGGGATGAGGGGGATGAATATGAAGTAAAAAGTACTTCTGGGAACTAAACACCAGCATTATTTACCTATTGACACAAATCCGGTCAATGGTGAATTCAAGGTTCTGATTGTTGATTTGATACTCGATCCAAGCCAATCCGATCCGCTTGCCGAAACAGCAACGGAACCCATCCCATCCAAGCCGCAGCCGAACTTGACAAATATGCCATGGCCTGCCCTCGGCGCCGTCTCAAATCAACAATGGTGAAAAAAATAACGGTAATGCTATGTAAGAACGTCCGGACGGGGGTCTTTCTGTCCCACGTCCGGACGGCTACGCGGAGCATGTACAGAACGTCCGGACGTGGGTCTTCTGTCCGGACGGCTACGCAGAAGCATTCTGATCCACGTAGTACAAGGTGTTAATGTTTCACATTTCAATATTTCGGTTGAGATGTTGCAAAGTTGATAGTGTTACAATGGTTTACCGGAATTATGTTGCAATGTTTTAATTTTTTATTTGAATGTTGCAATATGTGTTCGATATTACAATGTTGCCCAGTATGATATTACAATGTTTCACCGGAATCAACTTGCAATGTTTTAATTTTTTATCTGAATGTTACAACTTATGTTTGATGTTGTAATGTTGCCCAGTATGATGTTGCAATATTTCACTGGAATCATATTGCAATGGTTTAATTTTTTTAATCTGAATGTTGCAACATGTATGTTGCACCGTCCGTGGCTACGCCCGGACGTCAGACGTCCGGGCGCTAGAAAGTCCCAAAAAATAATCATAGCTGATGCAGAGCACGCCGCGGCCGTGACTGTCTGTTCTTCATGGAGAAGGCGGAGGAGCTCACGCTTCTGCCCGACGACGTGCTCGCCGGCGTGCTGGCCTGCCTCTCGCCACGTGGCCTGGCCGCATCGCGCCATCGTGTACACCCGTCGCTTGCTGGCACGGAGCTCCTACCCTTCTCGGTCGGCGACATCTTCCTCACGCTGTGGAGTATTAGGTTCCCGCCGCTCTTCGTGCCACCTTCAGCAACGATGAGGCGAGCGGACGACGACAACCTTGGCTGCTTGGAGGGTGCCCCTAGAGTAAGCTCCAGGCTGAGGAAAATGTGAATACGAGCCGTCAAAGTTGAGACTAAAAAAAGTAAAAAAAAAAAACTCATCTACCGGGAGGTACCATGTAATTGCACCACCGGCATCAAGAATTCCTTATGGATGTGATGGATTTCATCTACGAAAATTGGAGAAGGGAGTGTACTATGCAAAAATTACTTATCAGTGCGAGGTGTTGGTATGGTTCCTTGACGAGTCACGTGGCCATGCGCAATGGGTGTTAAAATGTAACAGGATCGTTTGTCCCATGGAGGCACCTCGAAATCAATGGACCCTGGTTCTTGCAATTCTTTGGCAACAAAGAAGATTACCCTGGTGTTCGTCAACATACGAGGAGGTTTATGCATTGCTGCGATATTACATGCTATTTCATCTTGCGTTTTAATTGGCGTACAGGAGGCATCATCAAGAGCCACAAATCGTCATCAACACTATCAAGCTGCCTTCCTTCATACAGCAAGCTAATCTTCACTGCCGGTGTGTAAATAATTTTCATTATGACAAATAGCAACTTCGGCATCATATCCTGGAATGTTAGAGGCCTGAATGCGTCAGCAAGATGCCTGGACGTTCACAATTAACAGTTTGTCAGATCGCCTGTTTGAAAGAAACTAAGTTGCAGTCAAATTGATTCGTCATTAGCAAGTTTCCTGGGGGCCTATCGCCTTAACAAATTCGCTTTCAAACCTGCCCTACATACCCTTGGTGGAATATTGCTTATGTGGAACGACCCCGAAACAGACATCCAGAACGTGCGTATTGGATGATACTCCATTACTGGGGAGGTGGTCCTCAGATACTCCATGTCGTCCTTCAGTCTTACTATTTTCTACGGCCCTTCCCAGCGCACAAGAAAGGAGGCTTTCCTCAATCACTTGAGGTGGCTAAGACCGATAGATGACTCCAAGTGGCTTATCATTTCAATTTAATTTATAAGGCTAGCGTTAAAAACAACAATAAACTCAATTTGGGGCTCATGAGAAAGTTCAGGATGTTAATTAATTAATGTGGCGTTAAGGAAATCAACTTGCAGAATCGAAAATTCACGTGGAGCAATGGAAGGCGCAGGCCCACCCTGGTTCGCCTCGACAGGGCATTCTGCAACAATAGTTGAGATCTTGAGTTCGGCAACTGCCTTCTACATGCACTCTCGTCATCACACTCGGATCATTGCCCTCTTCTCTCTAGCCAAGATGGGCCTAGAAGGGCAACCTCTTTTCGCTTCGAATATTTCGGACAAAGATACTAGGGTTCAAGGAGGCGGTTGCATAGGCATGGAATGCACCGACTACTGATACTGATTGAACCTTTGCACCGCCTAGGGCACAAATTGCACATCACCGCTCGAGCGCTACGCAAATGGAGTGCTAACATGTTCTCGAAACCAAGATGAAAATGCTAATGGCTAAGGAGGTAGTATTACGCCTGGATGAAGCACAAGAGATCAAAGACCTCACACCAAAAGAGCGCTGGATGCAAGGAAAACTCAAAAAACGCATCCTATGCTGAGCCGTCCTCGAAAAGGCTAGGGAGAAACAAAGCTCTTGAGTTACCAACCTATAAGAGGGGGACACCAATACTAAATTCTTCCATCTGAAAGCAAATGGACAGCGAAGGAAGAACTTCATCCAATTATTACGAAATAGTGGTGGGTGGGCCACCACCCGCAGGAAGATGTTATTCACCAACACTTTGAGGACATCCTGAAACAGCCGTCGCCACAAACAATGGATCTCAACTGGGATGACTTTATCTTCCCTAGATGTCCCTTTCACCGAGAAGGAGGTTCCTCTCGCCAAAGGATTGCGCCTGATCCGGACGTTTTTTTTAATTACACAGTACAACGTTGACGCTCAATACGCACGCACATCCATCTCTATGAATACACGTAGACAAACCCTACCCCTATGAGCACCTTCGAAGGACTGAGCCAACAGATCTTGAGATTCACGAAGTCACCACAGACGCCTTGCTCTCGACAGGGACGTCGCCTACCAACGAATGCATAGCGCCGGTAAATCCTGGAATAAATCCAGGAAAATACAAGCACCAGAGCTAAATATAAGTTCCACCACATAAAACCCAACCAACTGATTAGGATACACGGGGATATTCTTCAAGTGAGTTAGGTTTTGAATATATGGTCCATGTAACAAATCCAATGCATCGGTACTCTTGGGCGTAGTGACTCTAATGCAGGCCCATATCTAATATTGATGGTGTAAGATCTTTTTTTTTTTGAGAAACTGGTCCATCAAGATCATGGGGCCCACTTCGTTATGAGTGCACTTCCCAGCACAAATCACTCTGAACTGGCCCATCCCCTGTCCTCTCGGCCGCGCCGTCCGCCGCATTGTGGACTTGTGTTCGATGGTGCAGCGGCGAGCATCAAGAGTTGTATGCTTATGCTGTAGCTGCTCGCTTTTGATCAGCAACTGACAGAGACTGATGAATGTGTCCCTTCGTTTCGCCATTCATCATTGAATGTTGGATTTTGTTTACCATCTCAACATGGGGCTGTTGGCTGCAGCTGCTAGCATTCAAATCTACAGTAAAAATACTAGGTAGGGTGGCGCGCTTCGCGCCCGTTGGTAGACTTATTTGGTTCTGTAATCTATATGAGAATATAATGAGTACGTAGACGAACACAAATGTTAGGTTAACAAAATGGAGCACAATGGAGAGTGGCGACTAATGGAGGAGAACGTAGACGAACACAAATGTTAGGTTAATGTCACATCCTGAAATTTAGAATTTCGAGATGTGAATTAGAAAGAAAATTAAATAAACAATTTTCGTTAATTATTAAAACTTTTTCAACATTTGTCTTATTTACAGGGTATTTAGTATAGGAAAACAATCATTTTCCTAAATCAAGTAAAAATGCTTTGTGTTGCCTTTAATTGAAGTGTTGTATTCGTGTCGTTGAATCTCATCTTTCTTGAATGTGAGATTTCAAAATGCGTTTAGACGTCGATCAAATCTCTCCTGAGAGTTTCCTAGATTTTCTGGGAATTAATTCTCTTTTCCTAAAGTCAAATCCATTTATTGGAAGGCTTTAAATTCCCTTTTCATGAGCTTCAAATATTTTATTTCGGTTCAAAGTCTCCAACTCTATCTCTGGAATTTTTCCTAGGATTTTTGGAGATTTTGGAATATTTTCTATGGTTTAAATGCTTTATCTAGAGTTTCCTGGATTTGTATTTGAACTAGAAATCTATTTCCCGTAATAAAACTTATTTCCCCTCCGTCGTGGGCCGAAATCATTCGCAGCCCAGCTAGCCGGCCCATTCTTTTTACCTCTCTCTACGTCGGCCCAGCAGCTGGCGTGGCCCAGCCCGACTCTCCCTCTCTCTCTGACCAGTGGGCCCGCGTTGTCATCCTCTCTTCCTCTCTCCCTCGTTCTCTCTCTGACCGCCCGGTCCCGCTCGTCATCCCCTTCCTCTGGTCGTCGCCAAGCAGGACTCTGGTTGGAGTCCGGCTGCCGCCGCACGCCGCCTCCCTCGACGTGCGCGCCACGCCAGATCAGGTCTTGAACCCCTATAAAACCCGAGCCCTCGTCGCCTTGATGCTACCTCCTCGCCTCGCCCTTTTCTCCACAGCACCGCTGGCAACTCGCCGGAGCAGAGCTGCAAGCCAAGCGCCGCCGGCCATTGCCTTCGATTCGTCGCCGTGGGGCCATGCCGGAGGAAGATGAAGACGCCACGAGCTTCATCGAGCTGAGGCGCAACCGTTCCACCCATCGGTGTCGCCAATCGTCTGACAGAACGCCGCGAACCCTAGCTCGTCGCCGCCGCCGCCAATCTCCCGTTGCAGCGCCTCATCGTCGACGAGAGCCCGCTTTGAAGCTTCGCAAGGTAAAGCAGAAGCCGCCGGACCTTTTTCCCCCTTCTCTCTTGCTCCTTGTTGCTTGCAATAGCTCGCCGGAGTCCCGAGCCGCCGTCCATCGCCGCCAGCCGCAACCACCGGCCGACTCTCGACGAGAACCCCCAAAACGGATTCTCCGTTTCCTCCTCTCTCTTCCAGGCCAACCGCGGCGAGGTTTGGAGCCTTGTAGCGCCGCCGTCGCTGAACTCCGGCGAGTCTCCGATATGGCGCCGCCGCGAGCCGCGGATTCCGACGATCCCTTGAGCCCGATGAATCGCAACCGTCAGATTGAAATCCGACGCCCAGATCGAACGCGCGTCGAGTCAACCCAGCGCGCACCGGTCCGCCCTGGCGCTTTTGCAGAAAAACCCTTGTAGTTGTTGCTAATCAACGCGCAATCCACGCTAGTTCAAAAGTAATTCTGTTTTAGTCCTTTTCTTTTCGGTTTAACCCCTGACGTTTGGTAGAATCTAACCCGCCGTCCTTGGCTGCCCGTTTTACATGTGAACCCTCGAGTTTTCATATGTAATTACGTTTTAGGTCCCTGGGTTCTTCTGTTTAAGCCCCTGGAAGGTTAGATTTAGTACAAAGAAGCCCTTGAGCCTTGTTTTATCCCTAGATTTCACGTTTTAACTCCGTTTAAGCTCATTTTTGTTGCGTTAATTTTCTAAAAGCGTAGACTTTAGTTTAATAGTGTTGTTTGCCAAGTTTCATGTTTTGAAAATAAATAAAATATTAACTTGCTTAATATTTGTTATACGCTTTACAAATTACATAAAATCTAATTAGAGCTCCAACTCCATGTTTTATAATTTATTTAAAATATTAATTTGAATAATGTTTACTTCATATGCTTTTACAAATAAAATCTAATTATCTCATATTTTGGTTTTCATAAACTAATAATTAATTTGCTTGATGCTCAATAATGAATCTGGTTTTCTAAATAAAACTTGACTAGGTTCATGCATCGATTTTTATGAATAAATATTAACTTGATTAATATCTATATCTTCTCCACTAGCTTTTCTAATTAAAAGGTTAATTAAGGTTTTTACCTGTTGTTTCATAAAACAAATATGCTAATTTGATTAATAATTTTTGAACTATTTTTCCTAATTAAAATCTATTTAGAGATAAACATCGATTTTGTACAATCTAAATTAATATGTTTGATTTCCAATTTGAATGTGTTTTCAATATAACTTGTTTAGCCCAACACGATACATTAAGTTATTTGTCTAAATGTTCTCTCATGTTTTATTGCAAATTAAAATGTTTAATTGGTATAATCATTATATAAATATTTGCAAATAAAATTGATTAAGCTTTAACCCGTCTTTTCATATTAAAGTATAATTTGAATTAATTTTAATATTAAATATTTCTCTTGTTCATTACATGATTTTTCTTAAATTAAAATAAAATAAGTATATAGTCTTTTATTTCTTTTATAACATAAATCTTCCGTTAGTTATATCTTTTCAACCGTTGTTCCGTTTTCAACGTTTCTTGCGCCCTTGTGATCGTAGTAACGAGTCCATCGTTTAGTACGTTCTTTTAAAGTTTTTCTTTTGATTGATGTATTGTTCTTAGTTGTATCTATTTCCTTGCTTGCATGTTTGTGCTTGTGCTCGATGTTTGCTACGATTAGAGGAGCATCGTTCCGAAGCTATCAAGAACAAGAGTTGAAGACTGAGCAGTGGTATTCTTTTGCGGAAAGGCAAGTGTCCCTAACCATCTTTCTACCTATGCTTTATGAGATCATATGTGTTAATTGGAAACCATGGAGAACCACCCGGGATTAACCGTACAACCACAATACTACATGGCTCTGGTCTCAGCTGAATAATTAGATGAACTACATGTTGTGTTTGTGCTGCCTGTTGGGTTGTTATTTGTTTGAGGATGTGTTGGTGCGGGGATTGGAAGAGGTTATCTTCTGTTGAAACCGTAAGTATTGGGAACAAACACACATGTAGGAATTCTCTATAAAGGCTTCGTAGCGTCCCTATGCAATCACACCTCGGAAGTGTGGAATGCGCCTCTGTGGTGCAGCATGGTTGGGTTTAAAGTTCTTCGGAGCTTTTACACGAATTGTGGTGAAAGTGTACAACCTCTGCAGAGTGTAAAACTGTTATAACAGCCGTGTTCGCGGTCATGAACGGCCTGGACCCTCACATGATTAATTTATCGAAAGTTGATATTAATTAAATTGTTCCGGTTATTTCCGTGGCCTTGCTGAGTACCAACCATAAGTGTACTCATCCTTGCTTATTGCTGCTCAGTATTCAGAAGGTGTGTGAAGTTATTGAAGATGATGTTAGGCGTACGCAACCCCCAGTCAACTGCTGCCTGTGGTGAAGAGTTCAAGATTCCGCTGCTAGAAAATGTTTGTATTGCATTTATTTTATTATTTCCGCTGTAACTTTGTGATTTGTTTATTCATGGAGTCTATCATATGTGTGAAAATTGATCCTGGCACACATATGAGATGCATCTGGTTTTCTTTCTAAAACCAGGTGTGACAGTTAACAAAATGGAGCACAATGGAGAGTGGCGACTAATGGAGGAGAACGTCTGCAAATGTAAGAGGAATATGAAACGGGGACGGTCAGGACTCCATGAGTTTTCTATTTGTCTTGTGGAAAATAAGGAAGTCATCCATCTTTAAAATAACTTTAGTCCAATTAACTTAGCATAAAATTGCGCTGAATTAAATATTACCTCTTCAAACAATTTGATAGAATTGATTCAACATTTTTCTTGAACATCTTAAATATTTGATGTTCCAATTGTGAAATAAAATATTGGGATTGGAATAAGAAAATATTGAAATGGTAAAATCAAAATGTTGAAATTTTGTTGAGTGTCTTTCCCGATGAGCTTCCTCTCTGGCACAACAAAGAGTGGCACACGGCCATCGGCCGACGCAGGTTGCGGGTAGTGGGAAGGGATGTGGGAGAAAGAAGAAGAGAGCGGGAGGGGGGGGGTGTCTTATGGAAATCCAAGGGTTGTAGTTGGTTTGTAGGAAACTCAAATACCAGAAAATGTGGAAGCTTGAATATTCTCGACATGAATAGTACCTGCAGACAGGTCGAGACCATAGAATTAGGCCCGAACCAAGAAAGGTCGCGCGGACATCGATGATGTGTGTATGGGCCAAACTCGGTTGCAACGAAGGAACCCATGATAAACGCAACATACTCAAATACGAACATTATAGGACGTCAGATGGGGAGGCCATGTTGTCACTCGAAAGTTCTCAACAATAAGAGGTAGAAGATGCAATTTTTTCGCCGCACAACAATAACATATATGTAGAACAGTTATTAATTATTACGTCTTGGTTAAGGGATAAGAGAACTGTGTGAGTGAGGCGATGTTTTTTGCCGCACAACGATGACACATGTGCGGAGCGTTGAATTTTTTGAGGCAATTTTTTCTCCGCAAAATGACGCAACATATATGTGGAGCAGTAATTATTTATTACATGTTGAATAGGATATGAAGTGATGAGAAGGTGTGCGGATAGGAGACCAAGGAAACCATGAGAACGAAAACATATCGATCAATACCCATAACTCAAATCGAAAATTACATAAGAGATAATGAACAAAAAGTGAGCAATTTCAACTATGAACATTCTACTGCTAGTATGAGCATAGAGGGGTTCCCTATGAGGCACTATAAAAGTCAAAATTCTTAATTTACTGCAAGGATGTCTCACGTGCAATGCGTTCATAGTTTTCAATTGCCTAAAGGACCTCTTTATGGTTTCTATCTCTACCAAGGACCATGCAGTAAATCATCTAGGATATTTAACATCCTTATCTCCTTTCGTCTTGGCCATGTTCAGATTAAAAAAAAATACTTCAACAAGTTTTTCCTATTCATCCCACTCACATAACACGCTTTCCAGTGCACTATTCATCTGGAAAAATTACTTTTTACTTTCAATCTGAACACATCCACTTGTTTCTAGTCTTCTCTTGTGCCATCCAGCATCAATCCAGGAAAGCAGAGCGCAAAGCAGCTGGCACTCTGGGCGAGCAGCAGGCCTGCCAGGCAGTTGGCTCGATGGCAGGGTTTTATTTTTCGAACCGGGGTACCTAACCGCCGGCCAGCGATAGCGGTTACCCGGACCGGTTGGACCGGTTACCGCTGGAAATCGAATGAATTCAAATTCCCCGTGTCGTCGGTTTGGTCCGGTTAGCCGACCGGTTGGGTCGGTTAGCCGGCCGGGTAGCTTGAAAAAAAATGGGCATGACCTACCCGCAAATTAATGGAAAAATTGACCACAAATGCATACAAATATCCATACATATAATTATGCATATAAATATCCATACAAATAGTTTAGTAGTCCTCTTATACAAATAATTATTCATACAAATAGTTTAGTAGTCCTCTCATACAAATAATTGTTCATACAAATATCCATACACATAAAAGTGGATAGAAATAGATCAACGGTAGAATTGCGAGGCCATTTCATACTCCGCGGTGGACATCGCATTCAAACCCTGCCTTTGAAGCAACTCAGCTTTGAAGTCTTGCTAAGTTTGGCCCGTCCAGGCCGATGTCGTCTGCCATTCCTGAAGTAACATATTATACCAATGGGGATCTTGCCATTCGTACACCCATCTCATCGGTGGCTACATGCTCAACTCCGGTATAGGATAGTGATAACTAGACTGTGAGGATTCCCTGTAGGAGGAACTAGAAGAGAACTGTGGAGAGCCGTAATCCGTCGGTCCAACCGTTCTCCTCTGCGACATCGGTGCTCCATGGTCAATGTCTTGGGTTGCATGTGTGAACTCAGTCTCCCCTGCAATCAACCATATAGTATAATTAATACTCACAAGTCAGAATAATAAAGACATGTGCATATGTACGTACACTTGGTACCTGTAAAATGGAGACCAGCAGGTGGGTTTGAAGGTGACACGCCTCCGCCCCCGCCACCGCCAGCAGCACCGCCACTGCCGCCACCACTGCCACCACCATCATTACTATCATCACCATCATTACTATCATCACCATCATCGTCGGAGCTGCTGTCCTGAGACTCCTGATACTCTGGACTTTTATCACCCTCACCATCATCAGTGTCTTCATCGCTCAGGACTTCTACTACTTTCTGTTTGCTTTTTCCCGTGGCCTGGCCTCGTTGGCGCTTCGGGTTAACCTTGCTAGGCCCGATGTGGTACTTCCGCTTCCCTACATGAGTGTTACCCACATGTCGCCGTGCCCAATCACTGATGCAATCATCCCCTGTAGAAGTACGGAGGTCTGCTGGATTTATTTTATCCGTGACAATATGAGAGGGGAGCGGTGTGTCACCTTCATCATCGTCCTCGTCTAGAACTGGAGCTTGGTTTGACCTTCCATATTCCATCCATTCCCGCACCGGATTTTTAGGATCATAGAATGAAAGATGGGCTAGCTGCTCAATGAAATCACCTTGATCCCGCGGAGGATCGGCAACATCCGGAAGGCACAAGCGTAGGTTGTAGTTGACATAGACAAGCTTGTTCAGTTTTGTGTGTGACAACCGATTGCGAACCTTTGTATGCAGCAATGCAAAAGTACTCCAGTTCCGCTCGCATCCACTTGACGAACAACATTGAGCAACAAGCCGCAAAGCAATGCTCTGCAGCTTGGGAGTTCTGTTGCCGTTTACCATCCACCAAGAAGGTGCAGTTGTCTTTGGGTCAAGCGCCATTTGTTGTGCCAATTGTGTGCCAAACTCACCACGCCGTTGTCGAAACAGCTCAACCTCTTGCAATGCCTGGACGGCGCTCGAGATATCCGTCATGCACTGAAAAGCATCCTTCAGTGTACTCCACATTTCTGGAGTTGGAATAAACGTATAGGCATACCTCGAATTCAGGACACAAGCTGCAAAATAGAAAGTACCACGAATGAGCATAAGGTGTATGGAATGTGAAAGTAGAAACTTTTGTTCACAATGAGCAGAAGCCGTCTTACCTGGAACCACATAGGTGTCTATGAAGACATCGTGCAACCTTCCGTTTAGAATCGCTTCATACTCTTTGAACGTGGAAACATTTCGGCCAAAGAAAGATTGCATTTCATTTCTCACACTCTATACGGTCATACATACCTCGCACATGTTCGGCCGCTTGTCCTGATCAGCAAAGCGAAGTAAGCTGTATATTGGTTGGACTGAGTCAATGACAAATTTCATTCCCTCCCACCAATCTAGACTTGAAAATCTGGTATGAGTAAATCTACCCAAATTTGAATTGGCCCATTTGCTCTGCAAAAATTCAGGAGATCCCATCCACTGCATAAAACGATCACGTTTCCGATATATGCTGTCTAGGAACATGTAGTTGGTCCCAAAGCGAGTTGCACACCACTTCACCAACTCACCACCAATCGCTTGCCTCATAATTGCATTCAATTGACCATGATTGTGTAACCATGCTGATATTTTCTTGCATTGATCGATCAAATCTTGATGTTCGTACCTTTCACCGATATCCTTTAACATCAAATTGACAGTGTGTGCTAGACAAGGTGTCCAAATAATATGTTCATATGTATCTTGAATCCCCTTGCAGGCTTTCTTGTAGTTCGAGCCGTTGTCCGTGATAACATGAACGACATGCTCTGGTCCAATTTCGTCCACCACCTTCAGAATCTCCTGGTAAATACACATATTCTTTAGCAACATCCAAATCATATTCGGATCGAAATGAACTAGGTACGGGGTTACCTTCCGCAAATATGCAGAATCTTGAGATTTTCCAGTCGCATTAATAGACTTGTGGAACCACATGACCCCATTGCAATATATCAAAAAGTTAACGACACTCATCTTCGTCGGCCCAGTCCACGAATCACACATCAACGTGACACCGAACATAGGCCACTCTGCCTTAAACTTTGCGTACTGAACCTGCAAGTCTCGCTCGTTTTGATCCAGGTACTTGCCATCAATATCCCGTCCAGTGGGTGACGCGATACCTTCACCTGCAAAACATATGGTACTCATGAGATTAGATCCAAACATGTAGTTGCGTAGCTATTATTTCGCCTGCAAAGAAAACATACCCCACTTCTGTGTCTCTCTGACCGCACTGACAAAGTACGGACTGTTAGCTTGTCTTCCAGGTACTCCCGCAGTATGGAAAAACTTTGACCAAGCTTTCCCAATAGCTTCCTTTGTATTCTTACCCTTCTGCGTCCACGAGCCTGTGTCAATCCTTGGCTGCGTCGGTCCACGCGCCGAACCTAAGTTATAGTCCGTCACCCCAGGAGTCTGCCCCGATGAAGTTGCCCTTCGAAGCATCCTCTGCAACGTACCCTCTTCCCTAGTACCACTACCCCCTCCATGCTCATATGCACCTCCTCTCTGTTGCACCCCGCGACGGAACTCCTCTTCCGCTCTTGATTGGTTCAGGGCACGCTGCAGCTCAGCCTCCTCATCACACGCTTCATCTCCACCAGGATAGTTACCTTCCGCTGCAACCTTCTCCTTTCTCAACTTCTCTTGAGCACGTTGAGCAGTTACCTTCTTAGCCCTTTCAAGATCACACTGAAAGTACTCACGCACCTCCTTTGAAACCTTTTCACAATGGACGACCTCCGTCCCGCGCCCTGCCAAATGTTGTTTCAATCTAGTGGCACCACCTCCTCCCTTGGACTTATGACAATAGTTACATCTCCAACCGGGGTAAAGATTTTCACCGTGTTCCCATACAACACCTTTCTCTCTGCTAGACATTGCTATCTACAAACATGGAACGAACATAAACATATCAATGTCAACTTGACAACACATAGCTATATCACAATACTTAAATCCTACATCCATTTCCTTATTTCCAAAATCATAATACCCTACATCAAAATATATATACATGGCTACAAATCACTAGATCCACTTCATAGTTCATACATTCTAAAATCACATGGCTGCAATCAAAATATACCTAAATATCTCCATCACTACATCCATTTCATAATTTCATAAATCACAATAGTCTAAATCAGTCAAACCCATACCTCACCCGCGGTCGGGCGGCTAACCGCCGCTGCCGGTCGGCTAACCGCCTCAACCGAACGGCTAGCCGGTGTCAGGAGGCGGGAACCAGGGCGGCGACCGTAGATCTGCCACCCGTCCGGCTAGCCGACCAACCGGAACGGTTACCGGGCTCGCCGGGGCGGCTAGCCGGGCTCGCGCAGCGGTGACGGCGCTGGAGGCGATTTTTCGCCTGGAGGAGGGAGTGCGCTGCGCGGGAGGGGGGGGAGGGGGGAGAGAATGCCGACTGGCCGTTGGGGGAGGGGGGGTTAGGGTTAGAGCGGCATTGGGCCTTCACGGGCCTTAAATGGGCCGAGCCGTTTTTTCTTTTTCTTTTTTATTTAATTTGTATTTACCCAAAAAAATACCAAATGAGCAAATATTTAAAAAACTTTTACACCACCAGTTTACACACATGTTGAAGTATTTTAGGAATTTTTACAACATTTTTCCAATTTTTTAATTCAAATTTAAAAATTTCAAATTGGACCGGTTCAAACTGCCGTTCCCGACGGTTACGTAAACCCTGCTCGACGGTCGTCGGTGCATTCGCCGGCAAGCAGGTAGCTTTGTGGTCCTCGGTGCATTAGCCGGCCCTACAGCGGCCTGGTGAACGACCGGCGGCGTGCGTGGGGATCTCCAGCTCGGCAGCTCCCTTCTTGGCTGTGTTTAGTTGGGAGGGGAGGAAAAGATCTTTTTATGGGAAGCGTGTTTTGTGAGGGGGATGAATAGGAAAGTTAAAAGGAGTTAAAGGGAAACTTTTCTGGGAAGCGTGTTTTCTGAGAGGGATGAATAGTAAAGTGCAAAAGATCTTTTGGATCTAAACACGGCCCTTGGCTAATCTTTTGCATGTTGAATAGCTCTGGCCGATGGGTCCAGCACAGCCGGAGCGGCGTGTCGGGCGCAGGCGAGCGCAGGTCGTCTGTCGCTGGAGCAGGGGCTGCCGCACCGTCGAACAGGGGCTCCTCCTCGTTCCCTCCGCTTCGCGCTTCCTCTCCGCGTCACGGTCTGAGCCCGCGTGGCTCTCTTCCAAGGAGGCAGAAGAGGAAGCACGAGCTCGGGCAGGCGGCGACTCGATTCCATGGCGGCGGGATGGAGCCCACCATCCTCAAGTCTGTTCATGGGTTTGTGCTAGGGATAGGATTTGTGCTTGGATTGGTTCATGGATTTATTGATGGATTTGTTCTAGGGATAGGATTTGTGCCTGGATTAGTTCATGGAGTTATTGATGGATTTGTGCTTGGATTTGTTCATCCTTCGATTCCCTTCTTCCTGCTCGATTTTTGCCTTGGTGGATTTCCCATCGATTTGGTTTATTTGAGCAGTAGCTCCATCGATTTGGCGACGCGCACGGCACTGTGAGGGCGACGGCTCCCTCGTGCTTCTGCTCCGGGCTCCCTACGGTAGGCCTGGTGAGCGAAGGAGCAGGACCCTTAGTGGCAGGCCTCGCGAGGTGGAGCATGGAGGTGGGTCGTCTCCGACCGCGGATGGCGCTGCCACCGCCTCGGCTCCTCCGAATCGAGGTCATCTCCGTCCCGTTCGTTCACCAAATCCATCGTTGCCGATTTGGTTTTTTTCCCCTTCGATTCAACCTCCGACCTTGTCGATTTGGTACATTGGAGTTTGATTTCGCCCCGTGAAACTTTGAGTTGACCTTTTTTCTTTGATTCGCCCTCCATCTCTTCGTCCACCGGGCACTGTCCCTGTGGTAGTACCATCGTCCGCCGGCATTTGCTCCGTGGTCCTACGACCTCCGGCGAGCGATGTGGCCCTGCGGAGCGGAGCTAACAACGGCTGGCACCGGAAACGGCGGCGGCAGTCGGTGGCGGTGGAATTTTTCGTCGGACCCTGAGGATGTGAAGGCCACTGTAGCGGGTCACCCTTTTTTTAATTGCGACCCAGCCTTTTTTACGGCGACGTGGGAGCCTCCGACCGATAGTTGCCACGTGAGGTTGAGCACACGCGGCAGGCACGGCAGCGGCGAGCTCTGGATGGGCGTGGAACCGTGGAGCGATAAAAAGGTTACTATATGGGAGTCATTTTTTTTTCTCCTGTGATGAAACTGCATTCACGCGTATCTCTACACACGAATTGCGGTACCAAAAGCGAGCTTCTCATTTGAGCCACGTCAACTTCAAATCCTGCCCGCTGGTTCGCGTGCACGATTAGATCAGACCGTTCGCTGGACACGGCTCCTCGTAGGCGACAGACCAGCTTCGCGAAAGCACCGGTCCCTTCCCTTTGAGGCCGCCGCCGCCAGCTCTTCTCGAGGCGACGACGCGACGTTTCGTCCCCTGTTGGACCTCAGTACCTCACCATCGCCCAACCATCAGCGAGCCTATCGTGTATATGCCAGTTTTGGCGATCACCAGCTGTTCGAGGAATTGCCGCAGCGAGCTGTCGCCTTTCTCCGCTAGCATGGAACTACCTGGGAACGTCCCTGATGGGTCCTTCAGCCTAGGCTAAGATTGCTGCACGGATCCGTGTAGTTTGTATGGGGCAGTTACTGCAATTTAATATGTTAAGCATGCTTTTTTTATGGCGCTTTAGAATTCAACAGTATATATTGAATCATTGGTTCCAGCTACCTTTGTTTTTTCAATAAAGCCTGTTAATTTTGTTATCCAACAAACCACACTAACAAGGCTCTTACTCTTACCTGGAGGAATTGCTTCAGAAACAACAAGAGGATTAGGCATTCACAAAAAATACATTAGATAAACCGATATGCAATAAAAAATAAAAACAGAATGTTTATAGCAAGAATCTTCGAAAAAAAGAGAGTTAAAATTGAGTAACCCACTTACTGATATATTTCATTTGATATCTTACAGTTTCAATGGCCAGCCACCAAGAACAGGGAAACTAAAAAACGAAAAAAAGAAGGTAAATACTTAATTAATTAAAAAGGATCTTATTCAAATGTTGACAGTCTAACTCTCCTTTGCTGATCTACTTCACAATGTCATGACATGCCATGTAATTTAATCCAGAATCCCAGATGGACTGTGCAGAAAAACAATTACGCTTATTTTATCCATAGATATTTATCATATACTTTAACATAACTTTTAAGCAAGTTATTGGGATCCTTTAGACACATTTATTTAGCTGTAGGACAGCTGTAAACAGTAACAATGCATCCATATTAATTAGCATCAATATCATTTTGATCTCTGCTGTTTGTAAACTTATTGCTGATTTTTTTTTCAATCCAGGGTAATACTGTTCTCATTTCTCAGCTTCATCCAATAACATTTAATGCAATTCTACATGTAAGAATCTCAAGAATGTGGGAAAATTTGCCATTCTATGACTATAAATAAAAGTTAGGGACAAACACTTACAAATGTTGGAATTTACCTTAAAAAACCTGTTTTTACACATGGCCAACTATATATTGCAATTTCAAGAATAAGTAATATAAAGGACTAAAATATTAATAGAAAATCCAAATGGATCATGTGGAAAACAATGCAAATATTTTATACAGAGATATTTTGTAGATTGTCTACCATAGCTTCTTTAGCAGGTTAATAGGATCCGTCAGTAGTGAGTTCTTTATCTATATAGTTCATCTTCGTACGAAGTAAGTGAGCATTTTAAGTGTTTGCTCTGGAATAAACATTTTTACCAAGTGGACATAGTGCTGATTGTTATTTGGGTTTAAACTTCTTTGTACTGAAGCATGAACCATGTAGTAATATGTGTTTGCTCCGTGAGCAGGTGCAGGAATAAGGAAAAACGACGTGGACATAGGCTACAAGCAGAGACATTATCGATGCACATTCTTATACGAAGATTTATAGCGAAAATAAAGAATCATGCAATCATTTTGCAGCTCAAATGGTGGTTATCAATGTTATGTATAGTCACAAACTCTTAGAATCGCTGGCTGATAACAAAATGATTTGGTGAATATATTTTTGCAAATTATATTGTGAAACGGACACCATTTTTGCAATCCATAGATTAAGGCAGCTCTATGATGTGATGCAATAAAATAACCTTACCTGGTCTGTCAGTTTTTAGAAGGTATAGTGATTAGTGGTGGCAGATTTTTGTCTTCACAGAAGGATGGTGAGGTTGACACTAATTCTGGCGGAATTTGCATGTGGAGCAATGGCCAATGGGACAATTGTTTGCTTTCCATGTCTTTCTTTTATGAGAAGAACTTCAAATGAAGGCTCATTGGCTCTTATGCTCTTCTTATATAAAACTCGTACAACAAACGTGAATTTGTGACCAATCCATTTTGATAATATCATAATAACATTAATAATGTTGGAGACACTGAAATGAAAATTTACACTAGCAAAGTATGGCGCGGCAACGCCCGTGCCGAAATTCTAGTTGTATGTGAAAGCTACTCTGGGTCTCTGGCAAGCTGACGGACACGATGACAGGTTGCCAATGATGTGTTCAGATTCGGGAAAAAGTACTTCTCCAACAAATTTTTCCTATTCATCCCACTCACAGAACACGCTTCCCAGTACACTATTCATCTAAGAAAAGTACTTCTTACTTCCAATCTGAACACAACCATGTTTTTTTACCATTTTTAAAAACCACACTAGGAGTAGTACACAACAATATCACACTGCAACAAACCAACCAAAAAGTCCACACGTCATCTTAAAAAAACTCGGTGCATGTGTGCACGTAAATTTGCAGTTGTCTCCAATGTTTTCTTTAAGAATTCCCAGCCAGCTACAGCATGATTTTCCAAATACAGGAAACGATGGCGTACACCTACCAAAGCAATATTGTTTTAGAAGGTGTTATTAATATCATTTAATGGAGAGGACATAATCCAAAATATTCGAATAAACAGAAAAAAGGTTCCCAAATGTGGCTCACTCGATTAAATTTCTCAAGATTTTTCATAAATTTCTCAAGATTTTATCCAGAAGATGTTATGAGTTGGAGAAAAAAATAAGACTTCTAGAAGATATGGTCAGTGGGCAAAGACGGCTGCCGTCGCCCTCGCCCCCGCGGCTTCTGGCTGCCCATGGTGTGTTTAAATTACGAAAGATTCTTCGAAAAAACGTTATAAATCTAAAAAATACAGTAGATGAATAGCGTTTAGTGGGTGAGGGAGATAAGATGAATAGAGAAAAGCTAGATGAATATGTTTTATTTTAGAAAAACTATGAATCTAAACGCACTCGATATATCCACGGAGGCCTATACCCCTCAATCCTAAGGCTATCTGCAGTGGGGGCATGTATCCCAACCTCCAGGTCGCTATAGCGGTGAAAATCCCCGCAGCGGGGTACGGGGAGCGAACCGATACGCTAGCGGTCGCTCCCTCGACCGGCAAACCTGGCGACATAGCGATCGAACCCTACCCGTGTAGGTGGCACCGCGCGGGACCCACCCCACCTCTCATCGCCGCTGCCACCAACCGCTTGGCGCTTCCACTGCCTGCTCCGTCGTCCTGCCGCTCGCCGACACAGAAGCCCCATGACCTCAAGCAGCCACCAAGACCAAGAACAGAACAGGAAGTGGGACAAAGAACAGGAACAAGGCGAGCAGCAGCCACCAAATCGACCAAATCGAATACACCAAGAACAGATCGAGTACAAATCCGCCGCAACCACCAAATCGTCCAAATCGAATACACCAAGAATAAATCGAGCATCAATCGAATACAAATCTAGCATAAATCCGACATAGCCATAGAGAGAGAGTAGAGAGAGGAGGAGGAGCTCGAGGCCAGCCGCCGTCCTCCACCTCCAGGCTCTACCGTGTCTCCTCCGCCGGCCGCCGGAGGAGCTCCTCGCCACTCCCATGGCGGTGGCGCCGCACCAATAGCCTCCGCCACCCGCCACCGAATTGAGGAGGCAGAGAGGCACTGCAGGCCCTGCGCTGTGTGCTCGCCGCGCCGCCTCCGGGCGGAGATGGAGAGAGGAGGTAGTGGTGGCGGTGATGGAGAGGAGGTGGAGAATCGGCGCGGCTGGCACGGTCGAGCTGGAGCTCCGCCGCAGCGTGCCGTCAGGGATGGGGGCGATGCGGAGAGAACAGGGGAGGGCGACGGACGGAGCAGGGAGGAGCGATTGAGAAAAATCTCGAAGGAGAGAGAGGGGGGCAGCGGAGAGAGAGGAGAGGGGGGCCATAGTAGAAAATGAGGAGGGGACATGTAGAAAAAAGAAAAAAGAAAAGAGGAAAAAGAGAATAAAAAGAAAAGAAAAATAAAGAAAGAAAAGAAAAGCAAAGAAAGAAAAAGAATAGGAGGAAAAAAAAGGAAAACAGTGGGGGGTGAGAGGAGATGGTAGTTGGGAATGGTTGAATAAAATATAGATTAGTTGGTACAGATGTTGAGATATATAAGTTGATGGGTGCGGAGGATGTTAGGATAGAGGTTGAAATCTTAATGACTAGACGAGAATATTTCATTGGAGGTTGGAAACAGAGGTTGACCAGTGCGGATAGCCCAAGTGCCTAACGGCTAAGGCTGGTCGCAGTGGTCATCCTATGTTTTCCTTCCCCAAAAGGAATATCTCTGCCTAGTCATCAAGATTCCCTACTCTACCCCAATATCTCCCGCACCCATGGTACTCTATACATACCCTATACCAATCAAACTATATTTTATTCAACCATCTCAACTACAATCCCCCTTCTCCTCACCTTTTCTTTTTTTCTATCCCTCCTCGTTCTTTTTTCTTTCTTCTTATTTCTTTTCTTTTTTCCCATCTCCTCTTTTTTTTCCTTCTCTTATTTCCTTTCCTTTTTCCCTTTCTTTTTTCTCTCTATTTTTTCCCACCGCTTCTCTCTCTCGATCTTTCTCGTCTTCGTCCCCACGCTCCGTCACCCCCCATCCGCACGCCGCCGCGATCCCCATCTGCAGCCGCCGCACCTCCCCGCGCCCCGGTGGCTCAGTCCGGCGCCGGTCGGCTGGATCCAGATCCGCGAGACCCCCTGCTCCCTCCCCATGGCAGGGATCCGCGAGCCCCCTCCTCTCTCCCCATGGCAGGGATCTGCGAGCCCCCTGCTCCCTCCCCATGGCTGCAGGCAAAGGAGGAGGTGGCGGCGGAGCGGAGCTGGTGGCGGAGCATGCAGAGGAGTTGGTGGCGAGGAAGAAGGCCGGTGGTGCTCGATTTGATTCGAGTTCATAGGGAACGAGCCCCAAGACTCGAGTTCATGGGGAACGAGCTCGAGTTCGGCAACGGCTCGAAGGCGTTCGTCATTGCCACCTCCGTCTTCACTTTGCTCTCCTCCCTTTCTCGCGAAGTCGAGGCAGGCGTCCGAGCTGGCAATGGCTAGCGTGGCGGTGTCGTGAGCTAGCCGGCGAGGAGCAGCAGGAGCTGACCTGGGCCACGAATAAGCGCGGGGATACGGCGCTGCACGACGGCGGCTGCGGGATTCGGCGGCAAGGAGGCGAAGGCACACGACGGCGACTGCGGGATTCGCACGGTGGAGCTCCGGCTGCGGCGCAGCCTGGTCTCCACGGCCTCAACTGCAGCGCGGCCGGGTGGCGAGGCGGGCAGGACATCGAAGCGAGGCAGGCCGGGCGGCGAGCTTCCCGCGGCGGCGATGGAGCCTGGTGGTTGGGATGACGCGGGAGCGCGTGGGCCCGACGCCACGTCCGCCCTTACCGTGCGACGGCAGCGGCACTGTATTTGGCGCTCGGGAGGCCGGGCGGGACTATAGCGTAGCGCACCCCGCTGCGCGAGAAAAAGCGCTAAATCGGTGCTGTATTCTTTGTCTTTGTTTTTTCCTTTTTATGTTTTCATCTCTTTTTCAATCTTTTTTCCCTCTTATTATTTTTTCTTTTTTTTTTTACCAGCCGATGGGCTCTAGATCCCTCTCGATCTCTCCTCTCTCTCCGCTCTGGTTCGCCTCCGAAATTTCTCGATCTCCGAATGCGAATCTTGCTCGTCGCCGGGTCTGGAGCCGAGAGAGCTCTGACCGCCGGAGGGAAGGGGAAAGCCTGGCTGCCGTTCGCGCTCCCATCTACCGCCTCCATCACGCATCGCCCAATGCCGGTGCTCCTCCTGCGGGGAATCCAGGCCACGCCCGCCATTGCTGTATCGGCGAACTCCGTGGCAGCGGCGGCGGGATTTGGGCGCAAGACAAGGGCCGCGGCGGCCGGGATCTTGGGCGACCGGCTCAGGCTCGGTGCGGCTGCGGTGGCGGCGGCGGCGCGCCCGCGACGATGCCAGCGGCTGGCCTCCACGAGGCGGCGCACACGATGCCGACGGCTCCTCTCCCTTTCCGGAGACCCTCTCTCTCCTCTCGGATGGCGCGCGCATCGCCACGTGAGCCTTTGGCGCACGACGGCAAAAACGCTCGGAATGGCGCTTCTGACGCCGCGCGCTACCTTGCCGCATGGGGTAGCGTCCCCCGCTGCGGACAAAAAAACGCTACTGCATATCGTTGTAGCGTTTCGCTCCGCGTATCCACTGCGACCAGCCTGCCCCACGTCCTGCCGGTTGGAGCGCGCCCGCCTCTCCTCCCCACGCGCCGGTCCACGACGGGTCCACGGAGGACCGGGTCCACGGCGCCACGCCATCTCTTCCTCCTCCTCTCATCGGCATCGTCGCGGGGGTTCCTTCCTCCTCCTCCAGTCCTCCTCGCCTTCCAAGCCCGTCGCCCCTCCGGCTTCGAGGCTGCCCTGCGGCCGCTGCATTTGAGGGAGGCCTCTGCTACGAGAGCCGCGGGCGGCTGCGAGACCGGGGGGCGTGCGGTTCTTGATTGCGGCTTCTGTCTGCCCTGTCCGCTCTGCGAGCTGCTCCCTGTGGGCAGACCTGGCACTGGTGAGAGGAGTGATTTATTATTTTTTTATGAAATAAATTGAGAGGAGTGATATGACCTGGCCCGTTTGAATTGAATCTTCGCTTTCTGTCTAGTAGGAGTAGTGTCTAGTAAGGGTTACGTGTTTATGCTAGTCATTGTGAATTTGGTATTGCGGCATGCTTTTTCCCCTGCCGTGGTGTTCATTAAGGCCTTGTTCGGTTCACAGGGATTAGATCTCAAGGTGGATTGAATCTAGAGAGGGATTGGGTGAATACCTCTCTTGTCACCCAAACCTTGTAGGGGATCGTTCCAGACGTCTCGACTAGTGGATTGAATCTAGGGAGGGGTTAACAAATTCTACAGGTATTAGACTAGGGTAAAAACCATGGGTGGGCTAACCGAACGCATGTTTTATGATGGGCCGGGATTCTATCCAAGGTAGGGGTGACCTCAGGGATTGGACTGCGTTCCCGGCCGGGGTGTGGGTAAAGAAGCACCGTTAAAGTGATTGTGTTTCCAAGTACCTCTGTGTAAGTGTGTATCTTCCTTACCGTCCATTTGGACACGAACGAAAAAAAATTGTACTTGCAAAATTTTGGGACCTTTTAGCTTTCCTCTACGTCTTCCTTTCGTGCCCTATTTGTTTCTCAATAGATCTTTTTGTATCTTGCCTCACAATGCTTGTTTCTTTCGGTTTGAACAGGAAATTCTTCCATAGTATTCAGGGGTTGTGGATTTGTGGTTGCTGTTGAGTGATTGAGAAAGCTGATTGGGCAGAAGCATTCTTGGTCATGGGAAGCAATGACCCTAGCACACCCTCCAAGGATCCAAAGGCATCAGAACAAGTAAACACTTATACTTTTTCAAATTGCATTTTCAGTGTTTAATTTTGTTATCTAGTTGCCTGAAGGGAACTTTTTCCCCCCTAGTGCAATAATCTTACTTTTTGCTCTGATGGTTTCTAGAATACTTGCGATTGTGCTGCAGCCACATTAGGGAAACGTGCCAAACAAGTAGTATGAATTGGTGTTTCTTTTTTAATGAATCGGCAGGAGAGCTACCTGTTATATTAGAAAGAAGATGAAGCCCTTGGTTCGAAAGAATTTGTGCTTTTATGGACCAATACTGCAATGCATAGAAGTACACATTCTAGTTTTCTCAGCATGTAGCTTAAAAACTGTTCTAAGTCATCCTGTTGCTTCTATTACATTCTTGGTATCAAAGTTCCAGTGTGGAGCTGTATATATCTGTCTAAGCAGCATTTGAATAATGCCATGGACTGTGCTAACCACAATATGTTCTTCCACATTCTGATTTATTTACATAGGCTAGCTCCTTGCACTGGCAAAAGGAATATCTATCTAGGTCAAACAAACTCTCCTATTTCTACTGTGAACAGACAATACGTTTATTTACCATTTTTTGTTTCTTACCTGTCTGTTCTCAGAATCAACCTCCAGCCACTACATCAGGTGTAACAGCTTCAGTTTACCCTGAATGGCCCAGCTTTCAGGTTATTCCATACAAAGTTTTCCCTTACTAATTAAGGCTAATATTCAAATTTTGCTATAAGACACTGTTATTTCGTGGTCAATGTTGTTTCACTTTTTTTTTACGGAAAATTAGCTGAAGGACACTAGGCAATGACCTGCAGCAAAGAATCCATTTAGGTTCTTTTCTGTAGCAAAATTTTCCTTTCCTTTTCTGTACCTTTATATTTGTCAAATAATTTTCCTTTCATTTATCTCCTTGTTAAAAATCTTGGTCGGCCTACTCAGCAATTCCACCACATGGGTTCTTTCCCCCTACTGTCACTGCAAATCCACAGGCTCATTCATACAAGTGGGGAGCTCATGTGGCTTCTACATCTGTAACTTTGTGCTTCGCCTCTTCTCTGTCAATCTCTATTTATTGGTAATCTGTATCTAAAATGAAAGGGAATGTGAATTTTGTGTGTGAATCAAATACATTGTTCCTTACATTGAATAATTAATTTGCAGGGCATGCATCCATATTATCCTATGCCAACAAATGGACATACTGAAACTCCTGTAAGTAACCAACTGTGTATGTACCCTTTTTCTCATCATTGTTTCATGTAATACTGAAATATATCTTTTAGGGAGCTGTTCCAAGTGCTCCTGAAATGAATTGTGAGTCTTGCCCAAGACCAACAATTCAGTATCAAGGTCAACTGGAGTGTGGAAATTAAAATAGGCTTTTGGTAATAATTTCAGGGAAAAATGAGCCTGGCAGAACGTCTGCTCCATCTGCCAATGGGATTACCTCCCACAGGTTTTTATCTGTTAGAGTCATGTATAAGCCACAAATTTATATAGTTCACACACAACTTAATCACCAAACTTTTACGTGCAGTGAGAGTGGAAGCGAGAGTGAGAGTGAAGGAAGTTCCCAAAATGTGAGATTGATCTGTGGTTCTTATTCTTTCTTGTCATAGCACTTCTTTCAGACTTCTGAGTAATTTTGCTGTTGCAGGATTCAACTCAAAGGACAATGATGGAAAGGAAGATGGTAGACATCTGAGGACTTGGTTTCCTTTTCATGATAAAGACGAATAGAATTGCATCTATTTTCATAAGATGATGGGTGTATTCTGTCAATATGCAGGCAGTTCTCAGAATGGCATTTCTTATTCTGTTATTCAGCATCACAGGGAATGTTAAATCAGACCATGCCAATGATTCCAATACAACCAAGTGCAATGGTTGGAGTTCCTGGCTCTACAGCTAAACATGAATATTGGAATGGACTACTGGGTTGCTCCAGGTTCTGCAGCTGTCCCTGCAACGCAGGGCAAAGCAACTGCTGGTTCAGCTCGAGGCGATCAATGGGTACAGTCATTTGGCATGTATTTTCTTGTCTTTATGTTTTTTATTTATACTGAAATCTTGATCTTTGAGGAATGGCATGTCTTGTTTATATTGGTAGAGTATTTCTTATAGAACCAAAACCAAGTACTGGTTTCTTGATATTCACTGTGTTGATGGTGCTATTTTAGGTAATTTTGTAACAGCAACTCCCGAGCCAAACTATTTGATGTCCTGTTGTTTCCATTTTCCATGTTCGGCTAAAAATTTCCTGGTTTTGTTTGGAACACTGCCCTTCAAAATTAAACGGCAAGGGAAATTGAGTTTGCAGCAACCCACAGGGGCTCCACACCGATTTTTAAATTTGTATTTGGCGGGTGGATTATGGATACTCAGAAGATGTCATCTCTTGAAATGCCCAACCTTATTGTGCTTTATGTGTGGCAAACATATAAGATACCAACTAGGATACCATGCTTTAGTGCTGCTTAATTAAGCCAATACTTTTGTGTGTAGGTTAATATAGGAAAAGCTAATGACTGAAAACTGTGATTGTACCATGTCAATACTCAGGATGAAAGGGAGCTTAAGAAGCAGAAACAAAAGCAGTCTAATCGAGAATCAGTACGCATGTCCCGGATGCGCAAGCAGGTATTGTGCAACGTTTATGCTGACACCCTGCTACCTGAATACTATCTTCCAAAAGTTTCAAGAGAATTTTATCTGATGTGTATTCCAGGCTGAGTGTGAGGAGCTTGGGCAACGTGCTGATTCCTTAAGGTCTGAAAACTCCTCTCTGAGGGCTGAGCTGGAACGGATTAGAAAGGAGTACAAACAGCTACTTTCACAGAATGCTTCCCTCAAGGTAGATTATTCCTGTATCATTCGCCACCTTTATATAACTATTATAACCAGTTTTCTTTCTCCATGGACCATGGTAGCTCAGATTCTCAATTATGCAGCTCATGCTGAATTGAATTTAAGTACAATCCTAATCGTCCAAGAATCGGCGAAAGCTCAGGGGGTCGAGTTCCTGTAGCTGCAATTTAAGTCGCTGGCATCTGGGCCCTACCAATGAAAACAGCCCATCCAGAACTCTCGGCATGTTTCCATTTGCATCACTCGCACGCCCTGGGCGCTCCCCTCCTTCTCTCCACTCGCAATTTCACGTCTCATCTCCTGTCAGCCTTCGATCCGATCTCCGATCAGCGCCGGTCTCTCCCTTCCCTCCCTCAACGCCACTCCTTCTCCGCCCCGTGGCCCCCCACCATGCCGCCCAACGCCACCCTGCGGGGAGTTCGAAGAGGCGGCTGAATCCAGCGCCACTACACAGCAGGGTCTGGCAGGGGTCCTGGTGCTCTCCGCCATCCCCTTCACCGCTGAGGCCTTCACCAACAGCCCCCTGGGCACCCAGCTCCACCACCGTCTCCAGAACAGGAAGGCTGCCAGAGCCATCGTGGCTGACGCGCGAGATCAATTGCAGCTTCTGGTACGCAGAGATCGCCGCGGTGGCTTCCTCCCGTTCGTTACGACTATCCTAAGCATGACTCGGGATCAGTCGCAAGCACGACGACCTGGTCCCAGTTCATTGCTGGCGACAATCCCCAGACGATGGTACAACAAGATCCAGACACAGCAGACACGTTAATGATGGTGGAATGAAGCCCCCGTCTTCAGGCTTCATAGGCCAGTCTGCTTTCTCCCTTCTGTACCACTCTCAATCTTCTCTGGTTCTGTATCTGCCCAAGAAAGTTGGAAGAGAGAAAGGCGTTGTTGATTCATTCATTTATTGGTTTTAGGTTCAATTCTTCCACGCTCTTTCACATTTCGAAGATTTGAACCTGTCCTCTGTCCCAATTCTGAATCTGCCACACTGCCCAACACGGGACAACCGGCCGAGCACCGCTGGGCTCACCATCCCATTGAGCAACAAAGTAACGTAATTCTTCCAAGTGTTTTTTTAACAGATAACAAGCTCATTATCTACCCCTCAAATTGGTGAAGATTGCTCCAACCTTAATTGTTAAGCGTCATCTTAATATCCCCATTTCCTAACAAATGCCTCTATTTTTTTTATGACATATGTGCTATATAATTGACCAGTTCACAATATAGTTACTCTTTTAGGATTGTTTTCCAACCCTGTTGTACCGCTGTTCAATCATGATACAAAGTATTGTCCGATTGTTAATTACATTGTTCCATGTAACTCCTGATCTTAACAGAGTTAAATCAACCCTGTTGTACCGCTGTTCAATCATGATCCAAAGTATTATCCGATTGTTAATTACATTATTCCATGTAACTCCTGATCTTAACAAAGTTAAATCATGGATCATGTTTTGTGAATAATCCATCCATAGGGCCAAAAACGTCCATAGGACCAAAAAGGTGCAAGTCAGCCGATTGTCCATTGTGTAGTCAGCTATCACCTCTGATAACCCTTTGGTATATATGATTACTTATGTTCTGTTCTTTAATTCTAGAGCTACTAAGCTGCTGTTTTACTTTGTAACTCATTTCTGTCTATTCAATCTACATGTGTGTTCACAATAAACAAATCTCTGTTCTCCTCTTTCTACTATTTTTGCTTGAAGCCTTTGTGTTGTTCCTATTACGTCAAATTCCATTCTTCATACTGTAAATAGTTTTTTTAGTTAATAATGATACTGTTTTCTTTAAGAGAAATCCTTTGTATGTGCTGCTTATGACAACCTTCAACTTACTATGCACATTCGCTCTAAACGCTCAGTCCCGAGATTGAGATAAACTAACGTTTGTTTTTCTACTTAGATCATAAATCCCAAGGCTCCTAGCAATGCTGCAACTACTCACCATGGCTTGCCCAGCCCAGGGACCAGTTCCCAGCATCAGGTAACCTCTTTTCTTCTCTGTTTACTCTTGTGAGTTCAGCAGTATGACTATCATTTTCCCTACGTTGTCTCTTTTTTGTACTGAACACCTGTTCTTGCCCATTTTGCTCTATTGCATAGGTGGTCTTGGGCGAAAAAACAGTTCCGCTAACTGAAGGCTCAAGAATCAGCAAAGGATAAAAGCCTCTGGTTATTGTACCTATTACGTAACTGTACTGAACACCTGTTCTTGCCCATTTTGCTCTATTGCATAGGTGGTCTTGGGCGAAAAAACAGTTCCGCTAACTGAAGGCTCAAGAATCAGCAAAGGATAAAAGCCTCTGGTTATTGTACCTATTACGTAACTGGTAGCCATTGGCAGGTTGACATTTCGCAACTGCCCAGGATCTTCAATTATCGAAATATGCCGCCATCTCGTTTTTACATCTGCGCTGCTACTGCTGGAATACGTAACTGGTAGCCATTGGCAGGTTGACATTTCGCAACTGCCCAGGATCTTCAATTATCGAAATATGCTGCCATCTCGTTTTTACATCTGCGCTGCTACTGCTGGAAACATCCAGCTCTGTGATCCCACAAGAACAAAATTATCTATAAGAGGTTGTTTCATTACTACAATCTTAACCTCAGTACTCATGTCATTGTACTTCTTCGAAACAAATTTGATTCTTACCTACTAATATTTGCAGTAGTTCCTCCTAATAATAGAGCAAAATATGGATGGCGCAGCGAGGCGCGCCTACCCACCTAGTTATTGTTATTTTGCATATTGCTCTAGTGCTTGGGATTATTTCAGAAAGGTTATTTCCTGCAACAGAAATTGGTCTCAATGTTGGTCTGGTATTTGTATGAAAAGCTGGGGGCGACCGGCGATTCGATTCCTGATATGAATGAGCAGAACGACGGCGATGGCAGCGGCTGCCAGAAGCAGCCCGATTCCGATGCCCAGCCTGGCAATGATTCTTGACCTATTTAGCCCAGGATTGCTTGTGTATGCAGTTCTACCTCAATCAACTGGCTAATGTTTCTAACTACATATGCGTAGATGCCGATCACTGTTTTTTCTTGAATTATTTTGTACTCCCTTCCGCTCTTGGTTTTTAAAAATGTTCAAACTTGGTATTACAGATAATAGTACGATTCCTGTAGTAGTGACACAGGCAAATAATAGCACGATTTAAAGATTCTACTTAAAAGCTCCAGGCACCACAAGCTGTTTTGACGAACCACACCAGAAACTTGATATAACCTACCCTTCATACAGACATAAAAATAGACTTCATACAGACATAAAAATATACGATAAGACCATTCCTAGTCCACAACATGAAATAGCTCCTTCAGTCCTGTTGGGTGTGAGGATGACAACCATCTGGTACTGACGTAAGTTCCATATCCTCCCTTTTTCCTGCAGTACAAAAATACATTGACAAAAATGATATAAAAGGACAATGCTCAAATTAATTGATTCAATTCTGCTAGCAAGAGAAGACTAGAATGCATACAGAGGTGCTTTGTAAAGTAGTAGTAGTGCTATAGGAACGAATTGGCAAAAAGATACACGCAAGATAATTAGTATTCTTCACTTCCAACTGCTACAACTGCTAAAAATTTCCAATAACACATGACAGAAGGTAATGACAATTGTATCATTTTCATAAGCCTATTGCTTATCTTTCACAACTTGCCTGCAGGCTGTGTTACTGTTCTGGTTGGGCAAATATATAGGTTGCTCTCCAAACAGAGAAATTAATGCCAACAAGATCAAAGTGTCGAACAACTTGCATATATTTGCAGCAATAGATATGCAACTAACAAAATCTGTTAAGGAGGTGATATAGGGACAAAAGCCAGCAATTGGTAACATTACCTTGACAAGTTGAGGTACTTGGGAAAGTCAAAGGAAAAGAAAGGCACGGGACAGATGGACCTTTCCCTGGTCAAGTCATCATCCACAGTTCCAACGTCCTCCCTCCCATTGATATACTTGGAAGATGAAACCACCTTGCTGCTGTTCATGTCAATGGCGACCAACCACTCCTTCTTGAGCGCGTATGAGTAGTCGCTGAAAAGGAAGTGCACGACGTGTGGCTTGTCCATGTCCACCAAGGGGGCCATGAGAATGCCACGTGGGAGGCGCTCAGGAGGGTTGGCAGACCAGAGGTCGCCGGAGGTGAGCTTGGTGTCCTTGTGCCACACCAAGCTGTCCAACGTGCTCTTGTTCAGGACGGCCACGTCACTGCCCAACTGGAGGGTGTGGCAGGTGACGGTGAAGGCACCACCGGACCTGAGTGGCCCGTAGCCGACCCTGTCATTGCGGTCGACATTGAAGAACTTGAGTGCTCGGCCGTCGTCGTGGATGGGGTTGACGCTACAGTACAGCCAGCTGCAAGGAGTGATGTGTTTGGGATCAGACGGGAACTTGTCTAGAGGGAGCCGGAGGAAGGAGACGGTAGGGGTGGGCCCTTGGAACACGTCGCAGAAGAGGAGGCCTCGGTAGTAATCGACCCAGCACAGCCAGCTGCCGACGGGGACGACGGCGTCCGTCTCCCATAGGCAGAGCTGCCGGAGATCGTCGGGGTTGGAGCCAATTTCAATGGGCACACGCATCGAGTCCCACTCGCCGCCGGCAACAATTTGGCCTCCCGGCGAGTGGTCTGAATCTGATGATGATCTGAACAAGCAGATGTCAGCGTAGACCTCCGTGCGTCTGCGCTTGTAGAGCTTGAGCTCCACCACCGCCAATTCCTCCTGCTCGCCTTCGCCTCGGCTGATGATGCCCATGGAGGTGACCTCGAGCAGGCGCCGCTTCTCCTCTCGGGGAGTCGATAAAGGGCGAGGACGAAGGCAACGAGGCTGGCGGCGATAGAGGCGGCGGGTGTACTCCATGTACGGCTCGGTGCAGGGCGGGAGGAGTCGGAGCTCCGACGGGTCGTCGGCGGTGTAGACGAAGAAGTCCTGCACCGTGTTCCCGGTAGAGCTCTGGCTAGCAACGCGAAGCAGGACGAGATGGCGGTGAGTCCCCAGGATGGCCAAGGGCATCACTTTTTCTGGATCTGGAAAGCCCGGCAGCTGCGCGTAGAGGCGGGAGACGAGCGGGGGGTCGGCGAAGACGAAGGCGATGCGGAAGGGGACGCCCAAGGAGGTGGTGGCTGACGCCCTGATGGGAGCCTTGGTCTTGTCCGGGAAGGACGAGTAGTCGTCCCGGCGGAAGACGAAGGGCTCCAGGATCGCCCAGTTGGAGAACGCGGCGGCCGACATGACGACCTTGAGGCACATTAGGAAAATTAGTGATGGTTGGGGAATCTCTGTAAGGAGAAATCGGGGCCTGATAAGGGGACGACGTACCTCACCGACGAAGGACTGACGGAGGCGTCGCCCGGCGAGTAGGGAAGAGGCCGCGCCCGGCGAGTAGGGAAGAAGAGGCGGAAGAGGCGTGCGGGAGCGGCCGAGCGGATCTAGGTTTACGATCTGGTGGGGTGGGGGCCATATGCAGTTTGGGCCTTTAGGTAAGTTGGGCTTCACAGCCGCTGGAAGATAGTTAAGGATCCATCTATAAAGTCCATCAAAGCCCAATAAAAAATGATGTCGCGGACAACTAATATATTTAACATTTCGATTATGTTGATTTAATAATTTGGATGAAATATTTGAACATTTAAGTTAAACATGTTCCACATTTAAGAAACAAAGTGTTTGCATTCTACATATGAGATGTTCAAATTGACAGCACAAAATGTTGAAACTTGCAAATTGGAATGTTGAACGTTGAGCTCGCTATTTTCTTCCAAGCGGCGACGATGCGGAGCAAGACTGGCAGCACGGGGCCATGCGCAGGCCGTGGGGCTCGCCACCTTCTTCTTCCCGCCCGTTAGGGATGAAAACGGATGGGGAAAATCCCGTTTCCATCCGCCTGTTTTTCTATATTTATTCTATATTTTGAGCTTCACGGAAACGGGACGGGAAATCCCGGGAAAACGGATGGGAAATCCCGGGAATGGCTCTGCAGGCCACCGAAGTGCATGTGCATCAGTGTTGGCTGCTGTTAGTGTTTTTTTTTTGTGCGCCTGTGCACTACTGCGTTAGTTTAGTAGGTCTGTATTTAAATACTTATTTAGCCTGCTAACATATGTGATCTGAGTATCTTGTTACGATGTTGTCGAGTAGTCGTGGTGTTTTGAAACGTGTTATCCCGGTGTATCATCTCAGTTCCCGACCGTTTCCAGTGTATTTCCGCCCGCATTTGTTCATTTTCGTATTCCCGTTTATCCCGGTTTTTGCCCGTTTCCCGTCCCGTTCCTGGTAAAAAAATACGGTAACAGAAATCGGAAAGGGGTTTTTCCGCCCGTTTCCGTCTGTTTTCATCCCTGCCGCCAGTGGCAACGTAGAGCAAGCCGCACGCAGGCAGAGATCCGTCAGCTTGCGCTCGAACTTGTCGTCCTGCTAGGAGAAGCACATTTCCCACTAGGCATCGTGGTCGGCGAAGCGTCTCCATCTTTGCCTCGACTTTCTCGAACCGCTTGCCGAGCTTGGCGACCTCTTCCAAGAGGAGCTTGGAGTCGACGTTCATGGCGTCGTGGTGGCTTTGGAATCGAGTAAAGTGGTGGTGGGTGGGGTTGGGATCCACTTCGGAGAATGACCCAGAAGTCGAACCTCTTGTGGTGAGGAATTACGAGATCTGTTCAGCCCAAGAGAAGAGGGCGAACCGAGAGCTTGACCTGGTCCGGTGCAAGATTCAAACAACGGACCTCCGAGGAATGATGGAATCTGATACCAACTGTTAGCTTTAGCAGGGTAGCGGGGATCGGAGATCGGAGGAGAAAAGTGGGAAGACTTGTGGAGGAAGAAGGAGACGAGAGACAGAGATAGCAGAGGAAGGATTCTCTTTTCCTAGTTTGTTACTGAATTGTTACATGATGTCTTCTCCCTCCTCACAACACTCCTTTTAAGCAACATATTCCCTTCCTGTCATTACATAGGCTCAGCTCAATATGAGCGTGCAAGCTCTACCGAATCCACTCGTTTCCGGACACCAGCGTGTTGGACTTCCTGGGCCTTGAACTCCGACGCGGCCCACCTGGCGATGCCTGTGATAGAGCAGTACTGACAGGGTGTGGCAAGGGCACAGGCATTGATCGATCAAGGATGTCGATGACCATGTAACATCATCTATTTTGTTTTGCTAATGTGACGTCTACAAGCGTTCTGGCTCAACGGAATGCTGCTAAGCATTAGCTAGTTGCTGCTTAGCATAACAATGAGAACAATAAGGTAATCAAATTCAAAAGGTTCGCTGTTTTTAATCCATCACGTGTAAGTTGCATTGAGCATATTTCAAGACGTTTTGCTAGTTTATGATCTGTTAGTTAGCATTCCGCAATAATTTGAATTTTGGACAGAGATTAGGTGTGGCATGTACTTCATACATTACATGTTTTAATGCATCAAGAAATATTGTTTATCTGACAAAAAGTTAACTTTTGTTGCAATGCATTGAAGAAGAAACTGAAAGAAAGAATGAACGATTTCCAAGTGCGGTCTCACTCTCTGCATCTTTTATCTCTTCTCTTCTACTACTACTAGCATCATACTCGTGCGTTGCTACGAGATAATTAAACATTTGTACTAATAAATATACTTAGATCGCACGATAAGACAACTACAATGTGAAATTAAATACTGTGACCGAGTGTTGCGATGTACTTTATACAACCACTGGAAGACCAGAGAGTTTTGCGCTACACAGAAATGGCCGAATTTTTAGTTGCTCACATTTTAAATTTTATACTAATAATATCTTGCCCGTGCGTTGCTACGGGTAAAAAAAAATTATAATAAAATACATAGATCGCACCATAAAATAAGAATACTGTGAAGTAACATTTAATCCAAAAAATAAAGTTCTGAAGGGAAGGGGTGTCGTAGGACGAAAGGCAACGTAGGGAGGGAGGGGTGTCGTAGGGTGACGTACGACGAAACACGGAGGGACCTGTGTAACACCAAAATTTATCTCCCTTGTGTGCTTTTTAGTTGTAGAGATAGAGAAATACATTAAAGATGTGACCAAGCAGAATTGTGACACAATTAGCCACAATTATAAGGGCTGGAATGCAAAGCAGCATTTTTTTTGGATCTCTACAATTATAAGCCTCCTGTGTGGCTGTCTTAAATGCTAGATCGGATGGCCGCTAGACCACCTTCTTTCTCTGGTCACAAGCAACGATGAACAGGCCGAAGAACCCCATGAACGTACAGAACTGACCTTCACACTATAACCCTAGATCTGCCTACGCTCCACGGAAATCAGCAGGAAGCGGCAAAATGGAAAGCTCTCGGAACGGGGATCTCATGTAGGGCATTGAGAAGAGCTGCGATGAAGTGGTTCAGGCGCGAGACGAAGAAAGCGAAGTAGGCTCAGTGTGTTGTACGGTGCAAACCGATGACGACGTGCAGCGACGATCTTGTCCTGTGCGCACTCGAGAGTGAAATAGAGATGAGAGGGATGGCTATTGATGCAGAAGAAGGTTGTGCAGAGCGGCGTCGGCAACTTACCGAGAACGTGGTCGATCGAGGAGATGGCAGCGTCCCTCACACCCTGAACGACAACAGGGTGCCACGGGAGATGGGAGGGACGTGGCGCACATTGGGGCGTGCGGAAGGAAGGAAGGGAGGGCGTGCAGAAGGAACAACACGTACTAGCTATTTTAATTTACAAGCACGCACGCGTGATCTCTACTAGACTACTAGTACATTGTTGGTGCCAAGTAAATCCAATCCTCATGGAGCAAACAACTGAAGCTTCAAACTAATTAAAGCAGCAGCATCCTCATGTATTCCTCGAGGACGAGGAGCCTCTGCTTCTCGTCGTACGAGTACATGACGCTGACCATCCTGGCGGCGTTCAAGCTGGCCTGCGAGAAGCTGCTGGAGAAGCTCCTCCGGGAGAAGCACTCCCTGTTGAGCTCCTCCCACTCTCTAGCGATCAACTTCTTCATGTGTTCTTCGGCGTCGGCTAGGGTGCAGCTAGGGTTCTCCATCAAGTAGAAGTCCCTGTAGGATCCATCCAATCCTTCCTGTGCTTCATCCTGTACGTGCAAAAAATCAGTGAACAGTTAAACATATATAATTAGGGTTTTCTGTAGATTATCTATACTGATTTTTTTTTAATGGAAGTATATATGTTTCAGCGTGCTTTCTGCTGACCTTAGCGCTGCCCATGTCATCCCAAAGTCTGAGGATCTTAGCTGGGCAAGATATGGCAGGAGGAATTACGTGATCACTGAGCTTATTTGCAGCATCCTCATTATAACATGATGTATGATCTTGCCCTAGAAGGAAGAATAGGTGTGCAAATGTAAGCGGCACTCCAGAAGTGACAACACCATTTCTGAGATAGTCCTCTGCGGCAGGAGCCTGATGGGTCGCCAGCCATTTGGACTCCACCATGAATCCATCAAAAAGCACTGCCCACTGCACAAAATTGGTAGAATTTCTTGTGTCAGTAAATGATGAGTGGCCCAGTTATCTGAATTTAACTGCGAAACATCGTAGCGAGATTGTAGTTGATGCTGCATGAAGTTGTAGAGTTAAGCAATAGGACATATAGCACATACAAGTTGTCCAGGAAGATCAAATAATTATATTGAAGGAGTGTAAAATAATAAAACGACCGAGTTAGTAACATACTGCTTTCTTGAGATGATTGATAGGGTTGAATCCATGCTCCATCTCAGCCATGTCTGCAATCTCATTTGTAATCGTGTAAAGAGTGTTGTAGCATGATCTCATGCAACTGGGGAGTGAATCAGGAGCGTCAGTATTCCACCTGGAAAATTGCATTTTTTTTATAATGTATATTAGCTTATGAAATATTATTAATATAATTTCATAAAAATATTTATTAATACAAGTGCATCAAGATCTACTAATTGTATGTGACAACAATTATTAATATAGAAATAAATCTAGAACAAGTATGTAGTAAATTATATTTGACACCTACGATATATGTATGATGTATAATTTAGCTTACAAATTTGAGACTCTTACTTTGAAGCTTAGTAGCTTTATTTTGAAGATCTGCCTATTATGTCAAAAAAAATTCGATCAAGCTTACATTTTCACTGCCTCGGTGAAGAGGGAGAGCTCTTCTAGTGTCCCAATAAGGTCAAATATGTCATCCACAACATAGACAAGTGAGATTATCTTTGCAATCTCAATCCGGTATCTCGAGAAGGAAGATCCCTGGAGGATTGCCATGGGCCACATGTACCATTTGGGCACCTGGTCCCGGGCCACCGGTACTTCCTGAGCCAATCCTAGGTCCATCCACCATCTGCATCATATGAATCAAACATAATGTCTCACAACGGTGATTGACTTCATACATGAATAACAAAAAGATGAAATATAATTATCTCAAAAACCATATGTAAATTACGTGAGATCAATCCTCATAGCACTCGATCTAGCGAAGAGCGCCTTTTTGTTTACCTTTTAACCTCCTGCATTTCTCGCTGATGCAGCAGTTTGTTGAGCTGGAACTCTGCAATTGCTAATTCCTCCATTGCAGCAGTGTCTCTGGAGGGCAGACTCTGCAGGTAGCTGACGTGGTGCCTGGCCTTGTACGGCATCAGGCTCAGGTGGTAGGGGTGGTCCAGGGACTGCCTCACATACCTTGCCACGCCTGGCTCCAGGTACCTGATGCCAGCTGCAAGGTGCTTGCCTGAGAACTCCTTGGCCTTGCAGAGTGATGCCTCTTGTCCCATGTCCAGCTGTGAAATGTCATGAAGGCTCAGGAGACCTCTGATGTCCTTGCTGAGAGCAAGCTTGAACTCGCCAGTGTTGTCAGTGAACCTCCGGAGAACATCATCTGCCACATCGACCGACAGGAATCAAATCATGGAAACCAACGATCATTTAAACTTCAGCATCGATCGATATTTTTTTCTAAATTATTGAGGATGGAAGAGCTTGAAATTAAAATGATATAGCTTTGATATATATGTCTCTACTTTTTTTCAATAAAGGAAGTTTTATTAAATTTTAAGTGCATTACATCGAGTTGATATATGTCTCTACTGACCTGCCGAAACATCGTGACCGGCCTCTCTCATGAGCCTGAACGCAAGAGTTGCTTCGAAGAGATCATCGCTGTGGATGAGGTCCATGCAGGCTCCTATGGCGCTCTCGATCTCTTCTTCGAAGTAGTGATCGATGCAGAGACGCTTGAGGTTGTCAATGGTGGCCATCATCTCCCGGCCGCTCTTCTGACGACAACGTTGCTGCTGCATAATCTCTTGGATGTTCGTCAGGCCCTCCTGCATTATGGATCGGAGGTGTGTGGTTCACCGTGCATGCATGGACCTGCCATTTTTTTTTCAAAGAAAAAAAGATAGCCCGCGGCCTGGCTAGTAGTAATAATGAGCTACCTGGAGGTCAAAGTCACTGCTGGGCATCAGCAACGTTTTAGACGCCGGCGAAGAGCGGATGGAACCGCCACGGTAGCGCCTTCGCCGGCCGTACGCCGCCGCCGGAGAAGCTTGAAGGAGAAGAGGTTCCACGTAGGAGAAGGAGAAGATGCGTGCTAGTGCACCAGCAGCCATTGTATTGCTCTGCTAAGTGGTATCAGTTACTTTGTATACAGAACTCCAACAAGTGGTCAGGTCCTAGCTTATTTGTGCACTGTGCTTTTATTTAGATTGTGCATGGGCGTGTTATGCAATGATCTGCGAGCAAGTAACGCCCTTAAATTTATAGTCTCGAAGAGAGGAGCTAGCTAGCAGATATTATGTGACCTCTCGCTACAGTGTTTGATGTGGCGATGTGGTGCTGCAGCTTCTGAATGGAAGCATCATGCAAGTGTCCATTTTGCTGTCAGGACATATATACACCATGCTTCGACGTTTCTTCTTGACCTGAACCGTGTGCGTGTGAACATGCGGCAACTCTACTGCCGCAGCTCCAGTCCAGTCCAGTTTGTGGCTTTGTGCGTACGCGCATATATAGCAGCCTGCCCATGTGCGTGGAAATAAAACACAATGAGCTGATCGAGAGCAACATCGATCGATAATCGGTTAGGAAAGGTTGAATTTACCATGTATATTATATTATATATGTATTTATTCAAAGTGACTTTAATTTGTGATCGTTTTCGAAGCTAGGCTGCTAAAGCCCTAGTTTTGTGTTGACGATGTCAGGGCACTTTTTAGTTTCCAATTTCTCATGCGCCGATGTGGCGAGTGGACAGGGATGAGCTATTCTCATCATCTCACGGTTTCCATGTGGTTTCCAGGTTCTCCCGCGCGTCTTTTCTTCTGAACCGAATCTGCTACTTACTAAAGTCAACAAAAGAGTAGTCGTTCTCATACATCTCCTTGATGGAAAAAGGAGAACGTGTTTGGAATGCGTGGATTTTTCAAGAAGCTATGGATTCATTTCCCCATTATGAATGCTGCCAAAATAGGTCAATTTAGACGTCTGTTTTTTGCTTACAAATTATTGTACACATATTATTTCCCCTCTTTTCTGGTACGGAGGAGAAGGCCAGAAATTATCTTACCAATATTATACGCAAACATAGTAAGTGAGAATGATATATAACCTGCGAATATAATGGGACTAAGCTACATGTATAAGACGACGACGGTGACTACATCGCTTGGTCCCCATTCCCCAAACCATAATGTTCTAGAAAATATCATACCTGGAGTCATGAATTATTGAGATAAACCTAAAAGGAACAATATAGAGCTAGATATATAGCCATGGGATATTGCAATGAGTTGTTTGAGATGGATCGAGCTCAGCGAGGCTCTTGGATCAAGAGAACAGTGTCATATGCCGGGGGGTCTGGATTCTCCAATATTTTAATTCGTACCCATCACACATGCATGTACCTGTCCAACCATGTGAAGCAGCTTGCATGCAGAGCCTCTCAAATTTTAGCGTAGTAGGTGGGGCCACATCACTTCCTAGCCATAAAACTTTGTGACCAGATGTGTGAGTTTCATTTGACATCGAAAATATAGTAATAACCATTATCCTAGGAATTAGTGCTACCAGAGCCAGATTTCATATTCCAGGTCCAGCTTTGTTTTATTTGACACTGCTAGCTCAAATTTTAGCTAACGGCGTCAAAGAAAAGCCAACAGATGTAATAGTATATATATATGATAGGGAAAAGTTATGCCTCACTCGAGTGATTTGGAGGCCCTTCTCATCTACATTTTTAACCATAGCGAAAACTTAGGCCAAGCCTATTGCATGTGTATACACTTATCATGGTCAAGTCAGTCGACGTCTCGACGACTACATGGAGGTATGAATATGTAGGGGGGGTGCTTCTCACGTACTCAGTCACTCTCAATGTGGCTTTAAAACTAATAACGCAAGGAAAACACAAGCTATAGCGATTTGTTCAGATGCACGCAGTAGATTGGAATGAAATTAATGGAGGGAATTTAGAATTAAATGAACTATTTGTTTCTCTTAGTATTCACTCATATACAAACAAGCTATAAATGCCGCAAGCCCCAGCTAGCGGTCTTGTGCGTTTAGACAACAAGGACAGTTAACCATCTCTGCTTCGTGAAATTTTTTTTAAAAAAAGAATAAATCTAGGAAAGAAAATGAAAGGTCGAGATTCAATGAGCTTGAGAGGGTGATGAATCAATTATTTGATGATGTTTCACGTGCACTGAAACCAAGGTCCAACAATCAAAATAAATAGGAGCCCAAATAGCTAGGCTACCTCGCTACTGAATGACATTTTTGTCTTTGTGCACACACCCGTATATCATAAGCTGACAGATTCTCGATCTCAATTCCTGGCAAGGGGTGGGCCTTGAGCAAAATTTGAGAGAGGGAACACTTCCAAACACCTCTAATAAAACAACTAAATCAATGAAGATTTTATATGGTGAAATCTAGTTAATCAACTAGATTAGAAGGAGTTGAGTGGGGGCATGTGCCTTCAATGACCACAACGTGGGTCCACCCCAGTCTTCACCACCTTTCGTTAGTGTTAACCATAGACATGCGCAATTGTAATTGTAGAGCTTTTCTAATAATAGATTATGAAAAGATGCATTAATTTTAATATGAAGTTACTGCGGTAATTTCTTAAAAGAAGTTATACGTATAATAAATAGATGTTCAAAAGCTATATGTCATATTTCAGGTCAAAGTTGTATAAAAAATTAGCATATTTACAAAAATAGAATGTTATGGAAATAAAAAATAAAAAAAAAAGCCATTGTGAAGGGGATCGGGCGCCCGTTAGTTAGAATGCCCCCTCAAACTATTTAGACCCAGAGGTTGCTATTGCTGCTAGGGCCGTCATCACGATATGTGGCTGCAAAAAGAGGGGATTTTTCGGTATTATTTGATTTTTCTCCTGCTGTGACAGAGATTGAGTACTACATAGTTTTCCCGCAAAAAGGCAGAGAGAGTACGCAGCACGTACCAACGTAGTACAGACTACGGTGGCCACTGTTTCATTGTACTGTATTTTTTATTTGGCAAATAAACAAAAAACCGCTGCTTTATCGTACATATATTATTTTTTTCAAGGAAAACATATATTCTTATTAAGCTCTTTTAGAATGATTGATAAGTACCACAGTACCTATAAAATATTAAATCGGACAGTGAAAAATGTATTAAGTACCTAAAAGTACATAAATAAAAGTACCTAAAAGTACCAAAATTATGAAACCAAGTACCAATTAAGTGGGCTCGAAAGGTAATTTTATTTATTTTCTCGTAAGTATCATTAAGTACTAGCAAAAGTACTTCAAGTATTTGTAAGTACCGGCTGGTACTTGCCAATCATTCTAATTAAAAGAGGCCATCGTTATTATACTGCATATTTGCGTCGACCAACACTGTTGCAGGAAGAGCTGAATTTACATGGTCCTAGCTTGCCCTGCTCTGCTGATTGCTGTCCATCTCCTGAACAAATTGCTGCTTCACTGACAAGTGACACCTAAGTTTTTAACTTGCAGCAGGATTGAGTCTGAAATCATGTCTATTTCATACGCTACTGTTCAAGAAGAAGAAGAAGAAACAATGTTATCTTGAACGACGATTATCTTGTTCGCTCAAGTAATATATTTATTCAAGCTATATATGTACATGGTGAAATTTCTACACTTCAGAACAAGATAGATTCGCTCATGGGCTCATGGCAGATGATGGACCGCTGAATTTCTCATATATCTATCACAGTTTCAAAGCAGCAGCATCCTGGCGTAGTCCTCGAGCACAAGAAGCCTCTGCTCCTTGTCGTACGAGTACATGACGCTCACCATCCTGGCAGCGTTCAAGCAAGCCTTCGTGAACATGGAGGAGGTCTTCCTGGAGAAACACTCCCTGTTGAGCTCCTCCCACTCTCTAGCGATTAACCTCTTCATGTGTTCTTCGGCGTCGGCTGGAGTGTAACCAGGGTTCTCCATCAGGTAGAAATCCCTGTACGATCCATCCAGTCCTTCCTGTGCTTCATCCTGCAAACAAAATCCATGGATAAAAAAAATTCAGGGTCTGCTGCTGAATCTTTACAAACAACAATCAGATTGGATTTGAAAAATGTTGATGTGGACATGGTGAAAACATTTAGCAATTATTGTACGTTCTGCTGATCTGACCTCGGCACTGCCCATGTCATCCCAGAGCCTGAGGATCTTGGCCGGGCCAGAGATGATGGAAGTGATGCTGTCAGCGAGCTCTGCATCTTCGTTACTGTGATCATACCCCAGCATGGCGAAAATGTGTGCAAATGTAAGTGGTACCCCTGAAGTGATGGCACCATTTGTCAGGTAGTCCTCTGCAGTAGGAACCTGATCGGTTGCCAGCCATCTTGCCTCAACCATGGATCCGTTAAACAGCACCTCCCACTGAAAAGTAAAAAATGGGAAATTTTATTCAGTGATATGTCTTAACAGTTTTAAATCGAGGCAGTTGTAAATTTAGCTCGACAAAATAGGATGTCATAATAGCTAGATGGAGCTGCAGTTTTTCTTTTTCTTTTTGTTGGTATGTGGATCAAATTGAATAGCTGTTATGAAAAAACAAGTTAGTAACATACTGAATTCCTGAGATGATTGACAGGGTTGAATCCATGCACCTCTTCCACCAAATCTGCAATTTCATTCGTAGTAGTGTAGATAGCAATGTAACATGATCTCATGCCGCTGGGTAGTGATTCAGCAGCCGTGGTATTCCACCTGCAAATCATATTTTGTACAATGTATCAGCTCATGCCGATGGGTAGGAAACAATAATTCTTAGCATCAACATGTAAACCAATTATTGACAGCAAGTAGTAGTGTTGAAATCTAGAACTAGTAATGCATATCTTAACTTTCACTTGCAAGCTTCCATTTTGATTGCCCCGGTGAAGAGGGAGAGCTCCTCTTGTGTGCCAACAAGGTCAAATATGTCATCAACAACATAGACAAGTGAGATTATCTTTGTGGTCTCAACCCTGTATCTGGACAAGGAAGGGCCATGGAGGGTTGTCATTGGCCACATGTACCATTTCACCACCTGGTCCCTCACCACTGGTATCTCATCAGACAATCCTAGGTCCATCCACCATCTGCTGCGTCACATGCATGATTCAAATATCTCGAATATAATTCATAATCACCCCTCAATATTAGCAAAAAAAAAAAAGCTGGAATGTATAAATTTTTTTCAAAACTTCCATGTAATTACCGACGGACATAACCCTCGTGTGAAATAACCTAGCACAAGACCATATATACCATAGAGTAGTTGTTTAATTAATTACCTTTTAACCTCCTGCATTTCTTTCTGATGCAGGCATTTGTTGAGCTGGAACTCTGCAATGGCTAGTTCCTCCATGGCAGCAGTGTCTCTGTTGGGCAAGCTCTGCAGGTAGCTGAGGTGGTGCCTGGCCTTGTACGGCATCAGGCTCAGGTGGTAGGGGTGGTCCAGTGACTGCCTGACATACCTTGCTAAGCCTGGCTCCAGGTAGCTGATGGCAGATGCAAGATGCTTGCTTGAGAATTCCTTGGCCTTGCAGAGTGATGCCTCTTGTCCCATGTCCATGTGTGAAATATCATGCAGGTTCAGGAGCCCTCTGATGTCCTTGCTCAGAGCAAGCTTGAACTCGCCAGTGTCGTCGTCAGTGAACCTCCGGAGAACATCATCTGTTACACACATACAGATGACCATGGCAGAAGCTGTTTAAACTTTGTTGTCATGTCTCTTTTCTATTTGAAAATGGTATGTTCAGTAGATTGATGCATTTGCATTGGAGCAATTCTCTACGTCGTCTTGTTATGATACTGACCTGCTGAAACATGATGGCCAGCCTCTCTCATGAGCCTGAACGCAAGGGTTGCGTCGTAGAGATAATCGCTGTGGATGAGATCCATGCAGGCTCCCATGGCGCTCTTGATCTCTTCCTCGAAGTAGTGGTCGATGCAGAGGCGCTTGAGGTTGTCAATGGCGGCTATCATCTCCCTGCTGCTGCTCTGGCGTTGCTGCAGAATCTTCTGTATTTCCGTCAGACTCTCCTGCAGCAAACGCGTGTGTTCAATTCAATCCATGGAGAGTGAGCTCGTACGTACACGATGTAGTATGAAACTTTGGGGCTCATGTAATGTCAAGCTACTGTTTATGTTAACGTTATTCATTAAAGTTCATTAAAGCTCGCTTAGGTGAGCTACCTGGAGGTCAAAGTCACTGTGCAGCAGCGGTTTGGACGCCGCCATCAAAGGGCGGCCTTGCTGCTCGTTCACGGCGGCGGCCGCCGCCGGCGACGCTGAAAGGAGAAGAGGCTCCACGGAGGAGTAGGAGAAGCTGCTTGCAGGTGCGGCAGCCATTGCTCGATCTAGCCAAAGCCAGGTGTCGAGCGTGCAAGTATGAATAACTATTGAACTATACTAGATACAGCTTAATAATCAGAAACACAAGCTGCTAATGTAATCCTATGTTTATTTGCATTGATGTGTGCACGCGTGCTTGTAGATTGTGAGGGTTATGCATCGAGGTGAAGGCAGGGCCTCCAATTTATAGGGAGAGAGTCGGAGTAAGCAACTCAAAACGGGTGACTAAATTTGAGCCTTTATTTTGCTTTTTTTTTTCCAGCCCACAAAATTTAGGGGTTTGAAATCATCTCCGAATTTCAGTCAGGTGACTAAATTTGAGCCCCTATTTTGCTATTTCATATTTCGGGGTGAAACAGAGGGTCTCCATAGAGAACTCCTCTCTCTTTCTCGATGTCTCGATATGGTAATTGTTCATGTGATGAATTATCAGGGAGCTGAAAATGCATATCCCCCCAACCTTTATACTCGATCGATCAGTACGCAGCTTCAGAAACCACAGCATCAATGTGCACACAATAAATCATCGTGCAAGTGCAATTCGGTCCCTATCTATGTGTGAGGCCCACGTGAAAAACACGAGCTGAATGCAACGTCGTCGATAGGTCCACACGAACGCACTCTATGTTTGGTGTACAAAACAGAATATAATGCCAACAGATTATATTGGCAGTCTCTGTTTGTAATCACTTTCCAATGTGCATTACATTCGTCTTTGAATCTCTAATTTGTTGTTCCTATCATATCATGTGGAGGGACTGTACGCCCGGCCTATGTAACTGTAACACTACTGCACGTTAATGCAAAGGAGCCATCGTCTGAGGCCGTTCTTTGGCTAAGCAAGTTTGATTTTTTTTTTACTTTTTTGAATATTTTATTTGTACCCAGATAGACAACGTACACAACACAGTACAATCTGATGCAAAAAAAAAATCTTCTGAATAAATATTCTTTGAAACTCCACAAACATATAAGCATGAGTCAATGTCGTCGCAGTACGTAGTAGCCTAGAACACGACACATGTAGCCATCGGGTTGGATGGAACAGGCTAACACCCTTAAACCAAGCTAGCGTCGGTTCGATCGCTACCTCTCTGGTGGTTATATTCATGGCAGCTACATACTCTCTTTTCTTGCGAGTAATAACTAGAATTCATCTTATATATATCGATCATCACTTATTAATTACAAATTAATTGTTTCCTTTTTTAATTTCCTCGAGCTAGCTATATGCACAATAATGCACATACACGTCAGCACTGCTCATGCATAGTGCTTGGCCACTAGGTACTCTCGATCGCCTACAACGACAAGAGATGGATCGTTTTGGGTTGGGCCATACGTGTACACCATGCATTACATGCGGCGTTGTACCGTGTACACACGGCCGCTAGCTGATGGTCAAGTCCGTCGTCAACGGTCGTCGGTCAGTTAGGCTTGTGGCTTTGCTTTGCTGGGCATGCATTGCATGGTCCATCTCGATCGTGTATGTATGTAACATAACATTTGGAACAAGAGAGGACGTATGTGGCATGGCAGGGACCGGGGTCGCCATTGCTGCTAGCTTCATCGCTTACTTAGTTACGTTACGTACGAGGACACTTACTGTTTGGCAGGGGAGAAACGTGTGTACGTGTCGTCGTCAGCATGCTGACGGGGACAGACAGCCGACAACCAGGCCAGCAGACGCGTCAGCTTGTACAATGTATACGCCGTCTCAGCGCGCCCCATGCATGTTGCAGCCCTGGCTAGCCTGCCAGGGGGCCACCACGATGAACGTGGCACACATGCTGGATGATTACACTGACAGTTCGAGCATGCATGATAGTACAGTAGAGTAGGGCGAGCTGCTGCTTCTGCTGCTAGTGCGTGCGTCGATAGGTTTTCCTCGCGGAAATGTCATTGGCATGATGTTGTGGCATGAAAGTTACAGTACTTGTATTATTATGTTGTAAGGGGGTATAACTTAGGTCTATAAATTTTCAAAGTGCATTTTTGGGTTTATGAACTTGTTCAGTCGTTCACCGCAGGTCCATAATGGACCATATGTGCTTCTAACGGTGGCACGGCATGCTGACTTGGCTCCTCAAAGCATCTCTTAGTTGACACATTGCATCGAGCAAGTTCAAGCAGCGAGAGGCGAGCTCCAAAGAGCGCGAGGTAAACTCCAGTGAGCGACGAGGTGAACTCCGGTGAGCGGCGAGATAGAGGTGCTGGCATGGTCTATGAGCTCGCCTTTTCACTGGTAACTATCTCCATGAAATGCCTCAACTTGGAGGTGCTTTGAGGAGCCAAGTCAGCATGTTGTCTTATCATTAGAAGCACATGTGGACCGTTATGGACCTCCGGTGAACGACATAACAAGTTCATGGACCCAAAAATGCACTTTGAGAGTTCGTGAACGTAACACCCCGTACAAGTTGATGGACCTTCTGTGCATTTTACTTTATTATTATTGCATAATAGAATGCGGCTCTATTACATGGTGTACTAGAAGCTAATGCAAAAAGGGCCTGATAATGATATGGTAGCGATGGGATGTATAACGACAGCACGCACGCACTGTGATTAGTACAGGACGTATTACTTGATGCAATGCAATAATCCATAGTTGCTAGCTAGAATACAAAAACGCTAGCACGCACGAACTGACGGTCTGAGCCCACACACAATCATGCACTCGATCCAGACAAGAAACCAACAGCCCACCAGACACACAAACAGAAAAAAAAAATCACCCCATGCTGCATGCATGATGGCCCATTGAAGAAGTCGATCTATCTCAGCTCGTCGTCCGGATTTTTTTTATCTTTTTTGCAAAGTGATGGCCGAGCGATACGAGCCGAGCCTGTTCTTTCCAGGGCGTCGGATCTGCTCTGTGGCCACGCGTCCGTCATCCGCGGATGGGTCCTCACGGAGCTCGATTTGAAGACGTTCCTCACCATCGTCAGGGTATCCCCAACTTCTCTGCAAGAGAATATCAGATCAAATCCGATCCACCAAATGCGTGCCCATTGCTCTCTCTCATCTGCATTATTCCTCCTGCATCCCATCCCAATTTAGGTGCAAGGCTCCAATTCCAAGCCTCCGATCCATCTATCCAAGGTACAGATCTTCTAATTATTGATTCACCATGATTGAAAGGGACCTCTCTATCTTCCAGATCTGAGATCTCGCACACTTGAAAACTCATATATATATTAGGGATATGTATAACATGAGAATATAGATTAAAAAATTAGTTACTTTATTTGATTGACTATTTATTTATTTAATTTTATTTAATATTTTTTTTACTATTGTAGTGCACAACATCTCAATCATCTAGTTTGTCTTCAATTCTAGGCCAGCAAAATTCTAGTCGCAGGGTGAGTGATTGATCGATTGTCTAGGGCTAGCGTGTACAATTAATAAACGCTAGTATCTGGTAAGAAAATAAGTATATAGGCAACATATCAGATCGCGTGACCCATATTGAAATTTACGTAATTTACACGGAGAGATTGGTTCATGGCCGTAACGAGGAGGAGCAAGCTAAGGTGTGGATAAAATCACTTGCAATATATGTTGCCCTTAACAGTAGGGTTCTAGGTGGTGCGAGCCAATGGCTCGAGAAGATTTACAAGAGAGTCGACGTATAGCTGCATAGCTAGGTTAGGATGAATAAATAAATAATAAAGTGGTGCATGAGGTTGGGCATGCAGTTAGCTTCGCCCTTCAGGTCAGGATATCAGTGTCTTTTGTTAGTGTTCTTTAGTGTGTCAGTCTTGATTCATGATGACATACTAACTTTTAATAAAGCAATCTCTTTCAGGAAAACAAACAAGAGGTTTTTTACAATGCAGGAATAAATATAATTAACCAGGGATCGGAACTAAAGAGGAGCATCTCACTAGATCATTGAATATCTCCGTCAATGCTGTTTGATACGTTCTCCGTCAAGATTTTGTTTTCTATGACCACGACAGACGATCGACCGGAAGATCTAGTTCAAGAATAATCAGGCTCAAGATTTTTATGTGGGTGATTTTCACAACTGTACTGGGGCTGGGGATGTGGATGGTGATATATGCATGTACCTCTTATATTCTTCCATGTCTTGTAATAAGATTTGATGATGAAGCACTATGTACTCTGAAAATTGATCGCTGGCAACTATTTACAGGTTGCCGGCCATCACCAACATGAAGAGTTTACTTTAGAGGGAAGGAACCAAATTACAATGACTGCATGCAAGTAGTATTTTTTTTTTTAAAGAAGAGTACGGCAGGCAAGGAGACCGGCCTGAACTGCAGGCAAGGAGACCGGCCTGAACTGCACGCAAGCAGAGTATTCTCGTCGATGAGCATGAGATGAAGTTTCAGATCAGCAACATCCTCATGTAGTCCTCGAGGACTGGGAGTCTCTGCTCCTTGTCGTACGAGTACATGACGCTCACCATCCTGGCAGCATTCAGACAAGCCTGCGAGAAGCTGTCGGAGAAGGTCCTCCGGGAGAAGCACTCCCTGTTGAGCTCTGCCCACTCCCTCGCGATCAACCTCTTCATGTGTTCTTCAGCGTCACCGGCAGGATTCTCCATCAGGTACAGCTCCCTGTATGACCCATCCAGTCCTTCCTGGCCTTCATCCTGCAAATCAAATCAAATCCATCAACAAGATGGATCATCTTTTTATCTTCTCCTAATTCGAATATCACACAATTAAGCATAGCAGCCTTCTGACCGACCTGGGCGCTGCCCATGTCATCCCATAGTCTGAGGATTTTGGCTGCACTGGAGATGGCTGGAGGGATGTGGTCAGTGAGCTCTGTGGCATCCATGTCTGCTGCATGATGATGCCCCAGAAGAAAGAGTATGTTCACAAATGCAAGCGGCACGCCGGAAGTGACAACGCCATTTCTCAGGTACTCCTCTGCTGTAGGAACCTGGTTGGTTGCCAGCCATTTCGCCTCAACCATGAACCCATCAAACAGCACTTCCCACTTCAGGGGAAAAAAAGAAAAAAAAAACTGAAGTTAAATTTGTTTCATATGCCGCAATTCTTCTGAGATTGTACGCAGAAGTATTTTGGTTCTCCTTTTTTTTCAACCAGTAGTACCGTTGTAAGATTCAGTAACTAGGCATGATATTTTTTTTAGGGCAAAACTAGGCATGATATACATAGTTACAGCTACAACATCTTTTTGAGGAATTAGAGCAATAACATTTTGGTATAATCAATTATATGTCGTCAAATAAAATTCAAGGGGTTGTATTATGGATTGACATACAGCTTTCCTTAGATGATTGATAGGGTTTAATCCATGCTCCTTCTCGGATATATCTGACATCTCATTCGTAACGGTGTAAAGAGCTTTGTAGCATGATCTTATACAGCTAGGGAGTGAATCATCAGCTGCAATATCCCACCTGCAAATTGCAACAAAAAAAAAATGTCATCATGTCAATTAAGGCAACTATCGATGGAAACAGAAAATAAATGACTGGCATTGTGCTTATTTACAAAGATGTATAGCCAATCAAGCTTACACTTTGATTGCCTTGGTGAAGAGAGAGAGCTCATCCAGTGTGCCAACAAGGTCAAATATGTCATCCACAACATAGGCAATTGCAATTATCTTTGTGATCTCGACCCTGTATCTAGAGAGGGAAGGCCCCTGGAGTATAGTCATGGACCATGTGTACCATTTGAGCACCTGGTCCCGGGCCACCGGTATTTCTTGAGCCAATCCTAGTTCCATCCACCATCTGCATCATCACATAGATTTCTCTAACAATGTAATTAGAATCCACAAAAAAGAAACTAAGCAGCAATTCTCTTGATTTCATCATGAAGCAATTCTAGCTAGGATATATAACTTATCAGTATACCTTTTAATCTCTGCCATTTCTTTCTGATGCTGCATTTTGTTAAGCTGGAACTCTGCAATTGCCAACTCCTCCATTGCAGCAGTGTTCCTGTTGGGCAGGCTCTGGAGGTAGCTGAGGTGGTGCCTTGCTTTGTACTGCGTCAGGCACAGGTGATAGGGGTGATCCAGTGACTGCCTCACGTACGTTGCGAGGCCTGGCTCCAGGTCCCTGATGGCAGATGCGAGGTGTTTGGTTGAGAACTTCTTTGCCTTGTGGAGTGACTCTTCTCCGATGTCCAAGTGCGACATGTCATGCAAGCTCAGGAGCCCCCCAATGTCCTTGCTGAGAGCAAGACTGAACTCGCCGGCGCTGTCAGTGAACCTCCGGAGAACGTCATCTGCCATACAGCAGCATTGATTGAAGTGTCATCGAAACTATTTTGTCTTTGAAGTTTGAACATCAATATATATCTTTGACAAATTGGAAAGGAAAAAATAGGTTTGTGCCAACTGAATCTGTAATCAGGTTTCGATCTTTGCAATTGCTTTTGAAAAATGATGTGAATTTTTTTCCTCAAAAATAGATTCACATGTTTCAGACTGCTACCTGCTGAGACATCATGTCCAGTCTCTCTCATGAGCCTGAATGGGAGGGTTGCATCGTGAAGGTCATCGCTGTGGACGAGACTGATGCACACGCCCATGGCACTCTCGATCTCTTCCTCGAAGTAGTGGTCGATGCAGAGGCGCTTGAGGTTGTCAACGGTGGCTATCATCTCCCGGTCATTCTTCCGACACCGATGCAGAGTCTTTCGCACATGCGTGATGCTCTTCTAGTGCGTGTTTCAGGCAAAGTGTAAGTTCACGTATATCTTTCATGTTTCAAATGATGAAACTCTTGGACGTCTGTGCTCTGTACATTCTTTGTATTTGTGTATGCCAAGACGATGTTACTCTACACTAGGGTTCTGTACATCTTGTGTGTCTAGTCACATCAAACATTTTGCTCCTTTATAGAAACTTTTAGGATTTTTTTTTTCTTTTTTCGGTATACCATGATCCATGATGACTCAGATTAACATGAACAATTAAAAGAGTCGTAATAATAAAAAGAAAAATTATGCATCAAACGGTTATGTATCTATACTCGATCGCTAGGTACCTGGAGGTCAAGGTCACTTGACAGCAACCTTTTTGACGCTGGAGAAGGGCGGATGGAGCCGCTGCGGCCTGGCTGCCGGCCGTTTCCCGCCGACGGAGAAGCTGAAAGGTGAAGCTGGTGCATGGAGAAGAAAGCCAAGACGTTCTTGGGTGCAGCGGCCATTGCCCTATCTGGTGAGTCTTGTGTGCAGTGCTCCAATTTGCTGCGTGCAGTGAATGCCGTGTGCTATATATATGCATCGTGGTGTTTGCAGGCCCTTCATTCATCATGGAATAGTCTTGCCGTGGTACTGTAGGTTGTGTACGGAGAGAGTAACATGTTTGTTCTTTTTTTTTCAAAAAAGAGAGAGTAACATGTTTGTCCGGCCCAACTTGTTTGGAACCTTCTGTTTTTGCTTTTAATGTGTGAATATATTTTGTACAGCATGTGTGTGCAAATTGCAGTGTGAAAAAGAAAGGAATATTTGGAAACACATGACCAAAAAGAGCAAGTTATGTTATATATAGGGAAAAGTCTGTTTTTCACCCTTCAACTGTTACAAAAGTCTGGTTTTCAACCTTACACTACAAAACCAGATATTAAAGGCCCTCCAACTATTAAAGCCATGCAAAATTGGCCCTTTGAGTGGTTTTGAGGGTGGTTTTAGATTTTATAGAAATAGCAGAAAACAATAGATAATTCATTTTGGACCCAAAAAATATGAAATCAGTGCCAAAAGTTCTATTAAAATGTAACCAACCTATTGGCACATTATTTAATGATATTTTAATATTATATATTTATATTACTAGTGTCTTATTGTTTTTCTAGAAGTAATTAGAATAAAAGTAAATAATATGCAAATAACTTCTAATGGTGCACCAACATATAGGTCACATTTTTAGGAAAAAATTGGCACTGGATTCATATTTTGATAATTAAAAATAAATAAGTTATGAATTTTTAAATATAAAATTATTTTTTAATTTTTGGAAAATACAAAACCACCTTCAAAACCACCCAAAGGGCCAATTTTGCACGGTTTGGATAGTTGGAGGGTCTTCGGTATCCGGTTTTGTAGTTGTGGGTTAAAAATCATACTTTTGTAATAGTTGGAGGGTGAAAAATAGACTTTTCCCATATATATATATGATACTACATGTCTGTGTGACGTTCATCTTTTTTTCGTCTCTTTTACTGGGATTGTCTTCGCCTCTAGTATCTTGAGAAAAATTTGCTACCAGCATCTCTATGTGTGGCTCCACGCAGCTAGTTTTTAGTGTATCTTTTAAGTAGGGTCGTGGTGTATGTGCCATCGCCACGTCTTTTTTCCCGAGAACGTGCCTATGCACGTTTTTTGAGCAAGTGGCCAATGCTACCTTTTCATTAGAGTAGAGAGAAGTTGATATTGCTGACATACGAGAAAAGTGGAAAAGGGAAATATAGCCGAATCCGAGGTAGCCAGGCCACAGAATGCAGCTTGCTCGTGATTGGATGCTTGCACTTGTTGCCAAACCTGGCTCAATCAATGCAAATGGAGCCCCTCATTTCTCAGCCAGGCTCGTGGGATGCCGGATTTTTTTGTGTTTTTCGCTGAGCCTGGTTCGCGCGGTACACAAAGAGCAAGTGCGCTAGGCAAAATGTGTTTGTTTGATGGTGCCATGCGGACATCCAATCAGATGCTCAGTCGAGCCATGATGCAGAAATACATGGAATCAAACGGAGGTATGATGCATGCCAGGCTCACTGGTGCAAATAGCATTCCAGGATGCATGGTTGAATTGGAACAGAGGAGCATTTCGTTTGAGTTGGGAGAAAATAGAGTTGTGCAACTAGTTGTAGAACTAATCCAATACGACGTGTAAACTGCTAGTGACATTTTCATTCTACCGCTACCACAATTTTACCAAACGTCACTTGCTGCGCACCACATGGTTCACGTGGCCTTCACTTCCAGCGCGATGTGACTCGCAAGCTGGGTCCTGGATCACACACCACATCCAAGCCGGGATGCAAACATAGCCACACAATGGTACCGTCTCAAACTACTTCAGATTTGGATTCCAAACTACTGTAATCAGTGCTATCAGCATTGCTAATTCATACATGAACCTTTTTTTTTCTCTTGTTCAAGTACCAGATCAGACCAATCATGTATTCAAATTTCAGACATGCATCCCCCCGCAGCATCCGCCTACTTCAGAAATGTTCGCAACAGATGATGCCCGATCGTATCTCCTAGTGCTATCCTGTGGACCAACCTATGACCATCACGTCATCCACTTCTGTTCCGTTCCTGGGATCTATTCACAATGCGAGCCGTCAAACGGCACCAACCGGGTTCCAGTTTGTACAGTAGGAACAAATGCTAGGAACCGAAATCTGTTTATAACCAACTCAGCACTCCCCCCATCTTTTTCCAGTTGAGCAACAGAACCAGCAGTGTAGAGCGGCCAGCGTGAGACGAACCTTGGTTGATGCTAACTCGACGGTGGTCCAGATCCTCCGGCCATGCGCCTCCTGAGCCGGCCTCGAGTCAGTCGGATTGCCTCCTCAATGAGTGTCTCCTCAGGTGGTAGTTGTGGCGAGGTGCCGGTCGACGGACGGAGTGGGTCGAACGGCATGGCCTCGGTGCTCTGAGAACCGTTCGTGGAGGCAGCTCCAGGAGCAGGCGGTGCCTGTGGTTGGACAGGAGGCACTGCACCAGGAGGGGCAACTGGAACTGGGGGCCTTGGTGGAGCCGGAGGAACTTGGGCTTGGGCAGGCTGTGGTGGCATCGGAGGCGCCGACGGTGCAGGAACAGGTGGAGGTGCAGCGTTCACCTGTCGAGTCCGTGGAGGAGGCGGGCGCTGCTGCTGTTGCTGTGCCTGCAGAAAGGAAGAGACAGTTAAGACAAGTCAGCCTGATGTGCGAAAATATGAAAACTAGCATACATGCACACGCTTAAGAAATTTCTACTTTTATAAACATCAGTTGAGTTGAGAAAACCACTATCCAATACAGACACTAGCAACTTAGCAAGAACAACCAGGTGCTTAAAGTTCAACTCATAATGCGACAACAATTGTGAAACACAGCCTGTGTCAACATAATATGTGCTGGCTCCAGATAACATTACATTTTAAAAAAATATCCTTTCTGAAGGCACAGATAACTTATACATGATCAAACTATCATAGAGCAAAGCATCACTTAATCATTCATTTTCTACATAAAAGAATATCCTACCATGAAATGCTCAAAACAAAAATCTTGCTCATCAGTCATAGAACCAAGCTCAGACTTGTACAGCAAAACAAATGAAACAGAAAAGTGAAAGATAACAAAGAACTTCCATTGACATGAATATTCATAGGATAGGATAAAATGTCAATTGCTGTGCATTGACACAAAATGTCAATTGACATGTCACACCTCACAACCTAAAATCTTAAATGAATTAAAGACTCCCTGCTTGATTAGGCTATGCCCTTTTTCATGTCTACTTTAATCTCAGGAATTTTCAACATCTCATGCTAGGAACTAGAGAATAGCTGACAAAAAAAAAGGGCAGCCCGGTGCTAGCTCCCGCTTGCCCAGGGTCTGGGGAAGGGTCCGTCTTTTCTGTAAGCAGCCTTTCCCTGCATTTCTGCAAGAGGCTGTTACCAGGATTCGAACCCGTGGCCTCCTGGTCACAAGGCAACAGCTTTACCACTGCGCCAAGGCTCTGCTTCGCAAATAGCAGAACACCATACAAAATTAGCTATCTGACAAACTAGATTAAGCAGCATTCATTTTCATTGTGATCCATTGAAAAGCCTGCACATTCGGCCCTACAGCATGAAGATTCCTAAATAGCTTCTCAACAATAGCTGGTTTTCTGGAGGGAAGAATAATATGGCAATCTGACATCCTCTTCTCTTAAAGCTTGCAGAATGGAAGAATGCAATCAAACTATGCAAAACCACTTGGACTTTTGGGATGCCCATGCAACCAGAGAAATGCTGCAATATGGCAGTCAGAGAGATATCGTACCAAAGAAACTTAAAATAGTAAAGCAGCGTATAGGATAGGATCGATGGCTGTACTGCAGGTTTTCACTACAGTAATATAGCAGTATGGAACCTGATGGACACAACAGAACCACAATATCCTAAAAGTAATAAGCACTAGACGGGGGGGCTGCATGACGTCTACTCGTCTAGGCGCCTAGCACTTAATCACTGCCTAGGCCGTCTTAGTCAGCTGCAGCAAATGCATACAAGATAGAAGCATGGTGCAAATACATACTCAAGCCTAGGCTCCTAGATAATTGCATGTAAGTTCGTCTAAAAAAAGAGTATCGTTGAGACAACATCAAATCAGATACTAGGTTAAATATGCTTCTGAAACCTTGCAATATGCTGTGAAGTTCATGTTTAGTGTTAGAAAGTCCCACAAGACCACAATAAGTTCATAATATATCAATCAGCAGCACAAATTCTTCAAGCAGTCAGTGGGAAATCCCAGAGACATGAATGTGTCAAAACTTTCCATGGTCAGTAAATTTGGTAAACATTTTTTACACTAAAAGTATTGATTAGTTAACTCTTACTGTAAGTACGAAATAATTAGCATTGGTACATGTGGAGACAGAAAATGGTAGAGATGGCATATGGTCATGTGGAGAAGGCATGCATGACTATTTAACAAGTAGTTCGGCCTGTCAATTTGCTGGGAAGTCAATTTAGAGATTTCAGCATGAATTTCAAATTCTGGATAAGCCAATGATTATTAAAGAAGCGAAAATAGTATCTCTTCTATCCTCCATCAGCAATTAGAGCAAGCAACACAACTGGAGTATGATGGGATTGATGGGGTAAAAAAAACTTACAGGAAAATGGAAACAGGTGTCTTCTATGAATTCAATACACGAGAATGCTTGTAGAAAGATAAAAAAAGAATGCTTGTAGAAAGATACAATAAGTTATAGGTGACGTAGTGAGACTAAAACATCTTAGCAGAGTCTAAAGAAAACCAACCCAGAAGTGTATCTATTCAAAAACATGTGTCACTTGTGAGTGAAAAGACGGGAACGAACATTTGGGCACATACGTTAACTATATAGCATGAATTACAACTCCAGCTGCTAAAAAATAATTTTAATAGCAGAGAAAAATGGCAAGCAAGGAAGCAGTACCTGAGGGCGAGGTCTTTGTGACGGTGATTGTGAGGCAATATACTGCAAGATTTCATAGGACCTTGACTGGACATAATTTGCAACCCTCTGAAAGTAAACAACTGCCATGTCACCGGCTCTTGTCCTCAACTCAAGCAGATTTCGATCAATCTCAGTTTCATGTTTTGCAATGTACGGCTTGAAGAAAGACTCATACACATAGGCAGTCCCCTGAAACAAGACTGTGTTACAAACAAACCATGAGAAAAGCATATGTCAACAATTAACAAGGACAGATTAGCATACACGTGTCTTTGGATACCACAGGTAGACGATAAATGCCAGCTTTGCTTCACTATACATCGGTAGCCTGTGTAATAATGAGCAAGGAGGTAAAGCTATCTGCCAATTTCAACCATTTTAAAAGGTTACTAAAAATGGCAAGTCCAAAAGGAGCATGGATCCTGTCATTGTTACCATGATACGAAGTTCTCCCCAACTCTCTCCAGCACAGTGAGAACTGCAAGTAAAATCCTGCATAACCAGTGACCTTCTAAGATGACCTGAGGTCAAATCACAATGTGCAAGAGACTGCATCACAACAGAAGATTGCAGAACTAACGAACCAGTACTGACACCAGAACCGCAACTGCTCGACCTCAGGCCTGTTTAGCTCCACCGTCTTGTAGCAGTCATAGGCGGGGTATGCATATCCAAGAACAAGCCTGGAAGACAGAAAGATATAGATCAAACAGGTCTGATCAATGAACATCGTGCCACTGCAACAAATGAGGGGGGGGGGGGGGAGGTCAGCACGCTGCTTACGTTAGAACTCCAGTAACGAGTGAACCGATCATCTTGAGCCCTGTATTGAATCAAACATCCGTTACAACACTAGAAACAGACAATAAAAAAAAAACTGCATCAACAAACGAAGATAGAACTGAGATAACACACACCATATCCGTTCACAACATCTCATTGACAGACAGATAAACTGAATGTGGCTAATCACTATCAACTGGTAGATCATATTGAGGCCTCTATCCACCAACTCACTACCGCAACCCACTACTCATATAAAAATCATCATCTAATCATGCTTGTAGCCATTCATACATACTTGACAACTCCCCCTTTTAGCAGCTAGAGTCGGATTCATCATAACAGAGGTTACAACGGGTGTGGGGATTCACGTGGGAGCATGGCTGACCCCTCAAACTACTTTCCGTAAAAAAAAAAAACTACTCGCGCAAGCGCAAGCTTAGGGTAGAATGCACCCCTATCCTAGTATCATGTACAGGGTCAACTGAAATCGATCTCGCGCGCGGGCGCGGGGAAGAAGCAACCACGGTAGAGGAAGAAGAGCAGGTACGACGGAGATTAGGATTAGATTAGGCTAGCCGTACCGCGCAGCAGAGGAAGCCGCGGCGGATTGGACGGGGAGGAGGGAACATCTGCGCGGGGGTTGCTCGCGTCGGAAGCAAACAGGCGGAGGCACCCAGTCTTAAAACTAAGAGCGAGCGAGTGCCCACGCGAGGAAGGAAGGTAGGTAGGGTTTCTTACCGGGAGGGGAAGGCACCGGCGGCGCGGCGGGCGGAGGGGGAACTCGGAGGCGGAGATGGATGGAACCCCCGCCGCTCCACGGCAACCCAGCGGCAGAGAGAGGCGAGGAAGACGAGGAGGGAAGAATTGGACGCGGCGTGCTTGGGAAGAGGAGGGAGGGAGGCGGGCCCACATGTCAGTGAGAGAGGAGGGAGCCGACACGAGGGCAAAGCATATCCTTTTCGTTCAAGTTGCCAAGGAAGGCGCAATCCACTCCGTTCTTGGGCTGGGGATCGCCATTGGGCTGGGCCTTTATTTTGGCCCAACAGCTATGCATGACGGCCCTGGGAAGCCTCGGCGCCCTTGGTTTTTCAGGGCCACGAAAATGGGCCGCACTACTACTAGTGCATGCTTTGTGCAGATGTCGGAGTAAAAAAAAAAAGATGTCGGAGTAAAAGTTATTTTTTTTTTTTGCGAATCAGGAGTAAAAGTTATTTAAATAAAGATGTCGGAGTTATACTAAAGAAATAAAGATGTCGGAGTAAAAACATATTTTATTTGAATAAATAGATAAATATTGCAACGGTATGCATCGTTGTAGCAGTGGATCGAAATTTTCAGGCACTAGCATTTGAGAAAAAAAAATGCTCACTAGCGTGAAAAAATGAAGAAGAAAAGAAACAATGCTTCGTGGAAGAACCAGAGCAGAGGACTGTTGTTGTACCGGCTCAACCTTTTTTTGGTCTCGTCATCCATCACTGACGCGGCCCGGCGGCCCATGAGAAAGAAAGGTAACTGACTGATTGTGCTTGTGCATCATCGTCAGCAACACAACACACCCCCTGCTGACCAGAGACCACAGTAGTACCGCAACGCTTTTGTTTTGTACTGTTGGATCATGCACATCACATACTATATATGCCTTTTTTAGTGACACGACACGCATTACGTGCAAGCAAATGGCAGTGTGGCTTAGGTTAAACTCCAATCAGATTCAGAAAAGGTGTCTCGTGTCCCAGGCAGCATCAGCATGACAGCATGTATGTGCAATTGTGCAGGCAGGGAGAGGGAGCTTATACCTATGCAACCGGACGACGCGTGAGGAGTAACAACGCTGCACGGGGAGGAACTGAAAACACTGCATATTGCCATGTTCGCCTTCAATGGCAAGATCACGGTACACTTCACTTTGTTGGCATGTACAGAGATGACTGACGAGGAGATGAAGGCAAAAGTCACTCACTACTGACCGGTTGGTTTTTTTTTTTTTCAGGCAGGTTCGATCAAAGTCTTCAAGAGCTTCTGTTTTGCTGGTGTCGGATGGTGGGTGCATGGAATTCAATTTCTTGATTGTCTGCCTCTCTTGATTGTAGGAGATATCAATCAACACTAGGAAGAGAAAAAAACAAAGGGATATTCACTGGTGAGATAGGGTGTTTAGATAGGGAAAAATTGGTGAATCATTGTAGCAAAAAAATTGTGAGTGAAATCACGGTTTTTAATAGAATGAATAGTGAAATTCCCCAATCTAAACAACATTTCTTCTTTCCCTCCTCATAGCACTTAACCAAACTGTGCATAGTGCAAATGAACAAAACAACGTTAATCACTAAAAATTATTTCTGCATGGGATGAGAACCGGTTTCTAATATTGTTCACCACCGCCACTTGTTCATCCTCATTCTTTGGATATTTGCACTCCTTCGAAAATTTACGGATTGCAGCACATTTCTTGCAATATTGTTCTTTCAAAATAACAGACCGCAAGTTAGGAGCTCGCCCCATGATGGTTCCTATAAATGCTATATGTCCTTCTGTTGCATTGAAACCTTCTATTAGGAGCTCTTTCAATGGAAAATGTGAAGTAGACTCGCACACTTCCCATGGCCCATTAGTTCTTTCTCCGAATGTCTCCAGCCTTTGCATCTCATCACGGCATATGTGGTCATATACCTGCACACATGTAGTCAGCACTTCTTTGAGCGCATGCGAGGCCAAAAAGAACTACGCATGCATGTATTTGAGTATCATATAACAGTAGAAAAAAAATCGTTCAAAAAAAGAAAGTAGAAACAATAAGTTCATTTAATTGGTCAGGCTACCACCGCTTATTTGCAGTTTGCACCAGCACCAGCACCAGCACAGATCATCTTGTTTGTACAACTTTAGGAACTGACTAATCATTAGCACCTCCAATTTTATTACTTAATGTTTAGGACATGGAAATAACATACTTACAATACCAGACTATTTCCTCCTCTCACCAGTCACCAGGAATTAAAGAACATATAGATGCAGCATTAGTACCTCAATGTGAAGTATCTCAAGGGATGAAGCAACTTTGAGCAGGGCTATTATCCACAATAGGCCAAATCCAACAAAGATACCAGCCACTGACAGTCCTGTAAGATTGCTAAATGCTGAGCGGAGCTGATATTTTTCCGGTTGTAACCAAACCTGGAGAGATGAGAAAGAAATTTACTTGAGTTATTGCTGATGATCAATATGGTTACTTATTATAGTTACTAAATGAATGAACGAATATAATATCAAACAAACTAATCATATTATCATCATGCAACACAATAAAAATATGCCAAGGAAGTTCTTTTATACAATTTATACTTGACATAGTCATAGCAGCACAATAAATAATTTGATGATGGTAACAAAGGCAAAAGTATCTTACCTTTTGTCCAAGGAAATCCAATGTTAACTTGTTTATTCGTGTACGGCATAGAAGCTTACTTAACTGGAATGGACCCTGATAAGACTCCGCTGAACAATAGATTTCTACTACCTTGAGGCATGGGACATTTCCCAAAGTCAAGGGCAAATATGGAGACGACCAATGGCCAGATATAAGTACCTCCAGCTTTGGAAGACACGCTATTTCAACTTGCTTAGAATGAAAACTGAAAAATTCTAATTTGCTTATTTTTGAGTTGGGTGCATCTATCCTGAATGACTTGTCAAGCCCAGTATCACACTGGAAGAGATAAAGATAACGCAGCTGTGTGCATGTATTTCCAATGAGATTGTGCATATCATTCTCAGAAAAGGTTGCATTGTGAAGTCGCAAGGTTCTGAGGCAACACGATATATTAGGATAGTTAGCCAAGAAACCACTAATATCATCAGCATGCTTTGTCATTTCCTCATCGCTAACATCAAAAGGAATCCTCTCGACGCCGCTTGTGAGCTCTATATCTTTCACCTCCCCATTCACAATCGCGTCAGTAACAAGATGACCAACAACACTTGAGTTGCTATTGGTTAAGAAGAACGAAATGCAGAGCCTTGAGATGATACACTTTCTGTACTTAGAAGCCAACATGCTCATAGCTGCATCCCTTAGAGACAGCATTGCTTTTTCAATGTTATAATCCACTGTTGGATCAGCATATGGCTCACGAAGGAAGTCCTTGACATCTATGCTGAGTTGTGTGAGCAACCAAGGGAGGTGTCTCCATCGTTTGGATACGACACTAACCCTCATCAGGGTCATTAAGTTGACCTTTCCCAGGATCGAGAGTAAAACATCATCCATTAACTTGATTATTATCATGTCTTCCTCTATTTGCTGCAAGATAACGGAAGGCGATATTTTGAGTTTGAGTCTAATGCATATAATTTTCTGAACCATTATAATAAGTCACATACAAGCATAATAATTTAGGTGATGACTATCCATGTCCTTTATGGACACACAACTACATATTTAGAAGATTACATGTTCCAGAACAGCCAAATAAACAACTTTTAGGACTTATGTTTTTCAGCCTTATTTATAGAAGAAAGTGCTTCTAAAAGGAGTACTAGCGTTAACACGATGTGCCTAGCATGCACAAGTGAGGTATATAATTCATTATACGTTTACAAGTGCTCTATATAAAATATGTTCACATGCAGGTTTTGCATATTTATATGGATCTAGGATTTGATTCAGACTTCGAGGAAAGCCATAAAAGGAAGAGCATATAAAGCACATGTGTTTCCATAGAATGAACTTACTTGGGTTTGTCTATTGAGCGCCATCAGTAGAAACACAGGCCCCTCAAAAGCCTTCAAAGCTGAGTGTCATGTTTACTTCCAAAAGATCTTTTCAACTTTCATATTCATCCCTCTCAGAAAACACGCTTCTCAGAAAAGTTTTTCTTCAATTCCCTTCAATTTTCCTATTCATCCCACTCACAAAACGTGCTTCCTAGAAAAAAGTTTTTTTTCTTCCCCAACAACTAAACACGTTCGAGATATGTCAATCCAAAGTCTTCAAAACTTATGAATTTCTCGGCTTGTGTTCGATTATAAAGGTGTGAGGGGATATTCCTCCGCAAACAAAAACAGACGAATCTTCTATCCTATTCGAAGTCGAGAAACTTTACACAAATCAAACCCAAAAACTTGTTTTTTTCCCTCGACTACTAATCCGAAATCAAATCATACACTAGCACTCCAAGACAAGGCATGCTATGCAGCTAGGCAAGTGCAAGGGGTTGCAGCTTTCCGTTTGTGCCCACGCCAAGCGGACAACAAAAAGGGCCACGTCCCCGCACCGCCTGCTGCTGCTCGTCCTTGCCGAGCATTTACCACTCACTCACCCTCTTCCTCCCTCAACTCCTCGCCTACTCGCTGCTGCAGTGCTGTGCTGCTCATCAACGCCGGGGGCAAAAGGGGAGGATAAGAACAGAAGCAAGCAACCACCAACGGCGCCCGCTCGCTCGCATGCCGCTTCCGCTATCCGTTTCCCCTGCAGCCTTCCTCCCCTGCTCGTCGCCGGCCACCGTCTCCGCCGCCTGCCGCCGCCGCTGCTGCGAGGACGGTTCGAGGAGATGCAGATAGGTGCAGGAGGTCAGTGTTCTTCGTGTGCTCGCGATTTTTGGGTTTTCAGTTTCAGGCTGGGGATGAAAAAGCCTCGGTTTTCCCGGACCCTTCGTGTGCTCTGTTTTCGCGGTTTCATAGCTGGAATCGCGCGCGGATTAAGAGCGGCGATTGCAAATTCCTCTTTGCTCCTATTAATCCTTGCAGCTTCTTCGATTTTGCTCTTCTCTTCATACCCTAGTTTTTTTTTTCCTGTTAGTTTTGTTCGATGAACTTTGCTTTGCATGCCCTGCCCATCGTGAGATGGGGGACCGACCTCAACTATCTATCTGTCGGGAGTAATTCGGCAGTTACGACGAAATCTACGGCTTCAAAAGGAGCCAAGCATTCGGGCTCGAGAGTAACGATGGGCAAAGGAGCTTAATTTCATTTCATCCCTATGATATGAACTTGCATCTAGAAGAGTAAAGTTGCCATCATTCATCTCCTTTCTTATGTTTGGGCAAGATATGAGCATGCGTGTCAGCAAAGGTTATCATTATCATCATCTAGCCAACGGGAGCAAAATCTGATTTTTTTTTTCTTTCAGTGTTTTTTCCTCTGAAGAGAAGAGGTTTATTAAAAAAAAAAGAGTTTTTATGTTGGATCTGGATAAATATTTGGAAATGCACTCTACTTTTTAGATTCTTGGGGGTGTGGGTCTACTAAAGATCCATGCCTGAATCGTTTTCAGGCAGGAAAGACCACCGGGAAAAAGAATTCCGTCTTCTTTTCATCTCACCACCCTTTCGATCCTCCTCATCGGCTTTCCTCGCATCTGATTCCTCTACATTCATAGGGCTTTTTTTTTTCATCCTCCCTTTATTTATCCTATCTTTTCCTGCTGCTGCCTTTGCTTCCAATATACTACTGACCTCTGGATGCTGTCTCCTTGTCCCAGTCACTGCAACCCCAGCTGTTGCTCACTTAGCCCTAACCATGTCTATCCGTCCACGCCTATGCATCTCCTCTTCTTCTCTCCCAGCATTTCTTGTGTGAACAAGATAGGATAGGCCAGAGACAGAGAGAAAGAGCTGCGAGATCTTTTTGGAGCTAGTAGTGCACCCTTTTTGGATTGGATGGTGGATACGGAGAGGAAGGAGAAGTAGGTGGTTGGTCAGCTCACAAGCAGACACACGATAAGGAGTGGCTCTGTTCCTCTTCGTCGTCTCCAACTGCTCTACTGCCGGTGTGTGTGTGTTCGTGCGTGCTGTTCCATTGGTTCTTCTCTTCGATTCGATTTCGATGTTCAGAACAGATGGTCAGGCACAGTGAACTAACTCTGCGCCTTTCCATCTCTGTCGTTCCCAAAATGCCCCTTATCTTTTCCTAATGCGCCCTCGAAAGATCAAAACTCTTTTTTGGTCTTTTCTTCACCTGGTGGGGGCGCTGGGCCCCACTGCTCACCTTGGTATAGCGTGCTCTGTGATTGGTTTTAAGGTTTCTCTTTTCCTTTTCTTGGAAAATTGGCCCGTTTTATTATTGGTTTTGGTAGGAGACTAGGGTAAGCTAATCTATCCATGACCTAAGAGCATTGGCTACTAGTAGTCTAGTACCAGGGGTTGGGTAGAGACCACCATAGAAATGACTAGTGGTACTAGATGATCATCAGTGTCTCAAATTTTATCAACCTTAATCAATTCTGAAAAAAATAACAGTAGATGTAAACCATACGATGATTTTTGCAATCATTTAATCGACGGGCTTTGCTCCTTTTGCGGTTTGCACTGACGTGGTGAGTTGTGTTCCTAGTCATCCCTGGCCACAAGAATCCTTTCTTTCCCTTGGAGCTGCTCCAGATTTTTCTGGTTTGGGGTGGTTCAGTTGGGTGGAAGTTTTCGTAAAGAAATTTTCGAGATATGGTGATGTTGGCCTAGCGTTGGCAACGCTTGTCACCTACTGCCTACGTGTAGATAGATATGCACGCAAGCCTTGTAGCCTTTAGCTTCAGCTTCCTGTCCTTTTCACAGATGCTCCTTATTATGGAACATGGATCCACACAAGCTTGATGAAACGTGAACACTTGCAATGCAACTTTCAGAGTTTTTCTCTCCAGCTTTGGCAGAGTTTGGTACTGCAATCATGTAGTTCTTTTTTAAAAAAATAATATTAGTGTATGATCCACTGTATTGCTGTTTTGCTTTTTTTGGTTCAGGAGTTTTATCATCCTGGACTTTTCAGATGATGTGTACTTCCAAAAGACTGGATGGCATCTAGTATTCTATTGTTCCCTTTTTTTTCCCTATGTAGCCAGGAATGCTCTTTGTAAAACTGTGCTTAGCTGTTTTAACTGCTACATTACCATGTGATTTGTGATGCCAATTATGTCATTTATCTCCAGGTTGTAACGGAAAGGAGAGAGAAGGCGGAGATCACAAGGTGGCATTATTGAGGCAGAAGAAATTGAAGGCAAAGACCTTCAAGTGGAGATCAAGCAACTGCAAAGACATGAACGGCAAGGTAGAGGCAGGGGGTTCTGACGAAGTTTATGATGATACAGTCCTCTGCTCGCTGCCTACAGCCAGCTTCAGCAGCCTAGTTAGTCAGAAAAGAGTGAGGACCCTTGGAAAGGTATCTTTTTGTTTGGCCTTGTACCATGTCTATGCTCAAATCATTTGCTTCTTGTTGTTTATGAACATCTTTGTCTGTTTTCCTATTTCAAAGGTGGCTGAGCAGTGTGATGCTGTCGATCCTCCAGTCCCAAGAAAATTAAGATCAGGTACCAATTAACCACTGTATTTCATGATTTCTTCTTTCACATCACCATAGAATAGGGATTTTGACTTCCCTGTCCATGGTTATTTTTTTTTATTTAGGGTATGTTCGACAAATAACACTGTTACTTTTAGTTGAATTTTTTAAGGAAAGTTTTAGTGAGCAAACAACATGTTTGTTACTATGTTATAATTGCTAGTATGATTTTACACCAGATTGGAGAAACTTATTAATATTCCCGTTGTCAAGCAGCGGACAATTGTAGTGATACCTAATGCCCAAGTTAGCTGGCAATGTGTTCCATTTAGGTGTTTTAAGCTGTAAGATAATATCTCAACTTTAACCTCCTACTTTCAGCCATAAACAAGAGAGTTGGTCGATTTGTTTCTGCATCATCACGGCATGTCAAAAAGAGACGTCATCTTTCAGCAATCAGTGCTCAAATTTCTTTTGTGGACCAGGAAACAAGATTCAGTGGAAACTCGGTAAATTTCTTTTTCTGCTGCAATGATTTATCGTTTTGAATGACGCATGACTGAAAACTGAGTGAGATAGACACTACTGTATCACAGTTATTTACAGAAGAGGAGGAAGCAATCGCTGATGTTCTGCTGTCCATATCTCAAATACCCTCTCTTAGTGGGGCCACAGCTGACAAGGCCATAGCAAATAGGTCAAACACAAATGTTGCTTCAACTTCGTATTCGGAAGGTTTGCCTGCGCTCTTTTCTTATTATCATACTAACAAGTATTACAGCTTTAGAATGTTCATATTTATTGTTTGATTTCCTATGTAGAAGCTACTAAGGATGGTGAAGGAATAGTCATACTGCCAAATGCTCCTAATGAAGTGGCTAGCCAAGCTACCTGCACAAATAAAGTAGTGGAGCAAACCAAGAGCGTTACACATGTGAACCCAGTGCCTTGTTCTACAGATCAATCCAACAACATCAACCCACCTTTGTCAGAAAATGAGCAAATGAAGGATCTTTCTTCGGGAACTGTTGTGAATTTGCCAAGCCCGTCCAAAGACTCCAACAACAGGTAGAGAAGTACTCATGGATGCCCTTTGATCCCCTTGTCCTTATGTAAACTTCATCCTCATGTTTATTTCTGTGTGTAGCCCACTAAAGCAGCAGAAAGTGCAACTTGATGATAGCCTTAGTTTTCCAGCACAGAAACCAGAGGCTCCTAATTGCCTGGTACTCCACTACTATCTGTCTGAAAGTACTGGTGTGCTTTTTGTTTGGTCATAATTCTTCGTAGTTTCCTCAAATATTGTTTTTTACAGGTAAATTCTAATAAATTTGGTAGCATCCCACATGAGGAAGAAAAGGCCAAGAATAGCAGTGCACAAGGTACTACTACAATTCTGCCATAACACCTGGAGTTCATTTTACTAAGTATTATTGGTTGTTGTTATTATTACTTATCTGCTAATTTTTTGCTACTTTTTCAGAAACTTTGCCTCTGGTCCAGACTCCACTGCCTCGTGTCCCAGAGGGATACTTAGTAAAGTACTTTTCTGTTTAAACCATTGGCATCTTTCCCATAGAGAGATTTGTTGGGTTTGTTAAGAAGATGGCAAATGTATGTATGTTTTCAGGCCCTCTTCAAGCAAATGGGCATCTCATAAAAATATTATATCTGAAGCCTCCAGATTTACTGCACCTGGAAATCAGGACAAGGTCCGTTTTATCTCCTTTAGTCTGTGCTTTACACACTTTCATTTTCTTACTTTACAAATTGAGCAGGAATGGACTCGGTTGGTTTTCCTAAAATCCATCATCTTGAAACAATTGGATTATGGATGCTTTCATAGTTTCCTCTTGTACAATTCTAGTGATCGAACTAGAATCTCTCTACCTGAAGATCTCTACATAAAAAATCAACAAATAAGTTCTGAATATGTGCTGACGGGTAACTGTTTTATATGCAGCATTCACTGGCTAGAAATGTCGACTCAACAAAGGCGTGGAAGAGAAGTATCACCCATGTATATGTGAGCCATGTGATCCAGATGCATATGAACAAGGAGAAGGCATCCCAGACCCAAGTAAAACCTGAGGAAAGGCCACACGTCCGCTCCTCAAGATCTCCGAACGGCCCTGCCATACACAAGAACAACGCACGTGATGAGAAGTTCTACACCGTGCATTTCGACATGCGGGTCCCGGTTCAGCCATCCCCTGGCATGTGCGACATGAGTGCTGATCGGCAGAAGATTGTGAGCTTGGCAATTTTGCACTTTTGCTATAGCACTGCTCGAATACTATCTGAATTCCTCTGAACTTTCTAACCGAATCTGTTATGCTGCATCTTTCAGGTCAGTGGTAATTTCCTGAACCTGCCCACTTCGACGGCGATGCCAGGGACGCAGCATCTTCAGTATCTGCATCCGCAGATGGCACACCGGGGCGCCATGCCATACCCGTTTCCACATCTTCCTTATAGCAGAGGGAATTTAGCACCTGCTGCAGCAATCCAACAGGTAGGTTCTTCTTCCTTTGCACATCACTTCTGAGTTCTGAACATGTCAGTATCTCAGGAAGCAGAGAATGTCATACTCCACTAGAAACTTGAAGATTGGGTCTGATCACTATTTCATCTTGTTTCCCTGGGTGAATTAGCAGATGCCACAGCAGTACATGGCAAACATGGGGTACGCTCCACGCCCAGGCCTTCCGGCGAGCTTGTCGGCCATGATGAAGCCGCTTCAGCAGCAGCAGCAGCAGCAGATGTGGCAGTACCATGTTTCTCAATACCAACCGAGGCCGGACGCCACGCCGCCACCGCCGTCGGTGGCAGCGTGGCACAACATGTCTTCGCTGCGGCCGACGACGATGGCCATGCTTCCTTCCCCGGCGATGTCGGCGCAGATGGAGCTCTTCTGCGCGCCGTACCAGGGAGGAAGCAGGCAGTCTCAGCAGCTAAGGTTGATCTAGCCTTCTAGTGTCAGCTAGACGCACTACTAATCCATAGTGATTATATATAGGAATTCCTTATATATATAGCTGGGATAATGATGCTGATGTTAAATTTACCCCCCCAAAAAAAAAACAATCCACGCTACTGTGTTTAACTTGGCAAAGGATTGTCACTTTGTCAGTGTAATTAACACGAAAATGCCGTGTGTGGTTGCATAATAGTACAATGCTCTCTGTCAGTTTTATTATCGTTGTTTAAACGTAGAGGAGAAACCGATTCAGAAACAAAAACGCAGAGGTGAAAGCAGCCACAAAGATTGCAGGCGAAGGTCAAATAGCCACATACGGAGTACTCCGTAGGTAGGTCTCTGAGAAGGGATCCAATACCTGACGGTGAGGGGGATGTCGCCGGGGGTGGAGTGGAACTGGGGACCTCCGGCTGCCCAGAGGAGTCGCCGGCGGCGGCGTGACCGGAGATAGCTTCACCGCCTTCACGTCCTGCTGGCCGCCGCCAGGATCACGTGACGCGCATGCGCAAGTTGTAGGGCGAGCCCGGCCTGACACGTGGGCCAGGCAGACAAGCATCCGGTGTACCGTGTGGCCGTGCGATTTGCGGTGGAGATCTTCTCTCTGTGCCCAACTGCCCATGCTCTCTCTCATCTGGAAGGTGGGAAATATGCGGGTCGGCGACGTGTTTTTTCGGCCACCTCACAACAATTTTTCGCACATTTTCACCTACAATAATCACAGCCTACTTACTGTGATTCGCCAAAAAGAAAATAACCACGACCTACTTACGGAAAAGAAAAAAAAACACTGCCGAATACATATACTTCATCCTTTTGTTTCTCATTCATCCCTTAAACCGCACTCACATAATGCCATCGCCGTATTTTCAAAACAAAACACATTCTTAACCCGTACTTTCGATTCGTGGTGCACATCAAAATTGACTCATGCAAAACCTTAAGTTACGAAAAAATATATGTACCAATTGTATTCATAGTTGTACCACATGTCATATGACAAAGTGTTAAAAAATTATTGATAGCAAGCCAGCTTTCCGACACAAAGAGATAGTTGCTTCATACGTTGCTTTTGGGCATATGTGGAAGAGTGAGACAAAGACACCGTGTTTTTGTTTTCCTATTGGCCAGAACCAAATTGAACCGACGTTATCCAATTCCTCGTCCTAACTCGTAACCGTCAGATTTATTCTCGTGTCGTATCCTGTCTACGTTATGTCTGAACCTGGCACTACATTTTTAATATGTCGGTTCTTACTATTTATCAAACCTATCCAAATGTTTTGTGCTGTAAAACATCTTATCTCTATCGACGATACCTGAAGATAACAAAGTCACGTGCATTGGTAACATGCTATTTTGAGAATGTCAAATTGTGGTTGGAGTGACACATCATCGATGGCAGAGAGTGTTAAAAACAAATTCCACGAGTACTCCATATAGCTTATTTGGAAGAAAAAAAAAGGCACCTTTGCAGCCCGATATAACTAAGGCCATGTTCAGATTTTCAACTATTCACTATTCATTCCAACTTTTCACTATTCATTTCAACTTTTCACTATTCCTCCCTCACAAAACACGTTTCCCAGCGAGTGTTTTTCTTATGCTACAGTGTTTTTTTCCTACAATCTAAACACACTCTAAAGATAAATCCACGAGGAAATAAGAAGAAAAGGGAAACAGAAGACGAAAAGGAAACCTAGAAAACCGGGGGCTGCTGTACACTGCCACTACCGGAATAATATCGAGCCAAAAATCCAGCGGAGAGAAGACCAGCCGACCCTCCCGGGCCCACCCGCAGCCCACACGGCAAAGCCGAGTCCACCCCGCCACCCTCGTGCCCCCTGACTACCGGGCCCCACATGTCATCCTCCGTCCCCTCCCCCCGCGGCCACCCAATCCCCACGCGCTCGGTGCCACGTGGCGCCTCCCCGCGCGCCTACCCCTATTAAACCACAAGGCCTCTCCTCGCGGAGGCGAGCAAGCAATCCGCTCTCACATCGCGCTGCTCTGCCGCCGCCGCTGCGCCTTGTTCCTCCTCCGATTCGATAAGATCCTCCGATGGCGGCGAAGGAGGAGGCGATGGAGGAGTTCGCGGAGGAGGAGCTGGAGGTGGCCGCCATTCTTTGCGGGCTCAAGAAGGCGCTGCGCGCGCGGGAGCGCCGATGGCGGCGGCGGATGCAGCGGCTCCATGTCCAGCCCGCGGCACCGGAGATCCCCTCGTGGGGGCGGCGCCGGCCGCGGTCCATGCCGGAGGAGAAGCAGCCTGCGTCTCCGGCTCCTGCTCCGGCACCGGCGCCCGTGGAGAAGAGGGACGGCGCCGCTAGCCCCAACACGCCGCTCGCCTACCCGGAGAGCGGCGGCGACGACGCGCCGGCGGAGGAGGAGGAGGTCGCCAAGAAGCCTGCTTCCCTGCACGACGACCAGGTGAGCGACTTGCGAGATCTGCGCGCGCGCGCCCCGCCGCCGCCGCGGCGGCGGCTGTTGGTCGCTTCGCTTTCCGAATTCTTTTTTGAAAGGAAAAAAAAAGAAGACCACTGATTAATCTGTCCTGTCCTTCCTCGCAGTGGATGCAGGAGCAGCACGGCGTGGTCGCGAGCTTGTCCCAGGAGAACGCGCATCTGCTCAAGGTCAGCGGCTCTGGTCTTCTTCATCCTCGCGAGATTAGATTTTTCTTCTTTTTTTTCTTCACTCTCCGTGGATGGATTGCTTGCACAATTAGTCTCAAGATTGGTCAGTCACCACGAGCGATTAGAATTCGTGACGGTTTGTTTCAACTGCAAACGCTGATTCCCGGTTGTTACCTCTGTTCCCCCCTTCCATGAAAAAAACAGCAAATCGAGGAGTACAGAGCTCGGCTGCAGAGCTCGAGGAGCACGAACGAGAGCTTGAAGCACCTGCACAAGGTGCGATGTCTTCTCTCTCTTTCACACACAGACACACACAAGAGTTCGCTTTCAATCCACATCCAGCACTAGCGATTGCCACGGAGGAGACCGCCCCGGTTCCTTGCTGCTCAATCCTCGGGCCGCTTGCGTTGCGTGTTGGCTGGACGGCAACCACTCCAACTCTACTCGCCCGAGAAAGACGGCACCTTTCCGATCCAACATCGATCCAACAATGTTTTTTTTTCTTCTTTTTTTTTCCGTTACTAACAAGAGAGAAGCAAAAAATCGGAGTGCACGAGTAGTAAAAATCTTTCCTTGTGGTGATTGGCGTTCCGCTTTGGCGATTGGCTTTCCCGATTTAGACCTGGGATGCCATGTCGTCACGGACGATGCGTACGTGAGCAAGGTGAAAAGTCTCTTCAGTCTCGGACTGACGCGGGGTGCCTACGTGTCGCTCTCTCTTGCTTGCAGGTGAAGCGGGAGCGCGAGCGGCAGCTGGAACAGGAGGAGCAAGAGCAGCAGGCGCTGAAGGTGCCGCGTGTGGCGGCGCCGGCCGCGGATCCCCGGACGGCTGCGGCGGCGGCGCTGGGGTTTGGCCTGGGGCTCGATCTGAACGAGCCGGCGCGGTCGCCGGAGGAGGAGGAGCAGGCGAGGGCGCAGCAGGTGCAGATGGCTGCGGCGGCGGCGGTGGCCGCCGCCGCCGAGTGGTACCGGCAGGTGCAGATGCGAGCGGCGATGCAGAAGGCCGCCGTGTCGGCGGGGGCAAGGCGGCGGCGGCTGGAGATCATGAGAGCCAAAGGGGTGTGCCCGACGGTGTCGAGCAAGGCGCGGCGTGTGGGGTGAGGGGAAAAGAGAGCTCTCATCTGCACCGACGGAGGAGAGGATTGACGGCGGCGGCGGCGGCGGCGCCATTGATGCGCGTACTAAGAGTTTTGAGCGTGGATGAGGCTGGTCGGAATTGGACTGGCACTGAACTGGCTTGTAGTAGCAGTAGTAGTGATTGATTGTTATAGTAGTAGTAGTGATATATAGCAGCAGTGAAATCAAACTGTTTTGCGATGGAGAGTGTAGGAGAGCAAGAGGATTGAACAAGGCATTCATTCATACTAGTAATCATGTCTAGGTTGATTTGGGCAGTGTGGTTACAGGCATACAGTAGCTGTTCGTCTGAATCGCCATGGAACATCGTGAGATTTTGATCGGCATCACTAGTAACCAGTATTGATTATATGTTGATTCATTAATTAATTGTATTAGTATGGATCGGCAATGCAATGCAGACTGTTGAATAGAGCAGTATCAACCGCAGCAGCAACTGTGACGGTTCTGATTTTTTGTTTTCCCCATCAGGTAATTGTGCAGACTGTAAAATCCATGGTTCTCTGCCTTTTCTAGGTGATGATGAGGCAGGCCAAGTTGGGCTTCCTTTGCCCTCGAGGCCTCGATCGTGTCGACTCCGGGCTGGAAGGGATCGTCACTCTCTTTTTATTCAACTCTTGTTCTCTTTATACAACTCTAGCGGGTTGCACAAGTACACAACGCCTTCGTATGTTTAAGCAGGCCTTGTGGATAAAAACTGTGAGGGATTGCTATGCTAGAGGCCCAAGAAGAACCGTACATTTTGTTGGGCATATTTTAGTCCACTTTATACCACTTACTAGATATGAAAGGAAGGAGGCCCAAACAGCAGAAAGAATGGGATGGGCTTACGGCCCAAGTTAGGAAGCAAGTGGCCCAAGCCCTTTCCGTTGTCTCTCTCTCAGCTTTTGTTCTCTTTGGGGGCCTTGGGCGCGCCGGTGAGAGAGAGAGAGTGGAGGGAGCAGCCCGCCGGCCGAGGGGCCCTGTCCGGTCCGGAGCCCAAGGCGGTGGGCCAGGGGCCCAGTCAGAGCTGCGTAGCACCAACGCGACGCTCCAACGCTATTGCCTATTGGTGGACCCCCCCCCCGGTTTCTACGGCGCGACGGGACGCCGCCCGGTGGGCCCGCGTAGCGGTGCGGTCCGCAGGCGGCGCAGGGGCATCGTGACCGACCGACCGTGGCCACGTCCCCAATCATGATACATACTAGTGTACTTCTTTTTCTTCTCTTCTTTTATTTTATTTTTACAAAAAATAAAAAAAACTCTCAAAAAAATACAAAATGGTAACAAACGCGCCAAGAGGGCTTTTACTTCCATCCATACCGTCATATAGCAATAGTAGTACAAATCTTCTTGCGTTGTATGTACCCTGCACTGTCCGAGTGAAAGATCGCATCCACCACAGTGGGAACCGAATTTGCAGGTGCAAGGAATCGTGATCCCATCGAACCGTTCGTTGCAACAAGGGGACGAAGCTTCCTGCAACCTAGCCTCGAATCTTGTCTCTGCCTGGACCCTGGAAGGCGTTCACGCATCTTTTCTTTATCAAACAGCTCTATATTCTCCATGTCCGGATCTGTCCTCCTGTCATGGAATCCATCTCGTAACAAAAAAAAAAAAAAGATATAAACGACGCAGAGGTTGATTCATCTCCACTAGCTTACCAATGAGGCCATAGCTCTTCGCCTCAGAAAATATGAGTTAAAATAAAAACAAGGACATTGCAATGAACTGGATTTCAGTTACCATCCATTCTGCAGAAAGCCGCTAATTTCTACTTTCTGATAGGAACATAGAGTACCACATCAAGTTATTTTTCACTAGGTTCACATAAAAAAAAAGGTTATTTTTCACTAGAGGAAAAAATAGACAGATAGAAAACGATTTGATGAGGAGAGTGAACAATCGCCTCTGGTACTTTGCTGGATGCACAGAGTAATGAACACCTGCCTTCGATTGCACTTGCACAAGCATTCAGGGTACGATTGCTGCCTCCGGTCAAAAAAAGATAAGAAGAAAAACAGTGGCAGCATCGACCACCTCACTGATTATTGAAGTAAACAAATGAATTACTGTGCCGCAACAGCCGTACAGGGAAACAATATTATTGACGCCAATGATTGCCAGTGCGTTCATCAGTCATTCAGCAAGATACTGCTCGTACCGTCCACAATCGCAGTAAAATACAGATAAGGAGACATTCGTCGGTGGTACGATTGCAGTTTCTTCAGAGTACCGGTCGATCAGATAAGTGGATGCGTTGACTGATAAGATAAAGGAGCATTCAGGCCATCGCAATCCGTACCTAATCCAACGGTTTAGCAGAGTTCAGTCTTTGAACAGAGTTGAAGAAACAAGCACACAGAAGCAGCTGACGATGAGCAGAGTTCATCAAGTTCAGTCTTTGAACCCTCCCGGAGCCAACAGCGAAAAACCACAAGACGAAGCAGGGCTCAATCACAGTTGAAGAAACAGAAGCAGAATCACAAATTACGGGACAAATAATACCAAGGCTTAGTTTTTCAGTTCTCATGGCATCATCATCAATCATACTAGTACCACAACAAGAAGAGCAAGGTTTGATTTGGATTCGCAGATCCACCACCAGCTGAATTAACACACGCACACACACGATAAACGACTCGACGACACGACTCAATTTCAGAGAAGCACATGCTCTCGGATCAGATCAGACCACCGTCATCTTATTCAGTTCAGCCGAAGCGGACGGAAGGGTGGAGATCTAGGCGAGCTGGCCACAGTCAGCGATCTTGACGGGCTTGGTGGTGGTGCCGCTGCGAGACCCAACCTTCTCGATGGCCTTGACAACATCGAGGCCCTCAACAACCTGCCCAAACACGACGTGCTTACCGTCGAGCCAGGGGCAAGGGACGGTGCAGATGAAGAACTGGGAGCCGTTGGTGTTGGGCCCGGCGTTGGCCATGGAGAGCACCCCGGGCCCCGTGTGCTTGCGCACGAACTTCTCGTCGGGGAACTTGGAGCCGTAGATGGACTCGCCGCCGGTGCCGTTGCCGGCGGTGAAGTCGCCGCCCTGGCACATGAAGTCGGTGATGACGCGGTGGAACGAGGAGCCCTTGTAGTGGAGCGGCTTGCCTGACTTGCCGACGCCCTTCTCCCCCGTGCAGAGGGCCCGGAAGTTCTCCGCCGTCTTGGGCACCTCGTTCGCGTACAGCTCCATCACGATGCGGCCCGCCGGGGCGCCGCCGATCGTCATGTCGAAGAACACCCGTGGGTTCGACGCCGCCGCCATTGGTGGAGGTGGGTTTTGGGGGGAGAAATTCCTCTCGCTTTCTGCGCTGGGGGAGTGGATGCTGTTGGGTGATCTGAGGAGGGAGACCCGGTGGGGGGTTAAATAATCGGCGAGGAGTTGGCGATGGGGGGCGTCGTGGCCGTAGGATGGAGATCCGACAGTGGGAGGGCTAACCCAGGTCGTGAGGCGGTGGGGTTAGGCCAACCGGGGTTGGGTTAACCGAGAGGAGGAGAGGAGAGGAGAGGAGCACGTGACGCGAAGGTGGGCCCGGGGTAGGTGGGACAGCTTTGGGTTAACTGCGGTAGGGTAAACTTGGGTTGGGTTTTTTTTTTTTTCAAGGCAAGTTAACTCGGGTTGGGCTGACCAGTGTCTTGGGTCGGTCAAGGGAAATATTTTGTGTGGGTCGGTGGGCGTGGTCCAGGGGAACAAGTGGCTAGCTGAGGTGCAGCGGCGCGCGCGAGCGGTGGGCGGTGCATGGACGAGGTCCACGTGGCTGCGAGGTGGCGAGAGAGAGGAGAGAGAAAAGAAGGATATGCCGCGTGCCAGTGGACGAGATATTCCCGGCGGGGCGCGGGCGGCACGTGGCGCTCCGCTTGGAACCCACGCGACTTTGGATCGGATCGGATCGTGAACGGCCTAACAGTTTGCTCAATCGCCGGTTCGCCGGCCCATGGCCCAACTAGTCACGCACCCCACGTCGCCATCTCTCTCTATCTCGTCAAGATTCGGCCCGTTCACGACGGGAGAAAACAAGAACACGATTACATGTTTCTCAACAACAACAACAAAAAAATGAACACGATTACATTACACGAAGGCGATCTCTTAAATCATTTTCTTCTGAGGTATAATAATGGAGTATGTATTGGTCACATTTGCCCTCGTTTTTAATCATGAAACCACAAGAATCCATACTATAATTCTTGTGCACCTATTTTCAATTTCCCATCCAATCATTTCTGGCACGTTTTCTATATAGATAGATTGATAGATAAGACAACTTGGCAACCGCAAAGATTATGTTTGGCGCCGCCAATTCCGTTCTCGCTTCTAGGATGACGTTTCTCGATACATTACGACTACTTTTTGCAAAAAATTGACATCCTTCCAGCCCTCAAGTCCTTGTTATTTCCTCGTCTATTTCTCTGCGTGTTGTTAAAGTACAAGTGTATTGGTCACAAAATTCGATCTATTGAACGGTAATCCTAGATCTCTCTTGTAATCTCAGCCTTTCACAATTCACACCTTGTAATCTCTCTCTCTTCTTCTCCTTTCACAACCTTGTAATCTCAGCCTGGTATGCCGGGTAATATAGATTTGTAATGGGCTAATCTCTCAGTTTGAATTAACATAGGAGGCGGGGAACTCCCCTGGTATTGTTTAAAAAAAAACAAGACAAAATTCGATCCTGCTAGACCCCGCCGGCCAGTTCGTCCGCCCCCAGCCGCCAGCAAGCGACCCTCGTCGGGCGCCCTCCTCTGCTCGTCCTCGGCTGGATTCAGTTCTCAGGTATGGTTTTCCTCTCTCTTTTCTGTTCGGTAATCAATATGTTAGTGCTGCCTGCGTAAATATGTGAACTAGAGTAATCCCTTCGATAGATCGACTGCCATAGTGTTAATACTGGTGATATAATGCCTACGATAGATCGATTTGTTAGTGCTAGTACTCCAGTGATGGTAGTTAACTTATTATTGTTAATGTTGTTGAACTGCAGAGGCGTGCCGAATAATTAATTACTCGACCCAGCCGGCCTCCATTGATTTACTAGCAGGAGATATATGACACAGGAATTCTGCCTGCAGCTTGATTTCTGCTTTGCCTCATAACTGAAAGCCTTCAAATGTGTACCGTGATATATACTGTATCATCGACATAAAAAAAAAAGAAAATGCACCATCCGGATAAACGTGGGAAACGTGTTATGTGAGAGGGACGAGTAGTATTAATAGGGAAAAGTTGAGGTGAATACAGTAGTGTTTTTTATAAACTAAACTCTGTCGTCCCGTCCATTAATCACGCGTCGGAAATGTGAGTCCGTCCCGTCCTGTTCTCCTCGAAACGGGCCAAACAGCTCAATTCCGGCCCAATTAACCTCCCCACCAGCCCACTCCCTAAGGCCCGTCCTCTCCTCCTCCACCATTGGCCCAGTCTAGGTCCGGCTCCCTTCCCTCTCCTCTTCCGACCTCTCAGGCACGCAGCAGCCAACCCTAGCGGCGGCCGGCGAAGACAGCCAGCTGCAGTGCCGGCGGGCGCGCGGCTCCGGCTCGGCTCACAGGCCTGTGGGCGGGCGCAGCGACCCGCGCGGCTGCTCGGCCACGACGGCCAGCGGCACCGGTGCGGAGGCGGAGCCGCGGACGGTAGCGGTGCGCGGCGCAGCACCACACTCGGCGCACGTAGGCCGTCGGCTACTCGGCTTGCGCTCTGCAGCGCTGCTGCCTCTGAAGGCTGTGCGGAGGGGGAGGTGCAGGACTGGAGGCAGCTTGGCAATTGGTAAGATAGTTGTGCTACTACACCTGTCCAAATTTTATTTTTGAACACCAAAGCAAAAATCCTTGGCCCGCGCCCACCCCCTTTGCAGAACAACATTCCAAATCCAACTGCAGAGTACAACTCATCAATTCAACAAAATTGCGTAAGTACAAGCTAATTGAGGAGAGAGAGAGGGGTCTGCATTAATCAGATCAAGATGTTCTTGGGTCAGAGAGAGGAGGGAAAATATAGAGAAGGGACGTGAGGAATTTCAAGCAGAGATATTCACGGCCATCGGTTTCGTTAGGTTGGGCCACTGCTGGACGGGCTGCTGCTGGAGATGTCCCGTGTCGATTGGCTTTGGTGCTAGGCTGCTGCTGGAGGTGTCCTGTGTCGAGTGGATTCGGTGTGTTGATCTTGCGTCTCCTTTTGGGGCTATGAGATACGTTGCCTTGGGTTCTCTCCCCCAGATCGGGTGGCTTCTGTGCCTGCAACGATCTCTCAGACCGGGACACATTGTCTTATGTGGTGAACTGAACATTGTTTGTGGCCGTGTAGACTAGCAAACTCGTGGTTGCTGGGGAGGAAAAAAAACTAAGTTCATTTTGATTTATTTTGTTTCAACCCTATAACCTACAAGGCCAATCAGAAGGTCTTAGGAGACCCTTCTTTGTCTCAAATTTAGGAGGCATCGATTATGAATTAGTGCTTTATGCTTTCCCAAACTTACTTGTCTCAAATTACACCTCTTTCTTTAATTTCTTAATTACTATTCACTGTTTTTTTACATGTTCACGAAACAAAATGTTAGCTCCGTTGGACCATGATTGACCATCTTAACTTTCCATGTTTTGGTTTAGGAGGGTCCCTCTTGTCACCTCAAATGAGTTTGCTGCAGCAGTGCAATACGAACCTACTGAGTCACAGTTTAGGAGATACTTTTCCTTGTCTCAAATTTATGAGCCATTGTCTACGGATTAGTGCTTTTCCACTTTCCCAAACTTATTTCAAATCTCTTAATTTAAAGATTCACCATTTTATTTGACGTGTTCACCAAACAAAATGTTAGTTTCTTTATAAACATGATTAGTCATCTTACAATTTTCCAAGTTCTGGCTTAAGAGGTCTCTCATCCTCAAATGAGTTTGCTGTAGCAGTGTGATATATGTTCTTTTTGGCACATGCCATGTCCTGATGGTTTAGCATGGTGGCTGCATCTGGTGTGTCGTGTGTGTCAGTGAGGTTCTCTCGTTTCTTTGGAACCTCGTACTCGACTGTTGACTAAAAATGAAATTCAGGGATGCCAAACCTTAATTGTTGCTGGGTGGATTATTTAATTCAAACTTTGCTAACTTCAATGTATATTCATTTATTTCTAACAGTGAATGCTGAACTGCTTGTGGCAAACATATTGTTATTGCTTTTACATGCAATACTGAACCTCAATATTTCCTACATTCAGCAACATGACTTAGCATGCTCATTGAAATACATTATTGTGTTTTGTGTGTGCTCTATTGGTTATTTGTGTAAGCCTAAAAGGAAACTACGAATCTCAATCTGAATAGCATGAACCTGATGTCTAAACGTGACCATACTTGATGGAAACTGAACATTCATATCCACTGTCACTTGTTTATGTGCAGGCAGCTTGAAAGACAAGTATAGTTGACTAGTTGTATCCTGCAATGACAACTCCCAACAGAGATAGCAGCATGCAGCAGCTAGTCCCTATAGCACCACCAGGAAAGGCTTCTGGCAGTGACACTGGGAAGGAGCTGGTTGTGGTTGATCCTGCAGGAAAAGGCTCAGGAGGAGTAAAACTGCGAGAGGATGAGGAGGACCTGGAGGTGAAGCTCAGGCGCATCATGGAGAATGTCCCTGTTCGTGTCAGTAACACATCAGGGTCCTCTGCTGGTTCTGGCTCTGGTGATTTCCACCAGGTACCCTCCCTCCCTTATTTCCTCTATTTGTTCATGAACCAGTGTCGACATTCTGTTAAACCCTATGTTTGATTGATGTGCCTTTTGCCTGGATGTAACTTTTGGGCAACATCAATCGCCACTTGCTTTGTTGTAGCCAGTGAAATTTATTTGTCAATTACCATGTGAAAAGATGGATTATATTGCTAAAAAGAATGCTGGTATTTGGGAAGCTATAAAAGTACTGTTTTTTTTTTTAACATGGCTGCACTTCTGCACTCATATTTTCTCGAACTCATTACTATAGTTATATAACAAAATTGTTTTTCACCAGATTGTAGGAGGGGAAGACGAACATTAGTAATCTATTATTTAGAATCAGGGAACATAAAAAGAAAGTCTTGTTAAATAAATAACAATACTTTTTTTTTCCCTGATTCTAGTAACGTAGATGCTAGATGGTCTAGTTACAACGGTTGTATCTTTCAATATTATTATGAAAATTGAAGAGAATGACTTATATTGACCCCATTTAATCAACGGGGCTATAACTCAGATCAAAATACATTTCCATTCTGTGATGACTGGCGGGCCATTGTTGGTTGGGGAAATGACAAAGATGAAAACGTAGCTTGCGAAGTTGTAAGCAGTCATCTTGTGCTTGTCTTCATTTTAATATTGTTTTCAATATAACCACATGACTAGAATTGCCCCGTATAAGATTTAGTATTCACAGCTAATCATTCCTCCTGGTCATCATGTTGCTGTTATCTCAGCACACAAAAAAATAGAAGTAATGCCCTTAGTTTGTGGGTATTGTATCAATTTAAGGGCCACTTTCTGGTTGCTTACTTACTCTAAACTGCAGAAATACTTACTAGCTCCAGTAGAATTTTACTGTTGTGGCTTCAATAAAAAGAGAGAAATGCTTTGACCTTGCTTTTGTATGGAAAGGGCTAATTGCTTCTTATCCATTGAAGTTTAAATGTTCTAGTCGTAACTCATGTTGTCTGTGACTGTAATTTTGAGTGAGAATAGTCCATCAAAATGGAAGCCCTGTGTTTACAACTAGCTGCTGATGTTGGTGTCAAAGTAGCATAGATTATCTGTTTGGTATGTCTTCCAAAAGAAAAGTTTTCATGATTCTTGAATCACATCAGACTGTACCAAAATCTACTTAAGAAACAGTATCCTAGCAAATACACAAGCTATACGATCCATGTATATTGATTCTTTGTTCACATGATTGGCATAATATGACTGGAACACTAAACATGTCTATTGAATGCAAACCGGCTAATTGTGCGCATGCGTTGGCAGCTTCATTCAACATGAAACCTTGACAAGTTTTCCATATGAATGTCTCATTAGTTGGTAGCTACAAATTGATATTGGATGAGCAGGTGGGGGCATTATTCTTGTGTTCTACCTTTTAGTTGAAATTCTTACTTAGCTCCAATTAAAACAAATCTTGCTTCATTATCAAACACATACATATATAACTTCTTTTTACCATTGAAAGACAGTTGTATTGTGATTATGGATCTTCCATTGAAATGAATCCCAAGGATTATTATCTTGTAAAACTCTCTGATCTAAAATGTAAGCCATTTGAGACATGGACACTGTCTACAAGGTGATACTCTGACTAGAAATTTCTAAAAGCACGCCTTTTCGGACATAAATAATCCATATGAAATACTTTCATTATGGATCTAGGAACATCAATCTTGTCTTACCAATCTACATGGGTTTTTATATATTAATGGTCACAGATTAAAACAGGTTTGAGCAACAAGAAACCTGAAATGATTTGCGTATATGATATTATGATCCGAGGGAGCATGTGCAAAAAATAGTCTTAGCATAGATATCTTGTAACTAGTGAGTGGAAAAAATGGGATTAGTCTCTTTTCTGTTTAATGCATTCTGGAATTATTGGTTCTGCTTAGAACTGAACCTAAAATTGCTGTTTGATGCTCTCATTCTGGAGTATTCTTTTATTGCTGGTTCAGTTTTAGTTGGTAATTTTCTGTTATATGTTGACTAATGTGTCATATTGGCATCAACTTTTAAGAGCATAAGTGTTCATGTCTGCACATTTTGTGTGCTTGGAATGGTAATGGGTGATCGATCACGGGGTGTATGAGGACAAGGACAAAGGCTCCTACACTTGGTGGTGGACTGGTAGAAGGAATTTGAGTTACTTGATGCTATGAGTGGCGAGTGCTTAGCTTATATGCCACCCTAACTGTGGCAACTAACTGACACCCAATGCAATGAATTGATAATAAAACTATTAAGCCATTAACATCTTTCTTAGGGTATGTACAGATGTATTATCAACTTATCATGAAAGTTTCCTAGACACCACATAAGCTCTGGAACCACTTTAAAGTTACGAAGCCACCCCCAATTGGCTGTATCTTAACTTTTTCCTTTTGTTTTGAGCTTAACAAGGTCTTTGAGCTGTCTCTTCAGTTATCCCTACATGACATCACAAATCGTCATGAGGTGGTCCCTTCATCTCTTGGTTAAGAGTAACCTATATTCTTTCTCGTTGGCCTCTTTCTGATTCTACTGATATTGGCGAGTTAAGAGATGGCTGAGGTGGTTACTACTGTGCATTCTCTTCCCTTCAGAGGGATAAGAGTTCCTTTGCTGCACCCTGCAGTTCTGCAAACAAGCAACCTGCTGCTTCCTCCCAAGTCCCAACATGAAAACATGGGAGTTAGCTAGTGCTGCTCATTAACTTGGTATAGGCAATTTTTAGTACAGTAATAATTTTGGTTGCTCTTGTTAAAAAAAAAAGGTTTGCTGCTCTACTAAAATGGCTGTATTTCTGGTTTTATTATATCATCGTTAGTATATGGAATGCTGGCTAGTGCAGTTTAATAATAATCTTCTTCGCATGTGTCAATTAGTTTTAAAGATTCCAAGGGGCATACTGACTATTCTAAAAGAAACGGTGCCAGAGTAGGACCCTTGTTAATCCAGCGATCATAAATAAGAATTTTTTGGCCCCAAAATTTGACATAGCCGCCCCCCTCAAAGCCAAGGGTTTGATTTGCAACCTTCAAATGGAAATAGTTTATGAGGGAGACATTGTGTATTAGTTACAGAGGTAACTCGCAAGTTGTGACATTAAGGTATTTTTTGTTGGCTGTGTTTCATGTACTTAACACTTAAAGCGGCTCTATCGTGTCCACTTAATCCCAGCATCCCCAGGACAAGATAAGTTTCTTTCTCTTCAGGATAGTTCCCCATCCCTAAAGTTATGTACAAGGACTTGTCACAGGGACATGGGATGGCAGATCATGGAACTTGTGGGCGTATCATGCCCTTAGAATAAGATTCCTTTGCTTTCACGTATTCTCAACCATCTTGTTTATCGGATTTTTTAGTATGATTCTAGATCCATATTGATATCTAGCAGATCGTCTAATTAGTGATCTAAGGCTTGACAATTAGTATGGAAATGATCTGATCTCCTAACTGTAAAGTATTCTTCCTTTTGCAGTATCGGCAAATGAGGAGGAGAGAGCAGGACCGGTTAGCACGAATGGATGCTGACTACCAAAAGAGGAAGGAGATTGCTGAGTTTGAACTGCGGAGGGAGGAGAGGCTGAAAGCAGCTGAAGAGCGAACAGCCAAGAAGCGCCTGAAACGCCAAAAGAAGAAGCAGCGGAAGAAAGCGAAGCAAACTAAAACTAGTAATGGTGGTGAAGAACCTAACAGAGTGGAGTCATCTGATGATGAAGAAGGTTCGGATGACGATGACAAGTCTAAGCAATGATGCTCCAATTGCATCTGAAGATGCTTTTAGACTTTAGGCCACCATTCATTGGACGGAGGACTACTTGGTTCGTGAAGGAGGAAGCCTGTGCGTTCCACCCTGGTTGTCTGTGTCCTGTCACCTGTGGGCAATGAGCTAACGTCTGGTGTGCCCGTTGTAATAGGCTGACTTGGGTCCTGTATCTGGATATGGCATTTTGAGCAGAACTGGAGAGCAGAGCACTAGAAAGTTTGCTGTTAGTGTTCCTCGTTCTGAGAATTGCCTTGCATCAGTAACTTTTGATCAACTATAACATTTGGACAGATATGGAGAGCCCTAAATGGTTTGAGAAAATTCCCTGTGTACCAAAAAAAAAAAAATTAGACCCATCCCTTCTATCAACAACAACAACATAGCCTTTAGTCCCAAGCTAGTTGGGATAGGCTAGAGATGAAACCCAAGAAACAAGCTCAAGGTTCAAGGTTTAGGTACGTTGATAGCTAGTCTCCAAACGCTCCATCGAAAGCTACTTTCTTGGAAATATTCCACTCCTTAAAAAATTCCAAAATCCCTTCTATACCCAAATCCTAATTTCTCATCCCTTCCATACCGGTTTTGTCAAATGCTTTATCATCTGTTTGTGAAGAATAAATTGTTCATTCCCAAATAGGGGCAAAATGGTCCTTTTAGCCCACATTTAACCCCACTTAACCCTAAACCTAACAGTTTTAGGTATGGAAGGTATGAGAAATTAGAATTTGGGTATAAAAGGGATTTTGCAATTTTTTTGGGTATAAGAAGGGATGTGTCTAATTTTTATGGGTACACAAGGGATTTTCTCAAATGGTTTCCTGCTAGTGTTTCTCGTTCAGAGAATTGCCTTGCATCAGTACCTTTTAGTCATCTCCATATGTGCTTCTGGCATGTACCTGTACCAGTCTGTTCTGGCACCATGTACTTCATGTATTCCCACAATGCTTGTAAAATTACATCTATTTCTTTTCCCCTAGAATCTAATCTGCAAAAATCTTGCTTCTGCTGGATGCCACACCGTCTAAGAGGTTTCCTTGGCTGATCTGTAAAGCCGTACTCTACATTGTTATGCCTATAATAATGTAGGTAATTTGGGTAGTACTGACCAGAATATTTCACTTAATATACTTGTTAGGGAAGACAAATCGCTGCCAAGTTCATGAAATTAGCTTTGTTAAAAAAAAACAAGTGCCAAAATCTACATGCATATTTCTATCACAGTGATGTTTGAAGCAATCTTATTATTTCTTATAGATCCCTTATATTGGTTCCAGGCTTCCAGCTAAGACCCCGGATAGTAGGTGCCAGAATCAGTACCGCTATATGTGAAACAGTACTGAGTGAGTACACTTCGAACTGCAGTATTGAGTAGTTACTAAAGGCATTTAAAAACCAATGTTGATAAAGGCATTTAAAAACTTTTGTTTCGACGTGATCAAATTAATGGTTGATTATTTTCATGTCAAAAATCTTCTTTGTTGAAACCTCTCAATCTCATACCAAGTTAACAAGATGAGTTTTGCCACTTCATTCTTTGTCATAAGCTAAACGTATCCCTTTGACACGTAGGTTTATTATCTATACAACATCCAATTAATTTTCTTAATCCGTCACAGATATATATTGATTGTACAATCTGGTACTATGCTAGTAATAGTTTGATACTTTGATTGAATATAAATCTATGGTGAATTAGTATAATTTATAGAAAGGATGGAATAAAAAGTAACCCATCGAGTTTTGCTACAGCACAGTGCTGAAAATCCCACCTCTATCTATTTCACTATTTGAACGAGTTGACATACTAACACAGCGTGCAGTGTCTTGACCAATTTCAATCAGTCCACAAAAATGTCTGGAAAGCTTCTTTCCCTTGGGTTACCTTTTAGAAGAACTTCAGCTGCTATACCACAAAAGTGTTGAGACACCATGAATCTTGTGGCCAACAATTGTTTAAAAAAAAACATTCCGAAGACGCACGCATCGGCGGCTCCACTTCGCTTTTGGCGCGCCCACCAACCAACAGCCGCAGCATCCGATTCCGCCACGGCTGCGCGTCCACGTGGCATGCCCGGCCACTTACAAGTGGGCCCGTGCGCAAGCAGCCTGCTTTGATTTGATTTGGTTCCCCTCTCCTCTTCCCCCTCCAATTCGCGACGCCTCTTCTCCCCACCTCGCGCTCTCCTCCCGCGTCCCGCCGCGCGAGCGAGAGAGGAGAGGAGGGGAAGGGAGGGAGGCGGGGCATGGACGCGCGGGCCGGGGAGGCGGCGGAGACCAGCGGCGGTGCCGGGCTGCCGCTCGCCGTGCGGGAGCTCCTCGCCGGAGGGGCCGCCGGCGGCGTCGCAAAGACGGCCGTCGCGCCGCTCGAGCGTGTCAAGATCCTCTTCCAGGTAACCGCGATCCCGCGAAGCAACAGCAGATTGTTCTGTAGAATCTTTGAGGCGATATCTTGGGCTCTCGATCGACAAATGTTCCCCTGGCGCATTTGGCCTTGTTGAGGGACAGGGAGGCGAGATGCGATTTCGTGTGGTGGCTGTTCCTCGCTATTCGTTGTTAGCCGACGGTCCAGGGTTCTCACTACAAAGAATCTTTGCTCTTTTAGATGCAACTTGCGTGATCATGGAATCTCGAATTGTGGTAGGCTGGTAACACCGTAACACACTGTGGTGGCGGGTATGTTCTGTCCTACAGGCTCCTGGCAACAGAAGGCACAAACTTGCAGCTCGTTCTTAATGCTTAGTAATGTTACAGGTTGTCGGTTGATGAACTTCTGTGGTCCTGCAGACAGTTTGGTTATGGTTTGCTAGAGGTACCAGGTTCAGTATCGGTTATTTGTGCTCCGAAGTTCATTCTCTGTAAGAGATTGGATTCAGTATATTGTCAATCTGGAGATACGATTTCTTTTTGGGCAAACAAGTTGATTGCTGGGCTAGAACCCTGCTCCATTCTTCCATTGGTGAACTCCCTGTGTTCCCAATTCCCTGTGCACATGCTACCTTGTTAGTTGTTATTATGAGATTGATAATGCTAGGTTTGAGCATTATGTAACATGGAAGAAAGTAGGGGAAATTGATAGTACCAGGTGAAACAGCAAAGAAAACTTGTTTGCCCAATCTCATAAGGAAGCCATGGTTGGCGGTGGCGGTGTGATCAGATGGTCTTATGGCTTAGCAAACATCTCCAGAGACCTTGGTATCAACATGTAACTGAGTACTAGTTTGGCTGGTGGTCAGATACTCAGATTTATTCCTTTAGAAGTACCTGGAGTGTGCATCACAGTTCATAATGCTAGTCAAGAGAAAAGGAAGTGGTAGTCAAGATGAAAACGTGCACCATATGTCACATCAATGATACAAAGTGGACTGCTGTGAGGATTTCCACGGAAAAGAAAATTGATTCCACATGCTAACATAAGTAATCTGCTTACATTTTATTTTGATAAATTGAAAATACAACCAGAGTATTGGTTCCTGGGGGAAATATCTAGTTGATTTGTTCATATTGCTGGACTGCACAAATAGGAAAATATGTTCTCTCATGTTTTTTTTATTAAAAGTTAAATTGGTCATCATGAAACTTTGTCCATCCGCTGTCCCTGTTTGAGTGAATTATAGTCTACGTGACTTAGCTATAGCCGTGCTTAGAGTCTGTTCTTATTTCAAAGCTCCTTCCTCTATATGGCATTGAATCTTAATGTAGACATCTGATATTTGAAAATTTGTTGGCTCTTTCAGACAAGAAGAGCAGAGTTTCGTGGTTCTGGATTGATTGGATCCTTCCGAACAATCTATCGGACAGAAGGTATTTTGGGGTTTTACAGGTTGGCCTCTTCCTAGTGTGCATGACAAATGGTAGGTTATCAATACATGTTTCACTCTTGAGCTTGACTTTTGGATTGCCTTTTCTTAGGGGAAATGGAGCCAGTGTTGCTCGAATTGTTCCTTATGCAGCTTTACATTATATGGCCTATGAAGAGTACCGCCGGTGGATCATTCTTGGTTTTCCTAATGTTGAGCAAGGGCCTGTTCTTGATCTCGTGGCCGGATCAATAGCTGGAGGAACAGCTGTCATATGCACATACCCTCTTGATCTAGTTCGCACAAAGTTGGCGTATCAGGTTGGTTCAAACCCTTCCTGGATCCTTCATCGGGTTTTGAGTCACCTTTGATCTATTCTGAGTCACTTGTGTTTGATAGGATCTATTTAGTATACTCTTGTGAATATATGGCCCATTTCCATCTATTGTCAATACCCTTCTAATTAGTAGTCCTCTCTCCAGGTAAAAGGTGCACTGAATGTCGGTTTTAGAGAATGCAAACCTTCTGAACAGGTTTACAAAGGGATCATGGACTGTGTCAAAACAATATTCAGACAAAATGGATTGAAAGGCCTATACCGTGGCATGGGTATGAATAGATTTTATTTCCATTTTTTCTCAAGGCCAGTTTCTAATCCTCTCACCCTCTATTAACTATGATTTATTGTTGTTCAGCTCCATCACTATATGGAATCTTCCCTTGTTCTGGTCTTGAATTTTACTTTTATGAGAAGATGAAGAGTCATGTTCCTGAAGAACACAGGAAAGATATCATAGCAAAACTTGGTTGTGGATCAGTTGCTGGTTTACTAGGACAGACAATAACATACCCCCTTGATGTTGTTAGGCGGCAAATGCAGGTATAATTTTGCACAAAGCATGTGACTGTTACGCATTCATATGGTCTAAATGACAATACGTGACGCACCATTTCAGGTTCAGGCTCTCTCATCATCCAGCCTTGTGGGGAGAGGAACATTTGAAAGCATGGTTATGATAGCGAAACAGCAAGGTTGGCGACAACTATTCTCAGGATTATCTATCAACTATTTGAAGGTAAGATATTTCCTTATTGCTCCCTAAAAGTTTATTTGGTTGTGTTATTTTTTTTTAAATATAGCTGTGAGACAAATATGGCTGGTAAGCAGAAGCCAATGAACACTGCAATTCCCATTCGTATTAACCGTAGAACTTGACTTTGGGCAAGCTAGAAGCTCTGATATATATTGTCTGACTCCAAAGTCTTTATTTAAACGCTTGCACTTTTATGTCAGTTAATTAACTTAGCTGAACAATGGAATTGGATTGTTTTATCAAGAGCTGCTGTTCTGGTTGCATGACTATTGAAGAGTGCACTTTTATGTCAGTTAATTATATTTGAAGAGTGCCTCGTGGTATATATTGATTTGATATAGTTATAAATTATGAGTACTGAATCTGATGTTTGTCATATTTTTTTTAAAGTTAGCATTAGCAAAGCAAATGTTCTGAGTTTAGTTTTAAAATATACATCTTACACAGATTCACAAATAACAGGTGGTGCCATCGGTGGCCATAGGATTTACTGTTTATGACTCGATGAAGGTTTGGCTTAAAGTTCCATCAAGGGAGGAAACTGCTGTTGCTGTCTTGTCAGAAGAACGAAATAATACAGCCCCTATCCCCTCCAGTTAGAATGAATTCTTTCTGTGCACGATTCTCCTTGGTGCCTTAACATTCATAAGGCGTGTGGTATAACATTCTTTCTAGGAGCTGCTTCACCATAGCTGCTAGGCTTCTCCAACATAATGGAATGGAGACAATAATTCGACCATCAATAAGCGTATAAGCAAATCATCAATGCCAAGAACCTTGGCATATTAACAGGAGCAATAGAATTCCTTGGAGATTACCAATTCTTTGTGGAATTTCACCCTGTACAGACTCTGTATATAGTTGGATAGCTTGTGTCAAACGGACTTGTTCATTGGAGGAAATCAGAAACTAAGAAATCGGAGCAAAAGCTCAAGTGTTTCAACCTGTTTGTTTCAAATTTTTTTGTTGCAGAAGTGAGGGATTTGCTAGGGCCGAGGGCCGTAGGCAGGTTCTTAGGTTTGGGACTGCAGATTATGACTTGTATTGTATGCGTCGACCTTTTGCCCCTTGAGTACACGAATCTATCAGGCCTTGCATTCAGCTCCATGTCGGATTGATTCTTCCGAGTGGCAACACGGCTTCTTGGATTTTTGCCCAGATTCTTGCAAAGTTCTGATTCCTTTCGTTTATGGCTCTATGGAGGAGTAGCCTGTACCGTGGTTCCGGATACGTGCGAAATTGGTTTTTATGGTTTTTTTACAAGTTGTCGGAACGTGTGCAGTTAACCTGGATATGGAAACTTTGTGTATTGCTCCCAGTATTGACGATTGGCAGAAGCCAGTTTGAACTTTGTGGTCTGAACTTCGACTTTGTATCGGGCCCTGTTCGGATTGCATTCTAACTTTTTAGTGTTCAACTATTCCTCACTCAGAAAACACGCTCCCTGGAATTTAGCTGTAGTGTTTTTCTAGAGCTATAATGTTCAGATAGCTGAAAAAACAATGCAGCTTTAGAAAAAAAACACTGTAGCATTCGTTGGAAAAAAACACTGTAGCATTCGTTGGAAAACGTATTTTGTGAGGAAGAAATAGTAAAATGTTAGAATAAATAGTAAAAAGTTAGAATAAATAGTGAAAAGTTGGGAAATCTAAAAGGGCCTGAGCACAACATTATGGTTAGAGGTTCATCCAAAAACCCATCGGTCACCATCACACCCATCGGTCACCATCACTTGGTGGCTTGGTGCTTGTTTAAGGTAATTCTGGCGAGAAAAGAACGGTAAAGTTTCGTAAGTACTGTTTCATAATTCTGGCGAGATATGGATCAACTGCAGCCTGAGAACACTGCACGGCTGAGCCATGCTGAATGTGGGCATGACCAGGGTTATTTTTTTCGGTCCGGTAGTTCGAACCGCCGGCTAGCGGTAGCGGCTAGCCGGTCCGGTTTGACCGGTAACCGCTGGAAACCGAACAAATTCAAATTTTGAATTCAAATTCCCCTTTCCGTCGATTTACTTCGGTTAGCCGGCCGGTTTGACCGGTAAGCCGAGCGGTTTGGGCGGTAAGCCGGCCGGTTTGGATGGTAAGCTGGCTCAATACATAATTTGTCATGTTTTCAAATTTAACTAAAAATTTAAAAAAATAAAAGAAAAATTCCTAAAAATATTTCAAGGTGCATAGAATTTAATGGTGTCAAAATTTTTCAAATATTAGTGTATTTAGTATTTTTTGTGTGCATTAGAAGTTCAATGAGCCGATTTTTTTTCTTTTCCTTTTTTTGTTGAACTTCTAGTGCCTGCAAAAAAATATCAAATGAGCAAATATTTGAAAATTTTTTACACCAATAGATTACATATACCTTGAAGTATTTTTAGGAATTTTTTCGACATTTTTCTATTTTTTTAATTTAAATTTAAAAATTTCAAATTTGGACCGGTTCAAACCGCCCCAAACCGGAACTGGTCCGGGGACCGGTTCCCGATGGTTCGGGGAACCCTGGGCATGACTCGCTCTTCCAAATTTCTGCTGTGCTCCAGGCCAGGTTGTTTTCTTGCTACTGTTCACATGACTCACAAGGTTCTCCGCCTCTATCATTGCAAATACAATGCTACTAGCATTTAAGGGTGAGTTTAGTTTGATGAAAAAAACATTATAGATTAAAAAAACACTGTAGGTCGTGTTGGAAATCGTGTTGTGTGAGTGGAAGGGTTGTGATGAATAGAAAAAAATTAGATGAATAATGCTTTTTTTGGAAGAAGTTGGATGATCCAAACGCACCCTTAGCTTCTTCAAGCACCAATCATTGAAAACCCACTGGGGTGAAAAAGAATTAGGGTGTGTTTAGATTAGGGAAAGATTCCCTGAAAATACATTGTTCATCAAAAATACACTGTAGATGAATAGTGTTCTGTGTGTGGGAGGGATAGGATGAATAGGGAAAAATTTAGACGAATAGTGTTTTTTTAAAATGTTTTGAAACCAAACGGGCCTTTACTGGTGCGAAGAAAAGCATTAATAAATTATAAATAAAGTGGGTATGCAGGTGCAGGCATGGAAACCAGCTCTGGGCACAGGTAGCCAGGGCCCAGGGAGCAGTGCAGCGACCCAGGGAGGACAGGCTAGGGTCCCATAGGCTACTGCCATGGAGGTCATACGCCTTCTCGCGGGTTTCTTCTGTGACTATTTGGCTAGCTTTATATTGTTTAATCGATGAATAGTATCAAAGCAGTACAAAATTAAGTTGACTCTTTGTAAATAAGTTGTCTCTTTACTAGCTCTTAGGGTGCGTTTAGTTCACCCAAAGATTCCCTGAAAATACACTGTTCACAAAAAAACACTGTATATGAATAGTGTTTTATGAGTAGAAGAGATGTGATGAATAGGAAAAAATTGGATGAATAGTATTTTTTTTAGAAACTTTATTGAATCTAAACGCTCCCTTAGTCGTCTCTTATGCATTAAAGAGTGTACAAGTGATGTGACCGTTTGACCGGCTCTTTAACAAGAGCTAACGTATTGTGGTTTTTTGGTACTGTTTTAACATTGTTAGTTGATTAAACAATTTAACACTGCCGGCGAAGCCGATTTGAATCCGGGGGTTCGGATTTGGTGCGTGAGAGGGCGACCTCCCATTGCTCGTGTTCATTCCCATTTCCCAACGCGTCGCGTGGATACCAAAAGCATCGCTGCAACTGGCGTTTTGGCGTCGTCAATTCCGTTCTCACGGGGGTCGAGTCGACATTTCTCCCCTACCCATGCATCATATCTCCAGGGTTCACATCTGCCTGACCGTTCAATCGAATGGAATCACGTACGAGATGCCAAAGCTCTGGCAATGGCGTAACGTGTCTTTACTTTATGTTGTTTGATTGATGCAAGATTATGTGCCACCATAGCAATTAGCAATGCACCCTGTGATTCCAATTGTCTCCATCCCCGCAAAGAGAGAGAGAGATGCCAAAAAAAATGGCAGTGATTGATTATCATAAGAACACAAGATGGCGACCACGACGATTTGTTTGTATACAACTATACGTCTATACGTACAAGTGGTCAATTGAGTACGATTAGAGGTTGGTCGGCTCAAGATCAATTCGTTTCCCTAAGTTTGCAACAGATTTTGTCGTCGCTGACGCTGACATAGGAAAGTTTATGGGCCAGACAGACAGATTAAGAATGTGTTTAGATTGAGAGGCCTAGCGTACGTCCAAGCATTTGACAGGCCTCCTGAAGCAGCGAGCGACCGACCGATAGGCCCGCTTGCAAGTTTGAAAGGCCCAAGCCCACTCCATTGGCTCGCCGCCGTCCGACGACGTCAGCCGCGGCGCTGCTCGCTGCCTCTCGCTTCCACGACCTCGCCGGCGTCCGGCGCTCTCGAGTCTCTACCAAACGATGGGCGGAGGGCGGAAGCGGCGGCGGCGGCGGGACGGCACGGAGGCGCCATCCATCCACCCGCGGAACCGGTACGCCGCCGCCGCGCTGGACTTCGCCGCGCTGGCGGAGCTCTACCCTTCCTTCCGCCCCTTCGTCTCCGTCTCCGAGCGCGGCCGCGCGTCCGTCGACTTCACCGACTTCTCCGCCACGCGGGAGCTCACGCGCGTGCTCCTCCTCCACGACCACGGCGTCAACTGGTGGCTCCTGCTTGCTTCGCCCCTTTTCATTGAACTCTAACATATTTCCTATGCTCAATTCGCCGCGTACTGTGATTGTTTGCTCCACGCTCATCATGGAATTTATGAAACCTACAAGTATTGTGTTGCATGAAGTTTGAATTGTGTCACTTTCCTCTACTTCAGAGCACTTGTGCCCAATTCTCGTTTATAAACTACCCATGTTACTCTGTGAAGTGATACTGGAAGATGAGAATGTTTTGTGCTTTGGTTAAAATTCAATATGGATTACCACTTACCACTAGCCATTTATATAAAGAAAAAAAACCCGGAGATCTTCTGGGCTGTCCTGCGGTGCCCACAATGAAACAAGTTTTGATTATCTTTATGGCTGTCAGGTATGACAAAACTGTTTAACCATGCTGTCCATGCTTGCTGCATTGTACTTGTTATGCACATTTTTCGTGCCTAGACATTTCTGTAATGTTTTCGCACTGCTTTAAAGGCTAGACTTTTTTTATGTAGAATTACTTGTAGAAATGGCAAGTGCTGTATTTGACTCTTATGTTTTGCTTGTCATGCAATATAGTTTATGCCTGGCCATTGTTTAAGCAAGATTTTTAATCTTAGCTACTTTCAGGTGGATTCCAGATGGACAACTTTGCCCTACTGTTCCAAACAGGTCCAACTACATTCACTGGATCGAGGATCTTCTCTCATCTAATCTGATACCACCGATATCCAGCTCAAGTGGGAGGGTAAGGGGCTTTGACATAGGAACAGGTGCCAATTGCATCTACCCTCTCCTTGGGGCATCGTTACTGGGATGGAGCTTTGTTGGATCGGGTATGTTCTCAAGCTTATGCACTACGACTTCTGTGAACCACTGGCCAAGGGTTTATTGGCCAATTAAACAAGAATGATAGATACTCAATTGTGCAACTGCATTTTGTTTGTAGATGTGACTGATGTTGCCCTTGAATGGGCTAAGAAGAATGTGGAGAGCAATCCACACCTAGCTGAGCTAATTGAGATTAGAAATGCAAATGCAGTGTCCTTTCCCTATGAATCTGAAGCGGTTGTCAAGGAAGATGTCAGTGAGAACATTTCAGAGCCTGCGGAGGATGCAGCTATGCAAAAGCCATCTATCCTTGCCGGTGTTGTAAAGGAGAGTGAGAGCTTTGACTTCTGCATGTGCAACCCTCCATTCTTTGAGAGCATAGAGGAAGCTGGCCTTAACCCAAAAACATCGTGTGGTGGAACAGCTGAAGAGATGGTTTGTCCTGGTGGCGAGCTGTCCTTTGTAACACGTATTATTGAAGACAGTGTTTCCTTTAAGAACTCTTTCAGGTAATTTGAAGCTTTCCCTTCTGTGGTAATGCATGCTACATTTTTGTGTTCATTGTTTACAACATTTTTTGCTACTTTGTTATTTAGGTGGTTTACATCAATGGTTGGCAGAAAAGCAAATCTGAAGTTATTGATCTCAAAAGCTCGTGAAGCTGGGGCCTCAGTCGTGAAAACTACTGAATTCGTGCAAGGTCAAACAGCTAGATGGGGTCTTGCATGGTCATTCATTGCTCCAAGAAATTTGGTGGTCAGATCTAGTACTCCAGCAAGGAATCACCATTCCTTTATGCTTCAGGTTGACGTCATATCACATTATGTCTCTTTATCATAAGTCTGTTAAGTTTAATAAATCTCCCACCTTACACTTTTAACCCCCCAAAATAAAATAAAATAATAAAACTCTAGGTCAGGTTCGCAATTTAGCTATTACTGGTACAGTCATTGCTAAAGTGCCTTTTCTGTTCCTCCCATGTCCCCATCACATAGTGCATTTTCTAGATAATTAACCATTACATTATCTGTTCTATGAAGCTTCAGGTATCCACAGTTTTGCATGTTTGAGATGCTTAGGTTGTTTTTTTTATCATATCGGTATTCATTCTGCACAGTTAGCATTGCAATAAGGCTGACATACTTGTTGACAAAACTCATCAGAAGCCTTCCTGTTTACTTCCCCCTGTTCTTGAATGGCTATCTTTATGTCAGAACTATTGCTATTCTATTACTAATTTACTATATTCGCACTTTGACTAACCTCTGTTTTCAAATTGTTTTTTTAAACCCCTCCTTTTCAAATCTGTATTTGACATAATGAAATCAGGGCCTTCGACGTGAACATGGTGCCTTTCAAGTCCTGAAGTCAACTGAGGCTTTTTTTCGAGCTTCTGATCTATCATGCAAAACTGATACATTGTCTTTTTCTGTTGATGTAAGTTTTTTGTTAATACGTCAAAAATTCAGTTCCTGAAATTAACCAGAACAGATATGCATACATCGATCTCCTTGAGGTCTGCAATATTTTTGCATATTGTTCTGTTGTTAATATTTGCATGAAATTTGTGTTTAGGTCACATTGTCAGATGAGCAGGCTGAAGCTACAATATTGCACGGTGATGATTATGCAGGTTCTCTAGAAGACAGCTCTGCAAAGTTACAAAGCGTTGTTAAGGGAATATCCTTTCGTATTACGGTGTGTTGACTTCAAATTACGTTTCTGATACTTGGTTGAGTATCTTGTCCAAAATATATTATCAGTGATTTTTCCCCTACTCATGTAGGTGTTTGAACAAATTCCGGGGACCCTCCTAATTAAAGGCTCATTGATCAATAAAGCATTATCAGGTAATCTCAGGGTCTCATGTGACTATTGGCATGTGTCATGATACAAACCTACTCTATGCCAGTTTCATTGATCAATAAAGCTTTGACTGAAGCACCTTAATCAGTTTTCTTTAATATATGACATGTATTTATTGTGTTAGTCAGTTTTTCAAAAATCTGTGCTCTCAGTCTTCATGTAGCTCAGGGTAACTATACACATAATGAATCCAGCTCAAATACACTAGTGCCTCCACGTTGAGCTGTTTATGCCCTTCCCCTCTACTGTACCATACAGTTGAATCAAATGAACAATCTACTATGCGTAATTCACATGAGATCTGGAATTCATTATGTCAATGACAGTAACTCTTTCTTGTTAGGATGTCATCTTGCATTTTGTATTTGTAAATTGATGCTTTTACTACTCCATGTGCTCTATTATCGCGAAATCTGTTCACCGAGACTGAAAGTTTGACGCACCAATAAGATGACAAATGTACAGGCTGGCATATGAAAATACTGTAGTATGTCCAGTCCAACTTTGCCAAGCTGTGCTGGGCCGATAGTCATGAAATGGTCCTGAAGAATAGTTGTCTATCCAGTAAAGAGGAGTGGCAGTGGTACTGATGTCTGGCTGCCTCTTGCATATGGCTTGTCACTGCCTCTAGACAGATGCTAGTGGCTAATCCCACGATGGAGACATAAATGACACTAGGGTATCTTAGGGGCCATATAGAGATTGGTTGTTGGTCTGTAGGAAGCAGAGCCTGTAGATCCGGATCATATGATATGTTGGTCTTCGAGTTTTTTTGTTATTTACTTTCTTTGTTATGAGGATGTAATTATTCCAGTTGTAGAGCAGAGTTAACAAATCTAGAAAATAGGACAAGCCAGCAAAGTTTTCAAGTTAGATCATCATTGTTCTGTTCTTTTTGTAGCTGTTCTTCTGTAACAGTATTTGTTTCAGAAAGCTGAAACAGCTTCATAATGCACTGTTCACGTGCCCTATATGCATATGCAGAGACAGCCATAAAGATTGTATTGAGCTCATCACTACTGTTATTCCATGGGACTCTCTATGAACTAAAGCGTGCCGTTAGAAATTATTAGCTAACACTCTACGGTGTCTCAGATATGTTGTCTGGTGGCTTTGCTTCTTGTTAGCAAGGCACATAAAGCTTTGTTGGCTTTGTTGTAGTGACATGGACACTTATTTTCCTGTGTTTCTGCAGGTACCTTTTCTTCATTATTCTCCCAGCTGGAGGATACGTTAAGGATGGAATGTCTCAGTAAGATGCGATAGTTCAAGGTCCTGAATTATGAGTTTTGATAGGAAGAATGTATCAGTTGCCTCTGCATGAGTAGGTTTTTTGGGCGCCACGGAATGTGCAAGAGGGAACCATGCGACAACAACAGCTTAACTGTAAGCCACAAAAAGAGATGCTGAGCTGTGCACTGCAGAATTCATCGCTGCTCGCATCCTTTGTTGTTGTGCACTGATGGCAAGGTTGTGAAAATACCAGCAACAATGCCTGGTGTTATGGCATTATTTCTTATCTGGATTTGGAGAACAACTTGACAACACCAACAATGAGAGTCTTGCTTTTGAGACCCCGCTGCATGGTGATTCTATACAGACCGGATATCTGATACACTCATACACAGCATTTTCTCCAATGTTTTTTTTTTGGCCTTTTCCTTTGGTTGACATGCCTTCCCATGTCAATGAACTGAACTTCAGTGAACGGGATAGTGCAAGAAACCGCTGCTTGAAATTGATGAGTCCCTGAACATGTTTGTAGTACAATGCTTGTGTACCTGCTACCTAGCACATGCACATGTAATTGTTCGGCTGTATGGTAACTTGTTCGACTGTATGAACTTGATCAGTTGACGTCCTGTGTTATTTTTGTGTATCCCCAGATTTTGGATCCGTGATCCCCGGAGGTTTGTGATTTGTGAGGACAAGACAACGTGATCTGTTGACTCAGATCATCTAGGTGTATATATGGCAAGAATTGGAAAACTTTCTCATCATTTTTCTTTGGTGAAAATGGCAGGTACTCTGCCTTCCCACAATTTATATAAAATAATCTCAAATTTCCAAATTGGAGGGAAAACACCATCTCTACGGGACCATGTTTCCGCATGTACTTTGATGTTTGTTGCACGTCGCTTTTGTTATCCATCCATCCTGTCGTTGTTATCCGTTTTCGCACATGATATTTGTAGTATTTGCTTGCCGATAAATACAGCACCCATGTGTGGCCTGGACAGTCGAAAATATCGAGTCTTGAGGGGAGTATCCATCAGGATCCCACCTAATGGCCAGTCAAACCTTGCGTCCTTATTTTTTGTTAGAAAGGACAAGAACATAAGGCAAGGTTCTATCCCTAAAAAATGTACATTTGAAGTACTTTCGTAATTGTAATCAAGGATTCAATATGCATAGCTCATAATGGTACAGTACAAGTGTAGAGTACCAACATTACTATATTATTGTTTCACACAAGATTATATAACAAACACCACACGCACGCTAGTCATAAATCATAATTGATCCTTGAAGCCTTTTTAAATAAAAGGAAAAGTTTTAAAAAGAAAAAAAAACAACAACTCCTGTCTCCTATCCTATCTTATTCCCCCGTGGAACTAGACTTTACTTCATGTCACTCGCGAGGCGCGACTACATAGCCCACTAATAATTTTTTTCGTCCTTCATCCATATTTAGCCACGAATACGCTACACAATAATACCACTACAGAGCATTCATCAACTTAGTGGGCAACAGACAACCGCCTATTGCTCACCGTCAATAACATTAGTGGTCCTAATCCGAATTTCCATACCAACCAACCTTCGTTCTAAACCATGACGTTGGAATGTAAGCACCGTCAATAACATTAGTGGTCCTTGTTTGACTTATATTTTAGCAATAAGTTTCTTTCCAAGTCCAGAGAGCTCTCGCCTCTCGACATTTGTTAGTTCCTTTTAATTAACGATCATCAAACGATTAAAAAAAGTTATGTTTTTTTCTTAAACCCCATGAGTCCGAACAAACAACAACACAGGGCAGAAAACCATCTCAAAACCCCATCTGTGGAGTCACATAATCGACGAAACGTGAGATTCACTTCCCCAATCACGATGAGGAGCACGAGGGCCATCCACGCCCGTGTATACCGGATCCAACCGTCCATCCATCCCGGGCCCACTCGTCATAACCCACCAGCAACCAAACAGCGCGGGCTGGGCCTCCTCCCTGGCAGCTGGCGCGGGCTGTCGAGCGAGCCCGACCGCCCCTGCCAAGTGGGCCACGCCGCACGTGAGGCTCCCCGCCGGGGCCCATCGTACCAGTTGCCGCCTGCCCGCCCCTCCCCGACCGTCCGTCCACGCCCCGATGCGATCTCAGCCGTCCGATCCCCTCCTCGCCTTCCTCGTATGCGCCGCCCTCTCTATAAATATCTCCTCCTCCTTGCCGAGTCCACGGCCCGAGTAGATAAGATCGAGCGAGCTCGGGGAGGTTGGGAAAAGAAAAAAATATCTCCAATCGAATCAACCCTAGCGAGCGGTTAGGGTTTCGAGCGAGCGAGAGAGAGATGGCGGCGGCGGCGAGGCAGCGTGGGACGGTCAAGTGGTTCAACGACACCAAGGGGTTCGGCTTCATCTCCCCGGAGGACGGCAGCGAGGACCTCTTCGTCCACCAGTCGTCGATCAAGTCCGAGGGCTTCCGCTCCCTCGCCGAGGGCGAGGAGGTCGAGTTCTCCGTCTCCGAGGGCGACGACGGCCGCACCAAGGCCGTCGACGTCACCGGCCCTGACGGATCCTTCGTCAAGGGTGGTTCCGGCGGCGGCGGTGGCGGCTTCGGCTCCCGTGGCGGGGCCGGATCTGGAGGAGGCGGCCGCAGCTACGGCGGTAGCTGGGGCGGCGGCGGTGGCCGCAGATCTGGAGGCGGCGGCGGCGGTGGATGCTACAAGTGCGGGGAGTCCGGCCACATGGCTAGGGACTGCCCCAGCGCTGACGGCGGCGGTGGGTATGGAGGAGGCGGCGGTGGAGGCTGCTTCAAGTGTGGGGAGACTGGCCACATGGCCAGGGACTGCCCCAGCGGCGGTGGAGGCTACGGCGGCGGTGGCTACGGAGGCGGCTACGGTGGTGGTGGTGGCGGCGGCGGCTGCTACAACTGTGGCCAGTCTGGCCACATGGCCAGGGACTGCCCCAGCGGCGGCGGAGGAGGTGGCCGTTTCGGTGGTGGCGGTGGCGGCGGCGACCGCTCCTGCTACAACTGCGGCGAGTCCGGCCACATCGCCCGCGACTGCCGCGCGTGAGGCGGATCAGATCGGATCGGATCGCGCCGGTACCCCCGGTGGTGGTCTGGTCTCGCTATAGATCTCGCCTAAGCCTCTCACTATGTCTCGTTCGTCGGAAGTATTGCTTTAGTTTTGCCGATCTGGGCTGGAGTGCCCGCCGCCTCCTTGCTATAGAGGAGCCCCGCCTTTTTTTTCTTTCGTTTCGCTTTTGTTCTTGGGTTCGGTTCGTAGGGGAACTGCTACTGCTGCTAAGTTATCATCATGGTGTGCTTTTGCTGTGAGTCTGGTCGTCGTCGTTGTCAGTCGTTAAGAAGAAGATGAATGAGTGAGATGGATTGATTTTGTGTCGCTGGTGAGGAGATGGACAAAATCTGCCTCCTTTTTTTTTGTGGTTTGATGCTCCTGATGGAATAGATTACCACCATTATTATCCTCGATTAATCCTGCTGCGTGTGCTATTTGTGCTCATGATTTGTAAGAGATGCCTGTGATGTGCTCATGATCCGTGTGCCTGAGATGTGTCTGTGATGTGCATGGGCAATGCTTGTCTTGTGTTCGCAGAGGTACTACGGTTTGCTGCTGCTGCTCATCTGCTGCAGCTGGATTTGGGTGTGATGATGCTTGTGCAAGAACATGAGGTTGTTTTGTTTTGTTGTGGTAACAGAGCAGTGCTGGGGGAGAAAAGGATGTGAGGTGCTTCTGCTCGTGTCGGGCGTGCGGTTTTGCTTTTTGCTGCATCATGGAATCTGGGTGACACGGGTGTCAGTTCGGCCATGGCTGCCTGCTGTCATGTTCTCTTCTGTCTCGAGGCTTAGCAGTTGGTACTCTTCTGCTTTGGCTTGTTGCCCTCCATGATCCACAAGGTGTTTGAGGGCTAATCGAGTTTGGTTCGGATCTCCACTGTCAATGGCCGTATGCATTTGTCAAATTGTTTGCCCTTGAGATGCCTTGCAAAGCACATCGAGTGCTGTGGTGCACACAGACCAATGGCTAATCGAGTCCGTTTCGGGATTAAGCTATGCTGGATGCCGGCTTAGATGCATGACACTTTTGTCAGGTGGCTACTAATTGTAACGCGCGTACGATTTATACTCGCAGAGTACAATTTTAAATGGTCAGATGCCTATCAGCAGTTTATTCTCTCCCTATGCACAAAGGATGGCTGATAAGAGTATAAGACCATGTAGCAGAGACTAGAGAGCTAAGGGTGCTCACGAACCACTGAGGTTATTCCCTTACAGTTTATGTCATTTCAATCTCAGTTTTTTTTTTGACTTGTCACGGAGAGAATGAAAGTTTTCTCTGTTCACATTTTTGAACGAACTTCTCTGTTCACATTTTGGGTGCAACGACTCCACGGTTATTATAGATATAGTAAGATTGTAAACACATTAAACAGCTACTTTTACGCATAATTTAGTAGCACTCTTGTATAGGGGTACAAGAGCATCTCCAGGCGGGTCCCTTGCTCTAACGACCTTAAATTTAACCGTGTTATATCCTTATATAATCGTTCTCCAAAATTCGAAATTATGCAAAATGAAACCTTGTTAGGTGAAGCCGCATTACGTTTTCGCTGTTGTAAAGCGCACACTACATTACGTTTTTATTCTTCGGATGCACCTAGTAACATTTTTGGAAGTGTTTTGTTTTTCCTGTTTTGTTTTTCCTCTAAGTGCTCATTTTGTCGTGAGGTTGCTGGTGCTGGGGCGTCGCTATGGAAGAGGCGGTTGTGGAGGTTAGAATTAGAACTGAGATTAGTAGCTAGTACTAGAGGTTATTAGCGATGGAAGGTGAGTTTAGATTCACCAACTTTTCCAAAAGAACACTGTTCATCCAACTTTTTTCTATTCATCTATCTCACAGAACACGTTTCCCAACGTGACCTACAGTGTATTTTTGGGTGCTACAGTGTATTTTTCCCCTGTCTAAACGGGGCCTGAAACCAGAGTCCAGATGGGAAGATGGATAGAAGAGCAGCAGGAGTAATTGGGATGGTGAGCAGCCTGGAAGAGGTGCTATAAATGGTGGCTCTGCCTCTGCATGGTGGTCGTATAGGAGAGTACGTGTTTCCCTTTCGGCCTTTCCCCCCTGGTGAAGTGGTAAGTGAGTGGTGACCGGCGAGAGCAAGCCGTCGGCGCCGGCCGGCCGGCCGGCCTCCGGTCCGGGCAGCAAGCAGGACGAGGCTGGAGCGGAGGGCCGCGTGTCAGTCGCGCCATGTGCCGGTACTGTCCATCGCCGACGGTGACAGCCATGGGGTCCGCTTTTTCCCGCGACCTGGCGACCCTGTCTCCTGCTATAGGCTGGCTATTGGGCTATGGCTTCCTCTGCCGTCGCGTCCAGATCGTCGCCTTGTGACGCTCACACCCGTCCGTGAGCTGCCTGCTTCCTCTGCGTCCGACGATGGTGAGATTCTGATGCCCAAGGAATCCATCCGTGATGATCCGTCCGCCCCGCCCGATCCTATAGTATCCTGTTGCAGTCCACACGAGGCAAGCCGAGTGCAGGTTGCACCAGTGCCGACCGGTCCGTTGGGTGGGCTCGTCCGTCACTTGTGCTCTAGGATTGCATTGTGGTCGTGGCAGCCACCTTCTGTGTTTTGTATTCCTCGAGCAGTCGAGCCATGCATCCCACGCTGGAATACAACACGACCTATCTTGCCATTTTCACACACAAGTATCAACCAACAAAAGAGGACGTTAATTAACAGAAAAAAAAATCATATTCCATTACAATTATCAGCACAAAAAGAGTGCTTATATAAAATCCAGGGGATGTATGGTTGCCAAGTGGATGATGGGCGGGTTATTATACAAATAATGTAGCAATGATATGATATACTATGCTCCTCTCCCTTTGTCCACCGGATAGATTTGATTCCTCTTCTACTCTACTCGGCCGGAAAAGCCTCGCCTTTTGCTCTTTTTTTTTTTGCATTCTTTTTCTTGTCATCCACCGGCGCATCGCATCCTTCATCTTCAGCTAGCTAGGGTTAGCTTAGATGCATGCGAATCGATCGCAGTCCGAATCGATCACCGGGCAAGATTATATTCCTCCATTGTTGGCCGATCGACGGAATGGATCCAACAACACAAAAGACCATGCCCTGGCCTTCATCTTCACCACGCTAGCTGAGCTGTGTGCGTGCCATGCTGACTGTTGGTGAAGTGGCAGTGACAGTGGTTGACGGCATACTACTGTACTCGTTTCAAGACAACACACACATGCTGACACGCCTAATCTCTCTCTCTCGTGGGCTACGGCCCGCTGGCCACCGACACTTCTGGGCCCCCAACAGCCCAGGCCCAGCCTCTCCTCATCTCCCCCACCCAATCCACCCAGCAGCGCGTGCTCTCTTCTTCTCTCTCTTCTTCGCCGTCGTCTCCTCCCCTCCCAAATCAATCCTCTTCCTCGTCAGAGAGGAGGCAAGGCATGGCGGCGACGACCCTACTGGCGGGCTCGCCGTGGCTGCGGGCGCGCCTCCTCCCTGACGCTCCCTCTCGCCCCTTCGCGCGCCACATCCACCTCGGCCGTGTCCTCTCCTCCCGCTCGCGCTCCCGCGCCCGCGCCTCCGCCGCCGAGCCCATCACCGGCCCCGTCCGAGTCCGCTTCGCGCCGTCGCCCACCGGGAACCTCCACGTCGGCGGCGCCCGCACCGCGCTCTTCAACTACCTCTTCGCGCGCTCCAACGGGGGGCGCTTCGTGCTCCGCGTAGAGGACACCGACCTCGAGCGCTCCACCAGGAAGTCCGAGGAGGCCGTCCTCGCCGACCTCACGTGGCTCGGCCTCCAATGGGACGAAGGTATCCCCCCCCCCCCCTCTTCGTCTGCCACCGTCTCGAATCGCTTGTCATCTCGTTTGTTATGTGGTGGTGTCTCATTTTGGTCTCCTCATTTCGACCTCCTAGGCCTGCGGTTGGAGCTCTCCGTAATAACTTGATTTGTTCGTAGATTTATCATGTGCCTCATGCCGCGATTTTTTAGTGCTGTTATCACAAACACCTGCTGCTAGTCACACCTAGTGTGGTAGGTCTAGGATTAAACCTGAATTGTACTCTGGACGTGCAGAAGGTTAACTTGTCTGGTAAATTGGTCTCAGTAAGATGCATCCACAACTTAAAGAAACATTGGTTGCAAAGCGTATAGTCCAATGCTAAAGATGCTAATCTGACCCTATAGCTTTTGGTAAACCGATGCTACATACAATGGGTAAACCGATGCTCCTGTGCTTATTTGGTTAGGTCCGGATGTCGGCGGGGAGTTTGGGCCTTACCGACAGTCAGAGCGGAATTCGCTGTACAAGCAGTATGCCCAGAAGCTTTTGGACTCCGGAGCGGTTTACCGCTGCTTTTGCTCCAACGAGGTACCATTATCCTCTTGCATTATTTTGCATGATACACGTGCTATGAAGTTCAACTTATTTCCTTGGCCACTACCTCCATTGCATCCGTGTGCTGTAGAGAAAATTCATATCAACAAAATTCTTCCATGATTCACAATCCTAAGCAATAAATAAATTTGAAGTCATTTGGCATGAGCTGCACTAGTTTGTAATGATCATGATTAATTGTTCTCATTGATTCAGGAACTCGAGCAAATGAAGGAAGTTGCAAAGCAGAGGCAACTTCCTCCTGTGTACATGGGCAAGTGGGCAACTGCTTCAGACACCGAAGTAGAGCAGGAATTAGAGAAAGGGACACCTTACACTTATCGTTTCCGTGTGCCAAAGGAGGGGTCTTTGAAAATCAATGACCTTATTCGTGGCGAGGTAACAGTGAAAGTTCCAGAACATAAGCTTCAGCACTACCTTGCTGTTTTACTGCCTTCAAGCTTGCATTTCCTTTACACTTGCATATTGGCTTAAGTGATTGATATACATGAACTGATCAGCGGATAGTTTCATAAAGGTCAGTTGGAACTTAGACACGCTTGGTGATTTCGTTATTATGAGAAGCAATGGACAGCCTGTGTATAACTTCTGTGTCACCGTTGATGATGCTACCATGCAGATCTCTCATGTTATCAGGTAATAAGGAAGCACACCCTGTTTCAATATTTATTTTGAATGGTCTAGCATAATGGTGGAGCCTCATGGAGGCCAGCCGCCAACTCCTCTCCTGAGTGGGAAAGGAAGATGAATAGAATGTTATTGTCTGTAGAGAATAAAGGGTAAAATGGTCGTGGAGGCATAGGCTGCTACATTGTATTGATGCTTCCTTCTGTCAGTGGGAAATTAAGACGAAACTATAATGTTACTGGCTGTTTCTATTGCTTTAAGGTTTTGTAAGGTTTAAAAATCTAACTAATATAGTTCTAGAAGAACATTCATATGGAAGAATAGAAACTTGAAGTCTTGATTTTCAGTGAAAACTTAAGGGGCTGCAAATTTATTTTTTGTAATAAAAAAGAGTACAACCTATATGTGATTGCCACTGCACATTTTGCCCCCCCCCCCTGTTTCCTATCCACACTTCACCACTGATCTAGCAGACTAGCACCCTTGTAATGACTTGTTTGCCATGTTTTCTTACAGAGCTGAAGAGCATTTACCAAACACACTGCGGCAAGCTCTGATTTATAAAGTAATTTCCTCTCTGCTTTTGTTTTGTGTATCATGATCTGTAACCTTGACCCTTTAAAAGCAATCTCAACATAGATATGTATGCTGTAACATTATGATCTCTGCTACAGGCTCTTGGATTCCCAATGCCTTCATTTGCCCATGTTTCACTCATTTTGGCTCCTGACAAAAGCAAACTTTCAAAACGTCATGGAGCTACTTCTGTGGGGCAGGTAACTAACTGATCGGCCACTTGTTTATCCATCAGATTATTTGATTAGCCGGGCATGCTATTTTTTGTTCATTTGTCTTTATAGTTGCTGGTTGCAGGTAATTATTTCTTAACTTGCATATTTGCCAATGATGTCTCCTTTAAAAAGGCGTGTAGTGAAACACATCTTTTTTCTTTGGACAGTATAAAGAGATGGGCTACCTACCTCAGGCAATGGTAAATTATTTAGCACTGCTGGGCTGGGGTGATGGTACTGAAAATGAGTTCTTCACTATTGATGATCTCGGTAGGTTCTAAATAACTCATTCTATCATTATTTACCTTGTTTGTGATTTTGTGAAAAAGATAATAAAGTCCACTTGTTAACATTCTTACTTTGGTGCTATTTGTCATTTGCAGTTGAAAAATTCACCATCAATCGTGTCAATAAAAGTGGAGCAGTCTTCGACGCGACAAAATTAAAGTATGACCCAACTTTTCGTCTTCGTTGAAAAAATTGTGATAGCATTGTTAGCATCCTAGACTTGATATATTAACTGCAACTGATTTAACCTAGGATTTTGCTACCATTTACTCCTTGAAAACTTCAAATCGTACAGGTTTCAATTATGTTAGACTATAATTGTTTTGAACTTGTGTGGAGGCTATTTCGTGGACTCTAAAATAAGCTGCCTGAAAATATCTCTAGAGATCTGGATGTCAAATGAGTTGAACTGCACATGAGCTAGGAAGCAGCTACATTATAGTCTCTTTCAAGACATCGAACCAGTTGATTCATAAAGTGGCTAAATGCTGCAATCTTAAATGAGATGTGCCAAATGCACATTTTCTTGTTTGCTCTCTGTACACATCGAACCATATGCGAATATTGGCCCATATGCCTTCACTTATTGCTACCCTTTTGATACCCTGTTGGCCTGTCTAGTTTGATACTCCATTTGCACAACCTCTTTGTGGTCCTTGGTATAATTTGATACTGAACTTCTGCACTTTTCTAGATGGATGAATGGGCAGCATCTAAGATCATTTCCACCAGATGAACTCATCAAGGCTTTTGAAGATCGGTGGAAGAACACAGGCATCCTCCAGGAGTCTGAAAGTGGTTTTGCTAAGGTAACATAATTGTAATTTTTTGGCTCTCCTGCGCACCTGGGGTGTTTTTATATTGGAAGTACATATTAAAGGGGTATATATGCCAAATCATCCGACACACTATTTGGGATTTGGGTCCAGTAGCAGTTCTTTTTGATAATTACAACGGTAATCATAATAAAGCTACCAAGAAAAGAGTAATTGTGATGCTATCTGAAAGTTACTTCTTAGGAAAATACTAATTTCGGTTTACACAATTGTTTTCAGGAAGCTGCTGAGCTTTTGAAGGATGGTATTGATCTGATAACAGAGGCTGACGCGGCTCTTACAAATTTGCTGTCGTATCCCCTTCATGCTACTTTAAGCAGGTCTGTAAAAACAACATATTGAATTAAATTTATTGAAAGGTGATTCCTGTTTTCTTCCCTTTAATTTCCTTGCACATGGTTGGCAATGTGGTCATCTTGGTAAATTCCTATGAATCAATGATTGGTGTTTGTTGTATTTGGCCAGTTTCACTAACGGACCACTCGTGTGCTTATATTCTTCAGTGATGAAGCTAAACCTGTGGTGCAAGACAAGATATCTGAGGTTGCTTCGGGTCTTATTGCTGCATATGATAGCGGTGAACTCACTCAAGCACTAGCTGAGGGCCGTGATGGCTGGCAGAAGTGGGTGAAAGGTTTTGGCAAGTCTCTCAAAAGAAAGGTCAGTTGTGATTACAACATCCTTTTTCTTTTTTTCCTTCGTTGTGCTTTTGACTTTGTTGCCACTGGATAGGTGACTTCTTCTGTAAGTGGCCTATCAAGTTTTTGTTTGTAGCAGCATACTTACTAAACATTTTACGCGATTTAACTTTTTCCTGTATCCATTTGTGACCAGGGCAAAGGGCTCTTTATGCCTCTCCGTGTACTGTTGACCGGGAAGCTTCATGGGCCTGAGATGGTTAGCAGCATAACTCTTATACACAAAGCGGGCACCTGTGGAGCGGTTACTCCTAAGTCAAATTTTGTAACTCTAGACGAGCGGTTCAGGATCCTCAAGGAGGTTGACTGGGAGTCACTGGTGAAGGAGCAGGAGTCCCCTGCTGAACCAGCAATCCACGCCACTTCATAGAACATAGATCGTGCTTTTAGGTGTTCATATCAATCAGTAGCGAATTTTGTTTCGTTAATGTTACCTGAGGAGCTTTACCCACATTTCTGTTTTTTGGATGCCTAGAGTCTCCACACACTGGCAACAGCTCAGTCGTTAGTAATGCGGAATTTTGATTTTAGGTTGATGCTGTAATGGACTATATTGAATGATTAGGTGACCAGAATCCAGATGTTCTATACACGACATTTGTCTTTTCGTGTTGTTCCTAAGCATGGCATGAGAACTACTGTCCTGTCTAGAATTCGTTAAGCTACTCGTAAGATTGATATAGAATCAAATGGACCTTATCGCTCTCACATCGGTATACCATGCTTATGAAAAACATTCATCGGACGGTTGAAGGCTTTAACCGGCAAAACGCGATCATACCAAATCGGTCTCGAATTTTGGCATCTCATCCACCCATCTCTTTTAATCTAATGGTCCAGCTTCTTCGCTGTCGTAGATCTCTTTCGTCTTCCATGTAGAGTGCTGCCACTATTTTCTAGTCGAACATTCCGTTTTAGCCGGTCTCATGTTAGTGTCATATCTCACTTTACTCTTTTCCACTTGCGTTTCCATTCACAGAACCCCTCTGCTGCTAAGTCGATATTTTCACTAGTCGAAAAAACATCATAAACATAAAATAAATGAAAATAGAATGGAAAAAAGTGTGCAAAAAACACACCAACATACCAAACTTAATTTCTTTCGTGATGGAATAAACTTAGAGAGAGAGCCCTTAAACCCTTGTAAAACCCCTTGTTTTTGGGTTGTTGGGGTGCTTGGAGGAGCGTGCCACGCTTCTTGATCTGTGCCCTCTCTTTTCGCAGGCAACTTTTTTGCGCTTCCACCGCTAGCTTCCTCCCCAGCGAAAACCTCGCCGCCGCCGCCGCTTCCACCGCAGCTTCCGGGGCGCCCCTAAACCCTAGACATGGCGTCATCCATACTCTCCGACTGCTCCTCCGCCCGTCTCCTCCCTCTCCGCCGCGCGCTCCTCCCGCAGCGGGCGCCCCGCATCCGCCCCTGCCCCGCTCTAGCTTCCCCCAGGCGCCTCCTCATCGCCGCCCGGCCCCAGCTGTTCCCGCGCCCGCCACGCATGGATTCGGTCCCCACCGCCGCCGCTGCCGCCTCTTCCGCCGAGTCAGGTGCGCGTCCTCAGTTGTTCTCACTTCAGATGATATCTCCACGCCCGTACACTTAAAATGTTAGTGTAGTAGTGTGTATTGTCATCTGTCGAATTTTGACATGGTTAATATGAAACCTTTGTTACTAGTGTGAAGAAATTTAGGTGATTCTAAAAAGTGAAATATAGAATGAACTCATTGGATGGAATGATTATTTATCAGTTGAAATGAAGGGAAAAGTGAAACGGACCTCATCCTGAATATGATTTTTTTTTAATTCATCTTCACGTGTAGCAACCGCCTCAGCTGATGCGTCTGCCAAAGTGATCGATGGGAAGCTAGTTGCAAAACAAGTGAGAGAAGAAATAGCTGTTGAGGTCACAAAGATGAAGGATGCGATCGGCATAGTGCCTGGCCTGGCAGTCATTCTTGTTGGCTCGAGGAAGGATTCACAAACTTATGTGCGCAACAAGAAGAAAGCATGTGAAGCTGTTGGTATAAAGTCGTATGAGGTCAACTTGCCAGAGGACAGTTCTGAGGAAGAAGTTATCAAGCACATATCTGGCTTTAACAGTGACCCATCTGTCCATGGTATATTGGTTCAGTTACCATTACCTCGGGTGAGTCTGCGACTGTTACTATGCTTTTGTTTTGTATAACTACAGTTTATATAACCGACAAAATAGGAGTCAAGAATTGCATTTTGCCTGCTAGAAACTGCCAACTAGAATATTCAATCTTTATTTTATTTTTCTTGTTAATGATTGTCTACCTAGACAGTATATGTCATACCAGATATTTCATTTATACTATCCGGTTAGGGCTTTTTTGAATGGTATAGTTTTGCAACGGAGCACCAAATGTTTCCATTTCTTGTCTTGGAAGTGTTAAAAGTAAGGCTCTGGTTAATTTATTGGATTGTAGAGTTTAGCAACGGAGCCCCAAATGTTTGCATTCATTTATGTCCTGGAAGTGTTAAAAGTAGCCCTCTGGTAAGGGACATTGCCTAATGATAAGGGACATCGTCTAATGAGTCATGTATCTCGTGGTGTTGCAAGCAGGTTGTTATCATTGTTACTAGAATCGTTCTCTGTGCAGATGCTTGAACTTTGTTATTTGCATGTGTACTATTAGATGCTACGCTAGTTCCAGTTGTAAATGCGAGAACATTTTGAGTTCTTTTTGTATTAATGAGCAACATCCCTGTGACATTTCTGTTCTAAAATCATTTGCAGCATATGAACGACGAGAACATTTTGAATGCTGTCAGTATTGAAAAAGATGTTGATGGCTTTCATCCCCTGAATATTGGACGACTTGCGATGCAAGGTCGAGATCCATTCTTTGTTCCCTGTACCCCAAAAGGATGCATGGAGTTGCTGCACAGATATGGAGTTGAGATAAAAGGGAAAAGAGCTGTCGTAATTGGAAGAAGCAATATTGTTGGAATGCCTGCTGCGTTGTTGTTGCAAGTACGGACTGATTCCTTTTTATTTCTAATAGTTGGAGTAACTTTATTGGGGTGTTTGATTAATTTATTTTATTTGATCATCAGAAAGCAAATGCAACTGTCAGCATTGTACATTCACAAACTAAGAACCCTGAGCAAATTACAAGACAGGCGGATATAGTCATCGCAGCTGTTGGAGTTGCAAACTTGGTCAGAGGGAATTGGATAAAACCTGGAGCTGCTATAATTGATGTTGGCATCAACCCAGTTGATGTGAGTCACCCTTTTTACTAGCATATTGCTATTTTATGTTATTTCTATCGCCTTTTCTGGTTTGTGTGGCTCTTTTTGGGTTTCACCTCTAATTTACCCCTGTGCTTGGGGATTAAAAGGGTGTTATTCTTGAATGTCTTTTTTCCCCCTCTCTGTCATGAAATGTTGATGAAATCCATTGCCTTTAACTAGATGCATATCAGCATATGGAAACAGAAGACTGTACCAACCACCTTCCCCTGCAAATTTCGAATTCTAGATGGCCCCCTTGAATTCCTTACATTATTGTCACCTACGTGACTGTTGTTGTACCTGTGATTTTGTTTTGGAAATTTTCCTACCAAGTTACTTGTTGCACCTGACATCCTTGTTACTAGATCTGGTTCAGATATGCAGAACTTTTACAATTTTGTGTGCGTGCGTGTGCATGAAAGGTGGCTGTACACCCTCTTCCAGTCATTGATCAAATCTAGAAAGGGCCTACTTATTATTGTGGTCCCTCCATTCAGAATCCATTTATTAATACTGAAATTGGCTTCTTGAATTTATGAGCCCCATGTTAGAGTGTTCCAGGTGACATTTCTCCGCGTTGTATTATATCCTTGTGCAGCATGTGATGATCAAGCAATTAATACTCTTTATATCTATCTGTCCTATCCATAAGCTTGGTTCTGTATGTACCCTAAATGTCATGTGTATCTTTTGGTAGCTATTACCTCTTTTCCTAACCCTTTACGCCTTCATATTACTTTTTTTTTGCTTGATATGTTTACTAGTGATTTGGATTGCTGCAGGACCCAGAAAGCCCTCGGGGTTATAGGCTCGTTGGAGATGTCTGTTACGAGGAGGCCTCCAAGGTTGCTGGAGCGATCACACCAGTTCCTGGTGGTGTTGGGCCGATGACCATTGCAATGCTTTTGTCAAACACACTTGAGTCGGCTAAAAGAATCCACAAATTCAAATGACCGCATAACCCAACAGAAAGAAGTTGGGGATCGGTGCCTAACGATTGATGTAGACTACAAGCAAAGGTTTTGCTCAACTGTCTCTCCCTTTTGTTGGACCAGAAAAGTGCAGCAGGAGCCCCCCAAAAAATAAATTTTGACACAGATGAGATCTGAATCCTGGCGTTATACAGTATTGTATTTGATAATGTGCCATTGAATACTTTTGGCACAAGTAGAATTCAGGTGAATCTGAGATGTCAGTAAGTCGAGGTGTCAGTAAGCTGGGATGAATGTTGCCGCATGCATCAGAACAAATCAGCAAAATTTGTTTCCATGTCTTGATTGGGTACCTGTGACTGTGACTGGTGGGTGCATTGTCGATCTGGGATAATGCTGACAAGCGCTCCAATCTAATCTGCCCAGTTGGATCCTGGATTTTATTAGCTGTCTGCACCCTTTTTTTAATGTGTGGTACACTGCACTGCACACATATGATGGTGTATTTGGTTCCTCCAACTGCTCCCTTCTCACAGCTGGACGGAGTTTCCTGTTTGGTTATGAGAAATGTTTTATCATGTGAGTTGCTAGTACTACAATCTTGGATCAAATGGCATGTACGAATTGTATCGTAGCGCTTGGTCTATTCATAAACGCAACAGCCAAATACATGCTATTTTTGTGTCTTTTTAAAGTTTTAAACTAACCACAATCCCTAATTGTAGTTCATACATCATATCAGATGGATGTCCAGCACTGAAATCTTCCTGTGTTCTGTGGCAACAAACAAATCACACTTTGCCTGGACATTCTCAATGGCTTTACCTGCTGGTTGTTGGATACAGTACGTGGTAGCATCTTTATGTTGCAGAAACGTTTACCTAAACGCAATGGCAGTTGAGTCGTTCACTGGAAAAAGAAGCAAGAATGCCTAGTGCATAGGTGACCCCAAATGAAAGGCAAAAGAAAAAAAATAAAATATATGGTATCGTGTGGGCAGAGTCGGTAGACACATATAAAAGGAAAAGATTAGGGATGATTAGGGGAAAGACATCATCAAGGGGAGGAGACAATAGGGCAGTTGGAGAATGTACTCCACTCGAGCAAACATTTGGGAAATGGTTGTGGCCTTGGTTGCTGAATACTCTATACATTAGACGTCACTTAGAAGCATGCAATCTTTCTAGCCCATCATGCCCAAATTGCTATTAAATGTCGTAATTTTACCACTTCTTGTACACAGAAATCTCATAGAAGTCGAAAGCATTGAGCCCGGGAAAAATAACGCCATCTAGAATCTCCAATTACGAGGGAGATCTTTGTTGGAAAAAAAAAACAAAAGAGGGGAAAAATAAACTCACCTCTCAATTAGCTATGGTCTACGTAGGCCTTTCTTTAAATTTTGAATGGGAGAATGTATTCAAATCACACCACCTTGGCATTTAAAATTACCCTCTCCCACCTAATCTTGGACAGTTGGATCTCCTTGTACATTCCATTAGGTTTCTCTCCTATTTTCTTCCTCCTCCATTGTTCTGGTTGTTACCTGCACACGTTGCCTCTCCCGCTCCCTCCCTCAAATTTCAAAATCCCCAACGGTTGATCTCCATCATAAACTTAAATTCTCCAAATTTTAACCTAAAAGCTAAAAGGCGAGGGAAAAAATGATCAACCACAACCCTAAGTAAAAGATTTCCGTCTTGACAGGATCAAGACAATCCCCAGTAAAAAAAAACCCATCAAACCATACAAACATTACATCCACTAACGTTCGTACGACAAGGACACTTGCAACCTAGCGCGGCCACGAGCACCAGATCTACTCCTCCTAATGCACGACATTCTTTAGTTAACTAGTAATTGACCAACAATAATGTTTTGATTAATTCGTGCAATAATAATAACAGAGCATAGCTATGTGTGGTGTGGTGTAGGGAGGGAGGGCAGTAATAATTTCCGGGAGGAAGGAAGGGGGCAATAAAGAAGGAAATGATGCGCGCGCACACCGTGGCCACCCCTCCTCACCCACCGAGCCCAGCCGAGCAGAGCAGAGGGCCACCACCACCCACTCTCTCTCTCTCCTCAAGGGAAGGGAAGGGAGGGGAGGCCGCCTTCCTTCACCAGAGAGAGACAGAGAGAGAGAGACCACCACCCACCATTCCGGCGCGGAGACCGCTTCCCTTCCCCCCCGCAACCCTCTCCGCCTCCCTCGCGCTTCCCTCCATTTGTTCGCGCCCCGCTGCCTCCCGATCTTAACCACCGGCCGCGGGCTCCCACCACCTCGGCTTCCCCCTGCTCCGCCCCTCCACCACCACCTCCCCTCCCGCAACCCACCCAAGACGCTCTCCCGTCCGTCTTCTTTTCTTGTTCCCCCGAACCGGAGGAGGACGAGGAGGAGGAAGAAGAAGTAGGCCTCTCCCCCCCTGCACCCTGTGGTAGCGAGAGGGAGGGCGGAAGAGGATGAGCGCGTCCAGGTTCATAAAGTGCGTCACGGTCGGGGACGGCGCCGTCGGCAAGACCTGCATGCTCATCTCCTACACCTCCAACACCTTCCCCACCGTACGCCCCTCCCTCTCTCCTTTCTACTACTACTACCTCTCTCTCTCTCTCTCTCTCTCTCTCTCTTTGCTGCTGGGATTTTGGTTCTCGTTTGGGGAATTGCGGCTGCCGGCATTCCTGATCTAGGCGCTCGATTTGGGGGCCAATTCGCCACCTGCGCGCCTGATTTGCCCCAAGCTTGTCAATTTGACCCCGGGTACCACACTGAGGCTGCGAATTGCTGCCGTCTGTTCGTGTCTAGGGTTGGGTTGGGTCGCGCACCACGCAGCTGCCCCCCATTGATAGGTGTCGGAGAAAAAAAAGGGGATCTTTTTCTGCGCCGTACACCCAAATCAGCCCCAAATCGACGCCTTTTTTGCACGCTAGGGTTGGTGGAATCGCTGAGCCCCTCACATTTGTGTGCAAATTGCATTTCTAATACGAGTTGCCACTAAAAAAAATTTGGGGGAAATGCAGATTCCGTTGCAAATCCCTGCCGCATAACCTCTCGATCCGTTTCGACAAGGCCAGGATAACTTTCCCGACTTTTTAGTTACCCTGCCTGCCTGTCTGTACCCTCCTCCGCAACCCACGCCTTCCGTATGGTTGGTGAAATGGATTGCCATTGTCTCACTTCACGCAATTCCACAATGGTTGTTGCAACAAAAGCATCGCTAGCTTTTCACGCATGCTTCCTTTTCCAACAGTAAATATAGTATTCATCTAGGCAAAGATTTTTTTTGACCATGTAGAGCATATCCATACCTCTGCAATTTTTTCGAGAGATGGGATTTACGCTGTTAGATTAGCTTGGAGCCCAGAGTAAGTGTGACCATGTTCTAGTATATCCACAGGACCACCGTGGACCGCCCTCCATGTTCGAGGAGGGTCTAATGCCAAACTTTTCTAGTTGTTTAGGCTTACAACGGGGATGCTTTGTGTTCATGCCCTCTTGTCCTCTTCCATTGCTCGTGCCCAATTTCCCATTTCTTTTCTTTTTTTCATTTATGAATTAGTTGTGCCCACCCTCAGTGATATGTGCACTTACTGTTGTCACCATTGCTTTGCCAGGACTATGTTCCGACGGTGTTTGACAACTTCAGTGCTAACGTCGTGGTTGATGGTAACACTGTCAACCTCGGGCTATGGGACACTGCAGGTGACTAGCTGTTCTGTCTTATTTTGCTACTTCTGGTGCTTTTTCCCCTGGTTAAGACTTCAAGGTGTTGAAACTTCCATCTTTGCAACTACTACAGGTCAAGAGGATTACAACAGACTGAGACCACTGAGCTATCGTGGAGCTGATGTTTTCCTTCTGGCCTTCTCACTGATCAGTAAGGCCAGCTATGAGAATGTTTCGAAGAAGGCAAGCCACCAATTCTTGTTTTCTCTATTTGTTTTTGTTGCTCTGATTGTAACAACTTCATCATGATGTTCTCTGGACATGCTTGTAAGTTCATTTACCTGATAGTTCATTTAGCTTATTGTGTCCATCAGATTCAGACATTCAGTAAAATAATTTCTGCAAAATTGTAGCGGGAAACACATCTTCAAAATTATTTTTTTAATAGGGTTTAATACAGAGTGGTCCCCAAACCTCTGTTGCTCAGTGTATTTACTTCTTGTTTGCTGGCTCTGAACCCCTTCAATTTTTCAGTGGATACCTGAACTGAAGCATTATGCGCCTGGTGTGCCAATAATTCTCGTGGGGACAAAGCTTGGTAAGAATGATGCAGTCCTAAACTTTTGAGAGATACATCCTTCTGTGCTTGTAAGGTTCATGATGTTAGTGTTGGTGCAAAATATGTCATTGGAGTTTATGGTTAGACTGGATCATATTTGGTTGTGGTTATTTTGATAGCAATGCATGCTTTTGGCAATGTTGTTTTAATATCATGTGATGACAAAGTCTGCTCACTAGAAAAGAAGGGACTTTACCAGGATTACAAAATATTGTGTCTATACCTGTCTGAATTGACTGTTTAGCTTCTATTATTGTTTTTGTTAAACCAATGTGACAGGTAACGGTTAGCTGTCCTCAGTTTGCTATTGTCCTGTTAGGTTCAGTGATTTCCCCCCTCTTTTGGTGTTCTTGCACTGCTTATATTATTTGACTAGGCATAACCTCTAGATAAACCAATGTATTGCATAATGCTTCAGATCGCCAGCTGCACTGCATCTCATGTTTACACAATGTGCATTGCACTAACAGATCTTCGAGATGACAAGCAGTTCTTTGTGGACCATCCTGGTGCTGTTCCTATCACTACTGCTCAGGTATGTTATGGGTGGTTTACTGTTGTGTTTGCACGAATGTTATTACATAATTGTTTTGAGATTTAGTGAAAGTTTCCAGGTTTGTTCTGATTTTCTTCTTGTCCAGTGACTGTTGTTTGACTCACATGGTTACCTTGCTGCCTGTAGGGTGAGGAGCTAAGAAAGCAAATAGGCGCTCCATACTACATCGAATGCAGCTCAAAGACCCAACTTGTATTGCTATCTGCTCAATCCTCAGCTAAACACACACTATCACGTGAGATACTAATGTTTTTTTTGTTCCCGCCTGAATTTCAGAACGTAAAGGGTGTCTTCGATGCGGCGATAAAGGTTGTGCTGCAGCCACCCAAGGCGAAGAAGAAGAAAAAGGCGCAGAGGGGAGCGTGCTCCATTTTGTGATCTAATCATCAGTAGACAAAGAAACAAGGGCGAAGTTGCCATGGTATTATCGTTGCGTCTTGCTTCAGCGAAACTGCATTGTTGGTCCCCCCTCCTAGGTTTACTGGCAGCTGCAGCAAGTTCTCTTTGTCGAGGCATTGAGCGATCCGTTTGTTTCATTTCCTCCTTCCGCCTTGTGATTATGTGGGTGTGACTGACAAGTCGTGGCAATTAGGTAACTTGCTTAGAAGGTATTTCCCGTGTTTGAACAAAAAAAGTATCTTGCTATCTCTGTTCCATAAGTAGACATGATGTAATCGTACTAAGTTTATTTTTACTTATTTCACTTCAATGGAAAATTATGCTTCCCTTTACATGATGGTTATGCTCATATGGCAATGCATTCCTAAAGAATGCCCTTCGGCTGTCATGTTTGCTGCATACGGAGTATTTGTTTGGCAAATCCGCAAATGGAGCATCCATAGTGGGTTGACTTGCTCATTTGGATATAACAATGATCCCAAGATTTGCAGCTTGCACTGGTATTATAGCATATGGTAACATGTTGATCATGGAGAGCATGTTTGCAAGTTGCAGTTGCAACAGAAGAATATTCATGGTCTGATACGATATCAGAAGGTTACAGACCTTAAAAACCTGTATTATGGTTAGAAAGCCATGTGGGCAGGGCAACAACTTCCTAGCCAGCCAGGGAATGTCGTGGTGCACACGTCCAAGTTCCAAAAATGTGCGTAGGGTTTGGATTTTGGATGCTTCATACTTTTAGTTTTTGCTTGGTTATTCTCAAAATGGTTTGTCCAGTCAGCCAGTCAGGCTGATCGTTGTTATTTCAATGTTATGTTAAACTTGCCAGTGCAGCAGCAGAGAGGAATCGGTTTGGTTGAGCTAACAAATTCAATCCTCCAATTTTGTTTCGTCATGTGTAATTGTTTGAAAGAATCTGCAACATTTTCCTTTCCTTTTCTTTTTTTTTTTTAAAAAAGGTGTTAACTGCTTCAAATTTCAGTCGTAGCAAACACCACTATTCCACTAATGCTTGAAACCCTTCCAAACTGGTTAATTCATCATCACGCAAACAAATGAGGCAAAATGCAAAGCTAAAAAAGAAAAATATAAAAAAAAAATTCCGTTGACGGGACTCGAACCCGGGTCTCTCGGGCGAGAGCCGAGTATCCTAACCAGCTAGACTACAACGGAGGCTGGAAGATGCGCCATAAAATCGGCGTAAATAAATTCAGGAAAAAGGCAAAAAAAGTAAACGACGCCTGAGAGATTCGAACTCTCGCGGGGAAACCCCATGTACTTAGCAGGCACACGCCTTAACCACTCGGCCAAAGCGTCGTTGTTGGGGACGTTGGGAGAGAGTTCCTATTTCTCCAGTGATTTCTTATAGGTGCATAGCTTAACACTATATTCAGACACAAAAGGCCATCAAAATTTCCCGTTAAGCGAATTAGAGCAATCTTATTGTTCATGGATGTTAGGTACATACGTTACGATCTTGGCCCCTGCTGCAAGCTCTGCTCTCGCTCACAGTCGAGGCTCATATATGGCTGCTGCCTGAAGCTCTGAAAGCTTGTCATCCCATGGCGTACTTGTGCGTCCAGCCCCTGGCCGTGGACTCGTACCTGAGGCGATCGGTCTTGCACATGTGCGCGATCTCCGGCACCAGAGGGTCGTCCGGGTTGGGGTCCGTCAGCAGCGAGCAGATGGAGAGCAGCACCTTGGACACCGTCAGCGCCGGGCTCCACTGCTCCTTGAGGATGTCCAGGCAGATGTTGCCGTTGCTGTTGATGTTCGGGTGGAACACCTTCGTCTTGAACGCCACCTGTTTTTCAGTTTGTGGTTTTCACTTTCATTCTCTCAGTGTCCAAAATTTCGGGTTTTGTTTTTTGTTTTTTTCAGGCAGAGATGAAGAAGACAGAAGAGCTAGTAAGTACCTTGGGAGGCTTGAACGGGTAGTCTGGAGGGAAGTGGATGGTGACCAAGAACACTCCTCCAGAGTAGGGGCTGTCGCTGGGGCCCATGATCGTCGCTTGCCAGTGGAACATGTCATCAGACACAGGTCCTGAACATGCCAAAGAACAGCTCAACAAGAATTCAGAAAAAAAAAATAACTTTGAACTTGTTTTCTTTTTCTTTTTTTTTCTGTCTGAATTTGTATGTCTGAACATGTCTAGATCTAATAGTTTGATACCTGCACTGCAGGACGTTGGTGGATCCCTCTGAAGGTCCTTGAGCTCCTTGATGATTCTCCGTAGCGCCATTGATCTAGGATCCTTGCACTAATTCCTGACTGGTTCTTGGAATGAAGAAATGCCTTCTTGATCTGAAGGTCTCAGACTGCACAACTGATGAATCAAACCTGTTTGTTTGGGTGTCCGGGAACTGAGGATCACCGGGCCTCTATATATACACCGAGATGGAGAAAGAATTTTGTTCTTGTCAGCTGAAAAAGCCTTTTTGGCACGGTCAAATGGCATAAGATTCTTGAATGGGATGGAAGAACAAAGCAAAAGGCTAGAACCATGATAATAAACAATGACAATATCGCAGCTAATATTCTCTGTAAAGGTTTAAATTTAGCGGTTGCGCATTTTGCCTGTGCTTGAAATGAATTAGACCTCCAAGAGAATGGATTCACCATGAAGCTAGTAAAGAGGTGAGATTCTGACCAAAAGGGGGGCAATTGCAAGTGGCAAAAAGTAGTGCCATAACTTGTACTACTGATGGCTCTGGTTCGTTCACGTACATTTCGGCGGCAACAAAAAGAGATGAGAAGATTTTCCATTGAAAGGGGAAAAAATCATCTTTGCATCTAATATCGATCAGACATCCTATTGGTGTCTGTTCTTGGTAGCATATGCTTATGAGCCTGAACTGCGAAAAATATTCCATCTTATCACAATTACAATCTTGTCTGTTTAAGGCCAAATCATATAGTACTGCCCCTCGGTTCTCTGGAATGTTCTAGAAAGACCAAACGATAGCTGTTACAGTCTTGCTGATGCGAATTGATCACATGAATCTCGTAGGTACTTTGGAATTTATTTATTGATGAAACTAATTAAGTTCAGGGTGTAGTACTACACTCGGCTGAAGTGGTAAAATTGTCAAACTTAACATAATCACCCTGACAGATGCTTTTTACTTCTCTGGATTTATTTTGTCATTTTATTGCTTCCGATTTCTTGATCACGCATATTCTTCCATTGTTGAGAAGTGAGGACTAGTTCTTGACGGGATGAAACTTCGTTGTTCAGATGCATGTGCACTCTCATTCTCTGAACCACACACACACACACACACACACACACACACACACACACACACACACACACACACACACACACACACACACACACACACACACACACACACCTATCTGATCCATTGGACGGACGATGCCATCTGCCAAAGAGAGAGCCCAATGAGGCAGCTCCTAGGCCGCCGGGCGTGTGTTGGGCCTCTCTACTGTGGCCACATGGCCTACAAGTCTGCGAGACACTCGAGCCCACTGAAAAAATGGCTGGCATTGAGCTCAAGTGTGAATATTGGACTCCCACGATAGAATGCAATTAATATTTATACCTTTAAAAAATATGGAATAAAATTATAAAAATGTATTGGATATGCTGCGTACCCACCTTTAAATGATGGGACATTGTGATCTATGCTGATGTCCAAAATGACAAGTGCAAAGAAAAAACAAAATGACAAATACATTACCTTGTATTTTTATTGTGCAAAGATAACCAAAGTGCCAAAGTGGCATTGAGTTCTCTCTGGTGCGGATGAGGCCGAATCATTTTTTCCTTTTTTGTCTTTCTTGGCTTTATTGCTCCCCTCTTCTAATAAAATTACTGCAAATACCTTGCAGTTCCAGTAAAAAAACTTGTAATGTGTACTTCTAAGGCCTGTACATAAAAAACTGTAGCAACATACAGTACGGCCCCCTCCACCGGGCACTCTTTGATGGATTAATTTTAGAATCATTGTTACCAAAGAATTGTACTGTTTGATTGACCATTAATATTATCAAAACTATATATTTCCATGTCAATTATTGTATCCCAAGATTTATCAGTACTTATTTACAAAAAAGAAACATGGGTTTATGAATTATGCACTATATCTGTAGGAAACCAACAAGTACGACTACTACATTACACATCAGCACGTCTCCTTTTATTGCATTAAAAATGTCATCTTATCCTACGGATTCATATCATCAGAGAAATCTGCAATGCTAAAGTTTCCTCAATCTTTCTTGTACAATTATTAATATTATAGCTTAAAACATATATATTGTTGAATCCATAGTCAAATAAAAAATAAAGTGGATATGGCATATTTATGAACCTGCATAATTGAGTAATCTAAAAATAATCAGTCTAGGTGCAGAAGAAATGCTATATCCACATTTATTATTACACTCACAGAACTATCCTTGTTCATTAGTAATACCAAACCTACAAAAGAAATATAAGAGGAAGGATGTCCCCCACATTAATTGTGATGGATTGTACAAGTAATATGCATATCTTTTGGGTATATCTTTTCAGAAGCTTTGTCTTTAATATGCCCCACACATATATTTGTCCACTTTACATTTCCCACCCAAAGAACTCTAAATTTCTAATCTTAAACTTAGTCCCTATGACTTGTACACTCTCATGTAAAAGAATCCTACACATATTTAAGATTCAACCGATGTAATATTTTTAAAATTTCAACCTAAGTATTTTTCATCCTAAATGTTGTTCGTGTGAGATGATGGCCCTTGTCCTAAAGCGAACTCCGTCGAATGCCATTGCCATCGTCCCAAAAGGTCCAAATTATCTTACAATATCAATCCATATACATACTTGATGATAGCATAATTGGCAGAACAAACCGTGTCCAATGTATTCCAAGAACATGGGACGCTTTCCATGAAGAATTGAATCCGTTGCATCACTGTCTTCAGGAACGCCAAAAGGCGACATGAGGCAAAGAACAGTACAAAGCAGCCATGACATTCATGTCCGCAATGGTGGAGAGTGTGAGAAGTACATTTAGTTGCCATGCTCGATCTAGCAACGTACAGTACAGCCCCCCTTCATCGTACACTCTTTGATGCATTAATTTTAGAATCATTGTTGTCAAAGAATTGTACAATTTTGATTTAACCATTAATATTCTCAAAACTATCTATTTCCATATTTCAATTATTGTATCACAAGATTTATCAGCATTATTTTTAAAAAGAAACATAGGTTAACAGATTATATCTATAGAAAGCCAACAAGTAGTAGGACTAAAACATTATTAAACATCAGCACGTCCCCTTTTATTCCATTAAAAATGGCATCTTATCCTTCGGATTCATATCATCAAAGAAGTCTGCAATGACAAAGGTTTTCTCAATCTTTATTGTATAATTATTAATATTATAGCCTAGAAAATGTATAGATTGTTGAATCCATAGCCAAATAAAAAAATAAGTTGGATATACCATTTTTATGAGCCTGCTGCCTGCATAATTGAGTGATCTAAAAATAATCAGTCCAGATGCAAAAGAAATGTTATATCCATATTTATTATTGCACCCATAGTCCATAGAACTATCATTTTCATTAATACCAAACCTACAAAATAAATATAAGAGGAAGGATGTCCCCCCCCCCCCATTAACTGTGATGGAATTTTATAAGTAATATGCATATCTTTTGGGTGTGTATCTTCATAAGGTTTGTATTTAATGTGCTCCACACATATATTTATCCACTTTACATTTTCCATCCAAACTATCATAAAATTTACAATTTAAATTTAGTCCCTATGGCTTGTACATTCTCGTGTAAAAATAATCCTACTCACATTCAACCGATGTAATACTTTTTAAAAATTCAACATATGTATTATGGTTTAGTATTTTCATCCTAAATGTTGTTCATGTGAGATGTTGGCCCTTGTCCAAAAGAAAACTCCGCATGACTACCATTGCTATCATACAATATCAATTCATAGATATATTTGATGACAACATAATTGGTAGAAGAAACTGTGACCAATGTATTCCAAGAAGGACGCTTTCCGGATAGTGTGAAGTGTCATCACTCGCGAACATGAATCCGCTGCATCACTATCTTTGGGAACACCAAAAGGCGACATGATGCGATAACCGTACAAAGCAGCCATGCCATTCACGTGTCGTAATGGTCGAGAGTGTGAGGAGTACATTTGGTTGCCATGCTCGCTCAATCCAGATGTCATTCTCATACACCAACTAAAAGAACGGCTTCCAAAAACACCCATATTGGACCCCAACCAGCTCCGGATATGACAAGACACGTCCGACACAAACATGACGCCAGACATCAATGGGCAATAACTTGTACAGCTGACGGCTCTGGTTCGTTGAATTTGATCCCTAAATGTGCATTTCGGTTGCAACAAAAGAGAAGAGAAGATTTTTGTTTTGAAAGGGAAAAATTATTTGCATCTAATATCGATCAGATATCCGATTGGTGTCTGTTCTTGGTAGCATATGCTTATGAGCCTGAACTGCGAAAAATATTCCAGCTTATCGCAAGTAGAATCTTGGCTGTCTGAGGCCAAATCATATAGTACTGCCCCTTGGTTCTTCGGAATGTTCTAGAAATACCAAACGATACCTCTCCCAGTCTTGCTGATGCGAACTGATCACATGAATCTCGTAGTTACTTTGGAATTTAGTTCAGGGTGTAGTACTACACACTCTGCTGAAGTGGTAAAATTGTCAAACTTAACATGATCACCTTGACCGTATGCTTTATACTTCTCTTAATTTAATTTTATCATCGTATCGCTTCCAATTTCTTAATCACACATACTCTTCCATTTTTGAGAAGTCAGGACTAGTTATTGACGGGATGAAACTTTGTTGTTCATATGCATGGACTCTGTATCATTCTTTCTCTGATCACCTTGACCATATGCTTTTTACTTCTCTGAATTTATTTTATCATTGTATCGCTTCCGATTTCTTAATTATGCATATTCTTCCATTTTTGAGAAGTGAGGGGTAGTTCTTGGCGGGATTAAACTTTTCAGATGCATTCGTTCTCTGAAACTGTCAACTTTTTTTTGAAGGGGGGTCAGAAACTGTCAACTGAACTGTCTGGACGATGCCATCCGCCAAATGAGAGGCCGTGCAGCTGGGAACCCAAGCCCACACGACAAGAACGACAGCAAGGGCCAGCGGGCGTGTGGGCTTGTCGTGTGTTGGGCCTCTACTGTGGCCTAATGGCCGCCTGCAAGCCCACAAGACACTCGAGCCTACTGAAAAATGGCTGGCATTGAACCCCCGCACAATAGAATACAATTAAAATTAATACCTATACCTTTAATATTTACTACAGCTTGTATACTAGGGATCCAGGCTAAAAAAAAGTATGGAACAGAATTATAAAAATGTAATGGATATGCCATACCACCTTAAAATGTGGGCCATTTTTATCTGTGCTGATGTCAATGACAAAATGGCAAATACATTACCATTGTATTGTTTGCTTCTAAGAAATGTAGCAACACAGTACGGCCCCACTTCACCGTACACTCTTCGATTTAACCATTAATATTCTCAAAATTATCTATTTCCATATGACGATTATTGTATCACAAGATTTACCAGTACTTATTTTGAAAAAAGAAACATACGTATATGAAATTATGCATTATATCTGTACAAAACCAACAAATAATCCATTAAACATAAGCACGTCTTTTATTTCATTAAAAAATGCCATCTTGTCCTGTGGATTCGTATCATCAACGAAGTCTACAATGAAAAAGTTTCCTCTATCTTTTTTGTACACACTAATATTTAGAGTAAAATGTATCCACCATACGTGAAGTTGTATTGTTGTATTATTTTGGTTCAATAAGTTGTAAACACAACACCCACGTACATAAAGTTGTATCGTTGTATCATTTTGGTCCAATAAGTTGTAAACATTGAACCCACCATACACTACATTGTTCAGAATGGGCATATACAATCCACTATACACCTGAATCCGTATTTCAAAGGCGTGGCATTCATGCTGACGAGGACTTGCTAGAATAATAAATGAGACCAAACATAAAATTCTCTTGTTTCATTTTGGTCTAATAAGTTACATCAAACAACATATAAAATTGTATGATATACTGAGATATGGTCTAAGATAATGCGTGTTAATATTATTTTGTGCAATCCATGATGATCTACTAATACTATTTTTATTTCATGTGTTGTGATAGGGAATAGATAGAGGTGCATTTATTAAAAAAAGATATATTTTCATGTTCAATATAAACCGGACCAGGATTAAAAAATATTATATGAAAACAAAATGAGAAAAAATAATAAAGTAATAGATTATATATGTTCCAAGTCCTTGTTAGCATGCTACACCTGTAAAATTTGAAGTTGGATTGTATACGCACATCGTGAACAACTTAGTATACGACATTTGCAACTTGTGGGACCAAAATGATACAACGATGCAACTTCATATATGTGGGTGCCACCTTTATAACTTGTTAGACCAAAATAAAACAATAATACAACTTCATGTATAATAGATGCACTTTACTCTAATATTTATAGTCCAAAAACGTATATATTGTTGAATCCATAGTCAAATAAAAAATAATTTGGATATGCCATCTTTATCAGCCCGCAGAATTGAGCGATAAAAAAAAAATCAATCCAGATGCAAAAGAAATGCTATATCCATATTTATTAATTATTGCACCCGTAGAACTATCCTTGTTCATTAATACCAAACCTACAAAAGAATATAAGAGCAAGGATGCCCACCACATTAATTGTGATGGAATTGTAGAAGTAATATGAATATCTTTCGGGTATATCTTTCAGAAGGTTTCGTATTTAATATGCTCCACGCATATATTTGCCCACTTTACATTTTCCAACCAAACAATTATAAAATTCTAATTTTACATTTAGTCCCTATGACTTCTACACTCTCATGTAAAAGGATCCTACACACATTTAAGATTCAACCGATGTAATATTTTCAAAAAATCAACCTATGTAATATGGCTTAGTATTATCATCCTAAGTGTTGTTCATGTGAGATGTTGGCTCTTGTCCGAAAGGCAATTTCACGGAATACCATTGCTTTTGCTATCATACAATATTAATTTGTAGAAATATTTGATGATAACATAATGGGTAGAAGAAACCATGACCAATGTATTCCAAGAATGTAGGACGTTTTCCAGATAGTGTGAAGCGTCGTCACTCGTAAATATGAATCCCTTGCATCGTGTCTTTGGGATCGCCAAAAGGCGACATGACGCAATAACCGTACAAAGAAGCCATGCCATTCACGACCGTACCGGTCGAGAGTGTGAGGAAAATATTTAGTTGACATGCTTGACCTAGCTGGCATTCTCGTATGCCAACTAAAAGAACGGCTTCCGAATACACCCAGATTTGGACCCCAACCAGCTTCGGGTACAACAAGACACACGTCCGACAACAAACGTGACACCACACATCAACGGACAAGAATCCCGCGCTGCGCCAACTAGATAGTAGCTTATCCGACAAGTCGACCGTTTCCTCACCCCTAAACCATCAACTCCACATTCTCCATGGCGGCGGCGTTCCTCTTTTGCACATACACGCCGTCAAAAGTCGAAAACCTCCATTCCCCCCTTCCCTCCCCCAAACCTACTCTCACCCCCCCTTCTTCCAAAGAGCCCTCTATCACAATTTCAGCAAAATCCAGGTCCTATTTGCAAATTCACTTACAGATGTGCGCCTCCAGCCGCCCTTGCCACTGGTATATCTACCACCGTTCGTCCTCGCCGCTTCTTCCCCACCGAGAGCGACCGCACTGTCTCCAACCCCACCACCGTCACCTCCCATGCAAGGAAGCTCAAGCTCCTCGTTCGCCATGCCATCCCTGCTGCCTCCGACCATCCCCTCCGGAGCCGGTGGCTCGCCGGGGCGGCGCATCGTGGTGGCTCACCGGCTTCCCCTCCTCGCGACGCCGGACAAGAACTCGCCGTTCGGCTTCGCCTTCTCCCTCGACGCCGACGCCATCCTTCTGCAGCTCTCCCGCGGCTTCACCTCCCCCGTCACCTACATCGGCACCCTCCCCTCGCCGGCGCAATCCGAGCTCGTCGCCTCCGACGAGCTCGACGCCTACCTCATGGACACCTTCAACTGCCTCCCCGTCCACCTCGCCGGCGATCGCCACGCCATGTTCTACCATGGCTTCTGCAAGCACTACCTCTGGCCTCTCCTCCACTACATGCAGCCGCCGGCGTTCATGGCGTCCTCCTCCACCGCGGCGGCGGCGGCGGCGTTCATCGCGGCGAACAGGCAGTTCGCTGACCGAATAATCGAGGTGATCTCCCCCGACGATGGCGACCTCGTCGTGGTCCATGACTAACACCTCATAGTGCTCCCAACCTTCCTCCGCCGCAAGTGCCCCCACGCCGGCGTCGGAATATTCCTCCACTCCCCATTCCCACCCGACGAGATCTTCACCTCCGCCGCCGCCGCCGGCGTCGGCGACGAGCTCCTCCGTGGCCTCCTCAACGCTGACCTCGTCGGCTTCCACACCGTCGACTACGCCCGGAACTTCATCTCATGCTGTGCTCGCCTCGTCGGAATCCGCAGCGCCGCCGCCGTGCACGGCGGCGGCGGCGGCCACTTGGGCTTCAACTACCATGGCCGGAATGTGATCGTCAAGGTCTTCGCCGTCGGCATTGATCTGAGTCACCTCCGGGCAACTCTGGCCTCGCCGGAGGCCGCCGCGAAGGCGAAGGAGATCGCCGACGAATACCGTGGCCGTGTCCTCATCGTCGGGGTTGACGACGTCGACGTCTTCAAGGGCGTCAAGCTCAAGCTCCTCGCCATGGAGAAGTTCTTCGAGAAGAACAGAACGTTTCGCGGCAAGGTTGTGCTCGTCCAGATCAACAACCCGGCGCGTAGCCATGGCGCCGACATCGACGCCATCCGCGACGAGATGGAGAAAATAGCTCATCGCATCACGAGACGCTTCGCCGGAGACGAAGAAGAAGAAGGTGCAGCGGCGGCGGCGCCGGATATCCTCGTGAGGATCATCGACGGGCCGGTGCCGATGCACGAGAAGGTGGCATACTACGCCGCCGCAGACTGCTGCGTCATCACCTCCGTCCGCGACGGGCTCAACCGGATCCCCTACTACTACACGGCGTGCCGTGACGAGTTCGCCGGCGTCGTCCCCAGCTCCGGCGACGTCGTCCCCGGCGGCGCGGGGAGGAGGAGGAGCAACAAGACCAGCGCCGTCGTGCTGTCAGAGTTCGCCGGGAGCTCGGCGTGCCTAGGCGACGGGGTGATCCGGGTGAACCCGTGGAGCACGGACGCCATCGCCGACGCCATGCACGGCGCGATCACCATGGCCGGCGAGGATAAGCTTGCGCGCCACAGGTCCAACTACAGGTACCTCCGCGAGCACGACGCCGCGACATGGGCGCCGGCGTTCGACGGGACGCTGCGGTTCGCGTGCAGGGACCACGTGGTGATGACCTTCGTCGGGCTCGGGTTCGGGATGAGCTTCCGCGCCATCGCCGTCCGGCCGGAGTTCCAGCCGCTCGTGCACCGTCGGGAGGAAGACGAGCAAGGCGGCGTCCTACGTGGACGAGCCTGAGGATGTGGGAGTAATCGGCCGGAGTTCTCGAGGTCATGCTCGATCGATCAAACTGTAATCGATCGGCGAGATGATCCTCAACTCAACCTGTGGGCCCTTAATTAAAGACAGTTTGTAGTACAAGTATATATGCATGGTAGAGTGTGTGAGAGGGCGATCGATATAAGGCTCGATTGATTGATCTCTCAATGTGAGTAAATTAACAACACTCATTATATTACTAGTATGCATCATCAACAACTAATATAGACCCAATCTCCATTCTATTGATCACAATACAACCGAAGATGCTAACTTTCACCCACGCACCCTCACTCATATAGGCACGCAGCCCTATTGTTACGAACACCTCTATATGAACCAGAGTAGATTGAGACATCTCATAAAAAATGTTTGTTTGGCTCTACGATGCAAATATCTCTTCATTCCATTCCATATAACTAACCAAACTCACTTTTTATGTACATTCTCTTTTCGTTTAAAGAGACCGCTCCTACCTTATATATAAATCTCCTCGCGTATTCCCCACATATGCACCTTACCATCTTCTCCCCCCTCCCCCCACCGCGACCCATGGCTCTCCCGTTTGGTCGTCTTCTCCCCCATGACATGTGCCTCTCCCGTTCATCTGCCTCTCTCGCCAAGCCTCCCAGTCAGTCGCACGCATGCGGTGCCCATCCCGGCCATCATCCCCGACACCGATGAGAACTGCCCTCGGTTCGTCCCTCTTTCTCCTCCTCCCCACGCATGTTCCGCCCTCCTTCTCCTCCCCTTTGTCCTTTCCGAACCCCGCCCCCGCCCCACCCTTCTGCTCGTCTCTTATGGCTTTCGCCACCGGAACCGCCCACTGCCCCACTAACCCGGTTTTGCTAAGATGTCACAGTGGTCTGCCGCTCCCCAGTTCCAGTGGTGCCCTTGCCGCCTCCACTCCCCTATCGTTTTTCCCGCCTCCACCGCCGGGTGGCCACCCCGTGAACTCCCTCTAACGGAGCTAGCATAGGTAGCCCGAACCCTAAGGTCGTTGCCATGCCGCACCCCACGCATCACCGGATGTTACTTTTTTTTTAATCCTTGATGTTACTTTCTCGATCCATTTGTTACTTTCTTTTTTTTTTCTTTGGGGCTCTCTCGTTTTTCTTAAAACTAGAGGGTTCTCGTTATAAATTTTGCGATTAATAAATCGTCCCTCTTAGAGATGCATGATGATGCATGCATGGGCTGCATGCCATTGTAGCTGACGCATCAGGAAAGTTTTTGGGTCGGCCTCGTACTTGCTTGTTGGTAGGTTCTATTGCATCTAGTATAATCTGATGGGATGGCACTATGGCAGAACACAATATCTGGCTGGCCAGAAATGTTCAGAGAGTGCCTACATTGCATCATCGATCTATCTGTATCTGTGTGTGTGCAGCCGTGCAGGCACTTTGCATTTGCGGCGCGGCCGATCGAGGTCATGCATGCATCGCGGTGCGCCTGCTGCTGACAACAAGGGAGGCAGAAACGACGAAGTCGCGGGGGGTCGATCGATGATGATACATATGATGATGAGATGACGCTACATCATCCTTGCTTGGAGCTCTCTTCACCGACGACGGCCGACCAAACACATATAGAAGATCGATCCATCGATCGATATCGATTAGCACTAGCACAGGATACATATAGATAATATGATCGATCCATCTGTATGTTCCTCCAGGATATATAGATGTCGACGATCATATATATCGTGTATGGATCGATGATGCCTCATTGCCCTGGATCGACCGATCTTATGCAACAGTACATACAATGCAGCCCCGATCCGGTGGACATGACGATGGATGCAGCCCACGGCAAAGGGCGGCATGCGGTTGCAACTAGTGCCTCTTTGTCTTTGGGCGTGGGTGACACGCAGGTGAAGACACAAACACACTAGAGCTGGAATAGCGTTCGTATGCAGCAACGTACGTAGGCCACTCTTATCTGTTTACGCTTGTACAAGTTTAGGTAGATAGCTAGATATATACAAGCAGTTGTGCCTTGGTCTCAATATCTATCAATCTTCTATAATATCTTTATTATAGTTTATTTTAGCATCATAACTTTATTATAGTTTTTTAGCATCATAACTTTATTATAGATAGATCCATAGATTTTTTTTTTGAGAAGAAGATCCATAGATAAACATCTATACAAGTTCAGAGACAGCCAGAATGCGGTGCTAAGGATTCAGCCCAAATCCACAATGCTGCGCTCGCGGTCGCTTGTTGTGAGAGTGTGACCGGCGGCCCAGCAACATGAGGCAGCCCATAAGGTTGTAGGGCCGTTCCATGCAAACGCTCATCCATCATACTTTGACTTTCTTTTTCATTATACATGTATTTCTGTTTGGAAGACAATTTCTTTCTGGAAGACGTTATCACAATGTCTTCAGAGTACCTCATTGAGAGGCTTTAGCATCTACCTATTTAAGATACAGCCAATTTGATCTTTTTTTAGCGTAACAACCTTGGTTGAGATCTGACACTGTTCTGCCATAGTGTTTGTTTCTTGCAATAGCTCGAGCATTAAGTATTTTTCTAGACCGTATTACAATGCACAAGGGTGACGTCGATCCTTCCATAGCGCTGATGATAAGCTCTTCACTGAACGAATTGATTCTTGTTGTGCAGCCTGCCCGTGTATCTCTTTGGACCATACCTTGAGCATTCTAGAAAGGACATTGCTGCTTCTTCAACTGTATGTGACCTACCTGAAGGAAAACAGAAAAAAGAATGCATACTGTCAGTTTGCTATTTCTATGTAAGTACCTGCTAACAAGAGGCTGTTTGAAAATATATATAGCACCAAGATTGTTGTTACCTTTGCAAACCTCAAGTGATTTCGATGTATGTAGTGTTCAGAATTTTGCAAAATGGCTATCGGAATCAAGTTGCGACATCTGCTGCTTCAGTCTGAGTGACGCATGAACATTGCATCGCCAAAGATTTCTCCAGCTACCTAATCGATCCCTTCTTCGCAGCAACCATTTCTTGCGTCGTCGGCGTTCTGCTGCTGGCTGCTGCCACTCAACAGAAGCAAGCAAGCAGGGACCACAAGGCTCTCTGTCTGCCCACTTGAACCAACTCACACTCATCACTCTGTAAAGATAATAATCAATGAAAAACTCGAGAGTGGTAGTGGTGTTCTCGGGCGAGTAAGGGCACCCAGTGAAGCGAGGTTTGAAATGTCTTGTCGAATGTCAGGTCTTCCACGATGCTTGATCTTGTTTTGGCCTGCAGCGTGAATGAAGTGAGCATCGGTGCTCAGAAAAGAGGCATGGTACCTTAGTTGCAACTAAAATATAATAGATGTGCATTAATTGCTTCACTTGTTGTTCTAGTCGGCCAAGCCATGCAACTAAAAAGTAGTATTTTATTTGACGAATGAAGTGAGCATCGATGACTGAACTTTCCCCGGTGCTTGCTTTTTGGGATTGAGCATCGGCTGCTGCAGCGTGTAAAACGATGCCCGAAGGAAGAAAGAGAAAAACCAAGCATCGTTTTTCATCACACTGTAGGTGCTCTAAGGCGCGATTAAGGCTAGCTACTGCCACATGTGTGATGCATGTAGTCTTGCCATGAAACTCATCTTTCTGTGAAGAAAAGAAAAATGACACAGAACTCATCTGTCATACATTGCTTATTTGCATGTTCTTATTTTTTTTTATAACAGATTAGACACCAGAATATGTGTGTTTGTATACCCAAATCCATGGAACTAGGGATTTAAAAAAAACAAAACACAGTCATGCCTTTCTTGCAACTGACCTACCCATAACAACCTTCACAGCAATACAGGTGTGCTAATCGAGTAAATCATGGTTTGCTTTCAGCTAATCCCTTACACTGAACAAATCCTTTTTGTGGAATTGGTTAGGGGCAATTCTGAGGAGAGACAGGTGGGGCTGTGAGTGACTATATATATACGGTACTCACACTGACACTCATGATGCAACTGTACTGCGATAGAAATGATTCTTCAGTTAGCAATAGCTTTCAGTTGATTCACTTCTCCCCCCTCTGCCGAATCATTACCCGATTCCGTCACCACCTTCAGAGAGAGAAGTCACCAGGAAGCCAGAAAGGTAGCTTTTCTTCTCTTTGCTTATTGTTGCCACAGATTACCTAGGATTCACCCTAGACATCACTTGCTTCTAGGATTGCTTGTACAGAAAAGTTACAATAAAGCTATATCTAGACTGCTTCAGCTTAGAGTTCAGATAATATGATGATTAGGAACTTAGGATGGCTAAGATAATTTTAGTTCATTTCCCAAGTACAGTTGATGCTTCTATTTGTGATCAGATCATATATGTAACAACATCAAATAGTGACTAACTGATGATACATGAAACCGAGTACATCAAAAGGTCCATGGGGTCAGACTGTACCCTTGCATGAATCATCCATCCATAGCCTGAAGTTTCTTGCAGACTTTTTTCACACCCATGACATCAACAGATCCTATCCTGATTCATGGCTGTTCGTTCAAAAAGAAATTAAAAAATCCTGATTCCTGACAGCATGAAAGCGACACTTGCGCATGCTGCAACTGACGCTTACATTACACAGCTTCTTACTTCGATGTGCCTGCAGCCACTTCTAGTACTAGGTGATCACTAGTGCTCAGTGCCATGGGAGGTGGAGATCACCAGTGCATGGCTGCCGCTGCGGCCGCCGCTGCCGGCGATGGTGGCGCCAGCGTTGAAGCTGCGTTGAGGCCCCTTGTTGGTGCAGACGCCTGGGACTACTGCATCTACTGGAGACTGTCTCCTGACCAGAGGTAGCATAGCACCACTGATCTGAATCTGACTGATCATTCTCCCTTTGCTCAGACATTTCTCTGATTCATCATCCTCTGTGACACGAACTGCATGCAGGTTCTTGGAGATGACTGGGTTCTGCTGCAGCGGTGAGTTTGAGGCACAGGTTTCTGCACTTGGTGACCTGCCTTCATCAATCCCACTGGATTCCTCATCTTCAGGGTAATTCATATACAGCAACTATTCTAGCTACTTCCCAAGTCCATTCTTTTTACTTTTGATATATCACAATTATTCACAGGTGATGTTTATTACTAATCCTTGCTGTTTTGCATCGATCAGGATGCACGCCGAGGCATTGGTGTCCAACCAGCCGATTTGGCAGAGCAGCTGCGTGCCGGAGCTCCCAACAAGCTATTCCAGTGTAATTAAGCACAGTTCATCTTCAACCGCCATTCCCTATAAGCATCGAGCTGCATGATCAGATCAACTAGTGCACATGACATGATGCAGGAGTTCGGATCCGGTGGGTCAAGGACACGGCTGCTGGTGCCGGTCGCCGGCGGCCTCGTCGAGCTCTTCGCCGCCAGATACGTAAGCGACGACCTTGATTTCTTGCTTCCATCACAAATTAAAGTTCAGGATTTTTTTTTGGGCCATCAGTTTCAGACTTTCAGTTAGGCTAAGGGTAGTTAGAGATTTGCAAGAGCACACACACAGCTTCAGCGTGAGCCATCGACGCCGGCCGAGATGTCGCTTTGAACCGCACGCAACAGCCACACACAGCCTTTGCATTTGGATCGGCTGCACAGGCGCACACAAACACATGACACACCTGAAAAGCTGGCTCTTTTATAAATTCTAATGCCATGCCGGCGCGCCGCGGCGTGCGTGCGTGCGTTCGTGCGCATGCAGATGGCGGAGGAGGAGCATATGGCGGAGCTCGTCATGGCGCAGTGCGGGGTTCCGGCTCCGGCTCCGGCGGGTGACGGCGGCGCCGCCGTGCACGCGTGGCCGGAGACGCCGGGCTTCGCGTGGGACGCCGGCGGCGCGGACACGCAGCGTATGTACGGCACGGTGCTGCCGCCGTCGCTCAACCTGTTCGATGCCGGCGCGGTGGACCCGTTCCTTGCGGCGGCGGCGCCCGGGGTCGCCGTCGACGACGCGGCGGCGACGGAGTGGCAGTACACGGCCGCGGTGGGGGAGGGGAGCGAGCCGTCGGTGGTGGCGGTGCAGCAGCAGGAACAGCAGGTGAACGGTGGTGGTGGTGGCGCGGCGGACTCGGGGTCGGAGGGGAGCGACGGCGAGGACGACGGCGACGGCGGTGGCGACGGGCAGGGCCGCGGCGGCGGGAAGGGTGGCGGTGGCAAGCGGCAGCAGTGCAAGAACCTTGTGGCCGAGCGGAAGCGGAGGAAGAAGCTCAATGATCGGCTCTACAAGCTCAGGTCCCTCGTCCCCAACATCACCAAGGTTCGTTCCTAATGGTCACCAATCGCCATGGATGCAATTCAGATCAAGCTTCTTCAATTTCATGGTTCATATAATTGGCTTTGAATTCGAATGGTGTGTGGAATTATTCAGATGGACCGGGCGTCGATTCTTGGGGACGCGATCGACTACATAGTGGGGCTACAGAATCAGGTCAAGGCGCTGCAAGACGAGCTGGAGGATCCGGCGGACGGCGGCGCTCACGACGTGCTGCTCGACCACCCGCCGCCGGCGAGCTTGGTTGGGCTCGAGAACGACGACTCGCCGCGCACGAGCCTGCATCAGCAGCCGGCGACGAGCAATAAGAGGGCCCGGGCGTCAGCGGCGGCGGAGGAGGAGAAAGGGCACGACATGGAGCCGCAGGTGGAGGTGAGGCAGGTGGAGGCGAACGAGTTCTTCCTGCAGGTGCTGTGCGAGCACAAGCCCGGGCGGTTCGTCCGGCTCATGGACGCCATGAACGCGCAGGGCCTCGAGGTCACCAACGTCAACGTCACCTCCTACAAGACCCTCGTCCTCAACGTCTTCCGTGTCGTCGTACGTCCCATCCTCCTCCACCAGCCGCCATTGACGGATCTCGCTCGTGCTCAAGAATTACTTAATTAACGTTGCTTATATACATATATGTATATATATTGATTGAGATGTTGCAGAGGCGGGACAACGAGGTGGCCGTGCAGGCGGACAGGGTGAGGGACTCGCTGCTGGAGGTGACGCGGGAGTCCTATGGCGTCTGGTCGTCGGCGGCGCCGGCGGTAGGGAGCAGCAGCAGCAGCATCGACGTGAAGCTCGACGGCGTCGACGACGTGAAGCTCCACGGCGGCGTTGATGCGCAGCCGCAGGTCGCGGCAGAGGACCATTATGCCGGCTACAACCATCTCCTCCAATACCTCGCCTGATCGTCATCATCATCCAACATCCATGTTCAACCAAAGGGGTCAACTAATAAGACGGGTTTCATATAACACTACTGTTGAATTAATTGTGATCAAAATCAAATGAGTGAGCTAGTTTTACTTATGATGAACATTTCTTTTTCTTTTTTTTTGTTTTTTTTTGCTCTGGAGACTGATAATTCTACAAATGAACAGCTAAAATTAATTGTTTATGTAAGTTTTTAATCCTAGTGCTTGAGGCTTTAGCGCGTCATACTCATACAAGTCTCAGCATCACAAGTATATACACAAAGTAGTTCTCGCTAACGATTATTTGCTTGTGAGAGGATTCAAATCCTAGTAGTTCAAATCATACCACGCCCGTCTTATAATTATATTATCACAAATTTGGTGCCACAGTGCGCATATATTTCTCCCAAAGAGGATGGTATGATTATGAAAAAATGTTAAATAAAATTTAACCACATTTTTCTAGAGCTTTGAACTTTTCAACTTTATCGATTTTCACTAGATACGCTTCAGAATTAAATGCTACTGCCAATAGGATTCTATGACATTACAGGCACCATATTTTTATTTTCTAAATTTGTAAGTAATATTTTAAGATGACTATTTTTTTTATTTTACAAAAAATGGTAATCATGGTAAACCGGAATAATATACAAAAATCCTTGTCTTCGGAGGGGTTTGCTGTATCGTTGCATTGCATCCACGGGATTTAATGGCCCATGAGCATTGGGTTAGATTGAATTGAACAATAAACGGCGATGTGGCATAGAAAACACAGTTTGCAAGATAGGTACTCTCTCCGTTATGAAGTACCCTTGAAAAATGTCCTCTCTCCATCTTAATTTATAAGTTATTTGACTTTTTTTTTCTCCAACTTTAACCATTCATTTTATTCAAAAAATTATGTAAAATATCAATTTTTTTTATGACTTACTTGATTATTCTTCAAGAATGATTTAAATTTGACTATATTTGCATAAATTTTTTAAATAAGACGGAAATATCAAACGACTTATTGGTTGGGATGGAGGTAACAGGTACTAAGAAAAAGTTAAAGTCAACGAGTTTATAAAAAATTCACTAAATAGTTTATTAATCGTATTAGATAGATATTTTTTTTGAGAAAATATAGATTATTTATGTTGTTTTAGATCTCGAGATTATTTATGTGCACGAACATCTGCTTGGACGGGCTGAAAAGCCCACCAACATCTGGTTTCAGCCCAGCCCATTACCACCGTCCTTGGATTTCGTACTCCTTCCCAGGCCCACTCCCACCTCCGCCCCCCACCTGGCCGCTAGCCCGCCACCACCACCACCCGCCGCCGCCGGCAGCCGCTCCCGTCCAGCATCCAGGCGCGGCGCAGCCGCACAGGTCCACCACCACTTACTGATGGCGGCGGCGGAGGCTGCAGCCCCAGAAGCGCCGGCACTCGAGGATTCCTCGCCGCGGGAAGCTACCCTCGACGACGAGACGCGGGCCCTCGTCTTTCCCGACGCCGCTGACCTCCCGGCGTCTCCCCCCTCCGCCGTTGAGGCCAACTTCGCGCGCTTCTTCGTCGCTGGTAAAAGGCTTGACTTTCTCGTATTTTGAGTTTGAGGTATGCTTGTTCTTTTAGAGAGTGAAATCCGTTGTCCTTGCAGGCGAATGTCGAGGAGCTTAAGTAATTACTGTTATTGAACCGAAGTGTTCAGATGAATATTTGATATTTGAAACTGAACTGCTTGTGATTCGATTCTGCTGTCAATTTTTGAAATATTGATTCATTTTTGTAATTGGAGTTTGACATATTTCTTTCGGCTCATGGTTAAGGAAGTGTCTAATCAATTACTCATAAGCACGTCATCTGGGACTCGGGTGTAAATTTGTTTATGATTATCGTATCACCAATTCACCATCCAACTTATTCTTTCTAGGAATATACTTATTTAACCCATCTGTGATTCATTGCTGGAAATTTTCTTTCACACATGTTATTGCTTCTCAATGGTACTGTTGTTCTCTAACTTTTTAGTTGTTAGTTAACAGAATGGAATGTTTGACACACTGCTCTGTTGAGACAGAAGAACGAAATGTTTTTACTGCTTTCAAATAAGCTTGCTTCAAATACTCTGATTGAACTCCATCACTTTCTTGGACAGATTTTCTGAATCCAGGGCATGATCAGTACGTGTACCGCCATCCAAACGGGTAGGTTTTTAGTGTAAGGAGTACATATTGCTTTGTTTAATAAAAAGTAGGAATTTATTTGCAGATACTATGAATGCCAGTTTTGATAGTGCTGAATTCCTAACAATGCCAAATGTGTGCTTAATTGCATAATGGTGATGTTCTTTTATCTGTGAACGCTTGATCTGTTCGTGTATTATGTATTTATTTTTCTGCAGCAACTCTTCAATTGACAATACTCTATTTTTCTAATGAGGCCTAATATACATTCTTATGGTTGCTTCCTTTTTGTTGAAACACTTAGATTGTGTGTGGTTGGTTTAGCTCCAGCCCATGTTGCTTTTAAAGAGGAAGGAGGCATAACTGCTGTTGACTTCAATGTCGGCAAGTCAGATCGCAGTGAGATGAAAGTCACGGGTAAACGCAAAAGGGTAATTACAATGCTTGAATCATATTTCTTGTTTGGTTAAATAAATGTTAGCATGTGATAAAAAAATGTTAGCATGAATTGATGTTGGATTTTTCATTGCAGAATGCACAACATCTGCAAGAAAACTCAGCTCTTTGCAAGGTTTGTGTAAACGATAAGTCTTTTGTCGTGAGGTTGGCCCCCTTGATCTTACAAACTAAAATAGTATGGATGGCATCATTGTTTTCAGAATTGGAATGTTGCTTATTCTGAACTTCTACAGATGTTGTGTTAAAGGCTCCCTTTTGGAGATCAATGATAGATTGATAAACCAACCTGATCTTCTTAATACTGCTGTGAGTATGTTTTCTGGCAAAGTATTTATTTGACTTTTCTTATACTTTGTTGTTCATTTGCCTTTTCCTTTTAGTTGTCTTTGAGATGGAATAGCAATATGAGAATTTTGCTGTTATTTCATTGGTATGTTACATACCAGCCATCATATATCTTTACCTTTTTATCCTGTTTCACATTTAGGCTGACAGAGAAGGATATATAGCAATCTTCCAGCCAAAACCAGCTGATTGGCTCAAAATTAAGGATAAATTTATTAGTTATGAGGACTACAAGAACCTGAGAGGCATATGCTGACACCTGAAAGGTATCAACTATCAAGGGGCAATATTTTCACCCTTCTACTTTCCTATCAGTAATGAACTTTACTTGGAGGGGCATGTTTTCCAACATCGACAGTTTGGAGTGCTGTAGTCGTACTGTCTTCTTGCATAATCTTTTGCAGTGTGCAAAATAATTTCCTTTTGTCCATGCAGGAGTTTTGAAGATAAGCCGGCGCTTAGGTTTGATTCAACCATTGGTGTTACTCAATGCTTCTCAGCTTACAAAACATGGAAGTTGGGACCATGTTGACCTCTCAAGGAGTATCTGCACTGGAATGGGCCTGTACAACATAAGTCAACTCATGTAAGCACATTTGATGAAAAGACACTGAAAATGTTTGCTTATTTTCTTTCGCTCAGAAATTGATGTACATGGACTCAGTCATCTGTGGCTATGCATTGCTTCCATATCCTCCATTGCTAAGCCATTCAAAGCTGTTATAAGATCAATGTTTTATTAGGTGTACACAGATGACGAGTTTTGAAATTGAATGATCCATGCTGTGGCGGTAGGGGCATTGCTTCCGGTGAATGAACGAACGGTAGAAGATGGACTTGGGACTTGGGGACCAAAGAGTACACAAAATGTTGGAACACGCGCTTCCATTGGTTTCAAGTCCGTATGGATAACTCCATGTGGCTGTATAATTGCAACACACGAACCATTAAGCCATTTTGAGTTACAGCAACAGTTTTTTTAATCGCTGTGTTGGGTTTACGACTGATGATGCAAAAAGATCATTTTTTTTGGGGCATTGCAAAAAGGTCATTAGTTACTGAGTGCAGTGCCGCATACTTTCCTTCATTCGGAACCTCCGATTAGGGCTGGATATCAAGCCGGCTCGGCTCGGCTCGTTATACTAACGAGCCAGTAGGCCAGCTCGGCTCGGCTCGTTAGTGAGCTCGAGCTCGCGAGCCAATGTAAAGAGACTATGAAAATATATTATCACAGAGTATGGCTTGTTATGGCTCGTTATGGACCCATTTTGAACCTAGGGGTAAGGATCGTAGTAATAACCATGACATTGTTTTTCTCTTTCCAATATTTATCAAGATTGTCTAACAATGTAGCACCCATTTTCTTCAAATATGTGTCATTGGAATATTTTGCCTTTAACAATGTACCCTTTTAAATTTGCTGGCTTGATAATTAACTGGCTCGCGAGCAGCTCGCAAGCTGGCTCGAGCTGACTCATTGTAAAACAAACTGGCTTGTTATAAAACGAGTCGAGCTCAAACCGAGCCATTAACGAGCAAGTCGAGCGAGTTACGAGCTTTTTATAAGGCCCTACCTCCTATTGTCACTGTAATCGTTTGTGTCGTACAATGGATGACGGGAGTACATTAGCAGGTCATTCGAAATTCGACAGAAGATGAGTACTCTTAAGTGGTCATCTTTTCTTTAGGACACCCATCGGCTTGCACGTCTTTTCTTCATGACGCCCAACGGTACTGGGCACTGCTATGCTATCAAGATGGCTTACATATTACCGCTGGGAGCATCTCTGCACTTGGGCAATCTGCATCTTAACATATCTGTGTATGTGGAGAACCAAACGTTGTAACCAATGAAATAGAAGTCATTCTGAGTCAGAGTTACAGAACCTATGATCATACAGTGACCTCACCCGAGGGGCGAGGGTTTACGTTTTTCCTTGTCAAGCGCAATTTCAACAAGTTGAATGTTCCCCTGTAGTGAAGCAGCCTTGCATGACGGGAGGAAGGAGAAACCATCCAGCAGTTTCAAACACTTCAAACCCCACTTGACCATCAAAAACTCGATCAAATGGTGACCACTGCATATACAAGAGAATAAAGCTGATTTACCAGAAATATAGCTTGCCACACTCCTTCCAGGAGAAACAGGTATGAAATGGTTCCTTGGTACCTGCGGTTGTGGTATGTGGTTATGAACACCGCCCCAGGAGAATTTTCCAGGAGGAAAGTAACCGTTGCGAAGAGATCATCAAAATCTTGCCAAACAGATGCAGTGATATGTCAGTCAGCCAAAATGGCAAGAGCACAAGTAGCAACAGGCAGTCAATGAATGCACGGGCCACCAAATGATTATCCACATTTAACAAATAATAACTGTAATTCACTGAACAAAGTAGAACAGAGCGGTAGCTCACTTGCTGAATCGTAAAGTACATCAGCCCCAAGAATGATGTCAGGATGCAGATCAAATACTCGTTCATCCCAGTCTCCCCAGGTAAGTCCTGACACCTGCATGGTTGTGGACTAACTGTAAGCTCTCTCAATTCTTATGGGCTGCCAGATATGTAAAGTTCAGTCCTCCAAAATCAAACCATACAGTGCAGCTGGCATCATTGAGAGCGCATATTCTTCTGATGTTGTTCAGCACCTAGTCAATGAAAAAAGAGAGGAAATGAATCACTGAAGCACTGAAAAAGATGCACCTAAGATGAGTTGGAACTAACTTCTGCATTATGCGCAATGTCTGTCAGAGTGACATCTCCTCCAACCTTTGCAGCTACTAATCCCGGTAGTGAGGTTCCAGCACCAAGCTGTAAGACACACCGAACAATAGCCTCACAATAGAATTCCATTACAGTAAGGGGATTTTAAGCCTGAGATGTAGTACCTCAACAACTTTGGAACCAGAGAATCGTGACCTCTGTTGCCACACATACTCTGCCAAAATGATACTGCATGGCCAGACAAACATGCCGTAGTCCTCTTCGATGTTCTGTAAACCCAACCAAAGGGCTCGTCAGGACATAACATATAGAACAAAGCAAGACGGAAATAGCAAGTAAAACCTGTATCGAATTTCAATATATAGGCGAAATTAAGCCTCCAGGTAAGACGCTAGTCGTTCTTTATGCTGACACATAGCCTTTGCGGCATTTCACCGAACACACCCCCGGCATCGCATCAAACAGCCAGCTACAACACTGCTGCTCCATCACCGCCTTGAGCGGGTTGATGGCTTGATGGTTTAAACTTGAGCAGCTCCTGTCCGTACGAAGCGCGCGTGGGGGAGGGAGGGAGGGACGAGGCGGCACGGCGCAGGGCGGGTACCTCGATGATGTCGACGCGGAGGTCGTGGTGGCTCTCGCACGCGCCGCCGCCGAAGTAGTGCCGCGATACGGTGGTCATACGCGCGGGAACGGCGGCGGCCTGGCCAGCGGAGGCGGCGCTTTCCATCGCGACGGCCTCTCCTGCCTTTGTTGTTGTGTGTGCGGCCTCAACGCGAGCGCCGTCGAGGAAGCGAAGGCACGCGGCTGCATAGTGCGAACCTGTAATAGAACTATATTCTGAGACACAGACATCATCGGGGATGTAGCTCAGATGGTAGAGCGCTCGCTTAGCATGCGAGAGGTACGGGGATCGATACCCCGCATCTCCACTTCGTTTGAAACTCTTTTTACTTTTCGTTTAAATTTTCTTACAAATCTTGACCATCTCTGTTTCTTTTCTCTACAGTTGTCCTACAAATTTTGATCATCTTGAGTTCTTGACCATCTCTTTTTTTCTTTTTTACTTCACATTTCCCCTACAAATTTCGATCATCTCCTTCTCTGCACAAATCCAGCACACTAATCTCTCAACAACACTCACATTTCCCCTGCAAATTTCGATCATATCCTTCTCTGCACAAATCCAGCACACTAATCTCTCAACAACACTCTGTAATCTATCGCCCACGGGTTGCAACTACTACTACATAGTGAGGTAGTCCGGCAGGTTGTTGGGTGACCCAAGCACCCTACCACCAACATCCGGGAACGTCTCGTACCCCTGCAATGGCCCAACACTACCATCAACACCAACAACCACCGGGTACCTCATCAAGTGTCCCCTCATCGCACCGCCGCGTCCCTCCACCGCCACGTAGCTCTCCCAATTCTCCCTTGCGACGCCGTTGACCAGCCCGACGCACTCCCGCGACTCCGGCCGCCGCACCACCTCCGGCCACCGCGCCATAGTCTCCCTCCCCAAATGCTCTTCCCACAACGACATCCTGTACCCAAACACCTTCCCTCCTCCCGGCCGCCGGCGTCCGTCGCCGGCGAGGTGGTGCTCCGGCTGGTAAGCTCCCACGGCGATCTCCGTGTCACGTGACCCGGCCAGTGATCTCTGGTTGATGTTGGCCGACCCCACGATGGCGTACTCGTCATCGACGATCATCCCCTTCGAGTGCACGTACACCATGAACCTCCCATTCCTCCTCGCCGCCGCGGGGGCGCTCGTCATGTCGTCGTCTCCGTCTCCGGCGGCCACCGCATCCGGCGGCGTCTCACGGTTGCCGAGGCAGTAGAAGTTGAGGTACTGCTGCGGGTGAGCGCCGTCTTTGATCGCCGCGGCGACGGTCTTGTACATCATCTCCATGGTCTGGTACTGCCAGAAGAGGATCTCCTGCGCCGGCGCGGAGCGTGGGTCACCTTCCGGCCACATCGGGATCACCACGTACGCCGCGAAAGGCTCGCCGGCGTGGATCTTTCCGGCCACCTTGAGCGCGATCTCCATGGGCACCAGGTTGGCGGCGCCAGGGTGACCGTACGATGGCCACGCGTACGATGAGCCGATGAAGTACTGGTTCTCCACGTACACGAACCGCTCCGCTGAACGGATCGCCGACACGTACGCCGTGTGGATGCTCTGCTCCACTGTCAAGTTCTTGTCGCACACCAGGTGGTGTCGCATCTGCATGTAGTAACGCCATCGATCACCATCAGATCAGAACGTACGTGCGTGTGTGTGAGCTTGATCGATCGATAAAAAATGTCGATGCGTTGAGGAAGAAGAAGATGATTAGGACCATTTGTTCTTTGTCCCAGGGACGAGGGAACCGTTTGAGTGAGCCACCGTCGACGGACCGGAAGACTTGGGCGTGCCAGCGTTCGGGGTCGTGTTCCTGCCGGACTTGCAGGGCGAGCTGCTCGTCGTCGTCTTCGTTGCCGGCGGCGGCGGTGTCGGAGAGCGGCGGCGGCGGCTTGGAAGGGCTGAGGATCCATGAGATGCGATCGAGCTTGAGGAGGTCGTCTTCCTTCCAGCGCGTCTTCTTGTTCTTGTTGCGGAAGCTAAGAACCTCACGCATGTGCAGCTTCTTGGTCTTCCTCCACCGCTGCTCGAAGTTCTCCAGGACGTCGTACGCCGCCGGCCCGTCTAGACGGCAGTGCATGTCGTGCCATGGCTGCCGGGGACCCTTATTCGCCGCGTCGTCCCCCTGCAACGCAACATGCAGCAACTTGTGATTCCATTCATGGTCGATCGATGGATCGATCTTTCATAGCAGAGACATGCATGGATGCATCGATGTGGTAAATTAAAATCGATTGCTGACGTGGTACGTACAGGGAATGTGGGGTTGTAGACGTCGCCATGGAAGACGGTGTGGAGGCCGTGGAAGAGCGTGTGTCCGGGCGTGTCGTAGCGGCCGGCGCAGAGGTCGAGGCCGCCGAGGAAGGCCGTGACACGGCGCGTCGTCTCCGACGCCGGCGTGTCGACGAGCACGCACTTTTGGTGGTGCGTGTATAGCGTCCCCACCACCTGCACGGCTGCAACGCACTCACCATTAATTTCACCCTGCATTTGCTGCATCTTGTAGCAATGGAACTATATATACAAAGAGCTTGCTAGCTGCAGAGAGTCGAGTCGCTTCGCTTGCCTTCTGCTTGACAATGCCGAGCTTGTTGCTGGGGTACCGCGGCGACAGCATGCAGATCACCGACGAGTCCCTGAAGAACCTCTTCGTGTCCTCGTCGTGCGTCCTCATCACGCCCCTCTGCAAAAAATGAATCTTTCTTCAATTTTTCCCGAAAAAAATCAAACTGCTTTAATTCTCAAATTGAAGACACAAGAAATTGCTCTTCAATTTGAGTAGAAATTGAATTGAAACCGTTTCAAATTCTACGAAAATTTGGGATCTTTTGAGATTGATCGACGAACAATGTAGAGCACGTACTGTCTTGATGAAGAAGGTGTCGTGGGAGGTCTTGTCATCCCAAACGAGGAGCAAGACCCGAACACCCTCCTGAGACTTGTACTTGAGGAGCTCACCAAGGCTCATGTTCTCCACCTTCACGCCGCCCAGCTCCCACACCTCCGCCGCTTTCGCCTCCATCTCCGGCGACATGGCCTGCCGGAGCAGCCTCACCCTGGTGTCCACCGACCATCCCGCGACGTACACGAGGTGCTGCGCGCCGAGCACCGCCAGGCACATGTCCTCCCAGCACCGCCCTGGCTCGAACACCCCGGGGACACCGCCCACCTCGCCGCCGACCGCCACGTCAGCGTCCTGGTACAGCCTCACGTCGCACCCTCGCCGCGCCGGGAAGTACGCCGGGATTCCACCGCCGCCGGAGCGCCACGGCGATGGAGTACTCCCCGCCGGGATGAACCTGGCGGAGATGCGGATGGCGGCGGCGGAGCCCGCCGCCGGCTTGGGTGGGCCACCACGGCGGTCGTCGGGGCGGACGAGTTCGAGCCACCATTCCGACCGGGATGGGTTGCCGGCGGTGGCGAGGACGGCGGCGGCGGGGAGGGAGGCGACGCCGATGAGGTCGGAGCCGAAAGGGTCGGCGTCCTTGACGTGGAACTCGAGGCGGGCGGCGTGGTGGGCGAGGTGGAGGAGGAAGGTCACCTCCCATTTCGGCGCCTCCGAGTTGCGGAACACGAAGGTGCGCGCCAGCGTGGACTGGTGGTGGGACCCGCCGGTCGCCATGATCTTGACGTAGGCGTCGGAGGTCGGGAGCATCCGGTGGCCGTGTGGCTGGTGCTTCCGGCGGCGGCGATGGCGGTGGTGGTGGTGGGAGGCGTCGTCGTCGTTGTTGGGTAAGGAGCGGCTGGGGAGGGTGGTCGTCTTCTTCAGCGCCGGCGGGCAGAGGCAGAGGCTGCGGAGGAAGGTGGAGAGGAGGTCCATGTTTGGGAGCCCACGCGCCTCGTGGATTGTGAGGTCGAGGTCGCCGTGGAGGAGCAGCGGCGCCCCGGCGGCGCCGGCGGAGGAGCTGCGCATCGGGTTCCGGCCGGAGCTCACGCTCCGGCGAGGCTAGCTGTGGCGCGCCGTCAGTCAATGGAGGAGAGCGTGGACTGGCGGGAAGAGCGCCCTCTGCTGCTGCATTCTGATGCTGCGAGAGAGAAGAAAGAGAAAGAAGACGCGCGAACTGTGGAGGAGGAAGTGCCGTGTGAGTTCGTGAAAGAGGGGATGCGATTCTTGGCGTGGCCGGCCGACAAGCTTAGCGGGCAAATCAATGGATTGTGCTTTCCGCTAATGGCAACTTGTACGTGCGTGGGATCGTGCCATAAAGCAAAAGGTTAATCCAGAATTAGTTAGCTACTAGTACTACCCTCTCAAGTAATACGAGCAGTGTTTTAGGAAGCTTCAGGCATGTGCAACGAAAGATTAAATGTCAACTGCACTGTCGCAATTGTCAGGAAATGCACATAGAAGAATTTCAGAATGTTGAGAGAAAACCACAAGTGCTGTGAATTGTGATGAACTGATAGCACATCTGAAGAATATGCAGATTTGCCAGAGTTGGTGTGAATGATTTGTTTGTGGACGGAATGAACAACTGTAAAGTCGCAATTGTCGTCAGGCAATGCAAATCGAATTTCAGACTGGCAGCCGAAATAGCGCTCTTCCTTCCTGTGCTGCTGCATCCAGCATTACAGAGTGATGAGTGTGGACTAGCAGAGATCCTTCTGCAGACGGCATGGCTGTTAGAGTTGTGTCGAATATTGTACCAGTTGGTTACGTTTGGACTTGGAGTTGTATTAGCGGTAGGGTGTAGAGTACGTGCCGGACTCTTGTAACCCGGGCTCCTCATAAATATGAGAGGAGGACCGCTGTTGTAACCATGACGACATAGCGACAGGCTCGCAGGGGGGAGGCGGCGCATTGCCGGGACCCCGGAGCGACCGGTGTTGCGTACTGGGGAGGAGCGCCCGTAGTCATGCCCCGGGGATGTAGGCTTCGGCTGAACCTCGTTAACAAATATCGTGCCTCCGGTGTCGTCTGTGATCATCATCTCGGTAGATCGGTAACTGCTTCTGCGCGCTTATTATCTAACAAGTGGTATCAAGAGCCATGGTTGGATTGGATCTAGAGATTGTATGGTGATCACCGTGGAGGCGCGAGGATCATGCTCGATGGGTGCCGCGGGACTGCTCAATGCGGCGCAAGGTGGAGCATGGCGGCGATCGGCGATTAGATCGGTGGTGTCGGACACTCTGGGTAGGAGGCTCGGACCGTTCGATGGGCTGCGGTTGACAAGGATCGGCCAGGCGTGGTGATCAGGCCAACACAGTGGCCGGTGAAGACGGCGCGAACAGGGCGGCGACTTCGGCTCGGGATCAGACTGGCGGCCAGACGTAGGTGACGGTCAGAGAGATTGGAGCGTGGGAGCATCACGACAAGGGTGATGCTACCGGTGTCGTACAAAGGCAGCATTATGGCACGGCGAGCAGATTGTGTCGATAATGCAGGTGGCCATGGTACGATACATTTATACACGAGCGGTGCGTGAGATGCGTCTGCGGCGGCAGGGCCGGCGTATGTACAGCGGAGCTTGCAACAGGGCGCGAACAACGACATGGTGTCGTGGGTGGCAAGGAGAGTGCTCGTTGCGGTGCAGGAGTTCTTGTGGAGGCAGGTGACCAATGTACCGCATAGGCTGTCAAGGAAAAAGGACTTTAATACTCCTGGGCGTAGCATGTGCATGTATGTGTTACTTGCATGTGTGCAATGTGCTGGTTTTTTATTTTTGGTGCACCGGTCGATGGACTGTGCAAGATCGGAGGTGCAAGAGAAATAAAATAAAATAAAATACGGAAGGACCACGGACAGGTGACTCGGGACTTGTTCAGCGCCAGGAATCGAGCTAGAGTCGGAATCGGTGGCAGCTCGGATGGTTGTTTTGGATTTTGATACAGATGCAGTGAGCTTGCACGCAACATTGAGGGACTCGGAACATAAGCCACAGACGACGTCGGGTTTCATGCACATAAAAGCAAGCGCAGGGCCAGGGAATTAACACCAGACAAGCAAAGCTAATATAGGTTGTTTTGGCCTAGGTGGTGTGCAGAAAGAAATCGGCGAGAGCTCTTCGGCAGGCAGTCTGGCAGGATCAGACAGCGAATGCGAGGAGCGGATCGATCCGTCTGTCGGGCCGATCGACAAGGCGAGCGGATCGGGTGGTGTTACCGGCGGCAAAGGGTTGGTCAAACCACATGTCGACAGGATGTCGACGTCAACCAGATTTGAGGTGGTGAAGTTCGATGGTTCTGGCAACTTCGATTTGTGGCAGATAAGGGTCCAAGACTTGTTGGCGCAACATGGGAACTTGGTGGGTCTGCAGGAGAAGAAGCCAGAGAAGATGGATGATGACGACTGGAAAGAGAAACAGACGGTGGCGGAGTTGTATTAGCGGTAGGGTGTAGAGTACGTGCTGGACTCTTGTAACCCGGGCTCCTCATAAACATGAGAGGAGGACCGCTGTTGTAACCATGACGACATAGCGACAGGCTCGCAGGGGGAGGCGGCGCATTGCCGGGACCCCGGAGCGACCGGTGTTGCGTATTGGGGAGGAGCGCCCGTAGTCATGCCTCGGGGATGTAGGCTTCGGCTGAACCTCGTTAACAAATATCGTGCCTCCGGTATAGTCTGTGATCATCATCTCGGTAGATCGGTAACTGCTTCTGCGCGCTTATTATCTAACAATGGCAGGTTGATCGCCGGTTCTGAAGAAAATTTCGGCCACTTGATTTTTGACCCTCAATAGTTGGCGGTTCTTGGAATCCATCGAGTTGGTTCAAACGGAGAGACAGCGAGAGCCGCAAGATGTGGTTGCAGCGAAGAAGAGTACTAGGAGGTGACAATGTCCAGGCGTCAGAGAGAGGCAGAGCAGTGATCTCCAGAATTCTGAACATCAAATCACTGCAGAATATTTTTTTTTTTGAATGAACATCCAGGAATCAGGATAGGAAATCTGTTGATGTCATGGGTGTGAAAAAAAAGGCTGCAAGAAAATTTAGGCTATGCTCTATGGATTATTCGTGCAAGGGTACAATCTGACCCGATGGTCCTGTCCATGTGCTCGGTGTCATGTATCATCAGTTCATCACCACTTGATGTTATTACATATATGATCACAAATAGAACCATCACTCATGCTTCAGAAACGAAATAAAATTGGCTTAGCTAGCTTTCATATCTGAACGCAAAACTGAAGCAGTCTACAAGCAGCTTTATTGTAGCTTCCATGTCAAGTGTGTGTTGGTTTACCTTGAATCCTTTATCGGTCGAAAGAGAAGAGCAACTTGAGCATGTGTGCAACGGAAGATTTGTCAACAGCACTTGGCAAACTGGCTATTGTGAAAAAATAAATATGTTCACAATGTTCTGAAAAATAAATTGCCGTTGGGAACCAAGAAATTAAGGGGCCCGGTCACGTGACCTTTCGCGCTCATTTCAGTTGGCGGTTCTTGGTCCAAGCTTGCGTCTGCAACGAGTTTGTTCAATTTGGCAGACAGAGAGCCTTGTGGTCCATGCTACTGTAGCTCACTTCTGAGTCCTGAGTGGTGGCAGCAGCACAGCTCGACGACGCAAGAGGTGGTTGAATTGCATTGCAGCGAACCAGCGAAGAAGAAGAAGATCGGGATCGATCAGCTAGCTGGTGATATCTTTAGTTTTTTTTTTTTTGAACCTGTTCGGGGGGGGGGGGGGGGGGGGAGATCCCCACCTACTATATTCATTGAACAATTGTCTTACATCAATAGCCCGGCATACCAGGCTTGAGATACATGAGGGGGAGCGAGATATGAAAGAGCATTACACCTGGGGGTGGGGGTTACACTGAGGCGGTGAAGTAGTCTATCCAAGCAGACCAGTGGTCAGTATGATGTTTATATCTACCGATCCAGTTATCCATGTCCTCAACCACATGCCGAAGAACTCTTCTCGGCGAGCGCTACTCCTGGTTGAAGATCAAGGCGTTCCGCGCTTTCCAGAGTTGCCAGAAGACGAGAAGTATTGCGTCATATTGAACTGATGGTGGGAGTGGTAACTCTCTGCCCAGAAGCCAGGGGTGACGGCAGCTACCCCCGTCTGGATCAACACCGATGCATTCCCAGGTGTTGCGGGCCAAGGCACATTCGAAGAAGATGTGGTCATCCGTTTCCTCCACGGAAGGGCAAAGAGCACAATAGGCTTCATCCGCTGTACAGATGTTGCGACGATAACGGTAAGATCTGCAGTTCAGTTTCCCAATATCTTTAGTGATGCAGTGTCCATGCGTCAGACAGAATCAGAGGTCGCAGCTCACCAGTGGCAGAATGTAACAATAGAGGGTTGCAAATGTAACAACAGTCTTGGTGGTATGTTTCAAAGCAGCCTCTTGTGTGCAGGTACTTACATGTAGCAAACTGACAGCATGCATTTTCCCTTCCCGCCCCCCCCCCCCCCCCCTCTTTTCCCTCAGCCTGATGAGAGCAGCAATCTCCTGTGTGCATTACTAGTGCACAAGGTTTGGTACAAACAAATACATGGTAACATGGCCATGCACAACAAAATCAAAATCAATTCATTAAGTGGAAAGGTCATCATGAGTGCTACGAAAAGATTAACGATACTCTTAATGCTTGCCTAGGAAAGAAAAGCAATTTGGTTCTTTCTGAAATTTGTGCGTGCTCAAGCCTCAAGGAGGTACCGTGAAGAAGTTGTAATAAAGAAAATTAAAATAGCCAAAGTAGCTTTTTTTTTTATCGTCAATCGCCAAAGTTAGCTGAATTGGGAGAGGTTGCATGGAACGGGCCTACAACCAGCATCATGTTGCTGGGTGGGCTGCAACAGCCTTGTGGATTTGGGCTGAATCCTCCTCATCAGCACCGCCGCCGCTGGGTTGTAGGCCAGCCTTGTGTTAAAATTTAACAACTTCAAAAAAGAGGTTAAAATTTAGCACCCATCTACTTGGACCCATATGTTAAAGTTTAATACCCACTTTTGCAATAGGTATACAAAAGCTTTTTTTTGCCCCTTACTAACTTTTTCTCAAACCAATCACCTTTTAACAAAAGGGGTACAAAGGTATTTTTTTTCTCAAACCAGCTACCTTTTAACAACTTTTAACAAGTTTTACCACCTCAAAACCAGGTAAAGATTTTGCAGGTGTTAAACTTTAACACCTCCCTTTTAATAGGAGTGTTTGGATTTCTTTTCTGTTAAATTAGTTAAAAGATAGGTGTTAAAATTTACACCTACCTTTTAATAGGAGTGTTTGGATGTCTTTTCTGTTAAATTAGTTAAAAGATACTGTAGTTGTTAAAATTTAACAAGGTGGATCCAAACACCCCTTAACCATATATATTAAAAATAATCTGTTTTCATAGGACATACAATACCATCCCTCCTGATTCCTTAAAAAAACAAAGAACACATGACTAACCCACCAACCTTCAATCTTAATTGTTGAAAAATAGATATAGATAACTCTTTGTCTTATTGATGATCAAAAGATAAGTCTAAAACAATATTTGCAGCCAGTAAAAGTAGCACATATCAAAGACGACTTGAAGTTATGATTTGAATATGAAAGAAAATTAACAAAGGTCAAACCATAGATAGAGAACCCAACAGGTAAAATTTAAATGAGCACTACTAATCGATCCGGAGTAATCAATCGCCCCTGCTGGTATGAGCAAATATTAAATACGACCTCCTATTTTAAGCAACACTAATCGATTCTTGCTAAAATTAAGAACCGACTCACCAAACTAACCCACTCAATTGCAAGCAGCAAGTAATGAAATTCCATTATAATCTAGCGACTGGACACTATATATAGGCGGCCGCCCCTTTCTAGTGTCTGCACAAACACATCCAAAAAGCATGCACCAACTGATATTAGAAAAACTCATAGCAAGCTACCAACAATGGCGGCCGGGCACAAGAGCTACAGGACGATGGCGACTCCTGCTGCCACGGCGATGGCGCTTGTCCTCCTCGTGCTGCTCTCCTCCACGGTGTCGGAGGCGGGACGCCAACTTCCTGGTCATGAACTCAAATGGGAACCCCTGATAGTGTACCCATCGCCGATTTGGCAACCTCCGATCATCTACCCATCCCCGATTTGGCAACCACCAATCATCTACCTAGGGATTCCACCACACATGGAGATGGATGACTTGTCCCCTGTAGATGAGCTGGCCCCAACAGAGCTGCGGGAGGAAGACCCTGTCAACGAGTCCTCGGCACCGGTGAAAGCCGTAGGACGAATGATGTAATATTGTATTATTGTTTATAGTGAGAAATAAGTTTTAAATTTGAGTCCGGCTTGTAAACATTTTGATGGATGGATGGACCGCGAGTGCTAGAATCGATCAAGCCTTATTAAAGGGAAACAAATTTCAACCCGTAGAGCATCATAAAACAGGTTGTATATTTATAACACCAAATAAATATTTATAACTCCCTTTGAACAAACATAGTTTGTTAGAAGACCATATGGCCAAATCGTCAAGGAGATTAAGGTCAGGCCGTCTTCTTTTGAGTACTCTATATTGTACACGAGAGCTAAGTTTTCTAACATTGATGTCCATGTTATAGCTAGGGGCTCGGTGTATCGAGAGTTAGTGAGACATGTGTGGCTTGTAGAACTCCCCGCGGGTGTGTATTTCTATACCCCAAGGCAATGAATAAAATATGGTGGTTATCTCAAAAAAAGAAAATATCTATCTAGTTAGTGCGTGTGTCATCACGCCCAAAAAAGAAAAAAGAGTTAATAGTAACTACATGGCAGCCTTGTTTGCGGGCTGCATGCCTGCATCCACAGCCTCGTCGGCCGGCCGGCCGCCGGGGTGAAGGATATGATCGGAGCCGGCCTCATGCAAAGCGCATGCCGGCTGCTGTGTGTGTCCATCCAAAGCGCATGCATCGTCGTCCTCCTGGAACAATTATATTATATTAACAGATGATTACTACTGGCATATGTAATCTACTCTACCTGATGACAAGATCGAAGGCACCACTCTTCAGATATGCACGTAATCTACCTGACAACAAGAAGGCATTCCACTTGATGCTCCAACACGGAACAATATACAACGAGGAGCATGATTCGTTTCTCTTTGTTTAACCATAGCGCATAATGCATGCATGGTAATAATTAATAACAAGCCAGTATTACGAAAGTTCGAGCTTTGATCAGTTCAGACGATATAACAGACAATACTTTAAATTGTCTTAGAATAGACACCCAACCCCTTAATTTGTGCATAGAAATTTAAAAACAAAAATATTGTGGCGTGATAAATAACTCATATAATGGTGGGGGTCTGATAATTCTAAAATATTATTTTAGGCTGTGAGGTCGTTCTCTCTTTTCTCCACATCATGAAAAATCATACGCGGATCAACCTAAGACGACCCATAAGACTACTTAGATAGCTTGATACATGTCTATATACCAAAATGGCTAGACACAACGGAATATAATGGAAATTCCACTGCTCTTTGCCGATTGATTGGGTCGATCCAGAGTTTCCTAAAATTAAATAATAAACAAAAAAATTGGTGCAAGTTGCATCCCTAGTTAACCCTAAACGTTCTACTTACTACGATCGAAATCTTCATATCATCGTATGCCGACATATACGCAGTACGTGATGCGGTGATGAAGAGATAGAGAGAGCTAATGAATTAATTAATTTATTAAGTATTAGTCTGAAGACTATTAAATATTATAAAATGGTGACCTGCAGCTGCAGGGTGCAGGCAGTGTGTGTCCTGTCCAAGAAGCCGGCGCCGTCCACGCATGCATGTCGGGGTTGCGACGCGGCCAGTCGAGCCCGTCGCCAGTTGCTACCACCACTCTTGCTGCTGTCTCCTCTTCCGGCCTCTATTTTTTATATTAACAATATGCATGATCCAACGACCCTTCCCCAGCTCCATCCTTCGTGCATAAGTTTTTCTATGATATCCTAGATCAGATCGAGTAGTGTATACAGTCGCTAGAGTTAACTAGAAGATAGTAAATGTATTATTAGTATCTCAGATATGCATGTTAGTTCAGGCTGCACTAGCTAGTGTTGGTGCTGTGTGCTCTCAAAAAAAGCGTTAGTGTTTCTGTATAGTACTAGAGTGTAGAATAATAATAATAAAAGCTAAAGGAGATAATACAATTTTAGTCAACTCGTCCAAGTATCTTCAGGTCGACATCTCCCGTTCTCTATGCATGCAGGATCACACCACGTGTCACGCATCTTTATCTAGCAATTAAAGAATGTTTTCGGTGCTTACTTCATGCATGACGCATGCATTCTGGTATAATTGTTCACATGATGATATAGCAAATAGTCGTCGAATATATCTGTCTCAAAACGATTGATGACTAATAAGGTGAAGAAGCCAACTAAAGCCATGTTTGGAAATATGACTGTGTTTTTTTTTGAAAGAATATGACTGTGTTTGTTGATGAGATCAATGGAGTTCAATGCATGTTGATGTCCCAATTCAACTGTCAGATGTGTTAAGTTGAGTAGTGGATGGTGTTTATGCTGAGCGTGTGGAATTCCCAATCCAATCTATCGGTGTTGCTTTTGTAGTTTCTTCTATTGATTGCATTGCCTAGTGTAGACTTCATTTTCTTGTTAATATAATCTCTTGCCAGTTTTGTTTCAAAAAGAAATGAGAAAGAAATATGGACGGTAGCTATAGAATATAGGATGATATCCAAACGTGCTCTTAGTCTTATATATTTTTTTTACAAATCATATCTTTTCTTTCAATAATTAATATTCATATTTTAAAACATCATGTACTCTAATAATTAACGTTGTGTGTCCATACAAAATCTCAATTCCATCCTGTTCATAATATACAATAATGAAAATTTTGTGCGTAGATGTCCGAACATATAATCTTTTGTGTACTTTTATTTTCCTTTTTATATGTGCCTTAAAATTGTCATTGTTGTATCTCACAAACAGGGTCGAGCTGAGTTTAGAGTTAATAAACTTGTGGTGATCTCCTTTTCAAGGTACATGTTTGAAAACTTGGTATGATCTGTATAAAGAGAGTATTCATGTTTTCAACACTTATTTGGTTTTATGTGATTTGTCCCTAACGTATGTTTTCCTACAGCTATGAGACACAATATGGTAATAAATTTTGTAGTATTAGTGTATTATCCTTTTTTTTATATAGTCCTACACTCCTACTGTAACCATCTTGGTGTGTACTTGTTGCATATTCAATAATATATTCTCTGTTGAAATTAAAGATACCCCTAATGGAACGATAAAATGATTTTCAAAGGAAAAAAAAAGGTCAACCAAATAATTAGCTGTGAAGGAAGAGTGGAAATCTGTAGTATACTTAATGTTTGATTAAAGTGAAAGTATTGTTTAAATTATTATTCAAGATGGCAATTGTATTAGCATATAAGATAATTGTACACTTAACAGTACTTGCCGGGTCTGAACTAATTTTAGTGTCTGATTTAACTGGTTTGGTACAATATTTATGAGTCCTCTAAAAGTCAGACAGCGATAAACCAACGGATCTGGTGCTGGGCTGGAGTGCTCACCGAACAACTCATCACTGGGATTAGCTTAATTAAAATATATGCTATTTGCGACGCGGAGAACCGTATGACCCGTCTAGAAACACAAGCATATTCTAACTCACTCATGCATATGGGCACGCGTAGCGATGCTTATCCTCAATGAATAGATTATTATTAACGAATTAACTAATCGCATTCTTAATTCATATATTGATGGATGTGCTGTGATGCGGCGGATCGGCACGGGCATATCCTCCTCTAGGGTTTTCAACAGCTTACACATACTCATCCGCATTGAGGCAGAGGTAATGTATGACAGCATACACATATTCATGCATGACAGCATCCCTCATGACTTCATTTGTTTTGATTCATTTTTTTACCTCTACATGGTGGGCTTTTGTTTTTAAATTAAAACATCCCACAGCTTTATCTTTTTACTTGTTCAATTTGTTTTGCATGTCCTTTCCTTTTCTCTTTGAAGGACTTCATTAAATCCTCCGCATCTTCCATTTCTCTCCATTTTTCTGAACTCTAGTGGGTCTTATCATTTTCCTCTGATATGAATCGATAAATAAATACTTATACTCATCAGGCTGACTACCATGGAAGATCTTCTTGTTTTTATCTTTACTCTAAAAGTTTGAGAATGCAATTAAAGTGCCATTCCAGTCAAAACCATGCTTCATAAGTGCTAATTGATGTTTTTAAACTCAAACTGAAAAGTTAATTTCCTATGTTTTCAAATCTTGATTTGTTTGTTGTCTACTAAAAATGAAAATAAAATAAACTAAGATGACGGAGAAAAAGCTTTTCAAGAAATGTGAGTTAGTTGAAGTTCTTAACACGCAAAGCATAGAAACATGCTTGTAGATTAGATATAGACCATAATTTTTTTTTCAAACGGATGATAAGGGCTTTGCCATGATACTTTATTATACCGAGAGAACAAACAAGTAAAACAAGAATAACTGAAAATAAGAACCGAGAGAACAGAAGCTTCCAATTTTGAACGCTACAACTTTGACACCTTAAACAACTTATTATGAGGAACACATGATTTGATTTCACCCGATAAAAGAAGTTTCATTTTCTATTTCTTCTGGTGGTGTATCTTTTTTGTCAGTGTTTCATGAACTTACTGAAACTGTTAGCTAGCTAGTTAGACACGGCTTGTTTGGTTGGCCCATTGGTTATGAGCCATCCATGTAGTGCAGGTGCTCAAGTTCCCAAAAACAGCTATGGAGTATTAAACAAATGTTTCCCAAATAGTTTACAATATCCTCTTGGTTTATTTACACAATCATGCCGAGCTATGACGCTAAAAATCCACACTGCCACAAGTTGTGGGTGCCTACCCAGTCAGCTCGTTGAGTGTCCAGGAGGGATGAACCTGCAGCTATTGCTAATCTGAAATGAACCCAGCTTGCAACTGTCCTAACCAATGCATTTGCCACAGGTTTTAGTTCCTCATGCATATATTCAGGTTGCGGACGCCTTGTGGACCTAGCAGATGTGTACATGTCACTGTGTATGTGCTTCGTATTGCGGTGTGTGTTGTTGACCTGTTGCTCGTTTGAAAAAGATGGAGAAAACAGTGGCTTTGTTGTCCATGTAACCAGCTTCGGTTCGCCACATCACATTTGACTTGGTTTCCTGGATTATTTAATTGACTGATCGTCATGGCGTCCAAATCCAAATCCTACCGAATAAAGTTGGGTGGGCGAGCCACCTCAGACAACCTTATCTCCGAAAATCAATTTGACCCAAGATTTGGTTTCAGAAAACTGTACTATAAATTTATTAGTCTTTGCCTTAAAAAGCTCACTAATTTGTCCCCTGATTTGTTTATTCGTCTTCAACCTTGGATCGACCCCGGTAAAATTTCCCTTGATAATTCAAAGGATTAATTAGTAGGAAGCCTCTCTCTCTACTCGTTTACTAGTTCTTCTCCGGATTCGCCAAGGCGTCCATCTCCGACTCACTATTCGAGCTGCCTCTCCGTCGCATCGCTATAAAGCTCTTGGCTTTGTCGCCGGCTCTTCACGTGTGCGCCACCACCTTCCATGCAAGGGCAGTAGCAGCACGGCCGTCTCGTGCCGCCGCGCCTTTCTCGATTGACTCGATCGCCGCCGCCGCGCCGTTGGTCGTGACTTAATCAGATCCATGGCCATGGAGGATCCCCCGGCGCCGGCGCCGGCGCCGACGCGGCAATCCGAGGCCGGCGCGGGGGGACGGCGGACGGACAAGCACGGCCGCCGCCTCGAGGTGTACAACGAGGTGCTCGCCCGCCTCCGCTCCTCCTCCGCCGCCGAGATCTCGCCGGCCTTCGAGGACGCGCTCTGGGCCCACTTCCATCGCCTCCCCGCACGGTGAGCCGCCGCCGCCGCTCGCCGTGGAGATTTTTCCTGACGCGATCTATAAGTCTACTGGCCGCCTGACGCCGCGTTCGATCTAGGTACGCGCTGGATGTGAACGCGGAGAGGGCCGACGATGTGGTGACGCACCAGCGGCTGCTGGAGGAGGCGCGCGACCCGGAGCGGCGGCCGGCCATGTCGGTGCGCGTCGTGCAGGTCAGAGATCCATACCATACCCATCGTATTCGTATTCACTGTCATCACATGCTTTCATAGTTTGCATGTCCCACACGCGTCCTTCATTTGCTCCATCCACTTGTTCATCAGGATCTATGCATCGTCTTTTGAGTTACGTTGTGACCAAGTTCCAAGTAACTTATTCGATGATATATGCTGGGGAATAGAGCTCGCAAAGATGCAATTTTTAGGATGCTGTTCTTTGTTCCAGGAGCTTATTAGGCACTCTTTTCACATGTTCGGACATACCAACGAGTAGAGCTCATTGTAAAGGACTAGATAGCACCTTTTGTCGTCGTCGTCGTCGTCGTATTCTCACGTCAGGAATATGGAAATTCCTTGACCTTTCAATGTTGCCAAAGCTTTCGAAGCTTGAGCTTACAAGATCTCGCATCTTCTTTTTTTGTTGAAGGCATTTCTTGGATTAAGCTGATATATCTATGTGATTGTCCATAATTCCTGAAGCAATTTTGTTCATTTCATCATTCATCATCAGGTTTCTAGGCTTATTGACGGTGATGCGGACGATTCTTTCGATCCTGACATGGAGACGGCTGCTTCTAATCACTCGCCGAGCCAGTTGTATGTATCCCCTATATATTTGTAGATAAAATGTTTCTTACATGTGCCGATAGATTTTCATAATTTTATTTTTCTGAACGAAGACAATATATTGTGTTTTTTTGCACGTTAATGTTGTGTACAATTCTTCAGGGTTCACCCTCCTCCTGCATTTGGTTCTTCCTCCAATCTAGAGGCACTTGGGCTTGAGACAAGCGAGGGTGATGTAAGGAGCACCAATGATACTGATCACAGTGTACATCTCATTTCCAGGTAAATAATTTCTTTTTCAATCCTTGTTGTGCTTCCTTTTTTTATTTTATTTTATTTTTTCAGTTTAGCGCTTCCATTCCTCAAGAAAAGAAAGAAGCATTCTAGGATTTCTATAATATTGTCAGGTTAACAATCAAGCAATTCAACCTTCTGGACCTCAATATATTGGTCATGATATTTTGGTGTTGAAATTTTGAAACTAAAAAAAAAATATGGCTATGTCTCTGTATTTCTCAAATCTCCAACAGGATCTATATTCTATACTCTACTCATATGGGCTAGAATCTTTCTGTTTCATTCTGGGACACAGAACTTCTTGATATGCAAACAGTTTGAGATAGTTCTCTCTATCCTGAATCTTGCAGGCCAATGCATGAGATAACTTTTGCAACAGTTGATAAGCCAAAGCTCCTTAGTCAGGTTGGCAATCTTCTTTTTCATTGGAACGTGAAATTCTTAGACAAAGCTACTCACGGTCAGCCTATCCATACAGTTGGTGGGGATTAAGGCCAAAAAAAGACACCTAGCATGACTGAAGTAAATTTAGAAGCTAGCATGTACTAGTCAATAAACACAATGAATGAAACTACAGATTTTACAAAAATCTTGATAATAGGGTAAAGAAATAGTAATGTACAGTAAACATTTGAAGTCACATTAAGGTAGTGTCAGAGTACACCTTTGTTCAGCAACCTTCCGCTATCTAACGCTCTGCCTCTGTCATTTATACATTTGTTTGCAGCTGACATGTTTGCTTGCTGAGCTCGGTCTTGACATCCAAGAAGCACATGCATTTTCAACAATTGATGGTTATTCATTGGATGTATTTGTTGTCACTGGGTGGCATCTTGAGGTACGAATTTCCCTTTAGTAAATCATTGCAATTGATTATTCTCCTTTAAGTAATCTATTAGTTTAGGAATGTTCTTTTTTTTTTAAAAATAATCTTGCTAATTTATTATTTTTCTGCAATTTGTAGAGTACTGATCAACTACAAGGAAAGTTACTTCAGAAATTTCACAAAATTGAGGTACTCTCTTTGTCTCCTTTTGTGAAATTGGAAACTCCAGTTATACAAAATATAATATGCTTTTCACTGTCTTGTGATGACTTAAATTGTCATTCTGTTTCTAGAGAAGCTTTTACTTTATTAAGAGAGCAGGTCACCTATTGAGATCTAATAACTTAAACAAATATTTTAGTTTTACCTGAATGGAAGGAACATAAAACGTCTGGTGGTCTTCAACCACTAATAACAAGGGAGAAAGTAATACTTTACATGGTACTGCTGGACACCAGTGCTTCTAAAAACATCTATTCTGATGTTTTACAAGCAAGTGTTTAACTGTGGTAAAGTCACCATTATGTACAGGCACAGGCTTGCCCTGTATCTAGCACATCATCACCATCATCAGAAGGTTGGCAAGGTGGAGAAAGTAAGCCATCTACTAGCGTGGAAATACCAACAGATGGTGCAGATGTTTGGGAAATTGATCTGAAACTACTCAAGTTTGGAAACAAAGTTGCTTCAGGATCAAATGGCGACCTGTAAGATCAATTTGAAGCTTCTTAGTCATGGAGTGCAAACAATAGAAACTCATAGGCTCAGAGCTTCATTTGATGTTTGGCCACCATAGGTACCACGGATCATACTGCAATCAGGATGTTGCCATCAAAGTAGTGAGGCCTGAGCGCATCAGCGCGGATATGTACCGAGATTTTGCACAAGAAGTGTACATTATGAGGTTAGTTTGAAATTATTTGTCGGAATTAACTTTACTGAAATGGTTCCATCTCCATTTGCTATTAATTTCCCTAGTATTGAAGATCTCAAATCCTAGTGTATATAATTGTTTCTTGTTTTGTACATGCTTGCAGAAAGGTTCGTCACAGGAACGTCGTGCAGTTTATCGGTGCCTGCACAAGACAGCCAAACTTATATATTGTAACAGGTATAATGTTTCTGTAGTATACATGCCAGTAAATTTCTTGTTTGATCCTCTCACACCATTTTTTGGTATATCCTTGTCTTAGATTTCATGTCAGGAGGGAGTGTCTATGATTACCTCCACAAAAAAAACAGTGCATTCAAGCTTCCAGAAATACTAAAAGTGGCAACTGACATCTCTAAAGGGATGAACTATCTGCATCAGAACAACATAATTCACCGTGACCTCAAGACTGCAAATCTTCTCATGGATGAAAACAAGGTCAGCTTTTTCAGAGTAAAAAAACAATTTTCTGTTAAGAATGTGAAATTCGATCTTTGCTGATATCAGTATATCACTAGATCTCATCAAACTAAACGGGGGAAAATTGCAGGTTGTAAAGGTTGCAGATTTTGGGGTGGCTCGTGTGAAAGATCAATCTGGAGTGATGACTGCAGAGACTGGAACTTACCGTTGGATGGCACCTGAGGTGCACATCACCACACTCATATTTCCTTAAAAATTTATGCTATTTGTCTGTCCTAACATACGGATGTTATTATTGAAACTTCAGGTGATAGAACATAAGCCCTACGATCACAAAGCAGATGTTTTTAGCTTTGCAATTGTTCTGTGGGAGCTGCTAACCGGCAAGGTAATGACACCTGTATTCTTTGACATGATTAGTCTCTCCATTTCTCTTAGTTTTAGTTAGTAATACATGTGAAGATTGAGTTGATAATAACGGTTCAATTTCTCAGATCCCTTATGAGTACCTAACGCCACTGCAAGCTGCAATAGGTGTTGTTCAGAAGGTAAATATGTTTCAACATCTCTGATCTCAGCTTGTTTCCATAGTTACATTACAACTAGCCAACAAAGGATATAACTTGGGAGTCCATAGTAGCTACATCCACAAGATATTGTATTTCTTTAGTTCTTATTTTAGGTAAGGTCATGTGCACAGCCTTGGGAAGAGGGTGGGTGCGGTTCTTTTTAGGAACAGTCTTTTACAAGTGATGAGCCCCTGCTCTTTCAAGGAAGAGTCATTTAAGTACTGGATTGTCTTCCTTCTCAGTGTACTTGTTTATTAACAGATTATTATACAGATATTATATGAAAAATTTCATTCTATATACAACAGGTTGGAACACAGCTAGTTAGGACCAGCTACTTTTTTTTTTAAAAGTGAAACTGATATGGTCAGTTCTTTTAAAGAAAAAATATATGTTCTAAAGCTTACAAGGTTTTCTTGATATTTTTTACAGTTCATAGTAGTTTGGGTAAATTTTGGGCTTGTAGACCATATTCATATCTTACGTGTTATGAAGAACTCGGTTCATCTGCGTGCATTCTCTGCAGGGCATTAGGCCGACAATCCCAAAAGATACCCACCCCAAGCTCGTTGAGTTGCTCCAGAAATGCTGGCATAGAGATCCAGCTGAAAGGCCTGAGTTCTCCGAGATACTGGAAATTCTTCAGAGACTCCCCAAAGAGGTCAGCTCTCTGTATTTTTGGTTTTCGCCACCAGTCTATCACATGTCTAGATATAGTTATCATGATTTCTTTTAGTAACTCGAAAAGTTGGTCCCTGCTCAACTTGCCGTGTACTGTTTAAATGTTATGCTCCTGAATTTTAGATTGTGATATGATTCTCACCTCACTTTGAAACAGGTGGGAACTGACACAGAGGGTCGCCAGAAAACAAAGGCTGGTTTTCTTTCAGCACTGAAGAGAAGTCACTGAAGGAGAAGGACACAGAATAGCTACTTTAACTTTGGTGCTTGATACAGTGTAATTGTAGTCTGTAGCATCCTGATGTACAGTCAATCAGTCGTAAGATCATTTAACTGCAGCTGTTTGGGGCCTTTTTTTTGGCTAATTTACGTAATTGCTAATGTTTTGTTGAATGAAAATCAGAATGTTCTGACACTGTCTCATGTGTCTATGTCTGAATGTTTTGATGAAAGCTATGGAAAGCTTTAGGCTATGCCAGGAGCTCTGTACAGCGTAAAATTGGAGTTTGAAGCTTCCAAATTAAAGCTAACGAATAAAAAAAAATTTAGGTCGTGTTGAAAGTTCAACTGAATTGTCTTAAAATAATTCGAACAAAAAACTTTGACTGAAAAAGGAGGTGGAACGTTGAGTTGCCAAGAAACTACACCAGACGCTGGATGTGCTGAATTAGCATCTGTTGAAGACAATTAGTAATCCCGGACAAAATATCTGCTTGCTAAGCATCGCAACCTTTCTGATTGACAACACCTCCTCTGCTGTTGATCTTGCACAGCATGGAGATGGGTAGAGAAGCAATCACAGATTGGCATTGTTCGCTCATTTCCGCCTGGACTGGACCTCCCGGCGGCCGGTGCCGATCTCCATGCTCGCTGCCTCCCTTCTCCCAGAGACGCCTCCTCCCATCTTCCAACTCGAGTGGCTGCGACCTGAGAGGGATGGCTTTTGACGAAGCATTGGCCGGAGGGGAATCAACTGGAGGCGGGCTCCACGTTCCGGCGCGTCCGGGAGCTCGGAGTTGACCATGGCGGCGGCGGAGGAGATCTAACCTATTTTGCCTAAAGCCCCCTCAACTGGATCGCGATTAATAATTGCGATCCAACTATTTTCACATACCCTCCTAAAATGGATCGCGACTATTGGTCGCGATACGAATGTTTACAAAATCACCCTCAATTTGGATCGCGATTAATAATCGCGATCCAAACGTTTTGACAAAACCCCCTGGATAGACACCTTTTGCGAAATGCGTCCGCTCCGACGATAACTCGATAAGGCATCGTCATCTCATCCGCTTCCAAGCAGAGGAGAGGACTTCAGCCACTGTCAAGCCAGCAATGCCAGCGGTGGCGTCCCTGTCGTCGCCGGCGCCGGCCGCGGCTGCGCGGCGCCGGAGGTTCTCCCCCGCGGCTTCGGCGTCGCTGCGGCGGGTCGCGTCGGGCGGGGGCTCCAGCTGGCGCAGCGAGCGGCGGCTCATGTCGGAGCTGGAGCGCACGGTCACGGCGGGGGCCGCCGAGCGCATCATCCGCGGCTACGTCGGCACCAAGTCGGAGCGCGCCGCCCTCGCCGCGCTCTCCAGGCTCCTCATGGACTCCGACCCCCTCGCCATCCCGGTGCGCCCCCTCTCTCCGAGCCAAACATAAAACACCTCTGCTGTCCCTTGCTCTACCATTCTCTCACAGGGGGAAGCCGTGTAGACCAAATCTGACACCTAGCCTTACCAACAAAGCTTCTTCATTTTTCTACCCTGCATAATCTATTGACATGCTTGTAGAAGGTTGGCAAGTAACATTACAAATTTACAATCTATGAGCAACCAATTCAACTTTTGCTAGTAATTACTAGTTCTGAATTCGATGATCGTAGTGTCCATTCCAATGAGATGTCATTCCATACTCTGCGTATGTACATGCCACAGACATATTTTAGAAATACCTCACTGAATTCTATTCCAAAAATGGTCTGTACAATACAAATCGTCACCTGATTCGTTATAGATTCTGTAATTTTTGTTGTTATTGCAGTTCTATGAGGCAGTCACGCAGGCGCGGTGGTTCAAATGGAGCTCCATCCATGCTGCTGCAGTTGCTGCCTTGCTTGAAGTCAACGGGAGCATTGGAGAATCAAGGTCCCTGATCTCTGACTCCATCTCGCAGCACCTCCAGTCCACCGATGAGGTGGCTCTATTCTATTGTGATCTCATGGCTGCTTTCTCCTCCCGTGGACTGAAAGATCGGGCGGTAGATTTCTACACTGAGCTACGGTCGATGCCGCTCTCCGGGCGCAAGGCCTACACGGCCATGATAAAGTCTTTGTGTTTGATGGGCCTGGCCAGTGAGGCTGAGGAAGCACTTAGGGAGATGGTCTCTCTTGGCTACCAGCCTGATGCTTTCCAGTTTGGATTGGTTGCGAAATGCTATGGCAAGTCGGGTTCGTTAGTTGAGATGGAGAGGGTTATTGCCTCCATGTCAGATGCTGGCATCCGCCTGGGCACCGGTGCGGCGAACATAGTGCTTTCATGCTATAGCTCCTGCCATGATCATTCCAAGATGCTGGTATGGTTAAAGAAGATGCGGAAATTGCGCGTTGCGCCAACTACAAAAGCATACAACTTTGTGCTCAACTCATGTCCCACGCTTGTTTTGGTGATTCAAGAGCTGGGTCCTTCACTCCCTCTATCAACAGCCGGGTTGGTCAAGAAGCTCAAGTCTGTATCTAAACTAGCAGCAGAAGCTGAGCTGGTCCAGGAGCTTCTGGCCTCGTCATCAGTGCTGGACAAGGCAATGGAATGGTCTGAAACTGAGGTTAAGCTGAATCTGCATGGGTTCAGTACAATTGCAGCCTATGTGCTAATGCTGCAGTGGGTTGATGTGATAAAGGGTCGGACGTTACCATTGGAGGTGTCTGTGGTGTGTGGCATTGGGAAGCACAGTGATGTCCGAGGTGAGCCCAAAGTGCGGGGGCTGGCACAAGAGGTTCTGAGTCAGATGGGGAGCCCCCTTCGGCTATCCACAAGGAACAAAGGGCGGCTTGTTGCAAAGAGAGATATGGTGAAGCAATGGCTAGCCAGCCTTCCAGTGCCCGAGGAGGGCACAGATCAATCACTTGATGCAACACACCAAAAACCATTTGTACTTAGGCTTTTCAGAGAACTTGGACAGTTTTTTTCCAACCTTGTGTAGGTTTCCAATTGAATCACAAGATATCTTGATCCGTAGAATAATACAAGGTCTATATGAGGCGCTCAAGACGTCTTTGCTGAAACCTTGTTCTGATGTTGGGTTTTTTCTGTGGTTATGCCCTCAACTAGCTGCATGATGCTGATAGGACTGACAAACTGTTCTGGTCCATCATAGAAGACAAGGCCTGCAAACTGGGAAGTATCCTGGGTAGGGTGTCCAAGAAGAGGTACTTGCTGTGGTCGCTGCAGCAGTTGGATCTGGGCATGCACCCTCTCTCGGCACTGAACCTGCCACCACCGCAGCATGCACTCTTCACCTCCTCCAACCCTGCAGGCAGAAAATGAGCAACACTGCAGATATACAAGAGAAAGAGGCAGCCAATAACAGCTATTACAATGTCTAACCTGCTAATTTCATATCTGAAATACTCCTGCTCAGTTGTTGCAACTTACCAGCAGCATGCGGGTTTTTAATCAGACTAGAGACAAGCTCATAGGCGCTGGCAATGGAGTACTTCATGCCCTGCGTTTCTCAGCTGAGATTGCTGAACATATCCCTGATTCCATCATTCAGGCTCTCTGCTAACTGATTCAATGGTTCAACGCATTCTCCGGCTGGGTTTCGATGTCAAGTATGGACAGCGCCCAATCAGTGGCACATTGATCACCGCAAATTTCCTCGCTCCTAAATTGTACAATATCTGCAGAACAGCAAATATACAATTATCTATACTATAAAGATTGTAAACAATCGAAAAGCTTTGTCATCCAAAAAAAGTCCCCGTACCTCTTAAAAAGGCCCACTTGTCAGGGGAGGTGGGAGGTCTAGAATTCTAGACTACACAAAAAATGCACTTTCTAACATGTTTCTTACCTTTTCTCTCTACTTTTTTCACCCAAAAATTTTTATACCCACCTCAATCCCGCCCTTATTTTTGTGCCCGCTGCTCTCGTCAAGCATTGCTGCAGCGGCGCCTACGCCAACCCAAAAACCTGCCGTCCCACGCCATACTCGCAAGTCGGCGTGCCCCATCGTCTGCGGCCACGGCGCGCTGCCAAGCACATGATGTGACGCGGGGATCTCCGTGCTGAGCCACTTGGAGGAGTAGGAGTAGGAGTGATAAGCGTAGCCATATTGGTTTCTTTCTGTTGTGAAATTACAGATTGATATCTTTCTGCTACTTGATTTCCTATTCTTTGGTGTGCATTGAATTATGGCAGCCTTGCTGGAAGATGTCATTAAAAGGTTTGAGCAATGCCCTCAAAACATATGTATGCCAGTGGCATCCATGAATCCTTTCAGGTGAATGCTTACGGGTTCAGAATGCCAATGGAGTTGATGGGGAAGGATGCATGCTTATAATATAATACCGCGGCGGCGGACTATTATGGCGGCGACGGAGACGGCGACGGCGACGGCGACGACAGGGCGTACTGTGTCTTCATGGGCAGATGAGAGGCGGTCTGAGGCGAATGCGGATCGCCCCGCCGCCGCCGGTGGGCTGGGCTGGAATCCTGATCGCCGATCAGGAGGCTAACGGACGTGAGGTAAGCGAAGGTGAGTTTGTCAATGTGTTTCAAGATGAGACTGATGATGGCAGCGATGAGTCTGAGATTGAGTGGTCGCCATCGGAAAATTCTCCGCGAGCTCATGTCATGCATGCGGACCCTCTCAATGGATGGACTACGGTCCAGGGGTGTCGTTTCTGGGAAATCGATGGCAAAGGCTCCCATCAGTGGCATCCATGGTACGTCGTGGACAGGCAGCAGGCTGTTCAATTCAAAGAGTTGAAGAGAGCAGATGAATTGATGGATGATCCGGTGATCTGTGCAAAGGCAAGTGCCATCATGACGCCGGCATCCTTCTGCGACGATGGCAAGGAAGGTCATCAAAGCCCTGGTTGACGGCAGACGGAAGGCTCGTGGAAAGGGCCTCTGCCGCCACCACGATCTTCACCACCCTTAACATTGGGGGATGTCCTCTGCAAGGCTGGTCAGGTCGACGATGATCATCGTTGGCGGCAGAACGAATATCGGCAACATCAAAGGAGATCTGAAAGCTCGAAATTCAAAAATCGATCCGAGTTTAACGGGCACTGAGAAGGTGGGCTTTCATGGACGTGATAGAGTTGTCTTTGTGCAAAGTGGGCCAGGTTTCGACTAAATGCGTCCGTTGGCCGGTTACTCGCACGTAAAGGCACTTTACCTGATCAGTTTAGAGACCGCACTAGCAAATCCCAATTCCCTAATCTCTCTTGCCGCCGGCGTCGTTCCCTCGTACGCGGAGGTAGAGAGACCAACCCAATTTTGGTAACACAGGGTTTAATCCAGGATATGATGGATCTGGTTATGACCCTGGTCGGCTGGTCGTGGTTGGCAAAAGCAGCATGGTAAGTCACGTGGTTATCATGGGGGAAGGAATTCAGCAGGAAGAACCCAACCTCTCAATGTGAGAGGTCGTCAAGGGAGAGGAGAAGTGAAAGCATGGGAACAGGTGCCACCAAATGCTACTAACCTGAAGGTCACGCCGATTGGAAATGATCAACAATCTGATACACCAGTGCCAAGTGTGCAGAATGTTCCACCGCAACTCAAGCAGATGGCTCCTGTTGTTCTCAAGCAGGCAACAAGTATTGGGGGCAGCAAAGCTTTTGTACGTGGAGAGTCCAGCAACACCAGTGCTATGCAACTTGATGGCATGGAGGCACATAATGATAATGCTCAAGCTTCGGGTGAGATTAGCAAAGGGAAAGAGAAAGAAAAATGGTGTTTTCGGTGTTATACAAAAGGCCATGTTAAGGAGGAATGTGTCTCTGAATTAAGATTTGTGAAAGTGAGGAGCATGTAGCAGCCAAGTGTCCAATGAAAAAAAGACCTCGGCCAATGGCTTATGCAGTTGGCTCACGGCCCAATACAAATTTCAAAACAGGATAGTAACATGGCCTTGCGTTGATCAAGGTAGTTGGGGGTCAGTTGACTGAGGTGGAGCTGACAGGCCACTTGAAGAGGCTTGCTCCAGGTAACTTTGAATGGGATGTTCAGTTGCATGCTCAGGATACTTGGGTGGCATCTTTTCCATCCAAAGCTGAACTTAAACGGACTGTCAACTTTGGTTCAGCAGACCTCAAAGATGGGAAAGTACTTAAGTTTGATTGGTATGAAGAGGAAGAGTATTTTGGTCATGAGATACCTTCTATATGGATGAGGGTGACTAACTTGCCACGTCAGTTACGTACATATGAGGTTCTAGGGGCACTTGGCACAATGTTCGGAGCCACACAGAGAGTGGATATGATGACAACAAGGAAGAATACTTTTGGAAGATTTAAAGTAGAGGTTCTCAATCCTACCATTGTTCCGACTCAGATGGATGTTGTAATTGGCACAAGGTTTTTTAACTTCATTTCCAAAAGGAACCTTTTGAGCCAACAACTGATTTTCAGCAAATTAGTAGGAATAATGGACAGAATGGAGATGACTCAGATGCTAAAGATAGAGATGAAGAGATGGAGGACAGTCACAAAAAGCATAAAAGCAGTGAGAAGGGATCCAAATCTATGCATCCTAACTTGCAGTTTACTGGCAGCAATGCGAATGCAGGAAAGATGCAGGACGACATCGATCTAGAGGAGGACGACTTGCGGGACGAAGAGTGGGATGTGCATGACAAAAGGAAGGTAGATGGGGAGGTCTCCACGCAGGTGGTTCAGGGAGGCGAAGTTTCTCAGGAACAGGTGATGATGGAGACGGCAAACAGCATGGTTAATGCTGGAGATGATCAAATGAAATTTTAGTGTGTTGGACAACGGATGTGGAATGGTTCCTGGCAAGTCAGGCGGGCTGGCTGTCCCTGTTGATGCTCTACCATCCCATAACACGGGCATGACAGCAAACAATGCTGACGTGTTGGGTGGTGGCTTGGATGCAGATGTGAATGTCAAGCTCCTGCCTGCAGATGTGGGTGAGTTCCAGCTTGCAGACAAGGGTATGATCGCTGCTGCAAAAGGTATCCTGTCATCATCAGATAAGATGGGTGAGTTCACTGCTGCTGTTGATGTTGAGATGGGGGACTCGGTTGAGGAGAAATCCGCCAAACTGCAGCTGCGGAGGAGCAGCCGTAGAGCTTCAACAACGGACGAGGACTCCATTGAAAGAGCATCAAGACTGGTGGCTATAAAGAACTTGGAAGTAAACAAAGGTAAACAGCTTGATAACTCTACTTTTTCTTTTTCTAATGAGCATATCACAGACAATATTTCGAACGTTGGAATCTCCATGGGTAGTGAGGTTATAAAAGTTCAGTCGTCTGTATCGCTTATTAGGGAAGTAGAATTAGATAGATTCAAGTTACCTGTTGTTAAAACCAATGAGGATAGCCACATAGCTATAGATGAAGTTGGTTCAGACTGTGAGATTGATCATTTGGCTCTTGGTTACTTGTGTGGTGACCTGACTGAAGGGCTAATGGATGATAACATTACATACCATTTTTTTTTATTTCAGCTTTGCATAGTAATGTGAAATCTAAAAATGTTAAGTTGAAGTCAACTCGCAAAGGGCGAGCAACCAAAAAACAATCTAAATGAAAGGTGTTTTTTTGGAATAGCAGAGGTTTTCGAGACTTGGCTAAGCATAATTTCCTTAATGAAATTTCTGTTAAAAAAGATCTAGATACACACAGAAGGAGTTTTTCGGACGAAAGTCTAAACGAATTCTGTGGAGGTAGAGACTTTTATTGGCAATGGATCCCACCAAAAGGTAGATCTGGAGGTATTTTACTAGGAGTTAATGTATCTCTATTTTCTGTAGAAAAATGTCAAATGGGCGAGTTTTTTTTTGTTAAATTTCACTTAAAAAACAAATGTGATGGCTTTTGATGGGTTCTGATGGCTGTCTATGGAGCAGCTCAACCAGAACACAAGGATCGCTTTCTAGCAGAGTTTGTGAATGCCTGTAGCAATGAACCACTCCCTCTGATTGTAGGAGGTGATTTTAATATAATTAGGAACCCAACAGAAAAGAGTAATGACAGGTTTGATAATAGATGTCTTTTGTTATTTAATGCTTGTATAGAAACTTTGAACTTAAGGGAATTAGAGCTTTCGGGCCGCAAATTCACTTGGGCTAGCTCAGCAGAGATTCCTACTTTCGAGAAGCTTGATCGAATTTTAGTTAGCACAGATTGGGAACAAAAATTTCCTTTGTCTACAGTAGAGGCTCTTACTAGGCAAATTTCTGATCATACACCTTTATTGCTAGATACATGGAATGCATCTTATAGAGGCAACAATTCCTCATTCAAATTTGAATTGGGATGGCTCACTAGAGATGGTTTCCATGACATGGTAGCAAAGGTGTGGCAGGAAGAAACCCGAGGAGAATCACCGGCAGAATAAAATAAGATCTTTGCGTCGATATCTTAAAGGATGGGCCAAAAACCTAGTTGGTAAAAACAAGAAGAAAAAACACTGGTTATATCATAATCTAGATATGTTATATAGGAAATCTGAAGTAATGATATTATCACCACAAGAGATGGAGTATAAGAATTGTCTTTCAGCCGAGTTAACAAAGTTGCTTAGAGAAGAAGAGCTTTATTGGCTACAATGTTCAAAAGCAACTATGTTACTAAAAGGCGACGATAATACAAAATACTTTCAACTCTTGGTAAATGTTAGATATCTAAAAACTAGAATTTTTCAGTTGGAGCAGGATGAGGGAATCATAGTAGAGCAAGAAAATTTGAAAACTGTTACTAAAAGGCGACGATAAACAAAATACTTTCAACTCTTGGTAAATGTTAGATATCTAAAAACTAGAATTTTTCAGTTGGAGCAGGATGAGGGAATTATAGTAGGGCAAGAAAATTTGAAAACTTACATTACAAATTACTATAAAGGTCTGTTTGCGTCGCCACAAAGTAATCATTTCCAATTGGATGAAACACAAACTGAGGACATTCCCCAAGTTTCAGACATTGAAAATGAAATACTATCAGATCCTTTTGTAGGAAATGAGATAAAAGAGGCAGTTTTCCAAATGGAGCATAGTAAAGCACCTGGATTAGATGGATAGAATTTTATCAACATTTTTGGGAGGTGATTAAATCTGATCTAATTAGTCTATTTCATGAATTCCATAACGATAATCAACCTCTTCATAATCTCAATTTCGGGGTCATCACTTTGCTCCCCAAAACGGCAGAGGCAACTAAGACCCAACAATACAGACCTATTTGTCTTTTAATGTAAGTTTTAATATTTTCACAAAAGTGCTTACCAATCGTATCTCTGTAGTTGCTCACAAAGCAATTAGGCCTTCTCAGTCGGTCTTCTTACATGATAGATACATTTTAGAAGGGGTGGTGGTTCTTCATGAGACCATCCATGAGCTACACAGAAAAAAGAAAGATGGGGGTAATTCTTAAATTAGACTTTGAAAAAGCATATGATAAGGTGAAATGGCCTTTTCTACAACAAGTGTTGCGCATGAAAGGCTTCTCACCACGCTTTTGTTCTTGGATAAAGTAAGAGTAAAATGTATGTGTCATCTAGGTCCCCAAACTCTAAAACTAAAGATTCATGTGCCTAAACTTGTTCAAATGTGTCATCAAAGTCCAAAGCTGACATAAAAGCCTTCCAAATTCCACGTAGCCATGACGTGGCTGCCACCTCCGTTCTTGTTTCTCTGCTGCCAAGGCATTTGGCCACTGGGGACGCTCGTCCCTTCTCCTGGGCCACGATTGGGATGATGGGAGGCCGCTGCTCAACTCCGCGTCGCACCGGCGACGCCTTGGTTGACTTGACGCGCTTCTGTTGTCCTCAAGCAAGCATGTGGGCACGCGGAGGCGTGCAATAGCGCCGTGCACACGCGCGTGCTAGCCTGATCGAGGTCCGCGAGCGCGAGGAGCGCGGCTGCCGTGGTCGACAGTCGACGCAACCCCGGAACGTGAAGGTGTTGGAGACGATGAGCAGGGATGTCTCCACTTACGCCTGTGTCTTGCTGCTGTCTAGGAATTCCACTTTGGTCTGCTCTTGGCTGGTGATATCTGCACTCTCTGCTCCCTGTCTATCTTCAGTCGGTTGATATTGATTACAGTAGAAATAGTTCTCTACTATGTCGATCAATGCAATTGTTATCAATATCACCCTAGATGGGCAGAATTATCCAGAGTGGGCTTTTTGTGTAGAGACTGCATTGAGGCGCTATGGTTTACTCTTTCACTTGACTGATGAACCACTCGTGCTTAAGACTGACAATAGTAATGCAGCAACAGTAAAAGAGTGGCACATTAATGATGGGAAGGTCATGGCTGCTATGGTCAATAGTGTTAAGCAATCGCTGATTATGAGTCTCTCAAAATTTAAAACAGCCAAAGCAATATGGTCTTCTCTGAAACAACGTTATGTTCAGGACAGTGGTGCACTTTTGCATAGTCTCATGCAGCAAACTCATGTTATTGAACAGAAAGACATGTCTATTGATGAGTATTTCTCTGCATTTGATCGTCTGATGGGTTCCTTGACTTCCATGGTGCCTGAGTGTACAGATGATAACTGTCCAGCACATAAATTTATTGCAAAATTTCTTACATACCGGTTTGTCATGGGTGTAAGAGAAGATTTTGACTCGATTCGCAAAAGGTTACTTCATGATTCCTCTGACCTCACCATGGCTAAGGCATTGTCTGATTTACTTGCTGAAGAAACTCGCATTCAGTCTATGTCTTCTGTATCAGTGTCTAATAGTGTGCTGGCAGCTTCTCAAAGTCTATCCCGTGACCCATCACGCGCGAACAGTATCGCGCGACACCACGGCACATTTCGGCCCAATACATCTTCCTCCTCCAGCTCACGCCGCCGTCTTCTCCAGGTCGCGTCGCCGCCACGTCTCTCGAGTTGCCGTCGTCGTCAAGGAGCCTAGCCTGGAGGATCGGGCGGGAGGTGGGGGAGCAGCCGGCGGCGAGATCTCCGCTGACCGGGGCGGTGGTCGAGGCCGGCGGTATTAGGGTTAGGGTTTCGGGGTTGTCGGGGGCTTTCCATGCCAACGACCTTATAGAGAGGGATTGGGGCGGCGGAGGCCCGGCGGTGGTGGCAGTTCGGTCGGCGGCGGCATAGGAGTGCTGCCGGCCGGGCAGAGCTGGAACCCCGGCGGGCGGCGGAGGCGGCGGGGGCATCACATGAGAGAGGTTAGGGGAAGGCGGGGTCAAGGGCGGTGGTGGGCGGCGGGCGGTGCGGCTGGAGCCGCCGGCCGCGAGCGGCTGCCGGTGGGGCGGTGGGCAGTGTAGAAAAATCCATTGAAGGCTAGGATAGAAATAATGAAATATGGTGTATTTTAAGATGCTGAAAAAGAGAAAAGAGGAGGGAAATGCAGAAATCACTTCTGGCCCGACCTGTCAGTGACACTGTGTTGATTTGAATACCGAACTCATTAGCGAAGGTAGATGAAAGTTTGTTTGGTGAATTGCCATCCTGTTTCTGTTTCAGGAGAGTA